>CM060348.1:5801057-5818557 GCA_030674155.1 Stramonita haemastoma
CTTTTTTATATGTAAATTTGAAGCACTATATTGTATTGTGTACCACATTCAGTCATGGCAAATTTCTCTGTGTGAAATTCAAGCTGTTTTTCCCAAGAAGTGTGCACGCACTGTTTTATGAACAGCGCCACACTTTTTTTTTCTTTTTTAAACCTGTCTGCAATTTTCCCTAGGAGAGAAAAAGTCGCTTTTTTTTTTCATCAGATTTTTTTTTTTACCAGAAACAACTCTCCCTGTTGCTGTGGGTGCTTATGCATGCACGTTGCACATTCATAAGACTTCAGGTTGTGTCGTCTCATGCGAAAGACTAGTACCCAGACAACCACTCCAAGTCTAGTGGATGAGGAATAAGTTTGGACTCAAGAGACATGACTTTCTGTTGTATAGATTGTGTCCTGTACATGGTAGCTCAAAAAGTTACCACTGACCACCATGAAAGTGACCCATTAGCAGTGCAGGGCCCCTCTGGCTGGTGGCCCCATTTTAATTTATTTATTCTTTTATTTCTATTTAATTATTCTTTTATTTCGAGGAGAATGGAATAAGAACTCATGTGCATTTTTTTTACATCCAGTCTACGTGTGTATGCAGTTTTGTAAATTCTGTCATCCGTTCCCACCGGCACATGATGGCCTACTCTTATGAAAAGCGGAACAGGATTTAACGCGAGCGCAAGATGTTTTCCGTGCCCACAGAAGCTTAACCACCTTTTTTTTTTTTTTAAGCTCTTTGTGACTACTGGCCTTGAGGTAACGACACGATGAGTTATCTTAATAGAATAGTGTACAAATTTAATTGGTATTTGTCTTATCATACAATATGTTATAACAATTTGGATTATGTCTTAAAATGCGTGCAAATGTGTGCGAAAGTTTTTAATATTTTTTTGTTTTGTGTATGTGTGCGTGAGCCGTGTGTGTGTGTGTGTGTGTGGATGTGTGGGCATACTGGTGCCCACACGAGTGTTTGTGATTTTACTTGGGTGAGTTTGCGGCTGGCTGAGGTGTTGCTGACTTGTGGGTGCTCTTTGTGCTGTGATGGGTGCGTGCTGATGTTCAGAACCTGTGTTGAGCTATATTGATGTTATGTTTGTGTGGTTTTGTTTTTATATATGGCTTGTAACCCACCGGAATTTCTCTGTTTTAGAGATAATAAAGTATTTTGAATTTGAATTTGAGTGTAGGCATAGGTAAAAAAAAAAAAAGGTAAAGGTGTCCCATAACCTAGGTGGTCGTAGGGGAGCGAGGCATCAGAAACCTCAGCTTCTCCAGGGGCCAGCATATTGAGGGTGGCGCCCATCTCCTCTCCCTAGCTGCTTTACCTTCCCTGACCCTAAAGAGGGCAGGTACCCATTTACAGCTGGGTGAACTGGGGGAACTGTACTGAAACCAAGGCGCGCAAACGGTCACCCATCCAACTTGGTTACCACGCTCGATGCTGCTTAACTTGACTTGGGGAAAGCAAGCGCTCTGACCACTGAGGTTGGTATGGAGGGGGGGGGGGGGGTATTGAGATGAGCAGCTGGATGGAAGCAACATTATTTATCTATTTATTTATTTATTCTTTTATATCGAGGATAATGGGATAAGCTATCATATGCTTTTTTGTATCTAGTCCCCGTGTGTATGCAGTTTTGTAAATCTTATCATCTGTTCCACCGGCACATGATGACCTACTCTTACTAAAAGCGGAACAGGGTTTAACGTGTGCGCAAGATGTTCTGTGTGCGTTGGCACACAGGCCTCGGTTTAAAGTCTCATCCGAAAGACTTGTGGGGAGAGTGGAGTCAGCACTGATGTTAACTCCAGGGAAAAATCCCCTTGACCGGGAATCGAACCTGGGTCGTCAAATTGCGAGCACAATGTTCTGACCACTAGGCTATCCCATCCCGTACAAAAGATGAGGTAGCTTCACAACCTTAACCCCCCCCCAACAAAAACAAAACGAACCCCCCCCCCCCCCCCACATCGATGAGTCTGAAAGTACTTTATAACAGCAAAACAACAACACAGCGCACAAATCCAACATCACTCAGTCAAGAGGGCTATATTTAGCGTGCCCCTTCCTTTTACCTGATAGTCCAAGTGTGGTCAGTTTCTGCTATAATTAGCCCCAGCTGGGATGGGATGGGATGGATTAATTAATTAGCAGCGGAGAGGACCTGAAAGTAAATAATAATAATAATAATACATGGAATTTGTATAGCGCTATATCTTGCAAAAACAAATCAAAGCGCTTGCATTCGACCTACACAACACACAATCAGCAACTATTTACAGTTTTGACAAATTCGAATGTACACACACACACACGCACGCACGCACGCACACACACCTACAAACGTTATGCACTTTGGCAGGTGGATGTTGAAGGCAGGGACAGGTAAGAGATGGAAGCGTAAGGAGAAAAACTTAGGTTTGAAATAAGTGTGTTAAAAAAAACAAAAAACAAAGTGGGGAAAGTGAGAGCTGTAGCAAACAAAACAAGATGACGCAAGACACCGTCAAATTTTGCTGAAAATATTTATTGATTGTCCCAACTACGGTTAAAAAATGACAAACAAAGAAAAGAGTTTATTAAAAATTTGTAAAAAAAAAAAGCATTGTATATTCACACATACATATCTAAAATAAAAAAAATTATTCAATGTGGTTTTTGATAGGCAAAGGAATATAAT
The DNA here is from genome assembly GCA_030674155.1 of Stramonita haemastoma. Taxonomy (NCBI): domain Eukaryota; kingdom Metazoa; phylum Mollusca; class Gastropoda; order Neogastropoda; family Muricidae; genus Stramonita; species Stramonita haemastoma. The sequence goes on from CM060348.1 coordinate 5,803,735, forward strand.
ATACACTTTTTGTTTTTTAAAAAAACAAAAAAACAAAGAAAAATGTGGTTTGATTTTAATACTGTGATTAAAAAAAGGCAAAATTAAAAAAAATTAAATGTGAGCATATGGAAATCACTTCATTGGATATATCAACAACATGGATCACATAATAACCACATGATAGACCAAAATATCGCATAACACCACCAGCATATATCTTCGTATCCACAATCTCTATCACGCTGCCTCAAAGTTAAAAAAAAAACAAAAAAACTCAAACCAACCAACCACCACCAAAAAAAAAAACACCACCACTCACCAGTTTAGCAGAAAACAGACATTCTAAATTAAACACTTCCCTGACAACAGAATACAGCTACCTTACTGGTTGGGCAAATGGTTGTATAGGCAAAATCTCACAATTGTTCCTTGGCTAGAGCTCAGATGCTCAACCCCGAAAAAAATTACTAAAAAAATAATGAGATTTTTTTTAACCCTGCCTGCTTCTTTCTACACAAAGCTTTCCTGATTCAGCAAGCACTCAGCACAACTGTTCAAATTCAAACCTCAACCATGAAAAGAAATCCTCTCTCATCACTTGTTCCTTTAACAGAACTTTCTCTACCACAAAACGTGTGCATTTTTGTACGGATCCACGTGAGTTTTGGAAGTAGTTAAAAAAAATAAAAAATAAAAAATCTTCTCCATACAGCGAAACAATTCTTGATTAGTCAACAGCGGCTTATATATATATATATATATTATATATATATATATATATATATATATATATATGTATATATATATATATGTATATATATATAATATATGTATATATATATATATAATGTATATATATATATATAATATATATATATATATATATATATATATATATATATATATATATATATAGTTTTTCTCAAAATGGTTTGTCAGTGATATGAGGTCCCAAACCGAATTGTCTTTGACCATAGTCAATAAAAACAAAGTGCACGTACCCACGTTTTGTGCAAACACAGTGACCAAGTTTACTTCACAAATAAGGTAAAGGTGTCCCATAAATCGTGTAGTTGTAGGGGGGTGAGGCATCAGAGACCTCAGCTTCTCTAGGGGCCAGCATATTGAGGGCGGCGCCCATCTCCTCTCCCTCGCTGCTTTACCTTCCCTAACCCTAAAGAGGGCAGGTACCCATTTACAGCTGGGGGAACTTGGGGACTGTACTGAAGCCAAGGTGCGCAAACGGTCACCCATCCAACTGGTAACCACGCTTGACGCTGCTTAACTTGACTTGGGAAAAGCGAGCGCTCTGACCACTGATCTATCTGAGCAAATAACAAATCACAAATAACGCGTATTTAATAAAACAAAACTAGTCATAACTCATCAGAAAGGTTTAAAACCATTTAACAACCTATCTTGGTCTAAAAGATTAAAGTAAACCAATCACACTCATTCTGGCAACATCATCAGAAAAATATAAGTAATGAAGTCGTTTAAAGATTAAAAGTAAAAACGATCAAGTCATTCCACAATTTCTACACACTGAGACAGACGATAAAGTTACTGATAAAGTCCTTCCACAGTTTCAAAGAAATGATAAAAAAAATTCATTACACAGTTTTTAATAAAGTCCTTCAAAAGTGTGAAAGCATTAGTACATGATCAACTTTTCAAAGTTTCAAGACAATTAGACAAACGCAAGACTAAATACAATGGCTTCACAAATGGCAAGACCTTGAAGTTTTATCTTGTTACAGAAGAATGGGAAGATAAACTCAATCTACAATCACAACTGACAATCCAAAACAGACAAGAAAAAGAAAAGACAAAACAATCTTCGTCTAATATCACTTAAGCGGAAAGACATTAAATCGAAGAACACATACACAAACACACACAAACAATGAATTTGAACACAAACAATCATGACGCAGAAAGAACTGATACCCAGATAATCCCAAATTTCACAGAGCAACATACACAAACAATAACAAACATGTCCACTAGCCAGATTCAACCAACAATAAAAATCAAAAAGTTTCATTAATAAAACTGATCAGCTATATCTAACATATCATTGGACGGATACTGATTAGTAGTCACATCTCTCTATCTACCACTCAAATGTACTTTGGACGGATATATTATAAAAGTCAACATGGAATTCCAAAAAACAAGAATGAAAAAAAGTTATCACATTTCCATAGCACACATAAATGCATGCTGGGCTGAAAAGGGAAGCGTAAAATCAAACAAAAAAACCCCACCACATGTTTGATGAAAAAAAAACAACCCCGAAAACAGAGACACAAACTTTGATAATAATAATTTTTTTTAAATTCCAAAACCCAAACTCTTTTTCGAGAAGGGCACACAGACTGATGACCTGATAATCATCTGCCCTTTCTTCTACGCTGACATCTTCATCACTTGAATACATATTTTTTGAAAAAATAAAAAAAAAAAAGTCAAATGTGATACCGAAAAGGTTTCTCATGATTTAATCAATGTGTTTAAGATGACAGGGTGTTGCAAAAAAACAACAAAAAACCCACAACAACAACAACCCCTAAACAAACAAACGAAACAAAACAACAACAAAAACGGAACAAACAAATAAAAAAACCCATGCCTGTCAAAAAACTACATTCTCCCTGATCACACAAACTATGCCCACTTTTGCAGGAGATATGGAATGAGTAATATTACCACTGGTTTTCATTCAAAATGACTTTCCTCCCTATCTAAACTAAAGCTCCTATCATGCCCCTTGCAAAACTGATGGATAAAAAATCAGCAGACAGCCCTCAACATCACAGTTAGGTTTGGTAGGATGGGCGGAATGAACGATGAAGTAACTTAACAATCACCTCAACAACAGTATTTCCTACAGAATTTTTTTTTATTGATTTGATTTGATTTGTTCTTTTATATCGAGGATAATGGAACAAGCACTCTTGTGCTTTTTTACATCCAGTTCCCGTGTGTATGCAGTTTTGTAAATGTCATCTGTTCCCACCGGCACACAATGGCCTACTCTTACGAAAAGCGGAACAGGATTTAACATGTGTGCAGGATGTTCTGCGTGCGTTCGCACAAGGGGCCTTGGTTTAAAGTCTCATCCAAAGGTTTTTTTGGAGAGTGGAGTCAGCAACTCCTGGAGAAAAATCTCCTTGACCGGAATCGAACCCAGGTCGTCAAATTGCCAGCGCAATGTTCTGACCACTAGGCTATCCGTCCCCCAATGAGCCACATTAACCACATGAGCACTGACTGGATTCCACCATTACTATCACAGCAATGACAATGGATGAGTTGTGACCATGTGTATCTGTAGAGAAGATACTGAGGGTGATGATCACTTGTCTATATGACTTCCATGTATTATTATTATCATTTTTTATTTTAAAAAAAAAAAAAATATTTACATAGAAAAAAATGCATAGCGTATGTTTGTGGACATGCATGTGTTTGCGTGTGTCTGTCTAAGCATGCACACTATATGACAATGTAACGCATGCAAAAAAACATGGATTCTTTGTGCATTAGGTCTATTTTGCAATCCACAGTATATATGAAAAATGGATACTATCTATCGCTGAAACATGCCTATTACCATCATGAAAGCATCACACACTATCGCCCTTTCCAAAGAATGTTAAATCTGCAACAATAAAATCCTAACACATTACTATGTCCAGTAACTATCTCTAGATTCTCTATGTGCTTGCAAAGCTAAGCTTCAGGTGTGGCTCAGTGTTTCCATGTTTCTGCTATCTCAGGAATTTCACGAATTATCGGGTGTTTACAATCACACTGATATGTCACACTGTAATCATTTCTGTACGCACGAAGACACAGATGGGAGTAAGGCACTGTCAGGTCTGCAGCTAATCTGGCTGTGCAGGTGATAAAAACCTTTCATCCTTAACCTGCTCTTGCCACACAGATTTGAAAAATGTCCATCCATAAAAATAAAACAAAAAAAACCTACAAGCAGACAAACAATTTAACACTTATCTTTTAACTTCCTGGGTGCCACCACGCTGTCAAAAAATATATCTCGGTTTAACATCTACAAACACCAAAATGAACATCTACCAACATATAAAAAATTAACACAAAACAGTACAGAGAAAAAAAAATCAGAACCTTTCAACAGATAATAGTTTAAATAATTAATCCAAACCTTTCAACAGATAATGGGTTTAAAAAATAAATCCAACCATTTCAACAGACAATGGTTTAAATAATTAATCCAAACCTTTCAACAGATAAGTTTAAATAATGAATCCAAACCTTTCAACAGATAAGGGTTTAAATAATAAATCGTTCAGAAAAAAACAAAAACAGTACAAACATCCACGGACGTCAAAAACCAAAACCCTCATCCTTCCAACTTCTCTCTCTTCTCCTCTACTACTGATTTCCCTTACGACGCAGAATGGACGCTGGAGGGCTTCGACCGCGATGGAAACCAGGCGTCGAGGTCATCACACCACCTCGGAAGTTTGGCGAGGTGTGACGGAGCGGTGACCTTTTGCGGTGACCTGCAGAGTAGCCCTCCACGTCCAGAGCGTCGTCCAGCTTTCGCGACTCGTGTTCCATCAGCAGGGGGTCAACTGAGGGGTCACGGAGGACGGGGACAGACCGGCTTCGAAGATGGAGCGACTGTCGAAGAGTTCCTCCTGACTCTCGCGGCTTTGGTCATGTTGTGCTGGCGACGTCGCAGCTCTTGGGCAAGCTGGTCTTTGAGGGTGTGGATCTGGAAACGACAGGATTGTACTGTACACAACGCATAAATCCACATACACTAGCCCAGTGGTCAGAACATGTGCTGGCAATTTGACGACCCCCGAGTTCGATTCCCGTTGAGGGGATTTTTTTCCTCTGGAGTTAACATCAGTGCTGACTCCACTCTCCCCAAAAGTCTTTCGGATGAGACTGTAAACTGAGGCCCCTGTGCGAAGATGCAGAACATCTTGCGCACACTTAAAATCCTGTTCCGCTTTTCGTAAAGTAGGCCATTCGTGTGCCGGTGGGAACAGATGACATTTAACAAAAACTGCATACACACGTGGACTGATGTAAAAAAGCACAAGAGTGCTTATCCCATATCATCGATATAAAAAAAAGAATAAAGAATAAGAGGACACAAACCACAGGATGAACACGAAATGAACACAGCCACAAAACCATGCCTGTGTCAACAACAGTGTCAGCTGCAAAACGCCCAACAACAACAACAACACAGCCTCCTCTAACCATTCCACCACCACCCCTACTCTCCCCTCACCTTTCCTCCAGCCCCTTGACTTTCTAAATTTTTTTTTTTTTATATCGAGTATAATGGAATAAGCATTCATTTGCTTTTTTTCATCCAGTCCCCATGTGTATGCAGTATTGTAAATCTTGTCATCTGCTCCCACCAGCACACAATGGCCTACCTCTCTACGAAGAGCGAACAGGATTTAACGTGTGCGAAAGATTTCTGCGTGCTGTTCGTACACGGGATCCTCGGTTTAAAGTCTCATCCGAAAGACTTTTTCAGGGAGAGTGGAGTCAGCACTGATGTTAACTCCAGGGAAAAATCCCCTCCAACGGAATCGAACTCGGTCGTCAAATTGCAAGCGCAATGTTCTGACCACTAGCTATCCCGTCTCCTGAGGTGTTGTGTGTCTCTGTGCGTGTGCGTGCGTGTGTGTCTGTCTGTGTCTGACTGAGTGATGATGGCTTTGTGGTGATGTGCTCTCTCTCTCTCTGTCTGTCTTCTCCTCCCTCCCTCCCTTCTCTCTCTTCATTCTCTCTCTCTCTCCCCTCACCTGTTCCTCCAGCCCCTTGACTTTCTGGCGGTGTGTGCGTTCCCTGGCCTCCAGCATCTTTTCTGCCTGGACCTGAGAGCTGCGCAGCCGATCTGTCTCCATCTCCGTCTCGCGCGGTGTCGCGTGTTCAGGTCCACCAGTCTGGGTACAAAAACAAAACCTTACGGTTGACCAGGGCGTTGATAGATACAAGCAAGGACAGTCGAGTTGGTTTTATACCCCCGTTTTTAAGCTGTATATAGTCGCACAGTTTTGATATGTGTTTTAAAATGTGATGAGGTGACAGCCCCGATATGGCCTGTGCGGTTCGTTGGGGCTATAAGCAACATCATTGGATTGGATTGGTTGAAACAAAACCTTTTTGTTGGTTGGGGTGGGGGGAGGAGTAGGAGGAGGTGGTGGTGGTGTGTGTGGGGGGGTTGTGTGTGTGTGTTTTGTGTGGTTGTGCTGTGTTGTGTGTGTTGTCTGTGTGTCCCACTTAACCCCCAGAGAATGTTAAGCCAAGAAACACCTAACAACAACAACAACAACCACCAGCAGAAGAAGAAGACAAGTGGTATACATAAACAAATAAATAAGTAAATAAATAAATGAATAAATAAACAAATGGATAAATAGATGAATAAATAAATAAATAGATAGATGAATAAATAATTAGATAAATAATAAATAATTAGATAAATGAATGAATAAATAAATAGATAAATAAAATAAATAGATTAATAATAAATAACTATATAAATAAACACAAAATAAATAAATAGATAAATAAATGAATAAACACATAAATAAAATAAATAAATAAATGAATAATGATAAATAAATAAATAAATAAATAAATAGATAAATAAATGAATAAATAAATAAATGAACACACAAATAGAATAGCAAATAAATCAATAAATAATTAAACAAATAAATGAATAAATAAAAAATAAACAAATAAAAAAAACCAAACCAACCAACCAAACCAAACAACCAAACCAAACCACCCACACCACCCAATCGCTGACCTCTGAGCGTGTCTCTGCTCGGCCTCTGCCAGCTGTGCCTGCATCTGCTGCAGCTGCAGCTTCAGCTCCGCGTTGTCCTCCTCCAGTCCAGAGAGAGAGCTGCAGCAGGCGGATCGATGTGCTGCGGTCGTGCAGCGTCTTGGTGGCCATCTCCTCCGTCCTCAGCTTCTCCCTCTCCACCTGACAGATACACAGAAACACAGATACAGGTAGACAGAGATGATTGATTGATTGATTCTTTTATAACAAGGATAATGGAATAAGCACTCTTGTGCTTTTTTTCATCCAGTCCCCGTGTGTACGCAGTTTTCGTAAATGTCATCTGTTCCCACCGGCACACGATGGCCTACTCTTACGAAAAGCGGAACAGGATTTAACATGTGCGCAAGATTTTGCGTGCGTTCGCACACGGGGCCTTGGTTTATAGTCTCATCCAAGGGACTTTAGATAGACAGACAGAGAAAGACAGACAGAGGCACATACAGAGATAGACACAGACATATGGATAGACAGACAGACACACAGTTAGAGACAGATATACAGATAGATAGACAGACACACACATACATATAGATAGACAGACAGACAGACATACAGATAGATAGACAGACAAAGACAGACACATTCAGAGACAGACACAGACAGACAGATAGACAGAACAGACAGAAAAAGAGAGAGAAGACAGACAGACATACACACACACATACACCCTACCCCCCCCCCCCCCCCCTTCCATAGTTAAAAAGTTAAAGTCTGTCCCGAGCCTAAGGCATATCAGGCCGTGCTTATCCCGGTTTCTGTGGCGTTAAGCGACTGAGAGTCATATACTCCCCCCTGGATAGGACGCCAGTCTATTGCAGGGTTAACCCCCCAACACAAGGTTGGTACCCCTTTTACACCTGGGTGGGTGAGAAAATAGCCGTAAAGTGCCTTTTCCAAGGGCACAATGCCATAGTCGAAAGCTGGGATCGAACCCGCAACCTTTAGATTACGACTCCAGCACCCTAACCACTAGACTACAGCGCGGCTACAAACAAACAACCCCTCCCCCCAAAAAAACAACAACAAAAAAACCGCGACCCCACTATACATAAAACCAAACACCCCCTTGCCACCATACCTTATCCAGCGTTTTGCGCAGGGCGTTCTTGTCCTTCTCCAGCCGGACGAGGATCGCTCCACCTCTTTCTTCTCATTCTCCATGGAGGAGAGGGTGCGGGAAAGGGAGGCAACCTGCTCCACCAGCATCTGCTTCTCCGCCTGGATCTTCTGCACACGCTGACTCAGCTCCTGCTCTGCCTCCTGTCGCTGAACCAGCAGCTGTGGGCAGCATGGACAGAGAAAATAAATACTTTGATTTCTTTCTTTCTTATTTCTGTCTGTCTGTCTGTCTTTTCTCTTCTTTCTTCCTTTTTCTTTTCTCTCTCTCTTTCTTTCTCTCTTCTGTCTCTCTCTCTGTCTATCTCTCTTCTCTCACTATTTCTCTCTCTCTCTTTCTTTCTCTGTCTGTCTGTCTCACTCTCTCTCAACCATACACACACACACACACGCACGCACACACACACACTCTTCTCTCTCTCTTCTTTCTCTCTCTCTCTCTCCCTTCCCTCCCTCTCTCTCTCTCTCTCCTCCTCTCTCTCCACCCTCTCCTCCTCTCTCCATCCTCTCTCCTCCTCTCTCTCTCTCTCTCTCTCTCTCTCACACACACACACACACACACACACACACACAACACACACACACACACACACATCCCACTCCATCCCACCCCACCCCACCTTCCAACCCCACCACACCCCACCCAAAAGTTCTTCACACAGCACAGGACAGGACAAGAAAGGAGTCACTCACGTTGTTGGACTGTCGGATCTGTCCCTCCAGCTCTGAACAGCGCACCTCAGACTCGGAGACATCGTTCTGCATGGACTGGAATCTCTCTATCAGACTGTGGTTCTGCTTCTTCGCTTCGTTCAGAGCTTGTCTGTAACAGTGAGCATATATATTAGAGAGAGAGAGAGAGAGAAGAGAGAGAGAGAGAGAGAGAGAGAGAGAGAGAGAGAGAGAGAGAGAGAGAGAGAGAGAGAGAAAAGAGAGAGAGAGAGAGAGAGAGAGAGAGAGAGAGAGAGAGAGAGAGAGATCGAGATCGAGATCAAATCAAAATTTTATTTCCAGTGGTATGTTGAGTAAGCAATAAATTTGTTTTTTCATCAAGCCATCTATCTAGCAAAAAAAAAAAAAAAAAGAGAGCGAGAGAGAGAGAGAGAAGAGAGAGAGAGAGAGAGAGAGAGAGAGAGAAGAGAGGTGTGTGTGTGTGTGTGTGTGTGTGTGTGTGTGTGTGTGTGTGGTGTGTGTGTGTGTGTGTGTGTGTGTGTGTGTGCATGGACTGGAATCGCTCTATCAGGCTGTGGTTCTGTTTCTTTGCTTCATTCAGCGCTTGTCTGCAACAGTGAACATACATTACAGACAGAGGGAGAGGGAGAGGGAGAGAGAGAGAGAGAGAGAGAGAAGTAAATGTGTGTGTGTGTGTGTGTCTGCATGGACTGGAATCGCTCTATCAGGCTGTGGTTCTGCTTCTTCGCTTCATTCAGAGCTTGTCTGTAACAGTGAGCATATATTAGAGACAGAGAGAGATTGATTGATTGATTGATTTATTCTTTTATATCGAGGATAATGGGTAAGCACTCATGTGCTTTTTTTCATCCAGTTCCCGTGTGTATGCAGTTTTGTAAATGTCATCTGTTCCCACCGGCACATGATGGCCTACTCTTATGAAAAGCGGAACAGGATTTAACGTGTGCGCACGATGTTCTGCATGCGTCCGCACATGGGGCTCAGTTTATAGTCTCATCTGAAGGCTTTTTCTACAAATGTTTGCCAGGGAGAACTCTTTTTTGTTGCCACGGTTTCTTTTACCTGCAATAAATGTGTGTTACACACAGGATCTTGATTTACCATCTCATCTGTAAGACTGGCATCCTGACCCCCTACTCAAGGTCTAGTGGATGTGGGAAAAGCTCAGGTTCAAATAAAGATCAAAGCCTGAACTTCTCACTTTCGGTCATGTGTTACTTACTTACTACTACACTACTACTACTGCTACTACTACTGCTGCTACTACAACCACCACTGCTACTACTACTACTACTGCTACTACTGCTACTGCTACTACAACTACTACTGCTACTACAACTACTACTACTACTACTCCTCCCCCTCCAACTACTACTACTACTATTACTACTACTACTACGATGACGACGACGACTACTACTACTACTTCTACAACTACTACTTCTACTACTACTACTTTTACTGCTACAACTTCTTGTACTGCTACTACTACTTCAACTACTACTACTACAAATACCTCTTAGACACTCTTCCGGCTACAACTACTTCTACTACTACTACTACTACAAAAAACATCAAATTTTCAAGACAAAAGACAAACAAATTTTACAAGAAGAAAAAAAGGTGCTCCATGATCTGCAATGACACTGAGGCCACCTGTAACCAACCCCCCCCCCAAAAAAAAAAACAACAACCAGGTGTGTCCTTCTCCTCCTCCCTTCTCCTCTGGTTTAAACAGTTTTTATTTGTTCAGAAAACAACAAGCAACAGTATATGATATGAGTACAACAAGCAAAGCTTATATGGGTACTCAAACATCCATATATATGCAAAGATAGGCTCCAGCTGAACAACATTGCATCAAATAATGAACGATAAGACATGCTAAGATAACGTAAGTATTTAAAGATTGTGAAAATACCGGAAAAACAACAACAAAGAATAAACAATAACAAGGGGGTAGATGCATCACGGCAATGCAAGGCAACACCATCGCAAGACTGATAGTAACATGCTTATACCAGAAAACAATAATACAACATACAATTATGATATTAGTACACGCGCATGCATATGGACAAGGCCGCACGCGTGCGTGCCATGAATGTGCAACATATAATATCAAAGTTGTTTTCCTAATAGAAATTGTCATCCTAAATTAAACCTTTCCGACAGCAAGATAAATTTCCCTACAGCTGCAAATATTGTATAATTATCTTGTATACTTTTATCATTTTTACCATACAATAAAGCTGTAACATCAGATTTTATATCACCAGGCAAGACATCTATGGTGACCACACGGCTCTGGTGGTAAAGAGGGCAGTTTATCAAGTAATGAGCAGCATCCTCAACAGCGGCCCCACATTCACATGAAGACCCTTCTCCTCTCCTTTCCTCTGCTTACCTGGTGACGTCCAGCCTCTCCTGCAGGATGCACCTGTCCTGTTCGCTGTTCTTCAGGGCGCGTTGCACCTGCGACATCCTGTCCTGAAGTTCGCTGATCACCGCGTTGCTGTCTGTCAGAGACAGGTTCAGTGCCTGCACCTGTGCAACACACACGTGTGTCAGGTGAGAGAGTCAGTCAGCATCATTATGGGTGCATCTTAATAAAAAGGTGAGGATGGATGTTGTTGTGTTGTTGGTGGTGGTGGTGTGGTGTTGGTGGTGGTGGTTGTGGTGGTGGTGGTGGTGGTGTTGTTGTTGTTTTGTGTGGTGTGGTGGTGGTGTTGGTGTTGTTGTTGTTGGGGGTGGTGTTTTTTTGTTGTTGTTGCTGGTGGTGGTGGTGATGGTGGGGTTTGCTGTTGTTGTTGTTGGTGGTGTGGGGTGGTGTTTTTGTTGTTGTTGTTGGGTGGTGTTATTGTGCTGCTTTTGGTGGTGGTGGTGGTGGTGGTGTGGTGATGGTGGTGTTGCTGTTTGTTGTTGCTGTTGTTGTTGTTGTTGTTGGTGGGTGTGGTGGTGGTGGTGGTGGTGGTGGTGGTGGTGTGCATTTCACTCCTGCGCGAGATGCCAGGGGCCTGTCTGTATAAATAGCATCCTCACCTCTGGAAATTCTGGCTAGGAATTCCTTCTTTCTATCCCTCTCTTTGAATCTGTCTTGTTCCTTTTCTTCCTGTCACCACCTTCTTGTCCCTTTCTACCTCCTTGTCCATTCCTCTGCCTTTTCCAAAAAGATTTAAAAGATGACAATTCTCTCTCATGCCGAAGTCGGATACACTTGTGCCTGACTTGTCAGCGTTTAACAGCAGTGAAATGGTTTTTTGCTCAATCTGAGCATTCAGCAATGAAGAAGAAGTGCATTTCCTAACTTAACAACCCTGGGATCCCCCAGAATAGGTGTGGAAAATCCTCCTTGCCTTTGAGAACAAACTTATGATAGGCATTGGGTTGGGGGTTTGCTGGAAACACACACACACCAACCCCCCCCACTACAAAATCCACCTTACACACACACACAATCCCCCCCCCCCCCCCCCCCCCCCCCAATCTCTCCCCACCACACACACCGCACACGCACACTATACACACACACACAAAACAAATCCACCTCACACACACACACACACACACTCACACACACACACACACACACACACACACACACTCTCACACACATACACACTTACATCATTTCCATTATCTTGATAAAAAGAATAAAATAAAAAATTTTAAAAATTAAAAAAATCACAGACACACACACAAACACAGACACACAACCCCCTACCTCCCCACTCACACACACACAACCCCCCCCCCCCCCCCCCCCCCCACAAACACACATACACCCCACCCCCCCTCCTTCCTCCCCCCCTCCCACACACACACACACCCCTTCCCTCTCCCCCCCCCCCAACACACACACACCCCCCCCCCTCCCCCAACACACACACACACTGACCTTATCCTTCGACATGTGTCCCTCCTCCTCCGTCTTGGCCAGTGTTCCGTTCAGTCTGTCAATGGACAGCTGCAGGGGTTGAACCTTCGACTCCAAGTCCTGGATCTGCTTCAGCAGACTCTCCCCACGCTCCTGCAGCACCTGTGACACAACACATCACACATAACACATTGTAACGCAACACATTGTAACATATCACATCACAACACATCACAATGAAACACATCACAACCCAACACATCATATCAGAACACATTGCAACACATCATACTAACATCACAACACACTACATCACAACATATTACAACACATCGCAAACATATACATACAACACATCGCAACGCAACACATTTAAACATCACAACACAACACATCATATCAAACACATCATATCATACTACATACACAACACACTACATACAACAACATATAACAACAGATCGCAACATACCACATACCACAACACATCGAAACACATCACAACACACTACATCACAACATATTACAACACATCGCAACATATCACCATCACAACACATCACAATGAGACATGTCACGCACACTTACCTGGTTCTATCGTTTCCTTGTCACTGATCAACCAATCAAGATGCAGCTTACATGTCCACCACACTTACCTGGCTTCTCTGTTTCCTTGTCACTGATCAACCAATCAAGATGCAGCTTACATCTCACGCACACTTACCTGGTTCTCCGTTTCCTTGTCGGTCAAGGTCAGACGAAGCCTCTGGAGTTCTCCTTCCAGTGACCTTCGGGCCAGTTCGATTTTGGTGCCGCGCGTTTCTGCTTCGTCCAGAGCGAGACGCAGATTCTTCTTGTCCTCCTCCAACTTGGCTTCACTGGTCTTCAGCTTGGCAATCTTCTCCTGGAGTGAGTGTGTGATAGTGATGATGATAGTGATTTGGTTTTACTGAAAAGTGTTAGTGTGTTTATTTTCTCCTGAAGTGTGTGATAATGATGATGATTGTAAATGTGTTCATCTTCTTCTGGAGTGTGTGATAATGATGATGATGATTGTAAATGTGTTCATCTTCTTCTGGAGTGTGTGATAATGATGATGATGATTGTAAATGTGTTCATCTTCTCCTGAAGTATGTTATAACGATGATGATGATTGTAAATGTGTTCATCTTCTCCTGCAGTGAGTGTGATAATGATGATGATTGTAAATGTGTTCATCTTCTCCTGCAGTGAGTGTGATAATGATGATGATGATGATTGTAAATGTGTTCATCTTCTCCTGGAGTAAGTGATAGTGATGATGATTGTGATTTGGTTTTACAGAAAGTGTGTGTTTATCTTCTCGTGTAGTGAGTGATAGTGATGATGATAGTGATTTGGTTTTACAGAAAGTGTTAGTGTGTTTATTTTCTCCTGGAGTGTGTGATAATGATGATGATGATAGTGATTTGGTTTTACTGAAAGTGTTAGTGTGTTTATTTTCTCCTGGAAGGTGTGATAATGATGATGATGATAGTGATTTGGTTTTACTGAAAGTGTTAGTGTGTTTATTTTCTCCTGGAGTGTGTGATAGTTATGACGATTGGGATTTGATTTTACTGAAAGTGTTAGTGTGTTTATCTTCTCGTGTAGTATGTGATAATGATGATGATTGTTTGTTTTTTTACAGAGAGTGTCAATGTGTTCATCTTCTCATAAAGTGTGTAAATGATGATGATAGTGATTTGATTTTACAGAAAGTCAATGTGTTCATCTTCTCCTGCACAATGTGTAATGATGATGATGATTGTTTTTACAGAAAGTGTCAATGATTGTTTTTACAGAAAGTGTCAGTGTGTTTATCATCTCTTGAAGTGTGTAAATGATGAAGATTGGTTGTTTTTCTTTACAGAAAGTATCAATTTGTTCATCTTCTCCTGCAGTAAGAAAAACATAAAGGTGTCCCATAACCTATGTGGTCGTAGGGGAACAAGGTATCAGAGACCTCAGCTTCTCTAAGGGCCAGCATGTTGAGGGCGGCGCCCATCTCCTCTCCCTCGCTGCTTTACCTTCCCTGACCCTAAAGAGGGCAGGTACCCATTGATAGCTGGGTGGACTGGGGGACTGTAATGAAGTCAAGGCGCGCGAATGGTCACCCATCCAACTGGTAACCACACTCGATGCTGCTTAACACTGGTTGGGGAGAACAAGTGTTCTGACCACTGAGCTATCCCGCTCCCTGCCTACAACCTACATATACATGAGAAAATAAAAGCCCACGAAAGTCATTTCTGAG
>CM060348.1:5821057-5856057 GCA_030674155.1 Stramonita haemastoma
AACACACAACAACTGACCCGGGTTCGATTTTCGGTTGAGGGGATTTTTCCTCTGGAGTTAACATCAGTGCTGATTCCACTCCCCCCAAAAGTCCTTCAGATGAGACTTTAAACCGAGGCCCCATGTTCAACGCACGCAGACACATCTTGGTCACACGTTAAATCCTCTTCCGCTTTTTGTAAGAGAAGGCCATCGTGTGCCAGTGGGAACAGATGACAAGATTTACAAAACTGCGTACACACGGGACTGGATGTAAAAAAGCATATGATTGCTTATTCCATTATCCTCGATATAAAAGAATAAATCAAACAACAAGAAGAACTGATGTGTTGGTGGACAGATAGTGATTCCCAGGTAGGATGAGTGAGTCAAGAGTGCATATTCTGGGTGACATAACTCCCTGGGTGTTAAGCTGGGAACACACAACAAGAACTGAGAGATGGTGCCCAGTGTGCTACGCATTCACCTTCTTCCACAGCTCCCAGTGACTTCTGCAGAAGTCGGAGTCGGTTCTCCGTCCTCTCCCTCTCCTCCTCCACATCCTTCACCTGTGTGTCCATATTGCGCACAGTCGCCATGGCGTCGTCCTGCGCACACATACGCATGCATGCATGTCACTCTGTCAGTGCACACATGTGTTCGTGATATGAATGTAACACTGATGCATATGTGCACATACAGATATAACATGGGTATGGACATTTTCATGTGCATGCATATATACATGTATATATGTTCACACAACAGACATACACATAATTATACCAAGTATACACACACACACATTCTTTTTACCTCAAGCATACGCTTAGTTACACACACACACACACACACACACACACACACACACACACACACACACACACACACACACTTACCTACCTCCCTAACAACAAAAACCAAAACACCCCAACTGCTTTCTACCTCCCCCACCCCACCCCTTCTCCCCTTCACAATCCTCTCTTCCCCATCCTCCTCCCAACTTACTTCCTCCCCCCCCACGTCCCCACTTTTCCAAACTCCTCCCCCTCCTCTCTTCCAACTCATTCCCCCCCCCACCATGCCCCCATCCTCCCCCCCACCCCCCTCCTCTCTTCCCATCTTCCTCCCACCTCACTCTACCCCCCCCCCCACCACTCCCAACACACACCCAAAAAAAAATCCTCACCCTTCTCCCACTACCCCCCCCCCCAAAAAAAAATCCCCCCTCCCCCCCCAAAAAAAATCCCCTCTTCTCCCCCCCCAAAAATCCCCCCACCCCCCAAAAAATCCCCCCCCCCCCCAACCCCCCCCCCAAATCCCCCCTCTCCCCCCACCCCCCCAAAAAAATCCCCCCTTCTCCCCCCCACCCCCCCCAAAAAAAAAACCCCATCCCCCCTGCTCACCCACTCACCCTCTCCCTCTCAGTACAGGCAGCTGGTTCATGAAGTCCCTCAGTGTGGCTCGCACGGCTCAGGTCTACGTCCAGACCCTCCATGTGCCCTGGGGACACCGCTCGTCTCATGGGCAACATGCCGCCACGCCCGGGGCTTCCGGAACGTTCCGGTGACCCCACGCGAGGGATGGGGCTGCCGCGACCTTCTGTGGTGGTGGCGTAGGTGTTGTCGAAGCCTGTTTGGGGTGGGGGGGGGTGAAGTTTTGTGTGTGGAGTAAGTTTTTGGTGTTGGGGTGGGTTGGGTTTGGGTTGGTGGGGGGGGTTAGGGAGAGAGGGAGTGAGA
Organism: Stramonita haemastoma; assembly: GCA_030674155.1. Classification (NCBI taxonomy): domain Eukaryota; kingdom Metazoa; phylum Mollusca; class Gastropoda; order Neogastropoda; family Muricidae; genus Stramonita; species Stramonita haemastoma. Next base: position 5,822,776 of record CM060348.1, read on the forward strand.
GGAGGAAGGAGGGACAGAGGAAGAGTGACAGACAAACACAGAGTATATTAATTTTGTGTGTGTGTGTGAGACAGAGAGAGAAAGAGGGGGGGGGGGGGTAGAGGAAGAGGAGGGTGGTGGAGAGGGAGAGAGAAAGATAGAGTATACTAATTTGTGTGTGTCTGACATGTGTGTGTGTATGTGTGTGTGGTGTGCATGTGTATGTGTGTGCATGCAAGTGTGTGTGTGTGTGTGTGTGTGTGTGTGTGTGTGTGTGTGTGTGTGTGTGTGTGTGTGCATGCGGTATGTATGTGTCTCTGAGAGTGGGTAAGTATATATGTGCATGTGTGTGCGTGCATGTGTGCATGCATGTGTGCATGCATGTGTGTTTGTGTGTATGATATGCTGCACTGCATGTGAAAGACAGATAGAGAATGTACAAGTGTGCACAAGCACATCTATAAATAAAACTATGAATAAACATAATTCATCTACTTACTCTCACTTCCCCCCCCCCCAAAAAAAAAAAAATTTCTGCTTTAAACTGTATACACACACAAGACTTAAATCAAAGAGTAACAACTTATCATTTATGATAAACACACTACCCTTTAAAATAAGATTTAATCGCAATCCCCCCCCTCCCCCCCAACCAAATTTTCTGCTTAAACCTGTATACACACACAAGACTTAAATCAAAGAGTAACAACTTATCATTGATGATAAACACACCACCCTTTAAAATATGATTTTATCGTAATCCCCCCCCCCCCCCCCCACCAAATTTTCTGCTTAAACCTGTATACATACAAGACTTAAATCAATGAGCAACTTATCAAACTTTTCGTTTATGATAAACACAGCACCCCTTAAAATAAGATAAACACACACACACACATACACACACACACACATACACACACACACACACACATACACACACAACACACACACACACACACACACACACACACACACACAAAAATACCCCATAAAAAAATTTTTTTAAGCACCTTTTGAAGGAGAAGTGGGGCGAGACCGGCGAGTAGGGCTTCGACTTCGCGCTCGTGGCATTTCCTGTCGGAAACCGATGCTACGACGCAGACTGGAAACAATACTGCTCAGCTTAAACTCCACATCCTTCTTGGCTCCTTCGAGGCGCGCCAAGGTCGTCTCAAGGGCGTTCACGCGACCTTCAGCCCCACTCAGTTTCAGGCGAAGGTCAGCGATGTCGGCATTGGCGGCTTCCAGGGTGATTTCCAGGTTCCTGCGATTGTCTTCCAGCTTGCGCTCGGAGCGTCGAGAATCGTCGAGAGCGAGCTGGTAGTCCTTCTCCTTCATGGTGGCATCATCGATGAGTTCGGCCATTTTGCGCTGCAGGTTGGAGAGTTCCTTGCGTAGAACTTCCCGGGAGGCTTCCGTCTCCACGACCTGGTGACGCCATGAAGAAAACAAAAAGTGTGGTAAATAGGGATTTGGTCTGATCCTGCAGAGACGAGAAATCAGTGCCGGGGGGAAGGAGAGATTTAGAAAGGTGGTATGGGAAAAGGATGGGGTTTGGTGAAATGATATGAGCTACAAACAAACACACACATATGCACACAGGCAGGCAGACAGACAGACAGACATCCCTACACACACACACACAAAACTGCATACACACGGGACTGGATGTGATAAAACATGCACACATACACACACACAACCCCCCCCCCCACACACACACACACAATTACCCACCTTCTGCTTGAGGTCGAATGATGTTCGCCGAGCCTCCTCCTCTTTCTCCTCGTCCCGAGCCACACGGAGTTGAAGGTCGCCGACCTCTTTGCCCAGCTTGGAGCGCTCGCTGTCCAGCATTTTCACCTGGCGCCTCAGGTCCTGCAGCTCTCGTCGGGCCTCCAGGCGCGCTTTCTCCACGTCGCGCAGGTTGTTCCTCAGAGTGGCCGCCTCTTTGGAGATGTTGGACTTCTGTTCTTCCAGCACTGGAGGGGAGAAGAGGAGGAGAAGAGAGGAGTGGTGAGAGAGTGTTTATTGAGTTATGGGAAGTGGGTATTTTTATTTTATTTATTTATCTATTTATTTATTTATATCATATGGGAGTAGAGGAAGAAAGGACAGAGCATTTATAGAGTGATGGGAAGGTGGGTATTTTATTTATTTATTTTATTTTTTATATCATATGGGAGGAGAGGAAGAAAGGAGAGAGCGTTTACTGAGTGATGGGGAAGTGGGTGTTTTATTTTTTAAATTTATTTATTTATTTATTTATATCATATGGGAGGAGACGAAAGGAGCCGGCATTAACAGGATGATGGGGAAGTGGGTGTTTTATTTATTATTATTACTTTTTTTATTTTTTTAATTTGATTTATTTATATCATATGGGAGGAGAAAAAAGGAGTCAGCATTAACAGGATGATGGGGAGTAGTAGTAGTAGTAGTAGTAGTAGTAGTAGTAGTAGTAGGCACCCGTCAGTTTCGGAAGACTATGGAGTTGCGCTCTAGTCTTTAGAGCGCAAAGCCTGGGTAGGTAAGTATGGGGGAAAGCTGTTACCCATGCAGCAGACCCCCCCTCTCCACGCCACTGGAATGATCCATTGGAAAGGCAATGACCGATACGAATGGTTCCAGTACCGTCGCAGGAGCCACCAGAACGTTGCCATATACCTACAGCCCCGAGCCACCCTGGGACTCCCAACTCCCTGATTTTTCCTCAGGATGGTGTCTAAACACGACACCTGTGTGCATGCTGGTTTGTTATAATTTTGTCATCCGCTCCTACCGGCACACGATGGCCTACTCTTCCGAAAGGCGGAACGGGTTCTTAACGTGTACGCAAGATGTTCTGCGTGCATTCGCACACGGGGCCTCGGTTTATAGTCTCATCCGAATGACTTTGACATTCAGTTCGATTTTTTCGTCAAACTAGGAAGAAAGGGCGAGGCTGGGTACGAACCCAGAAACTCACGGTTTACATATTGGCAGGCGAACGTCTTAACCATCCTGCCACCGTCCTCCCTATATGATGATAGGATGATGGGAAGTGGGTGTTTTATTGATTATTATTATTTTTTGAATTATTACTTTTTTTTTTAATATCATATGGGAGGAGAAGAAAAGAGAGAGCGTTCACTGAGTGATGGAGAAGTGGTATAGTTAGGTTGTCAAAGTCAGAGGTTGTAGTTTGACAGTTTGGTTTGTTTTGACAGTTATAGTTTGAGTACAGGAATTTTGTCATAAAGTTATACTGGGAAATGGGTATAGTTTGGTTTGTTTTGACAGTTACAGTTTGAGTACAGGAATTTTTGTGATAAATTTTGTCATAAATTTATAATGGGGAGTGTATATATTCAGGTGGTTACAGGAATTTTGTGATAAATTTTGTATTAAATACATAATGGGGAGTGGATACAGTAAATAGAACGAAATAAAACCACACACACCCTCCAAAAAAACAACAACAACAAACAAAAAAGTATATATATATATATATATATATATATATATATATATATATATATATATATCTATATATCTATATCTATCTCTCTATATATATCTATATCTATATCGAGAGAGAGAGAGAGAGAGAGAGAGAGAGAGAGAGAGAGAGAGAGAGAGAGATAGCGCTATACAAATTCCATGTATTATTATCATTATTATTAAGTACATAAACAAAACAAAAAAACCCCAAACATCCCCGATCTTTCCCGCGATAATTCACCCACCTCCGATGCGTTGCTTGGCGTCCTGAAGGGCACGACCCAGGTCAGTTTTCTCTCCCTTCGCAGCTCTTCACCTTCCCTCGCAGTTCCTCGGCGGCGTGTGCGATGGCGTCCTTCTCCCGGATTTCCTCGTTGATGGCTCGCTTCAGATCCGTGATGTCCTTTCTCATCAGCTCCCTCGTCTCATCCCCTGGACAGCAGCAAAATTATTCAGTGATTTTTGAAGAAAGTTGTTGCACAATCCCCAGCTTAACACCCCAGGGGTAGGGGTGGGGGTCTCATCCGGAACATGCACTCTGACACACACTTCTACCCACACACATGCATGCACACACAAACACACACACATACACACACACACTTCTACTCACTCACTCACTCACCCTCACCCTCACACACACACACACACACATACACACATATATTATGATTATTATGGACTTAAAAGACATTTCCCTCTGTTCATTAGATTTTGTTCTCTTATTGGTTATAGTTATAAATAGTTTTATTGTTCATGCGTTAGAGTCTGTTTAGAATTTGAAATTTTTACTTTTCTATATTCAAGAATTATTTACATTTGTGTTCATTAAAAAAAATTTTTTTTTTAACTGATCTGTGTAGATTTAGTGAATTAACCCCCTTCTCCACTTCCAAAACTCCTCCTCCTACCCCTGCCCCCCTCCCCACATACACACACACACTCACACACTCTTTCTTTCTTTTTTTTTTTTAAATGTCTAATATCACATTTTGTGAAAAGATGTAAAATGAATCGAACACACAAACACACACACACATGTCTAATATCACCGTAAGTGAACAGACGTAAAATCAAAGACACATACATACGCACCCTCACACACACACACACAAACACACCTCTACCCACCCACTCACCCACACACACATTTACACACCTTCCCGAATAGCTCGGTTAGCGTCGATGAGGTCGCGGCGAATGGCGTCACGCGATTCCTCCACCATCTTCAGTTGGGTCTTCAGTTCTATGACCTCTGCCATGGCCAGCTCCCGATGTCGACCCACCTCGTGTAGCTGAGCGGTTAAGGTCTTCACTTCGTGCTCGTGCGCTTCTCTGGTGAAACAGGATGAAGGGGTGGATGACGAGTGAGAAGGGGGGTGGGGTGATGGTCGGGGGTGGGGTTGGGGTTGGGATGTAGTGTGTGTGTGTGTGTGGGGGGGGGGTCTGTGTGTGGGGGGGGGTCTGTGTGTGTGTGTATGTGTGTGTGTGTTGTGTTGTGTTGTGTTGTGTTGTGTTGTGTTGTGTTGTGTTGTGTTGTGTTGTGTTGTGTTGTGTTGTGTTGTGTTGTGTTGTGTTGTGTTGTGTTGTGTTGTGTGTGTGTGTGTGTGTGTGTGTGTGTGTGTGTGAGCATGTGTGTGTGCATTCAAATTTGCTAAAACTATTAATCGTCACTGATTGCTTGTGTGTTGTATAGGTCGGATGCAAGCACTTTGACTTGTTTCTGCAAGATATAGCTCTATATAAATTGCATGTATTATTATTATTATCATCATCATCATCATCATCATCATCATCATCATCATCATCATCATCATTTTTTTTAAAATATTATTATCATCATCATTATTCTATTTTGAGAGGATTCAAAAGAGACATCCTCATAAACTCATGTTTGGGTTATTTTAAAGGGGGGGACGGACAGCCTAGTGGTCAGAACATTGCGCAGGCAATTTGACGACCCGGGTTCGATTCCGGTCAAGATTTTTCTCCTGGAGTTAACATCAGTGCTGACTCCACTCTCCCCAAAGTCCTTCGGATGAGACTTTAAACCGAGGCCCCATGTGTGAACGCACGAAGAACATCTTGCACACACGTTAAATCCTGTTCCGCTTTTCGTAAGAGTAGGCCATTGTGTGCCGTGGGAACAGATGACAATATTTACAAAACTGCACACACACGGGGACTGGATGAAAAAAAGCACGTGAGTGCTTATTCCATTATCCTCGAAATAAAAGAATAAATCAAATCAAATCAAATCAAATCAAATCAAATCTAAGTCTTCTGTAAATATTTTATGGTAGGTTTTTTTGTTTGTTTAGTCTAATATCACCAAGTGTGAATAGACTTTAAATTAAACTACTACAACAACAACAACAACAACAACAACAACACTCACATTGCCTCTTCAAACTGCTGCCTGAACTTCTTCAGTTCTCCTTGCAGGTCCATGATGCTGCTTCGGTCGGACTCTGCACGGGACTGGGCCTCCATCTTGAAGCGTTCAAACCTCATGTTGCCCTCAGACAACTCTTGCTGGGTGCCCGCCAGTTTTTCTGTCAGAGTGCCCTTCTCTTGCTCCAGCAACGAAATCGCCTGTGGAAGATTGTTGGGAAAAAAAAATGAATGTGTGTGTATGTGTGTGTTGGGTGTGGGGGTGTGGTTTAATGTGTGTTGTGTTGTGTGTTGTGTGTGTGTGTGTGTGTGTGTGTGTGTGTGTGTGTGTGTGTGTGTGTGTGTGTGTGTATGTATGTGTGTGTGTGTGTGTGTTGTGTGGGTGTGGTGGTGTGTTGGGGTGTGTGTGTGTGTGTGTGTGTGTGTGGTGTGTGTGTGTGTGTGATGTGTGAATGTGATATACGTGGTGGGTGCGTAATGTGAATGTGTCCATGCAGTACAAAAACTGGTTCCGCCTTTATGAAGAGTAGGCCTTTTTGTGCCGGTAGGAACAGATGACAGTTTGTTTTTTTAAAAAAACACATGCACACAGGCATCACGTTTAGACACCATCTCTGAAGTTGAAATGCAGATACCTCAATGGTTAGGGGGGGGGGGGGGGGCGCACAGCTGTCAGTTTCCCCACTTTCAGCTGCTCTCAGCTACTATCCATTACATCCCAGCCCAGCCCAGCTGGGGCCAGCTGGTGCTATTTATAGCAGGAACTGACCACACTTGGACTTGGTAAAAGGAAGGAGTGTGCTAATTTAAGCACTGGGCCCTGGTCCCTTGACTGAGTTATGCTGGATTTGTGCACAGTGGGGGGGGGGGGGGGGGGGGGGGGGGGGGGGGGGGGGGGGGGGGGGGGGGAGAGAAACTGTTGCATATGTAAAAAATGTCACCATTGATGAACCTGAGAGATCTAATGCAGGAAAGAAGAAAACAAAACTGGAGGGGAGCGAGGAGTTAAAGTTAAAGTTAAAGTCTGTCCCGAGCCTAAGGCTCATCAGGCGGCTTTGGCGTTGTGCCCTTGGAAAAGGCACTTTACGGCTATTTTCTCACCCCACCCAAGTGTAAAAGGGGTACCAACCTTGTGTTGGGGTTAACCCTGCGATAGACTGGCGTCCTATCCAGGGGGGAGTCTATGACTCTCAGTCGCTTAACGCCACAGAAGCCGGGGGGGAAAACAGTTGCATACACAAATTCTCACCATTGATGAACCTCAGAGCTATAACCAAGGAAAGAAGAAACCAAAACCGGAGGGGGGGGGAGGGGGGAAGAAACAGTTGCATTTGTGATGGGGGGGTAATTAGATTACTTCCCATGCGATCAGAGCTGCCAATCGCAGCGTTGTGGATCTGAATTTTGATCCACACCTGTGAATTGTGCGATGTTCTGTATCGTTGGGGGGGATGATCGAAAACCCTCTGTTGCATATACTTTACCCGTAGCGGTAAAATGTAGTGTTTATGCAGCCTCTTTTTAGAGGCCACATTCCCACTGTCTGACCGTGCTGTCGTCACTGAGAGAAGTTGTACAGAGATGCAGCAGATCAAATATCTGCACTCTGTTGCACATTGATGAAGCTAAGAGCTCTAACCAAAGAAAAGAAGAAAAAAACAAAAAACCCCATCACTCCCTACCTGCTGTCGGTCATTCTCAGCCAATAGCAACGCCTCGTCGCGATCCCGCTGAACTTTGGCCACCTCCTCCTGCAGATCCTCGATCTGTTTGTCAGCGCGAGAGGTCAACTCCTCTTTCTCCAGACAGTGGTATGGATCAGCTGTTCCCGGCTGGCTTCAAACTCCACGCGCTGGCTGTCCTGTTGAGAGCAAAGCACAGTTCTTCTTTGACTTGCACTAAGTTGGTTAAAGTGTGCAGCATTTTGCTGTCTAGTGGCTACTGCCTTTGACCAATGATAACCTATACTGTGCAAATTTGAAGGACAGGGGAGAGAATCTAGTAACAGTTGAAGGACAGGGAGAGAATCTAGTGACGGTTAATTATTAAAGTGTGGACTCTAGTGGATACTGCTGTAGATACTTCTGCAGTTGGAGTACAGCTGCCTATATGACATGTTGTATGTTGATGTTTCTTCTTCATTAGTACAATTCTCTTTTACTTCATTTTTGCTTTTAAAAAAATTGATGACTGAAAACATGCACATGCAAACACACTCACACATACAAACCACACACACTTTTTTTTTCTTTGTGAAAGCAGGATGAAAAAAAAAAGTTATATAAACTAAATCTTTCCCTCCTCAATCATGATAATTTTTTTACCTAACTTAACCCGCTTGCATTCGGATTCTCTGAACACAAACTGCCCCTGGATTTCCGTTCCATCACGAAATCAGGTCAGGCACACATGCTCGCTTGCCTTTTCCTCCTTCTAAGTACATACATACCAGCAGCTATAATTACTTCCAGACTCTCAACAGATTTCTACCTCTAGCCTGATAAGAGCTTTGACATGTGGTAGCAGCAATCAGTGAAGGTCACAGCATGATGGAAATCTACTGTGTGTAAATCCCGGTTTGGGATTCAGGTGGGGGGGGGGGACAATTATTCAATCCCGGCAAATCCCAGTTCGGGACTAAGAAGGTTAATTAATATGACTGGACTTGAACAGCACCAATATCTATCAAGCAGATATCATTAGATATGTGAATGAATGTATGGAGAAATGAGACAAAAGAAAAGTAGAATGCAACATAGTGGACATCATTTGGGCAGAAAGAAAATTAAAACTGATGTTTGTTTTGTTGTGTCAAATAGGCCTGCATGACTAAAATGGCACTAAATATTCTGAATCTGAATCTGAATCCACCACCCTGACCACCAGCCTACCCTCTCCTGCGTCAGTCTCTCGCAGTCCTCCTCGTGGGCCTGTTTCTCCTGCGTCAGCGCCAACTGCGAGTCTCGCTCCAGCTGCATCAGACGACCCGTCAGCTGCTCCCTCTGGTGTTCAAACTTCTCCATGTCCGCCGCCTTCTCCTTCTCCAGGCGACTGATCTCCCCTGAATTCAGAAAAATTAGACTGATCTCCCCTGCATTCAGAAAAATATATATTCCCATGAATTTCTTTTTCTTTTTTTTCTTTTTTAAATTTTTTATTGAATCTTTGTTAAGTTATTTTCAAAACGATTGAGAACATTTAAGTGGTTTTACCTGCACTTGTTTTTCTCCACTACTTTTTCCTGAAAAATAAATGAGTGTGTGAGTGGGTGGGTGGGCTAGGGGGTGGGTGTATGTTAAGGGTGGGTGGCTGGAAGGGTATGTATAGTTGTGTGTGTGTTTCAGCTATTTAGCTTTTTTTTCTTTTTTTTTTAAGCTAATCTTTTCTATTGAGGATAGTTTATTAAGCACTTGTGTGCTTTTTTTTTTACATCCAGTCCCTGTGTGTATGCAGTTTTGTAAATTTTGTCATCCGTTCTCACCGGCACACAATATGCACAATATGTATGTGTGTGTGTGTGTGTGTGTGTGTGTGTGTGTGTGTGTGTGTGTGTGTGTGTGTGTGTGTGTGTGTGTGAAAGAGAGAGTGATATGTGCATACATACATTCATATAATTCATACCATATATATGCATAATGAAGTACCTAATGTCACAGTTTATTTTCACTGATAAAGGACCAGGATAAAAATTTGATAAAACCATCAGAAGGTGTAGTCACTTTCAAGGACAACACCCCCCCACCCCCTTTCCTTCCTCAGATGTAACTCCAAAGTTCACCCACCATTAAGGTAGCTGTATTTTGACTTCACATAAAAAATGTGGACAAAATTTTCAGGATAACTATAACATCAAGGTCTCATTAAAAAACATCCCTTAATTTTCAAGGTAACTTTAACATTAAGAACACATTTTTAAAAATCTCTGAAGTCAGAATGCAGCAACCTTAATAGTGGACAAAAACAGCAGCATACAATAGCTCTTTTTTTTCTTTTCTTTTATTTCGCGGATAGTGGAATAAGCACTCTTGTGCTTTTTTACATCCAGTCCCTGTGTGTGTATGCAGGGTTGTTTTTTTTTACATTAGTGAACCTCAGAGCTCTAGCCAAGAATGAAAAAACAAATTTTAAACCACACACACAAAAAACTGTAAACAAACTTCACAACACCAACTCACTCAAAACCAAAACAAACGCACCCTCATTTCCACACACCGACCGACCATCAAGAGCAGGTCACTCACCTTGGAGGTTTTCCTTGCGCACGAGGAGCTCCTGGTTCTCTCCCTCTAGCTGCGCTTTGCGTACCTCCAGTTGCACGACGGTCTGCTGAGCTTCGTACAGTGTGGCCTCCAACTGATCTTTGTCACTCTGCAGCCCTGCCAACTGCTCGCTCAACTGACGATTCTCGCGCTCTGTGGCAGTCACCTGAGGAAGGAAGGTGATTGGATGAAATTCGGGTGGTTCGTTTCGCTGCATGAATTGATGTTGTGGAAGTGATTGAATAGAAACAAAAATTAAGAATTTAAAGAAATAAAGAAGTAATTTGGAATATAAAATAACGTCATACGGAAAATATCATAGAAATGACAGATTCACAAAAAACAAAAGGAAAGGAAATGATAATTTAAAAAAATTTGAAAGGATGAATGATTCTGGGTAGATATGTATATGATCCTTTTTCCAGTGATTTTTGAAAATAATTCTTGCTTTTTTAGCTTTCACTCTTTTTTTTTAAAACTCAAGACTCATAATACCTAGTTTTGTCATTTGTCAACCAAAAAAATCTTCTTCAAAACCACCTTTACAATCATCATCTTCATCAATACCATCACCACAACCATCATCATTATCACCATCATCATCACCATCATCATCATCACTACCATCATTATTACTACCAATCATCACCACCACCATCATCTCCATTATCATGATCACCATCATTTATCATCACCATCATCGTGATCACCATTACCACCATAATAATCATCATCATTACTACCACCAATCATCACCACCCTCCTCACTCTCATCACACACAACACACACACACACACACGCACACCTACACACACGCACACCTACACACACCCACACCTACACACACACACACACACAACACACATACACACACAAACCTACAAACACACACACACCTACACACACACCTACACACAAACCTCCACACCCACACCCCCCACCCCACACACACACCTACACACTACACTACACACCTACACCCACCCCCCCACACACACACCTACACCTACACAAAAACACCCCCACACACACTACACTACACACACCCACACCTACACTCACCTGCACAACCAGCTCCCCTTTCTCCAGGTTCAGACTCTCTTTCTCCTTGAACACTCGGTCGTGCGCCTGCTGGGCTCGTTCCAGGTCACGCCGAGCCACCAACAGCTCGTCTGCAAGGCACTGCTTCTGTCGACTCACCTGTCAGGTAAAACAGGGACAGACTCACCTGTCAGGTAATAATGATAATGATAATACATGGTCACCTGTCAGGTAAAGCATGGACAGACTCACCTGTCAGGTAATAATGATAATGATAATACACGGTCACCTGTCAGGTAAAACAGGGACAGACTCACCTGTCTGGTAAAACAGGGACAGACTCACCTGTCAGGTGATAATGATAATGATAACACATGGAATTTATATACCAGTTCATTTTCACCTGTCCCATGGACCGTGGGGGCACAACTGAAGATTTTGCAACTAGCTTCCTCCACTCCCCACTTGGCCAGTCCAGATAAGCGCTCCACGTTTTCATTTGTTTTTGCAAGATGTAGCGCATATAATCACATCACTAATGAAGAATGGAAAACAAAAATAAAGAATGCCATCGGTCCATATGAAGAGCTCCTAACTACAATGAAAAAACTCAAGCTAAAGTGGTATAGGCATGTCACTAAAACATCTGGACTGGCCAAGACTGTCCTACAGGGAACAGTAAGGGGAGGGAGACGAAGAGGCAGACAGAGGAAACGATGGGAAGACAACATCAGAGAGAGGACAGGCCTTGGGTGGAGTGATCTGCTACGGAGGGCGGAGGACAATATACAATACAGTGCAGTACAGTACAGCAAGACACAATACAATAACATGAAATGCACAATACAAGTACAATACAAGATACAACACAACACAATGCAATACAATACAAGAAAGTATGACACAACACAATACAACACAACACGACACAACACAACATAAGACGACACAACACGACACAATATAACACAACACGACACATAACACGACACGACACAACAACAAACCAAGGACAGTTGGGCGGACACATCCTGCTTGTCACGGTTCAGGGAGGCGATTTCTTCCTCCAGCTGTTGCCGCGTCAGCTCTGACAGTTCCAGAGTCTGGTTCAGACCTGGTGAGACACACACAACACACCTGTGTGAATCCTGCACAGGTATCAGGTACATGGTTCAGGATGGTTTCCTGCGGGACTGTACTGAAGCCAAGGAGCATGGTCAACAGACATATACAGGTGTCCACCACAGTGCCTAGGCTTTGTTTATCACAGTTCTTGATTAAACCACTGACGCTATTGGGGGCAACAGCAAAGTGAGAGGCTGTATGATCAGTGGCTTTATCCCAGTTCTTGATTAAACCACTGACGCTATTGGGGGCAACAGCAAAGTGAGAGGCTGTATGATCAGTGGCTTTATCCCAGTTCTTGATTAAACCCTTGATGCTGGGGGCAACAGCAAAGTGAGAGGCTGTATGATCAGTGGCTTTCTTTCCCACTCATGGAATTCCACTTTACAGCTTAGTCTTTAGTGATCGACTATGACTCTCTAACAAGGAGGCTTGACTTGCACAGTCCGTATGTGCTGCAGCCCAGGGGGCTAGTTGTCCTTTGGAGAACATCTCCAACGCTGACTGTCTTTATGCCCTCTAGGCTGAGAGAGTGGGGATGTGCTGTGGGCAAGGCTTCTCCACAATAATCAAATTTCTGCCCAATTTCCAAAACAGCAACTGCCTCCTCTGCTGTTTTGGAGGTCATCATCGAACACGACGAACAAACATCCATCACAGGCAAAGTAAAGCTGGTCCCATAACCCATACATCAGATGCAGAGCGAGGCATCAGAGATCTCAGCTTTTCTAGGGGCCAGCATATTGAAGGTGAGGAACCCATCTCCTCTCCCTCACTGCTTTACCTTCCCTGACCCTAAAGAGGGCAGGGACCCATTTACAGCTGGGGGAACTGGGGGGACTGTACTGAAGCCAAGGAGCGTGGTCATTCCTCCGCAGGAAACCATGCTCAACACTTGCTTAGCTTGGGGAGAACGAGTCAGAATGCGGCTGGCACAGAATTTTCAGAATGTGGGGATGGGCTATTTATACTGGAAAAGCCCCCGACACGGAGAAACAATGATGGATATGTCAATAAAAAAAAAACCAAAACCAAACAAAAGCAGGAAAAGATTAACCCTTCTGCTGCTAATATATTTTTCTCACTCGGGTTTATGCTGGATAAAACAGAAAGCGTTGAATCACGACAAACAGCGATTTATTTATTTATTTATTTTACTTATTTATTCTTTTATATCTTTTATATTCTTTTATATCGATCGTCAACTGAGCATTGCCGGTGGCTGTATTTATGACAGCGAACGTTGTCTGTCACCAGCGCAGTAAAGAGGTAAAAAAAAAAAAAAAAAGTAGGAAAAGATAATAAAAAAAAAAGTTACCCAGTTTTCTCCGTGTCCAGGTCCATCTTCTCCTGCTCCACCCGCACCAGGTCGTCACGGATACCCAGCTTCTCCTGCTCCAGAGCCGCCTTCTCTCCCATCAGCGTCGACTTTTCTCCTTCAAGCTGACAACAACAACAACAAAATTTTAATTATTGGTCAACTAACCACAGCGCAGAGTTAGAGAGGAGAATCCAAGCATTCGAGAACAAGTGCCACAGAAGACTCCTCAAAATATCATACAAAGAACACAAGACCAATAACTATGTGAAAGAAGAAATCAAAAAGCGTGTGGGCCCCCAAGAGCCTTTGCTCTCCACCATAAAGAGGAGAAAGCTGATGTGGTTTGGTCACACCACAAGACACAACACCCTAGCAAAAACCATCTTGCAAGGAACAGTCGAGGGCAAGAGAAGAAGAGGCCGCCAAAAGAAATCATGGGTTGACAACATCAAAGACTGGACCGCCCAACCCCTGCAACACCTCCTACTAGCCACACAGGATCGTGAAGCATGGAAAAAGATCTCTGTTGCGTCTTCTCTCATGTCCCCCCTACGTCCTTTGGGACATGGGACTGAGTGAGTGAACCACAGCACACAAATCCAACATCACTCAGTCAAGAGTGCCATATTCAGCGCGCCCTTTTCCTTTTGCCTAGTCCAAGTGTGGTCAGTCAGTTCCTGCTATAATTAGCACCAGCTGGGCTGGGATGGGATGAATTAATTAGCAGCTGAGAGGTGCTGAAGGTGGGGGAAACTGACAGGTGTGTAACAGGCTCCAGCAGTTACTGTTGCTGGTTATGTTTATTCAATTAGTAAAGACAAAAGTGTTCCAGCATTGTTGAGGTCGTTGAAGAACAAGAAGTCAGAGATCTGAAGGTTCTTAAAATCTACTAAAATGTCCATCAGAAGGCAAAACAAGACACACAAACTCCTCAATTACAGCGGCAATGATCTTGTTGAGTTTGGTTTTGTTGTGTCATCCCAATCCTTCATTGACAGTCTGCATTTTCAGGAAATTATCATCTAATACCCTCAAGGTAAAGGTAAAGGTGTCCCATAACCTATGAGTTCGTAGGGGAGCGAGGCGTCAGAGACCTCAGCTTCTCTAGGGGCCAGCATGTTGAGGGCGGCGCCCATCTCCTCTCCCTCGCTGCTTTACCTTCCCTGACCTTCAAGAGGGCAGGTACCCATTGACAGCTGGGTATACTGGGGGAACGCTGCTTAACTTGACTGGGGGAAAGTGAGCGCTCTGACCGCTTAGCTATCCCGTCCCCCTAATACCCTAACATCCATTAAAATGCAAAACCACACACACTGCTGACTCACAGCGGCAATGATGTTGTTGAGTTCTGCTTTGTCGTGGCCCAGTCCCTCGTTGAGGGTCTGCATTTTGAGGAGGGCATCCCTCAATGTGGCCTCCTCAGTCTTCACCTTGTTCATCTCCACCTCCACCTCTGCCCTCGCCACCTCTGCCTTCGATAGCGCCTCTCCTGCATGTACAATTGTCATTGTTATCGTTATTATTGTAGTCAACATCATCATCATCATCGTCCCCATCATTGCCATTATCATCATCATCATCAATATCACCATCATCAATGTCATCACCACCATTCACCATCATCATCATCATCGTCGTCATAATCATCATCTCCACCTCCACCTCTGCTCTTGCCACTTCTGCCTTTGACAGTGCCTCTCCTGCACGTAGTACAGTAGTTTTTGTCACTGTTAAAAGCGTTATCATCATTATTGTTATCATCAATATCACCAGCAGCAGCGTCATCGTCATCATCATCATCATCATCATCACCACCACCATCATCATCACCATCAATCATCACCATCATCATAGTCACCATAAAAAAATCACAATCATCATCATCATCACCAACACCATCATCATTTTCAAGATGTCTTTAAAACCAAAATGATCATTGGGGGGACATGATGGACATGCTGGTTGATATTGTTTGTTTTTTTTCAAGCTGGTCTGTTTGTCTTCACCTTTCCGCAAATGAAAAGCTACACACACACACACACACACACACACACACACACCCACATCCAAACCCCCCCTCCCCCCCAAATTCACCCATGCCCCCCACCCCACTATCCCCCCTCTCTCTCTTTTACTCTCTCATTCTCTCTCCCTCCCTCTCTATCTCTCACTCTCCCCCCCCCCCCCCCCCCCCCCGCTCTCTCTCCCCCTCCCTCCCCGCTCTCTCTGTGTGTCTCTCTCTGTCTCTCTGCCTCAAACGTGTTTTGTATAGTGGCCTAAGGCCGATGTACAATAAAACTTTTCAGTGTTCAGTGTTCTCTCTCTCTCCCTCCCTCCCTCCCCCTCTCTCTCTCGCCCCCTCTCCTCTCCCCCCCACAACGTACCAACTTCAATCCTCTGTCCCTCCAACACCTCTTTGCCCCCCCCACCTCTCTCTCTCTCTCTCTCTCTCCAACCTCCCTCTCCCTCCCTCCCTCTCTCTCTCCCCTCCTCCCTCTCTCTCTCTCCCCCACAACGTACCAACTTCAATCTTCTGCCCCTAAAGCACCTCTTCCCCCCCCCCCTCTATTTCTATTCCCTAATCAGGGCAAGGGCCGGATGAAAAAAAGTATGTAAAATGCTTACTCTGTTACCCTTGAAAAATAAAGATTATTCAATTCAATATTTTCTCTCTCTCTCTCTCTCTCTCTCTCTCTCTCTCTCTCTCCCTCACTCACTCTCACTCCCCCCCCCCTCCCTCCCTCTCTCCCTCCCCACAACATACCGACTTCAATCTTTTGTCCCTCCCTGCCTCTCCCCCCCCCCCACTCTCCCCCTCCCTCTGTCTCCCCCACCCCACCCCCCTATCCTCTCTCTCTCTCCCTCCCTTCAACCTCCCTCCCCCACAACGTACCGACTTCAATCTTCTGTCCCTCCAGCACCTCTTTGTCCAGCAGTGCACGGTTGAGGGCTTCCTTGGTGCTGACCAGCTCCTCCCTGATCACCGACGCCTTGCTCTCCAGCTGCTCTATCACCTTGTGGCTGAAACCGCACACACCTTTCACGTTATTGGTGGTGGTGGTGGTGGTGGTGTTGGGCGTTCCTTGGTTTAACAAGTCTCTTACAGGTTCGCCCAGTGTGTGTGTGTGTGTGACGCAGTGACTTTTTCACGCGTGCCTGGGAGTTTAAGTTTTTTTGAGTTACCCAGAATAAGCACTTGGCTCTGATGGGTGACTGACTGATTTATTACACCTGGGAATTTTAGCTTTCTGATGTCACATAGAATATGTACTATGACACAAGTTATCACACCTAGGCATTTTAGCTCTATTTCTTTATTTAATCTATACCACTTTATGTCACAGCAGATTTCTCTGCATGAAATTCGGGCTGCTCTCCCCCAGGGAGAGCGCGTCGCCACAAGTGCAGTGCCTACCCATTTTTTTCTCCCTGTCTGCAACTGTATTTGTTTCCCTATCAGAGTGGCTTTTTTCTACAGAATCTGGCCAGGGACAACCCTCTTGTTGCCATGGGTTCTTTTACGTGCTCTAGATAACAATGTGTAACACACAGGACCTCAGTTTATCGTCTCATTCAAAAGACTAGCACCCAGACCACCACTTACGGTCTAATGGATGGGGAAAAAGTGGTGTCACCCAGAGTGAGCACTCTGATGGGTGACTTATTCAGTACACCTGGGCAATTCAACTTTTCAACAAGAACAAAACATCACCAAAAAACCCCATCCAAACAAAGCAAAACAACACCCCTTGCCCCCCCCACCCCCGCAAAGATCTAGTAAACAAAACCAACAACAACCCCCCCCCCCCCCCACCCCCCTGACAAAAAAATTTAAGTAACAAAACCAACAACAACAAAACACCACCCCACCCCACCCCAAAAAAAAAAAATCTAGGTAACAAAACCAACAACAACAAAAAGACACCCCCCCACCCACTCACCCCCCAAAAAATCAAGTAAACAAACCCAACAACAACCCCCCCCACACACACACACACCCACCAAAAAAACAAACAAATTATTTAACAAAACCAACAACCAAAAAAAAGACACCCCCACCACCCCCTCCACACACTCACAAAATCTAGTAAACAAAACCAACAACACCAAACAACCCCCCTCCCCCCCAATCCCCCCCCCCTCCTTCTCCCCCCCCCCCCCCCCCCACCTCCCAACCAATCCCTCACCATCTCTCGTTCTCCTTCACTTGTCGCAGCTTGTCCTTCTTGGTGTCCTCTTTCTCGTCCTCGAGGTAAACAAAACAACAAAAAAAGAACACCCCCCCCCATCCTCCTCCAATCCCCACCCCCCACCCACCCACCCTCAACCAATCTTCCTCACCATCTCTCGTTCTCCTTCACTTGTCGAAGCTTGTCCTTCTCGGTGTCCTCTTTCTCGTCCTCAAGGATGTCTCTCTGCCTCTGAACCTCGCTGTTGGCGGCCCGCAGCTTTTCCGTTTCCCTCTGCAGCTCCTCGATCTGACCGTTCAGCTCCTGCCGCACGCGCTCCAGCTGCGACTTCTCCGATCCCGTCACGTTCAACGCGTTCTTGATGCGATCCCGATCCCGAGAGGAGTCGTCCTTTTCGCGTCGCCTGTTGGTGTAGGGAGAAGGGAGGTTTTGTTGTAGGTGGGGTTTGGGGTGGGGTTGGGGGTGTGATTTTGTAGAAGTAGTGGTGGTAGAAGTGTAAGCCGATTGCGATATGTCATTGTAGTAGTGGTGGTGGTGGTGGTGGTGGTGGTGGTGGTGGTGGTGGTGGTGGTGGTGGTGGTGGTGGTAGTAGTAGTAGTAGTAGTAGTAGTAGTAGTAGTAGTAGTAGTAGTAGTAGTAGTAGAAGTGGTGGTAGTAGTGGAAGTAGTAGTAGTAGTAGTAGTAGTAGTAGTAGTAGTAGTAGTAGTAGTAGTAGTAATAGTAGTAGGAGTAGAAGTAGTAGATGCAGTAGTAGAAGTAGTAGTAGCAGCAGCAGCAGCAGTAGTAGTAGTAATAGTAGTAGCAGCAGCAGCAGCAGCAGTAGCAGTAGTAGTAGTAGTAGTTGTGGTAGTAGCAGATGTAGATGTAGTAGTAATAGTAGTAGTAGCAGTGGTGGTAGTGGTGGCGGTAGTAGTGGAGGTGGTAGTAGTAGTAGTAGTAGTAGTAGTAGTAGTAGTAGTAGTAGTAGTAGTAGTAGTAGTAGTAGTGGTAGTAGTGGTAGTAGTAGTGTAGTAGTAGTAGTAGAACAACTGGTCGCAGTTGTGGTAGTAGTATAAACAGACTGAAAGATATAATTGTATTGTTTTATTATTGCTATTATCATTATCATCGTCATTATTATTTTATCATAATCATCACTTTTACTATCATTATTATCGTTGCTGTTGCTACAGCCATTCTTATTACTCTTGCTGATGTTGTTCATAATATTCTGCAAATCCTGATGCATAAACTGCTAAGCACTGCAATGTAGGGTCCCAAGATAATGCCACTAATAAATGCAATCAATCAATCAATCAATCAATCAATCTCTCTCTCTCTCTCTCTCACACACACACACACACACACACACACACACACACCACACACACACACACACACACACACACACACACACACACAACTCCATAGTCTCCCGAGACTGACGGATGCCTACACAAGATACCTCTGCAGTCAGGAAGACTATGGGGAATCCAATCCAATCCAATCATGCTGTTTATAGCCCAACCGACCACACAGGCCATATCCGGGCTGTGTCTATGGGGAATGCAATACAATATAATAATAAAAATAATAAAGTGGTATAAAATAAATTTAAAAAAAAATAAAAATAAATGTAACATGAAAAGATCAGGTAAGAAGCATATAAAAATAAAATAAAAATAAATGTAACATGAAAAGATCAGGTAAGAAGCGTATACTCACGCCACTTCCGCGTCTTCTTTGAGGTTCATGATCATGTGCTCCAGGCGTCGTTTCTCATTCTCCGCATCGTCCATACATTTACGCAGACCTCCCACCTGGTCTCGAGACGCTCTCAGCTTGGCGTGCAGGTCGGCTACCTGAATACCGCAATCAATCCAAAAGTCAACCACCCACTGTCTTGTGACAGTGAAACTCTTTGGGGTTTTTCTTGAAATAAAATTTTGAATTTGAAAAATTTTTGAATTTGTGAACTTATTCTTTTTCAATGTTCAGTTTTAACCCTCTTAGTCCCGATCCGGGATCTGCTGGGATTGAATAATTACCCCCCCCCCCCCTAAGTCCCAAACTGGGATTTGCGGGGATTTACACACAGTAGATTTCCATCATGTGGTAACCATTACTAATTGCTACCACATGTCAAACCTCTATCAGGCTAGAAGGAGAAACCCTGTAGAGTGTCTGGAAGTAATTATAGCAGCTGGTCTATACTTAGAAGGAGGAAAAGGCCAGCGAGCATGTGTGCCTGACCTGATTTTGTGATGGAAGGCGAAATCTAGGGGTAGTTTGTGTTCAGAGACACCGAATGCAAGAAGGTTAAATTCACTTTACAAAGAATATGGCATTGAAATTCATGGGGAACCATTGAACATAGTTTCGCGAAAACTGTTGATTACTGATGTTGCTAGGATTATTTCCAAGTCTTCTGTAAATATTTTATGGTAGGGTTTTAGTTTGTTTGTTTAGTGTAATATAACCAAGTGTGAATCGATTTTAAATTGAGCTACAACAACAACATCAATCCAAAAGTGAAAGTGAGTGACTATATCAGTTTTTATTTCACTCAACAGATTAGTGCTGTACAGCTTCGTTTTAGTGATTTCTGCTTGGAAGACAAATCTTTACTTCAACGTCAATATTTTCATTAAAAAATCCAAACTTGAAATCATAACATTTTTTGTTTTGTTTTATCTGTTTTTGTATGAAATACTTAATGTACCTTTCTGTGACAGTTTATCACACACACATACACACTTTCTTTCTCTATTTCTGGTCCATCAATCTGGAATGACCTCCCTCTCTCCCTCGGCAAAAGCCTACATACGACACTTTTAAATCCAACCTCAAGACACACTTGTTTCAAACCTAAGATTTTTGCCTTCTGTTTTCATCTCCTATTTGTCCCTGCCTTCAACATTTGAAATTCCCTTCACCCTGTCCAAATGTATAACCTCTATAAGTGTGTGTGCGTGTGTGTGTGTGTATGTGTGTGTGTGTGTGTGTGTGTGTGTGTGTGTGTGTGTGTGTGTGTGTGTGTGTGTGGTGTGTGTGTGTTGTGTGTGTGTGTGTGTTGTGTGTGTGTGTGATTGTGTGTGTATGTGTGTGCGTGCGCATGCACACGCATGTGTGCTTTCAAATTTGCTAGAATTATTTATTGTCATTGGTTGCTTGTTTGTTGTGAGGGTCGAGTGCAAGCGCTTCAATTTGTTTTTACAAGATATAGCGCTATATAAATTCCATTATATTATCATTATTATAATACACAGAATCTCTCTCTCTCACCTGACTAACACCTTCACCCACCTGCATCTGTCGCTTAGACAGAGCGGCCTGCACAGCGGAGTACGTAGCATCAGCAAACGCCGGGGACTTTGCCCGGGCCTTGGGAGAGGGAGACCTGTTCCGCATGACCGGCGAACGATTCCGATTGGTCGGGGAGATGGAGCGCGGCCGGTACGGCGAAATCGACCGCCTCACCGACACCCTGTCCTCCTCCTCCTCCTCGTCCTCATCGACACGAGGCGCGTCAGCGTCGTTGATGACGATCTCGGCGATTCTGCGCAGGGCGTGGTGAACGGCTTCGGTTTCCACACGGGCTTCGCGGGCGGTGTCGGTTTCTGGGGCCTCGTAGTCGCGTACGCGGGCTTCGAGGCTGGCCATGTTGGTCTGCAGGGCCGTGACGTTCTTGTCTCTCTCCTCCAGCTGAATTTTCAGCTTTTCGTTCAGCATCGTCAGCTCGTTCACTCTGAAAGCAAGGGTTTTTGGTTGGTGTTGATGATGATTTTTTTGTTGTTGTGGGGTGGTTTGTATGTTTGGTTTTGGTTGTTGTTTGGGTTGTTTGGTTTGGTTTGGTTGGTTGGGTTGTTTTTTGGGGTTGTTGGTTTTTTTCATCTGTGTGTTCAGTTTGAATTAAGGGGGATGGATGGGATGGTATGGTAGGATTGGGGAGGAGAAAATGAAGCATGGATGGAGTCAGCATGATATGTGTGGAGAGGAATGTGGAAGATAGTGTGGAGACAGACAGACAGACAGAGACACACACACACACACACACACACACACACACACACACACATACACACACACACACACACACACACACACACACACACACACACACACCACACACACACAGCTTCTCGTTCAGCATCGTCAGCTCGTTCACTCTGAAATCAAGGTTTTGACGTTGATGATTTTTTGATGTTGTGGGGTGGTTGGGTTTTTGGTTGGTTTGTTTGGTTGGGTTGGTTGTTTGGTTTTTTGGTTGGTTGGTTGGCTGGTTGTTTTTTTTGTTGTTTTTATCTGTGTGTTCTGTTTGAATTAAGGGGATGGGACAGGATAGGATGGTAGGGTTGGGGAGGAGAATATGAAGCATGGAAGGAGTCAGCATGATATGTGTGTCTACAGGGGAAGGAGTGTGGAAGATAGTGCAGGGAGGGAGAGAGAGGGAGGGAGGGAGAGAGAGAGAGAGGGAGGGGGAGGAGGGAGAGAGAGAGAGGGGGGGGTGGGGGGGAGGGGGGGAGTGAGAGAGAGAGAGAGAGAGGAGGGAGGGTGGAGGAAAGGGAGAGAGAGAGAGAGAGAGAGAGAGAGACAGACAGACAGAGAGACAGAGAGAGACAGAGACAGAGACAGACAGACAGAGACAGACAGACAGAGAGAGGGACAGAACTCAAACTCAAAAGATTTCTTCACAAAAAGGCCATTAGCCCGTACATGAAGGGGGTTGCTGAATTGCTTAGTATTTTGGTGGGGGATAATAACAACAGCAACAACAAAAAAAGTTATTTTATAACAAAAAGTCAGTTACAAAAATGACTAAGGATAACAAAATATCTCTTACTCTGAAAACTTTACACAAACATAAAGTGAGGCTGCGCACAACCTCAGGCTGACTTAACACCATGAGTAAACAGAGTCTAAATGAATTAGGCTGCCTACTATATTTTACTGGGATGTCATTCTGCCTAACATCCTCTAACACTGGACAGCATATCATGAAACATACTTCATCCTCTGGTGCTTGCTTACATAATGGGCTTAGTAACAGGCCAAGTCAGCATTTTCAACAGTCTTCTGTCTGATTATTCCTATCAGCTTTTCGACTCTACTACAAAATCTCTGATACTCAAGGACAATACCTGAAGAGTACTTTTCTTGCGTTTACATTGGAAGAGTAAAGGAAATTTTCACTTTGATTTTTTTTTTCAAGTACAACAGAATGAGGAAGAGAAGGGAGAGATTTTCATATTTTGTTATGTTCAATTGTAAAAAGTAAGATGAAATAAAAAATAAAAACTTCATATTCCAATTTCTAAAAAAATATATTCCACAACATAACTTAATCTTCTCCAATCCTGAAAAAAAAAAAAAAAAAAAAAAAAAAAAAAAAAGGAAAACAAAACAGTCCAGTAAAAGAGAAAGTCAGTGAAAAATGATCAGTGAGGGATGAAAACATGAATCAAGTTTTTCAAACCGACTCAGGATTATTTTCTACACTACAGAAAAATTAACTCAACTCAGCTGCTGAGCTAGCTCTGCCCATACCATCAGCCATGCAGCGCTCAAAGGCCTACAAAAGGAAAAAAAAAGAACACAGGAAAGAAACACAAAGAGAGCTACCAAAAAAAAACAAGCTCCCCCCCTCCCACACCTCCCTCCCCCCCCCACCCCCCAATGATCCCTTTAGAGATTTGACCCCAATGCAGAGAGTTGTTGTTGTGGTTGTTGTGTGTTCCCCAGCTTAACACACTCTGGGGGTCACCCAGAATGTGCAGTACTCTCACTCATCCCACCTGGGAATCACTGTGAGATTGAAATTGCACACTGGATGAGAAGTTTGCGTGTATGACTGTTTTCAAGTACCTCACCATATAGGCAGCCATACTCTGACTTCAGAGGAAATGCAGAGAGTGAGCGTTTTTATTTATTTTTTGTTGTTGTTGTTTAAGACTGTGAGCTATTTCTCTACAGCTACAAGTGAGTTAAACGTTGCTCTTACTGTTGTTACTACTGTTATTGTTCAGTACTACTGTATGCGACATGGAGGGTGAGTGGATTAGCGGTATGTTAGTTACCTGGTTCCCCATTCTGAGCTCAAGGAATTATACCTCTCCTGCAATTCAGACAGTTCTCGAGAGCGGCTCTGTAACTGTCGCTCCAACGTCGCTCTCTCCGTGCGCTCGCGATCAAAGATTGCCTGCAACATGCATTGACATGAGCCAACAGGAATAGATGACAAAATTTACAAAAGCACATGCACACGGGAATTGGATGTAAAAAAAAAAAGCACATAAGCCGAGGTTCACCAATGGTAAGATTCTGCAGATGCAGCCATTTTTGTCAACCATAAAGGTAGCTGCATTCTGATTCAAGGGATTTTCTCTCTCTCTCTCTCTCTCTCTCTCTCTCTCTCTCTCTCTCTCTCTCTCTCTCTCTCTCTCTCTCTCTCTATCTATCTATCTATCTATCTATCCATCCCTTAGTCTGGCGACTGTGGGGGCACCCCTGAAGACTTGACAACCAATTCCCTCCATTCCTCTCTCTCTGTTCTGCCCTTTCTCAAAATCTAAACACAAACAAACTCAACAGTATCCCCAAATCAGCAGTGGATACACACACACACACACACACACACACACACACCTACACACACACACACACACACACACACACACACACACACACACACACACACACACACACACACACACCTGTTCCTGATTGTCAGCGGTTCGCATCTTGGCAGTAAGGTTCAGGCAAGCGGACTGCATGTTGCGCGCAGCTTTCGTCACGTCTGTGCGCACGTTTGACAGATCACGCTCTGTGGCGGTCTTCATCTCCGAAAACTGTCGTCTGAAGGCCACAACAGCACGCCACAGGGCCAACAGCCGACCGTGTTCGTTGCTGAAGTAGTCGTTGAATGTCTGAAACAAGAATCACGCTATAGATATATTCAAAGAGTCAAGTCAAGTCAAAAACACTTTAATCATCCCCTGAAGGGCAATTACAATACTGACAGGCATATTGATACAAATCATGATCAGAAGATACAAGATAGCTACAATTTATATACTCACCGCCCCCCCCCCCCCCCACACTCACCCCCCCCCACACACACACATAACACCCCCCAACCTCCCCCCCCCCACACACCCCCTTCGGATGAGACTTTAAACCGAGGCACTCGTGTGCGAACGCACGCAGAACATCTTGCGCACACGTTAAATCCTGTTCCGCTTTTCATAAGAGTAGGCCATCGTGTGCCGGTGGGAACAGATGACATTTACAAAAACTGCATACACACGGGGACTGGATGAAAAAAAGCACAAGAGTGCTTATTCTGTTATCCTCAATATAAAAGAATAAATCAAATCAAATCAAATCAAATCAATCAATCTCTCTCTCTCTCTCTCTCTCTCTCTCTCACACACACACACACACACACACACACACAACACACACACACACACACACACACACACCCACACACTCTCTCTCTCTCTCTCTCTCTCCTCTCTCTCTCTCTCTCTCTCTCTCTCTCCTCTCCCCTCCCTCCCTCCCTCCTCTCTCTCTCACACACACACATTCTCTGTCTGTCTGTCTGTCTGTCTGTCTGTCTGTCTGTCTGTCTGTCTGTCTGTCTGTCTCTCTCACACACACACACATTCTCTGTCTGTCTGTCTGTCTGTCTCTCTCACACACACACACACACACACATTCTCTCTCTCTCTCTCTCTCTCTCTCTCTCTCTCTCTCTCTCTCTTTCCTCTCTCTCTCTCTCCCCACACACACACACACACCCACCTTCTCCCTCTCTCTCCATCCTGCCTCTTTGGCCTCCAGCTCTTGGCGAGCTCGCTGCCAGTCCTGGGTCACCCCTCCACCCCCACCTCACCCCCCTCCCCACACACACACCACACACACACATTCTCTCTCTCTCTCTCTCTCTCTCTCTCTCTCTCTCCTCTCTCTCCTCTCTCTCTCTCTCTCTCTCTCTCTCTCCTCCCTCCCTCCCTCCCTCCCTCCCTCCCTCCCTCCCTCTCTCTCTCTCTCTCTCTCACACACACCACACACACACATTCTGTCTCTCTCTCTCTCTCTCTCTCTCTCTCTCTCTCTCTCTCTCTCCCTCTCTCACACACACACACACCCCACCTTCTCCTCCTCTCTCCATCCTGCCTCTTTGGCCTCCAGCTCTTGGCGAGCTCGTTGCCAGTCCTGGGTCAGTTTGTTGACCTCAGCGGTCAGCCTCTGATTGACCTCGTTGGCCTGGTCCAGCTGATCCCGCAACATGCTGTTCACGTGAGACAGGCCCGCATTCCTGGGTAAAAAGGTAAAAGGTAAAGGTGTTCTCAAAAAGGTGAAAGGGTAAAGGTGTTCCTGTAAAGGTAAAGGTGTTCTCAAAAAGGTGAAAAGTAAAGGTGTTCCCGTAAAGGTAAAAAGTAAAGGTGTTCCCGTAAAGGTGTTCCCATAAAGGTAAAAGGTAAAGGTGTTCCAGCAAAGGTGAAAGGGTAAAGGTGTTCCAGTAAAGGTATAAGGTAAAGGTGTTCCCCGTAGAGCTAACAGGTAATGGTGTAAAAGGTAAAGGTGTTCCCGTAAAGGTAAAAGGTACAGGTGTTCCCATAAAGGTAAAAGGTAAAGGTGTTCCCGTGAAGGTAAAAAGTAAAGGTGTTCCCATAAAGGTAAAAGGTAAAGGTGTTCCCATAACCTATGTGGTCATTGAGGAGTGAGGTGTCAGAGACCTCAGTTTCTCCAGGGACCAGCATATCGAGGGTGGCGCCCATCTCCTCTCCCTCGCTACTTTACCTTCCCTGACCCTCAAGACGGCAAGTACCCATTTACAGCGGGGTGAACTGGGAGACTGTACTGAAGCCAAAGTGCACATCCACTTGATCACCATGCTCGATGCTGGGGAAAAGCGAATGCTCTGATCACTGAGCTATCTTGTACCCCCAAAATGTGGGGGTAGATGTATGGCATGAAATTTTTTTTTCAAATTTTATTTTGCAGATGGTTTTGTTTTTCTCTTCTTTTTATTTTTTTTGGGTTGGGGAGGGGGGTGCAAAGTGTCTCTGGTAATGTTTCTAGCACCAATCTTAAATCATTCAGTCAAAGATCCTCTGAAGTCAGAATATTGCTGCCCATGTGGTGAGGTACTTGAAAAAAACAACAACAGTCATGCATGCAAATTTCTCATTCAGCATATACTTTCAATCTCACAGTGATTCCCAGGTGGGATGAGTGAGTAAATCAGAGTGAACATTCTGGATGACCCCCCAAGGTGTTAAGCTGGGGAATGCACAAAAACAAAAACAATACTTCTGCTTCCTGTTATCTGGAATTCTCTTCCATCCTCTCTAGAAATATTCAAACACTACATGCTTTAAAAACTATTCTTAAGACTCACCTGCACATACACATATGCACACACACACACACACACACACACACACACACACACACACACACACACTCATACACACACCCATACACACACACTCACTCTCTCTCTCTCTCTCCCCCTCACTCCCTCCCTCTCTCTCTCCCTCCCTCCCTCTTCCTCCCCCTCTCTCTCTCCCTCCCTCCCCTCTCTCTCTCTCTTCCTCCTCTCTCACCCTCTCTCTCCCCTCCCCCCCTCTCTCTCACCCTCCCCCCTCTCCCTCCCTCCTCCTCTCTCTCTCTCATCCTCCCTCTCTCTCTCGCCCCCACCCCCCTGCACCTACTTCTGCTGTTCCTCCTCCAGTCTGATGAGGGCAGACTCCATTTCCTGAGCGTTCTCTGTCTCCAGACGACGCAACCTGCTGCTGGTGATCTCTTCACTGGAGCTCGGCGACAGCTGAATCCAGGACAAAAATATAGCACAGTTTACCATCTTTTTTACCATTGTGCTCCAACACTGTGGCTGTATCACAGCTGTCAGTTTCCCCCACTTTCAGCTCCTCTCAGCTGCTAATTATCCCCTCCCAGCCCAGCCCAGCTTGTGTTATTTTTAGCAGGAGCTGACCACACATGGACTAGGTAAAAGGAAGGAGTGCACTAAATTTAGCTCTCTTGACTAGGCTCTACTGAGTGATGTTGGATTTGTGCACTGTGGTATATGGCAACGTTCTGACAGTTCCTGCGACGGTACTGGAACCATTTGTATCAGCGGCTGCCTTTCCAATGGACCATTCCAGTGGTGTGGAGAGGGGGGGTCTGCTGCATGGGTAACAGCTTGCCCTCCCTACTTACTTACCCAAGCTTTGCGCTCTAAAGACTAGTAGAGTGCAACTCCATAGTCTTCCGAGACTGATGGGTGCCTACTACTACTATGCTCTAACATCACTCGTATAAAAAAAAAAAAAAGGTGTCCCATAACCTATGTGGTCGTAGGGAACGAGGCATCAGAGACCTCAGCTTCTCTAGGGGCCAGCATATTGAGGGCTGCGCCCATCTCTTCTCCATCGCTTGTTTATTCAGTATACATACAGCATAGGCAGACAGCAATACAGTAATAAGCCATCAAGCTTCAGCTTATCTGAAGCCCTGACCCATGTGCAAAACGCTTTAGGTAAAAGAGGTAAAGGTGTTCCATAACCTATGTGGTCGTAGGGGAGTGAGGCATCAGAGACCTCAGCTTCTCTAGGGCCAGCATATTGAGGGCGGCGTCCATCTCTTCTCCCTCGCTGCTTTACCTTCCCTGACCCTCAAGAGGGCAGGTAACCATTTACAGCTGGGTGAACTGGGGACTGTACTGAAGTTAGGTGCACAAATGGTCACCCATCCACTTGGTAACCATGCTCGATGCTGTTTAACCTTAGCTTGGGGAAAGCGAGTGCTCAGACCACTGAGCTAACCCATCTCAGCTCCATAACATAACTGGTTTAAACCTTGTTTCTTCAATATACATACAACACAGGCAGACAACAATGCAGCAGGGAAAGGCACCTAGCAACAGCTTATCTGAAGCCCTGACCTATGTGCAAAACACTTTACAGGACAGAAATCTGTGTGGCACATCAAACGTGTTGATGATAATGTTTTGTGCTTATTATTAGCAATTACAGCACTTCTGAGCATAATGCATCAAATGTGTAATAATAGTGTTCTGTGAAAAATTTGTTAAACATATCCAAAATGTATGAATCGTGATTATTATACAACACATTCAGTGCATCTTTAAAAAAAAAAAATGTTCAACTGCCTAACAAGTAAACTGTGAGGTTCTGGGTTCAATTCCCAACCTTGCCTGTCAAGTCAAGTCAAGTCAAGTCAAAAACACTTTAATCATCCCTGAAGGGCAATTCTTCCCAATTTCACAGGAAAATCAAACTGAATGTCAGACCCATGCACTTACAGACTTGCGCATTGGTAAACCTTGGAGCTCTACCTGATGAATGAAAAAAATAGATAAACAAATAAGCAGTCAGGGCAATATCCAGGTGTGCTTTGTACCTGATAGGAAGAACTTCGGAGACGATTGGAATCCTTCTCTTTCACGGCGTATTCCAGATCTTCACATTTCTTCTTGTACTGCATCAACTGGACAAAGGAAAATTTCAATCAATAATTATTTCAATAATGTACCAATTAAAAAAAAACACATGAAAACAATATGCCCAAAATTTGTATGCAAGCAACATTTTCTACACAACAATAATGATATCATCATCATTAAGTTTAATAACAGTCTTGATGAGGATGATGAGGATGGTGATAATGATGATAATGAAGTGGAGGAGGAGGAGAAGAAAGAGGAGGACAACAACATCAGTAATAATAATAATAATGATGATGATGATAATGATAATGATGATGATGATGATGATGATGATGATAGTGATGATGATAACAACAATAGTGACAAAGATAATGATGATGATGACGATGATAACGACAACAACAATGACAACCACGATGATAATGAAACGTTTTCAGGCACAATTGGGGATCAAGCCCCGATCTGAATCGAGCCCAGACATTTTGCTTTCTAGGTAGATATATTATTTCTACCCTGCCTATCAAGAACAATGCAACAACATAACACAATACAATTTAAGTCAATACAACACAACACAATGCAATTTAAGTAAATACAACACAACACAATACATTATGTCAATACAACACAAACACAATACAATATAAGTCAACACAACACAACACAATACACTATAATTCAACGAAACAAAACACAATATAAGTCAATACAACACAATATGATATGATATAACACAAAACAACAGAATATGATATAACACAAAACAACACAATATAACACAAAATAACACAACATGATATGTCAATACAAAACAAGTCAATACAACACAAATCAACACAATACAACACGCTTTGACTTGTTTTTGCAAAATATTGCACTATATAAATTCCATTTATTATTATCATCATTATCATCATCACCACTATCATTATTATTAACACAACACAAGCATACCAACCCTTCCTCTGTCTTACCCCCCCCCCCTCCTCTCTCTCTCTCCCTCTCTCTCCCCCCCCCCCCCATCTCTCTCTCCCTCCCCCTCTCTCTCTCCCTCTCCCTCCACCCCCCTCTCCCCCTCCTTCCCCCCCCTATCTCCCCCCCTCCCCTCTCCTCCCCACCCATCACACCCTCACCTTAGACTGCAGTTTCTGCACCAGCTGCGACTGTCTCTGCTGGCCCTCCTGGTAGGACATGAGCTTGCGCTTGTAACTGGAGTGCTCCTCTTCCAGCTTCCTCCGCAGTTCCAGGTTCTGCTGGGCCAGGGATCGGGAAGAGGTCAGGTCCTCTCCCCCTCCCCCTCCCCCCAATCCTGCTAGACCCCCACCACCTACCCCGTTAACCATGCCGCCGCTGCTGCTGCCACCACCCAGGGTAGTGATGCTGGTGGTGCTAAGGCCGCCGTAAGTGATGCTGCCTTCCATCTAGGGGACATAGAGAAAGTAGGATGTGTTGTAAGTCGGTGGGGTTTGGGGTTTGGTGTGGTGGGTGGGTGGTGTGGGGTGGGGTGTGGTGGGTAGGAGGGGTGTGTGTAGTGGTGGTGGTGGTAAGGCCACCTAGTTGGTAACTGCTGGTGCCTTCCATCTAGGGGACATACAGAAAGTAGGATGTGTTAGTTAGTTGTGGTGGGTTGGGGTTGGTGGGGTGGGTGGGTGGTGTGGGGTGGGGTGTGAGGGGGTGGGATAGGGTGTGGTGGGTGGGGAGTAGGGAGGGGTGTGTGTAGTGGTGGTGGTGGTGCTAAGGGCCGCCGTAACTGCTGCTGCCTTCCATCTAGGGACATATATAGAAAATAGGATGTGTTGTTAGTTGGATGGGGTGGGGTTGGTGGGTGTGGAGTGGGGTGGAGTGGGGGGTGGGTTTGGGGTTGGGTGGAGGGTAGGGGAGGGGTGTGGTGATGCTAAGGCCGCCTAGTTGGTAACTGCTGCTGCCTTCCATCTAGGGAACATATAGATATATAATAATAGAAAGTAGGATGTGTTGTTAATAGGGTGGGGTGGAGTTTGGGGGTGGGGTGGAGTTTGTGTGGTAGGGGTGGGGGTGGGGTGTAGGGGAGGGGGGTGTGGTGGTGTGCCAAGGCCGCCGTAACTGCTGCTGCTTTTCATCTAGGGACATATATAAAGTAGGATGTGTTGTTAGTCAGGGTGGGGTGGGGTTTGGTGTGGGTGGGGTGGAGTGTGAGGGAGGGGTGTGTGGTAGTGGTACTAAGGCCGCCTAGCCATAACTGCTAGTGCCTTCCATCTAGGGACATATAGATATATATATATATATATAGAAAGTAGGGTGTGTTGTTAAGTGGGGTGGGGTGGGGTTTGGTGGGTGGAGTGGGGGTGTGGTAGGGTGTGGGAGGGGTGTGGTAGTGGTGGTGGTGGTGCTAAGGCGCCTACCATAACTGCGGGTGCCTTCCATCTAGGGACATATATATAGAAAGTAAGATGTGTTGTTAGTGGGGTGGGTTTGGGGTGGGGTGTGGAGTGGGGTGGGTGGGGGAGGGTGGGGAGGGGTGTGTGGTGGTGGTGCTAAGGCCACCTAACTGGTAACTGCTGGTGCCTTCCATCTAGGGACATATATAAGAAAGTAGGATGTGTTGTTAGTGGGGTGGAGTGGAGTAGGGTGGAGTTTGGGTAGGGTGGGGGAGGGGAGTAGGGTAGGGTGGAGGGTAGGGGAGGGTGTGTGGTGGTGGTGGTCGTGGTGGTGATGCTAAGGCCGCCTAGTTGGTAACTGCTGCCTTCCATCTAGGGACATATATGTAGAAAGTAGGGTGTGTTGTTAGTCGGGGTGGAGTGGGGTTTGGTGGGTAGGGTGGGGTGTGGTTTGGGTGTGGGGTGGGGTGGAGGGGTGGGGGGTGGGGGCGAGGTGGGGTGTGGAGGGTAGGGGAGGGGTGTGTGGTAGTGGTGGTGGTGGTGCTAAGGCCGCCGTAACTGCTGGTGCCTTCCATCTATGGATATATAGAGAAAGTAGGATGGGTTGTTAGTCGGGTGGAGTGTGGTTTGGGTGGGGTGGGGTGGGTGTGGTTGGGGTGGGGAGGGGAGTAGGGTAGGGTGGGGTGGAGAGGGGAGGGGAGGGATGTGTTGTGGTGGTGCTAAGGCCACTGTAACTGCTGGTGCCTTCTATCTAAGGGACATATATATAGTATAGAAAGTAGTGTGCGTTGTTAGTGGGGTGGGGTGGGGTTTGGGTGGGGTGTGGGGTGGGGTGTGTGTGTGGGGGGGTATGGGGTAGGGTTTGGGGTTGGATAGAGTGTGGTGTGGTGTGGTGTTGTGTGGGACAGGGTGGGTGAGGTTTTATTTATTTTATTTATTTATTTATTTATATCGAGGATAATGGAATCAGCACTCTTGTGCTTTTTTACATCCAGTCCCCGTGTGTATGCAGTTTTGTAAATATTGTCACCTGTTCCCACTGGCACACGATGGCCTACTCTTACGAAAAGCGGAACAGGATTTAACGTGTGCGCAAGATGTTCTGTGTGCTGTCGAACCTTTGCTTCCCTACAACAGTGGCTTTTTTTTCTCTACATAACTTTTCCCAGGGACAACTCACTCGGTTAGCACTGTAGGTTCTTTCACATGCACTAAATGTATGTTGCACCCTGGAGCTAGGGATTTCTTAACCAACAGACTAGCACCCAGACCACCACTCAGTATATAGCCGTAATAAACCGATGGTGGAAAAGTTTGGGTTCAAATAGGGATCAAACCTGCGACTTGTTGCTTTATAGACAGGGGCTTTCACCCATGACAAGCAGTAAAATCTTGATCACATAGACTCACAGCGCTAGTGAACCAGTGGTCTAGCAGTAAAGCTTACGGCTAGAAAGTGAGAGGGTGCAGGTTCAGTTCTGCCTGAACCCAAACTTTGTTTCCCCCATCATTCACCCCACCATGAGTTGTGGTGGTGGTCTGGGTGCTAGTTTTTTTTTTTAGGATGAGATGATAAACTGAAGCCCTTTGTGCAACTTACATTTAGTGCATTCAAACATAACAAAACAAAACAAAATAAAATGAAAGCGTACTATACTCTTGACAACA
>CM060348.1:5873557-5881057 GCA_030674155.1 Stramonita haemastoma
ATATTACACACACGTTACACACATTACACACATACACCACCACACACACACACACACACAACCACACACACACACACACACATTACATCACACACAACACACACACATTACATCACACACATACACACACACATTACACACACACATTACACACACACACACACACACACACACACACACACACACACACACACACACACACACACACACACACACACACACACCACACACACACACGTGTGTGTGTGTTTTTTGTTTTTGTGTATGTGTTTTTCTTTGTCTAAAATCACTTAATGTGAATAGACGTTAAACAAAAGAAGAACACACACACACCCTTTTTTTTTTCCAACATATACCATAGATAGTATTCTCACTTTGCATACTAGACAAGCTCTCACACATTTTCGATATCTAACCGTGTCACGATCCGATAAAGTCCTAGAAATAGTCACCCTGACTTGACTTCTTTGACTCGTGAAGTCAGCACTATGTTGAGTGCAAACATGGCACCCAGTCCTGATAACATTGTGAATGAACACAGAGGTACAGGGGTAGTGAAAAAATCAATGCATTTTTGTTTTGCCAGGAGGTTTAAGGAACAGAAAGTATGAATCGATCTATCTATCCCGTAGTATGTCGATCGTGGGGGCACCCGGTACCCCTGAAGACTTGACAACCAGTTCCCTCCATTCCTCTCTCTCTGTTCTGCCTTTCTCAAAGTTTGATTGAGTTCTAGGCCTGTCCATTCGCTGATGTTGTCCTCCCAACTCTTCCTTGGTCTGCCTCTTTTTCTTCCTCCTTGGACAGTGCCTTGCAGTATTGTCTTTGCGAGTTCTTTTGATCTTGTGACACGCCCATATCCTTTAAGTTTACGCTTCTTTACGATTGATAAAAGATTTTCGTAGGGATCAATGGTTTGCTGGATTCTGTTACGCATACCTTCGTTGCTTATGTGGTCTCTGAAGGAGATGCCATCGACACTGACAAGGGAAAAAATCTGAAAGAGAATTCTTTAGAAGTTTTTGTGTTCAAGCCACTTCATCTTCGGTAGTTCTGAACTGCAACTTCAGCAAGAACGAATGAATATTATCACTTGATGGCGTTTCCCCGGGAATACTTCTACACACGGAAACAATCTCCTCGAACTTGATGGCGTTTCCTCAGGATCACCAGTACACGCGGAACATTCTCCTTAATCGGGTGCTTTGGGGTGGCTCGGTCCCGGGCCGTCAGGGCACGAGCTCAACGCTCAAACCACTACCTAACACCCACCACCCTCACCCATCTCCCCATCCCCTCCCTACCACCCCCTTTTTGTTGTTGTGATTAAGTTAATGTCTCAGGGGAGGTATCCAATTCAGGGACAATCCTGCTCCCTGTTGTTGTTCTTATTGATGAGCATTCCCAGCTTAAACCAGCCCATCACTTAGAATAATATGTACTCTAAGGGGGACCGTAACATCTAGAAGTTTATTATTTATTTTATTCTAATTATTGATTTATTCTTTTATATCGAGGATAATGGAATAAGCACTCGTGTGCTTTTTTTACATCCAGTCCCCGTGTGTATGCAGTTTTGTAAATCTTATTTGTTCCCACCGGCACACAATGGCCTACTCTTACGAATAGCGACTTAACGTGTGCGCGAGTTCTTCTGCGTGCATTCGCACGGGGCCTCGGTTTATAGTCTCATCCGGAGGATTTTTGAGGGGAGTGGAGTCAGCACTGATGTTAGTTTAACTCCAGGGGAAAATGCCCTCGAAGAAGAATCGAACTTGAATGGTCAAATTGCGAGCGCAATGTTCTGACCACTAGGCTATCCCCTCCCCTGTTAGAGCATTGAGCTCGTGTTCTGACCATCTTAGTTTGATACTTAAAGATATATAACCCACTTATTATAGACCATGACAAATGTAAACCTCCCACTAACCTACCCTGCCTTTCCCTCTCCCTCCCCCTAACCTCCCTCCCTCCCCAACCTATCCCCTCCCAACCTTGTGGTTAGAACATTGCGCTCGCAATCTGACAAGGGTTCGAATCCCGTTTAAGGGGACTTTTCCCCTGGAGTTAACATCAGTGCAGACTCCACTCTTCCCACAAGTCCTCCGAAGGAGACTATAAATCGAGGCCACATGATCGAACACATGCAGATCATGTGCACATGTTAGAACCTGCTCCGCTTTTTGAAAGAGTGGGCTATTGTCTGCCAGTGGGAACAGATGACAAAATTACAATACTGCATACACACGGGGACTGGATGTAAAAAAAAAAGCATGTAAATGCTTATTCCGTTATCCTGAACATAAAAGAGTAGATGAATAAACAAATAAATAAAGTACCAACCCCTTCCCTTCCATATCTTTTCACCTCCGCCCTTCCCAAAGCCTGCCCCCTCCCTCCCCTCTCTCACACCTTAATGTAATTACCCTCCCAATTTTACCCTCTCTTCACCCTAAATTACCCCTACCTCCCCTCTTAACCAACCTCCCTTCCCTCCCTCCCCTGTTCTATCCCTTCTTCCTCCTACTTATAAAATAGAATCAAAGCTTTATCATGCACATATGGCGTGTTGGCAAATATAAACACACGTGAACAAGGTGCATATTCACGTAAAAGAATTCACAACATGAAAAAAATTGTCAGTGGCCAATTGCTGTAAAAACACCCCACTCTTATAAAAAAAAATATATTTACAGAGACAATATGGCAATATGTGCTGTATTTGTTAAGATTTTGTTGTTGTTTTCTTTTGTTTCTTTTGCTTCTTCATAATTTACCTCTCCTCAGCTATAACACCCCCTTCTCTATTACCACATTTCCCTGTCCCCCCAATCTACCCTCCCCCCCCCCTATTTCCCTGTCCCCTCCATATTATCCCCCTAAACTTCCCCCCACCCACCCAGGCCTACCCACCATAAATATTTATGCTGCATAACAGACGTTGCTCAACTGTCTGTAGTGTTTTTCACACATTCTACGTGCTTGATAAAACTTTCATTCTTTCTTATGACAATGTTAGCTCCCTTTCATAAGCTATCATAAACAGTTATGTTCCTTTTTATTGTTTGAAATCAGTCAAAAGTGCACATAGAAATTTGTTTCTGTTAGAAATGAAGCATCCATTTTTATAAAAATGTGTAGACTCTGCTGTTTACCTGTTTGAAACAGGGACAGGTACAGGAACAGGGTGAACAAAAGATTTAGAAAACACTTTTTTTTTTAAATTTCTGAACTGATGGCAGGAAAAGACACCTTTAAAGTTTGGAATTGTTAATTTAATAATATGTCATAAAACTAGGCACGTATTAACTTTAGCTGTGAGTTAGGAATTTGAGATCTCTATGGGGATCACCTCTAACTTCTAATCCTCCTAGGTCTGGAGGAGATGTGTGGTCTGTCTTCCCATGTTTGTGCCGTTTTCTGGGTTTCTATTTACTTTTTTTTTTACGCGTGTTAAATGGTCAGATGGTAGGAGGGTTTGTTTTGTTTGTGTTTTTTTTTTTTTTTGGGGGGAGGGGGCGAGGAAGGAGGTGTAGTTTAGGTAAGAGAGAGGGATAAGTAAGGGGAGGGAGGAAAGGGAGTGGGGTAGTTGGGAGAGGGGGAGGGAGGTGGGGGGGATAGATAAGAGGGGTGTATAGGTAGGGGGGGGGGAAGATAGGTGGGGGGGGAGATAGGTGGGGGGGGTAGGCAAGGGGGGGAATAGAGTGGGGGGGAGTAGGTAGAGGTGGGGGGGAATAGGTAGGAGGTAGGGGGGGAATAGGGTGGGGGGGGAGGAGTAGGTAGAGGTAGGGGGGAATAGGGTGGGGGGGAGGTAAGAGGCTAGGTAGAGGTAGGGGGGAATAGGGTGGGGGGAGGTAAGGGCTAGGTAGAGGTAGGGGGGAATAGGGTGGGGGGGAGGTAAGAGGGGAATAGGGTGGGGGGGGAAGGTAGAGGGGAATAGGGTGGGGGGGGAAGGTAAGAGGGGAATAGGGTGGGGGGGGAAGGTAAGAGGGGAATAGGGTGGGGGGGGGAAGGTAAGAGGGGAATAGGGTGGGGGGGGAAGGTAAGAGGGGAATAGGGTGGGGGGGGAAGGTAAGAGGGGAATAGGGTGGGGGGGGGAAGGTAAGAGGGGAATAGGGTGGGGGGGGAAGGTAAGAGGGGAATAGGGTGGGGGAGGTGGGCGTGGGGGGGGTAGATAAGAAGGGGGGGGGAGATAAGAGGGGTGTAGGTAAGGGGAGGGGGGATAGGGGAGGGGGGATAGGTAAGGGGTGAGGGGGATAGGTAAGAGGGGGGGTGGGGATAGGGAGGGAGTGGGGGATAGGTAAGAGGGAGGGGGATAGGTAAGAGGGAGGGGGATAGTAAGAGGGAGTGGGGAGGGGGGATAGGGAGGGGGGGGGGATAGGTAGAGGGGGGGGATAGGTAAGAGGGAGGGGGGAGGGGGGATGGGAGGGAGTGGGGGATAGGTAAGGGGAGGGGTGGGAGAGGAGGATGGTGGGGGAGGGGTGGAGGATATGGTAGTTGTGGGGATGGTTTAGTAAGTGAAGGTGGGGGTAGGTTGCGCCCTTATCCTTGCATATATCAAGAGTTATCTACAGCAACAGAAAAGTGTCAGGAGTCATGCAAAACTTTCTGTCCACCTATCTCCCAGGGGCACAGATTCATTGTTTCCCACGCTAATATTGTTCGCTGTGATAGTAAGTATATGTGTATGCAAGCAGGCTTGCTGTCACTCTTCATGTCAGAATTTAATCTTTGGCAGCTTAGATTGTAGAAGAAGACAAAGAAGAAGAACATGAAGAAGAAGAAGAGGAGGAAGAAGAGGAAGAAGAAGAAGAGAGAAGAAGAGAGGAAGAAGAGAGAGAAGAAGAAGAAGATGAAGAAGAGATAAAGAAGAAGAAGAAGAGAAGAAGATGAAGAAGAGGAAGAAGAGAGAAGAAGAAGACAACAACAACACAACAACAACAACAACATATTCATCGAGCATGAAAACTACCAGTTTTCTGCCGTTTCCAAAAGATCAGAGTTATAGGGTACCTCCGCCTTCCTTTCCCCATCATTAAAAAAACAACAACTGACAAAACAAACAAACAAAGGAACAATTATGTTTGGTTTTTCACAGGATTTTTTTTCAACAAGACCTAATGCATGCTCATACATGCGCTGTTATTCCGGGTGGCTGGCTCCTTCCTACCCAGCAGGACAGGGATTAGAGGGTTAAGTGCATTAGTGTAATCCGGTCACGGGTAACTTTACGGCCTCTCGCGGAGGGTGCCTGCCACAATATTGCCACTGTGGGGGAAATGACTATCTAAATATGACTCTCCCAAAGCGGCTCAGGCCTGTTTTTGTTCGTCACATACATGTATCGGGTAGTAGTAGGTTAGCACGGAAGGAGAAGTGGTGGGGTGGTGGTAGGCATTGGGAGGAAACTCTCTCGGGTGTTTGAAGCGTGTTTGTATTGGTGGGTATTGGAGAGAGGGTTCGATGTTTCTGCTGAGAGAGGAAAAAAGGGGAGGGGTGGGGTGGGGAATGAGTACTGTATACGGGGGGGGGAGGGGGGAGTAGAGGAAAAGGGGGGGAGGAGGGGAGAGGGGACAGGGAGGGACGGGATATATATATATTTATATATTATATATAATTATTATATATATATTATATATATAATTATATATATGGAGAGAGAGAGGAGGGGAGGGAAAGAGAGAGAGGAGGGAAGTAGAGAGAGAGAGACAGACAGAGACAGACAGAGACAGAGACAGACAGAGACAGACAGACAGACAGACAGACAGACAGACAGACAGACAAGACAGACAGACAGACAGACAGACAGACAGACAGGCAGGCAGGCAGGCAGGCAGGCAGACAGGCAGGCAGGCAGGCAGGCAGGCAGGCAGGCAGGCAGGCAGAGACAGACAGACAGACAGACAGACAGACAGACAGACAGACAGACAGAGACTGACAAAGACAGACAGACAGACAGACAGACAAACAGACAGACAGACTGACAAAGACAGACAGACAGACAGACAGGCAGGCAGGCAGGCAGGCAGGCAGCAGAGACAGACAGACGGACAGACAGACAGACAGACAGACAGACAGACAGACAGACAGACAGACAAAACAGACAGGCAGACCTACAAACAGGCAGACCTAAAGACAGACAGTTTGTGGTCCCATCTGAAAGACTAGCACGTTTACTCATAGCCTAGTGGATGAAGGAGAAAGTCATGTTTGGGATAAGATTCAAACCCAGGAAGCTAGATCTCACTGTATGTATGTATGTATGTATGTATGTATGTATGTATGTATGTATGTATGTATGTATGTGTGTGTGTGTGTGTGTGTGTGTGTGTGTGTGTGTGTGTGTGTGTGTGTGTGTGTGTGTGTGTGTGTGTGTGTGTGTGTGTGTGTGTGTCTGTGTGTTGTGTGTGTGTGTGTGTGTGTGTGTCTGTGTGTGTGTCTGTGTGTGTGTGTGTGTGGTGTGTGTGTGTGTGTGTGTGTATGTTGTATGTATGTATGTATGTATGTATGTATGTATGTATGTATGTATGTATGTATGTATGTATGTATGTATGTAGTATGTTGTGTGTGTGTATATATCTGTGTTATCTCCAGACCACTGAACCACCGGTGATCAGCTTTGGAAGTGCTGGACCACTTTCCCTACCTGAGTGATTTATTGATTGATTGATGGATTGATTGATTAATTTATCTATTTATTATTTTATTCATTTATTTTTTTATATATTCACTTACTTACTTACTCATTCTTCTATATCGAGGATAATGGAATAAGTACTCGTGAGCTTTTTTTTTTACATCAGTCCACGTGTGTATGCAGTTTTGTAAATTTTGTCATCTGTTCATTGATGAGCTCTCAATCCATCACTGGCTATTCACCTGACAGTCATCGGGAGTCTTGGGTTGCCATGTTATTAGCTGCCCGATGAAATGGCCGACGTACCGTTATTTGTCCGTACATACTGTGAGTGAAGTGGCATATTGTGTCTTGCACAATGAAATGGCATATATTTCATATTTAGTGTCACTTGTGCCATGAAATGACATATATTGTCACTTGCACAATAAATGGCATATATTGTTACTTGCGCAATGAAATGGCATATTGTAACTTCCCCAATGAAATGGCATATGATCACTTGCCAATGAAATGGCATATCATCAATTGTCCAATGAAATGGCATGTTATCTTTTCCCAATGAAAAGGGATATCTTGTCACTTGCCCAACGAAAAGGAATACATTGTCAAGTGTCCAATATCACGGCGTAATGTCAACTTTCCCAGTGAAATGGCATATCACCACGTACTTGCTGAAATAGTACGTTTTTACTTGCCCAATAAAAGACCAATGTTGGGCGACGAAGATTTTTTTTTAAAGGCCAGGTTAAACAAAAACTTCTTGAAAGAATCTGCCATCAAATACTGTCTACCATGTCTGCTGGGGATTGTCTCACCGCAAACTACCTGTCACTACAGCAGGGCAAGCCCAATCATTCATC
>CM060348.1:5891057-5917572 GCA_030674155.1 Stramonita haemastoma
GATTTATCAATCACTTACGGTGCGATGTTGATATGTGGTAGTTCCCGTAAACTTTTTCCAGTCCCGTATTGGAATTTCCTCTGGGATGTTAAATAATCACATCAACAACAACAACAAAGTAGATACCTTTTGTCTCCAGTTGTTTTCAAAACTTGGTGGGATTTCAAGGAGATAATGTACGATTATTATGATATGCAATAGGCCTGCATGTAAAATCTATCAATGGCTGCG
Organism: Stramonita haemastoma; assembly: GCA_030674155.1. Taxonomy (NCBI): domain Eukaryota; kingdom Metazoa; phylum Mollusca; class Gastropoda; order Neogastropoda; family Muricidae; genus Stramonita; species Stramonita haemastoma. The sequence goes on from CM060348.1 coordinate 5,891,289, forward strand.
GTGTGTGTGTGTGTGTGTGTGTGTGTGTGTGTGTTGTACATTACTTTCAGTTAGGCTATGGCAGATATCTATGCGCGAATTTCGGAGTGGTCTCTAGGGAAAGAGCACTGCCACAAGAAAGGCTCCACCCGCTTAAAAAAAAAAAAAAATCCTGTAGCAAGGGTATTTGCTTCCAGTGAGTGTTGTGTGTGTGGGGGGGGGGGGGAGATGGGGGGGGAGTCTTTCAGAAATTTGCCAGCAATAACTCTCCTGTTTACCTTGGGTTCTGTTACTTGCACTGATATGCTTGTTGTACACAGGGCCAGGCCATCGTTTATCAACTCACCAAAGGACTAGCACCCAGACCTCCACTCAAGATCGAAAGTTCGGGGTCCAGCAGGGAAGGAATCCACACTTCTTGCTTTCTAGGCAGGTGCGTTACCGCCAGACCACCGATCCACATGTGTGTGTGAGTGTGTGTGTGTGTGTGTTTGCGTACTCGCACGTGCGTGTGTGCACGAGTAGCCCTACAGGTCAATACAACCACACATACACAGAAACAATCGTGGAAACAGACTCCTCAGATCCTTTGAGTGTATCTCTGTACTGTCTGTCTGTCTGAGTGATGTACCATCAGTGCTGTTGTCGTCGATGAGTACCATCATGTGTCGGTGTCGATGATGTACATCAGTGTCTGTCTGTCTATGAGTACGTCATGTGTCGTCTGTCTGATGATGTACCATCATGTGTCTGTCTGTCTGTTGAGATGTACCATGTGTCTTGTGTCTGATGATGTCTATGTGTCGTCTGTCTAATGTGTACTGTCATGCTGTCTGTCTGATAGATGTACAATCAGTGTCTTCTGTCGTCTGATGATGTACCATCATGTGTCTGTCTGTCTGATGATGTACCATCATGTGTCTGTCTGTCTGTCTGATGATGTACCATCATGTGTCTGTTGTCTGATGATGTACCATTATGTGTCTGTCTGTTGATGATACCATCATGTGTCTGTCTGTCTCTGATGATGTACCATCATGTGTCTGTCTGTCTGTCTGATGATGTACCATCATGTGTCTGTCTGTCTGATGATGTACCATCATGTGTCTGTCTGTCTGATGATGTACCATCATGTGTCTGTTGTCTGTCTGATGATGTACCATCATGTGTCTGTCTGTCTGATGATGATGTACCATCATGTGTCTGTCTGTCTGATGATGTACATCATGTGTCTGTCTGTCTGTTCTGATGATGTACCATCATGTGTCTGTCTGTCTGATGATGTACCATCATGTGTCTGTCTGTCTGTCTGATGATGTACCATCATGTGTCTGTTGTCTGTCTGATGATGTACACCATCATGTGTCTGTGTGTCTGATGATGTACCATATGTGTCTGTCTGTCTGATGATGTACCATCATGTGTCTGTCTGTCTGTCTGATGATGTACCATCATGTGTCTGTGTCTGTCTGATGATGTACCATCATGTGTCTGTGTCTGTCTGATGATGTACCATCATGTGTCTGTCTGTCTGTCTGATGATGTACCATCATGTGTCTGTCTGTCTGATGATGTACCATCATGTGTCTGTGTGTCTGATGATGTGTACCATCATGTGTCTGTGTGTCTCGATGATGTATCATCATGTGTCTGTCTGTCTGATGATGTACCATCATGTGTCTGTCTGTCTGTCTGATGATGTACCATCATGTGTCTGTCTGTCTGATGGATGTACCATCATGTGTCTGTCTGTCTGATGATGTACTATCATGTGTGTTGTCTGTCTGATGATGTACCATCATGTGTCTGTCTGTCTGATGATGTACCATCATGTGTCTGTGTCTGATGTGTCCTTGTCTGTTGTCTGATGATGTACCATCAGTGTTGTGTCATGATGTCATTGTTCTGTCTGATGATGTACCATCATTGTGTGTCTGTCTGATGATGTACCATCATGTGTCTGTCTGTTGATGATGTACTATCATGTGTCTGTCTGATGATGTACCATCATGTGTCTGTCTGTCTGTGATGTCATCATGTGTTGTCTGTCTGATGATGTATCATGTGTCTGTCTGTTGATGATGTACCATATGTGTCTGTCTGTCTGATGATGTACCATCATGTGTGTCTGGTCTGTCTGCTGATGATGTACATTCATGTGTCTGTCTGTCTGATGATGTACCATCATGTGTCTGTCTGTCTGATGATGTACATATGTGTCATGTTGATGTGTACATTGTCTGTCTGTCTGATGATGTACATCATGTGTCTGTCTTTGTCTGATGATGTACCATTATGTGTCTGTCTGTCTGATGATGTACTTCATGGTCTGTCTGTCTGTCTGATGATGTACCATCATGTGTCTGTCTGTCTGATGATGTACCATCATGTGTCTGTCTGTCTGATGATGTACCATCATGGTCTGTCTGTCTGTCTGATGATGTACATTCATGTGTCTGTCTGTCTGATGATGTATATGTGTCTGTCCGTCTTATGTTACCATCATGTGTCTGTCTGTCTCTGATGATGTACATTCATGTGTCTGTCTGTCTGATGATGTACCATCATGTCTTCGCTCTGATGATGTACCATATTGTCTTGTCTGATGATGTACCATCATGTGTCTGTCTGTCTGATGATGTACCATCATGGTTGTCTGTCTGATGATGTACCATCATGTGTCTGTCTGTCTGATGATGTACCATTATGTCTGGTCTGTATCTTTTTCTGATTGTCTGAGATGTACCATCATGTGTCTGTCTGTCTGATGATATACCATCATGTGTCTGTCTGTCTGATGATGTACCATCATGTGTCTGTCTGTCTGATGATGTACCATTATGTGTCTGTGTGTCTGATGATGTACCATTATGTGTCTGTGTGTCTGATGATGTACTATCATGTGTGTCTGTCTGATGATGTACCATCATGTGTCTGTCTGTCTGATGATGTACCATCATGTGTCTGTCTGTCTGATGATGTACCATTATGTGTCTGTGTGTCGGGATGACTGTACTGTCATGTCTGTCTGTCTGATGATGTACTATCATGTGTCTGTCTGTCTGATGATGTACCATCATGTGTCTGTGTGCTGTCTGATGATGTACCATCATGCGTCTGTGTCTCTGTCTGTCTGATGATGTACTGTCAACAGTCATGTGTCTGTCTGATGATGTACCATCATGTGTCTGTGTGTCTGTCTGATGATGTACCATCATGTTGTGTGTCTGTCTGATGATTGTACCATCATGTGTCTGTCTGATGATGTACCATATGTGTGTGTCTGTCTGATGATGTACCATTATGTGTGTGTGTCTGATGTGTACCATCATTGTCTGTCTGATGATGTACTATCATGTGTCTGTCTGTTGATGATGTACCATCATGTGTTTGTCTGAGAAGAGTGAGAGTACGGGGTGAGAGGACATAGTGTGGAGGAGAGAGAGAGGGAAGGAAGAGGAGAGAGAGAGAGAGAGAGAGAGAGAGAGAGAGAGGAGAGAGAGAGGAGAGAGAGAGGAGAGAGAGAGAGAGAGAGAGGAAACAGAAAAACAGACAGAGGCAGAGGTGCAGAAACACACACACACACACACACACACACACACACACACACACACACACACCACACACACACACACACACACACACACACACACACACAGCTGGAGAAAGAGAGAGAGAGACAGAGAGAGAGACAGAGTATGACAGACAGAGAGGAAGGGGGGGTGGCAAAGAAAGAAAATGGGTGTCACACAAATACACTTTTCCAAACACAAGATGTATAATACAATCAGAATCTTTATTCAATAATCTACATGCAGAAAGTACATCTCACAGAAGAAAAAAAAAAACCCACCCCCAAACCAATGATGTATCATCATGTGTCTGTCTGTCTGTCTGATGATGTATCATCATGTGTCTGTCTGTCTGTCTGATGATGTACCATCATCTGTCTGTCTGTCTGATGGTGTACCATCATGTGTCTGTCTGTCTGATGATGTACTATCATGTGTGTGTCTGTCTGATGATGTACCATCATGTGTCTGTCTGTCTGATGATGTACCATCATGTGTCTGTCTGTCTGTCTGATGATGTACCATCATGTGTCTGTCTGTCTGATGATGTACCATCATGTGTCTGTCTGATGATGTACCATCATGTGTCTGTCTGTCTGATGATGTACTATCATGTGTCTGTCTGTCTGATGATGTACCATCATGTGTCTGTCTGTCTGATGATGTACTATCATGTGTCTGTCTGTCTGATGATGTACCATCATGTGTCTGTCTGTCTGATGATGTACTATCATGTGTCTGTCTGTCTGATGATGTACCATCATGTGTCTGTCTGTCTGATGATGTACTGTCATGTGTCTGTCTGTCTGTCTGATGATGTACCATCATGTGTCTGTCTGTCTGTCTGATGATGTACCATTATGTGTCTGTCTGTCTGATGATGTACCATCATGCGTCTGTCTGTCTGTCTGATGATGTACCATCATGTGTTTGTCTGTCTGATGATGTACCATAATGTGTCTGTCTGTCTGATGATGTACCATCATGCGTCTGTCTGTCTGTCTGATGATGTACTGTCATGTGTCTGTCTGTCTGTCTGATGATGTACCATCATGTCTCTCTCTGTCTGTCTGATGATGTACCATCATGTGTCTGTCTGTCTGATGATGTACCATCATGTCTCTGTCTGTCTGTCTGATGATGTACCATCATGTGTCTGTCTGTCTGATGATGTACCATCATGTGTCTGTCTGTCTGATGATGTACCATTATGTGTCTGTCTGTCTGATGATGTACCATCATGTGTCTGTCTGTCTGATGATATACCATCATGTGTCTGTCTGTCTGATGATGTACCATCATGTGTCTGTCTGTCTGTCTGATGATGTACCGTCATGTGTCTGTCTGTCTGTCTGATGATGTACCATCATGTGTCTGTCTGTCTGATGATGTACCATCATGTGTCTGTCTGATGATGTACCATCATGTGTCTGTCTGTCTGATGATGTACCATTATGTGTCTGTCTGTCTGATGATGTACCATCATGTGTCTGTCTGTCTGATGATATACCATCATGTGTCTGTCTGTCTGATGATGTACCATCATGTGTCTGTCTGTCTGATGATGTACCATTATGTGTCTGTGTGTCTGATGATGTACCATTATGTGTCTGTGTGTCTGATGATGTACTATCATGTGTCTGTCTGATGATGTACCATCATGTGTCTGTCTGTCTGATGATGTACCATCATGTGTCTGTCTGTCTGATGATGTACCATTATGTGTCTGTGTGTCTGATGATGTACTGTCATGTCTGTCTGTCTGATGATGTACTATCATGTGTCTGTCTGTCTGATGATGTACCATCATGTGTCTGTGTGTCTGTCTGATGATGTACCATCATGCGTCTGTCTGTCTGTCTGATGATGTACTGTCAACAGTCATGTGTCTGTCTGATGATGTACCATCATGTGTCTGTGTGTCTGTCTGATGATGTACCATCATGTGTGTGTCTGTCTGATGATGTACCATCATGTGTCTGTCTGATGATGTACCATATGTGTGTGTCTGTCTGATGATGTACCATTATGTGTGTGTGTCTGATGTACCATCATCTGTCTGTCTGATGATGTACTATCATGTGTCTGTCTGATGATGATGTACCATCATGTGTTTGTCTGAGAGAGAGAGAGGGGGGAAGGGGAGAGAGAGGGGGGAAGGGGAGGAGAGAGAGAGAGAGAGAGAGAGAGAGGAGAGGAGAGAGGAGAGAGAGAGAGAGAGAGAGAGAGAGAGAGAGAGAGAGAGAGAGAGAGAGAGAGGAAACAGAAAAACAGACAGACAGAGGCAGAGGTGCAGAAACACACACACACACACACACACACACACACACACACACACACACACACACACACACAGCTGGAGAAAGAGAGAGAGAGAGAGAGAGAGAGAGAGAGAGAGGAGAGGAGAGAGAGAGAGAGAGAGAGAGAGAGAGAGAGTATGACAGACAGAGAGGAAGGGGGGTGGCAAAGAAAGAAAATGGGTGTCACACAAATACACTTTTCCAAACACAAGATGTATAATATAATCAGAATGTTTATTCAATAATCTACATGCAGAAAGTACATGAGCTACCTTTGAACTGTTAGCAAACTTTCATGAAACATTTTGAAAAAGACAGTTTTGGAAAATGATGTTTATAACTGTCATCATGATAATGATGATGTTTGGTGATGATGATGACAAGAATAATGATAATATTATTAATGATAAAGACAACAATAATAATATCGACACACATAAGCATACATTCTTGTTCTTCCAAAGAAAAAAAAAAGTAATCAAATATAGAAACTGGTATAAAAAAAACAACTTAAATTGATTAACAACAACAACAACAACAACAACAAACAAACCAACCAACCAACCAAAATAACAAAAATGATGAACCCAGGAGGCTGATAGAATATACACACAAGCATTCCATTTACACATACAGTGTACATTTTTTCACTCAAAGACATCTCTCTGTAAAGATATATCTCACACACACAAACACACACGCATGCTCACACACACACATGCACATACACTTTCTTTTATATTTTGGCTTCTGAGAACAGCAGTATAATACAATTGCAAACACAACAAAACTAATTTAGATATCATGTGATCAAAATGTTTGGCAATGATCCCACATTCTAACTACACACACACACACACACACACACACACACACACAATGTTAAGTATGTGGAAAAATACATGTTAAATCTATTTATATATATATATATATATATATATATATATTATATATATATATATATATATATATATATATCACCACACACACACACACAAAACTATATATATATATATATATATATTATATATATATATATATATATATTATAAATTCTCTTATTACGTTGTAAGCCTACCCTGTGTACATAAAGTTAAAAGCTTTTATCTTTTTTTTTTATTCGCATAATCTGCAATAAGTCTCTTCAAAAAAAAAAAAAATTCTTGATAGCAAAACTAACATCTAGTAAGTTTTCCAATTTATGTATATCTTGTAAGTACGGAAATGTTAAAACTGATACTGTCAATGAGTGAATGTGTAGTGCATGTATGTTTCAAGTGTGTGAATGAGATCTCAGCATCATTAAGTATATCTTGTAAGTACGGTAATGTTTAAACTGATACTGTCAATGAGTGAATGTGTAGTGCATGTATGTTTCAAGTGTGTGAATGAGATCTCAGCATCATTTTAAATACATATTTTCATGAAACCCAGAGAGTTTTATAGAGTGATGAATCTTTGTAATTCCTCAAAAAGTAACTGAAATTAAAGACTAGGGAAAATATCAAAAATTTGTGCAAGGTAAAAAAAAGGAAAAAAAAAAAACACAAAAACTGCGAGTAAGCAGTGTGTGCGTGGTTATGGTGGGGTTTTTTTTCCCATTCTTTTATTTCGAGGATACTGGAATTGTAAGTGTTTGTGCGCTTTTTAACATCTAGTTCCAGGGTTTATGCAAATTTGTTAAGGTGTGTGTGTGTGTGTGTGTGTGTGTGTGTGTGTGTGTGTGTGTGTGCAACTTGTTTTATATTATATGATACATTTTGTTGCAGATGCTTAAAACCACCTTATTCAGCATTTTAAGCAAGTACCCTGTAACAGTGTGTGTGTGTGTGTGTGTGTGTGTGTGTGTGCATGCGCGGATATGTGACTGCAAACACACAGCTGACAAAAAATTATTCAAAACATCGCAAAAAAAAAAAAAAAAGGCCTCAAAATAAACTTGTCTACAACAATGGATTTTCAACCAAAAAAAAAAAAACCTACAAAAATTGGTCCATATTGCAATAAGCAGAATACACCAGGAAAGACTGTGTTTATCATCATCAGCTGATGGACCTTATAAATGCAAATAAAAAACTGTGCTTGTTGTCATCAGTCAAATTTTGTGTTCATCAAAATAAGCAAATTATTTGTGCTTCGAGTATCTTCTGCAACTTCTCATGCTTGTGAGCAGCAGCCTTTCCGAATTTTGCAAGAGCACCTTCATTTCAGCAGCGCATAACTTCAGATTTCAGCAGCGCATAACTTCCCATTTCAGAAGGGCATAACTTCCCATTTCAGAAGGGCATAATAACTTCACAACAGAAATCTACTGGTCTAAACTTTGGGGGTCACTTTTGCATCCATGACTTTTTTTCTCTCTCTCTCCTCAAACTTGGCCATACAGGTAGCTGTACTCCATCCTCATGGAGCTGAGCTTTAAAGAAAACTTACACACACATAAGCAAAGAACACACACACACACACAACACACACACACACACACAACCAACGAACATACACATATATTGATAAATACGGAATTTACATAGCGCTAAATCTTGTAAAGCAAACAAATCAAAAGCGCTTGCATTCAAATCAGTCACACGCACTGGTTCACAAATAACTTGACAAATTATATATTTACACACACGCAAACACACACACACACACACAATAACGCACATTGATGGAGATGGAGGAGACTGAATGAAAATAGGAGCATATGTGAGGTGTGATGATGGAGGAAGATCCTAGGCAGGAAATAAGAGGGGTCTTAAGATTGGATTTGAAAGTGCCAAACAAAGGGATTTGATGAAGGGACAGAGGGAGGTCATTCCAGATAGATGGACCAGAAATAGTGAAAGAACGACGGCTGACACTGGACTGTTTGAGCCTTGGAATTTTTAAGTGCATAGTATCTGTATCAGAATGGAGAGATCGAGAAGGAGTGTACAGTTGAAGACATATAACCAAAGAACACACACACACACATGACCATTTCAATGAACATACACACACAACCAACAAATATACATAACCAATGAATACGGCACAGGGTAGCCTAGTGGTCAGAACCTTGCGCTTGCAATTTGACGACCCGAGTTCGATTCACGTTCGAGAGGATTTTTCCCCTTGAGTTCACATCACTGCTGACTCTACTCTCCCCAAAAGTCCTTCGGATGAGACTATAAACCGAGGTCCTGTGTGCGAACGCACGCACAACATCTTTCACACACGTTAAATCCTGTTCTGTTTTTTGTAAAAGTAGGTTATTGTGTGCCGGTGGGAACAGATGACAAGACTTACAAAAACTGCATACACACGGGTTAAAAAAAAAAGTTAAAGTCTGTCCCGAGCCTAAGGCTCATCAGGCCGGTGCTTATCCCGGTTTCTGTGGCGTTAAGCGACTGAGAGTCATAGACTCCCGCCTGGATAGGACGCTAGTCTATCGCAGGGTTAACCCCCAACACAAGGTTGGTACCCCTTTTACACCTGGGTGGGGTGAGAAAATAGCCGTAAAGTGCCTTTTCCAAGGGCACAACGCCATAGCCGAAAGCTGGGATCGATCCCGCAACCTTTAGATTACGAGTCCAACGCCCTAACCACTAGACTACAGCGGCGGCATACACAGGGGTAACGGATGTAAAAAAAACACACAAGTGCTTACTCCATTATCCTCGATATATAAAAAAAGAAATACACACACACACTGAACACATGGACACACTTAAACAATGAACATATGCACATAACCAAGAACAAACACACATAACCAATGAACAAACACACATCACCAATGAACAGACACACATAACCAATGAGCACACACACATAACCAATGAACATACACACATAACCAATGTACATACACACATAGCCAATGAACACAGACACACATAACCAAGGAACATGCACACATAACTTAGAAACAAACATATCGATGCAATCACATTTTTATTTTTCAACAACAAAAAATGTACATGTACAGTTCCTGTGGCTTAGATTAAAACTGGATTGAAAATACTGACACCAAACATTTGATTGCTTTCTTACTGTCTAGTCTTTGGGTTTCATATATGTGTGAGGGAGAGAGAGAGAATGTGTGTGGTGTGGTGTGTGTGTGTGTGTGTGTTGTGTGTGTGTGTGTGTGTGTTCTTTTATTTCAAGGACAATGGATTGGAATAAGCACCCATGTGCTTTTGTTGCATCCAGTTCCCGTGTGTAGGCAGTTCTGTAAATTTTGTCATCTTTTCCTACCAGCACACAATGCCCTACTCTTCTGAAAATCGGAAAGTTTTAACATGTGCGCAAGATGTTTTGTGTGTGTGTGTGTGTGTGTGTGTGTGTGTGTGTGTGTGTGTGTGTGTGTGTGTGTGTGTTGCGTGCGTGCGTGGGTGCATGCGTGCGTGCGTGCATGTGTGTGTGTGCATTTGTGTGTGAGACTTCACCAAGAGTCACTGATGGACTGAATGCGAGTATGTGTGTGAAAACCAAAATTCATAAAAACTTACGACAATTGCTATCACACTGTTTGGTTAGCTACAAGCAAATGAGACGCCACTAAGACGCAATAATGCATTCTGGAGTTCACACACATGCCCACACAAACACACACAGGGAGAAAAGTTTATTCACATGTCAATAACACAGAAAAACCTCTCTCTCTCTCTAAAAAAAAGAAAGAATTAGTTAAGAAGCGAATGTGCAAGCAATACTGTTACGACTTATATACATCATGTATGCATGCACACACACACGCACAAACACACACGCGCATGCAGGCACACACACACACACACACACGCATGCAGGCACACAAACAAGAGAGATCAGTTAAAAGGAGGCAGGAATGTTCCAGAAATCTTGGGATTTGCAAACATCAGGTTTTCTGCAGAAAGACTTTCTCTTTTTCTTTTCTTTTTGTTCCTAAGGCAACAACAGACGAATAATGTGAAACACAGAAGAGAGAGAGAGAGAGAGAGAGAGAGAGGAGAGAGAGAGAGAGAGAAAAGAGAGAGAGAGAAAGGAACACCACAAACAGTGTATGAATCTGTCCTGCATCTTTCTGCAAAGGCGAAATGTCTAAATATGGCATTTGCATATATGTGTACACTTGTTAAATTACATTTTTTCCTGATTCAAACAGACCAAAAAATACTTTAATAACTTAATTCTGTGCACTGAACGACAATAAACTTTCTGAGTTAAAAAAAAAAAAAAAATATATATATATATATATATATATATTATATATATATATATATATATATATATATTATATATATATTCCCTCTTGTGCACAGCACACATAACACCAGACTTCCTGAGTCAAATCTGTAAAGATTCTATCAAAACTTCATTCTATACAATTATTACATATACAAACTTTCAGACTGAAATTTAAATCTATGCAGATATTTGAAGTAGCCAATTTTGTGCACACAGTACAACAAACTTAGCAATTTCAAATATATACAGGTACTTTTAACAGTCATTCTTTACACTTTTTGCAGCAGATTTTAAACTTCCTGATTTAGATACATACAAAGATACTCAAACAACTTAATTTTGTGAACTTAATACAATAAACAAATGTTCCGATCCAACTCTATGAAAGTACTTACACCAATAGGCCTATAACTGTACACACTTATTTCGACAAACTATCAAAAGCAAATCTATCAAGATGTTTATCACAAGCTAATTCTGTGCACATGCCATAACAAACTTTCGGAGTGAAATTCATAGCGATACTTAATCAACCCTACCCAACCTTGTGCGTAGACAAGATTTCTTACTCAAATCTTTAAATATGACAAAATTAATATGACTCCGTTTTGGTGAAAAGATAATGTCTTGCACTGGATTTTGATAAAGAGACTGGAATAATTGTTCCTAATCAGCGAAGTCTCTTCGTTTAGTTGGTTTAAAAAAAAAATATTATTATTATTTTTTATTATTATTATTATTTCTAGTTTTGATTTTGAACAACCTGTATGTTTTCAAACACTGACTGAACATCTAGTTTCTGTAATGAAATGAGTAAAGCCATAAACTTGACAGACCAAAAAGACGGCAAGAAATTTGATAAATCTGGATAGGAAAAAAAAAAGGAGCTACTCATCTTCGTAAGTTTACTGTGACCTACAAGACCCCCCCCCCCCCCCACAAAAAAAAAAAAATGAAGAGATAAAAACTGAAGTGGTACAAGTAGTAATATTTCAGGACCAAATGGCTTGCCAAGTGAAGACAGACAGTCAGGACTGCAAGGCACAGTGCAAGAGGGAGGGAAAACGAGAGGAAGACAGACAAAATCTAACTGGACACACAGGCCTGAGGCTGAGTGAAGGAAGCACTACCAGAGATGAAGGAAGGAAGGAAGAAGACAGAGACAGAGGGAGAGGGAGGGAGGGTTGTTGTGTCACCTATGGCGCCTAAACCTCTTTACTGCGCTGTTGACGAACAGCGTTCGTCATAGAAACTGTCGCCAGCAATGATCAGCTGACGATCACTGTTCGTCATGATTCAACCCTCTCTCTGTTTCGTCCAGCATGTGCCTGAGCAAAATATGACAGCAGTGAAAGGGTTAACAGTCAAGTCGAGAAGACTACAGGATATGTAATGTAAGGAAAACAAAATGTCGTACCGCACTGTCACATAATACATACACACACTCTTAGATCCAACCTTGCTTTGCTGCTGCTGTTGAGATCTGTGCAGTGCAGGTTAATACAATACCACGACTTTTATTCCCCTCTTTTGGAATTAACACTTTCACTCCAGTTGATTCGTAACAGAACTTGCTTTCACTTGAAAATGATACTGAAAATATAAAATCCGAGATAAAAGAAATAACTGCTGCTACTTCAAAGCACTCAAGTGTTTCTTTCCTCAAAGTCAACTGAATTTCACATACAATCATAAAATCAAGATTCTGAACATTTGAAAGCGTTAGTCTTTGTTCTGCGCAAGTGGAGTCAGAAATAAACAGAATGATTAACGCACACACACAGTGTGAAATAGTACCATGATTTTCCATGTGAAATGAAGACTAGTCCCAACTATTTTGTGAAGCAGTTTAATCCGAAAGGGAAGAGAACTGTGACTGTCCCTCCCTGAGTCCTTCACACTGGCCAGAAGAGGGTGACATGAAGAAGATGGGAGATGGAAGGAATGTCAGGAAAATACAGGAATGTGTTATCTGTCACGATATCAATTTGTTATGTCAGTCATTTATTTATCTATGCTGTTGTATCAAAACCTAAGATGCAAGGTAGCTAGCTCTTTAGAAGCGAGATGAAAAGAAAAAAGAAAAAAGAAAGCATTTGTTTAAATCTAGCACCCTTGATAGTAAAGAACTCGATCCATATTTGATTTCCTCGTGGGTTCATTACCATGACTTGTAATCCAACCAATACCTCACAGTATTTTAAGCCAACTTAATTTCTCGTAGGAAGGATATATCCACTGATTAGTGAAATTCAATCATCCATCAAAATAACCTCGCAATACTCTACCTTTAAAAATGAAAAAAAAAACTAGATTTGAATTTGATTTCACAGAAGGTGGATCACTTTAACTTCCCACGGTTTGATTCAGTCTAACAACAAAACTACATCACAGAACTTCACGCTCACAGACACAATTTCTGGAAGATGCTATCAGTATGATTACAATGCAACAATATCATCCAACTACCTCACACATTTCAGCTAACAAGACAGATTTGGGGAAGAATCTACAATATGATTGATATAATGCCATCATCCATCCACAACTATCTCACAACATTTCAAGCTAACAAGACAGAATTTTTGGGAAGAATCTATCAATGTGATTTATAATGCAGCAATCATCCATCCATCCAAACTACCTCACAGTATTCTAAGCATAGGAAACAGCCTGTACTTTGTAACCTGTCTTCTCCAGAACAGAACTCTGTCACACACTCAAAAGAGCTCACACCACCCACAGAACAAAGCCCCATGAGATCTTGCCTGCACTGTTATCACTGAGTTTGCTCTTTGCATAGAACGGAAAACAGATATCACATGCAGAAAAAAAAAAATTTTGAACTTTAAATAAGAAAGAACCAGCAAAAATTTTTTTTAAAGTATTTCCAACACCTACGTTCTTTCTCTCCCACAATCCTCCAAAACATGCATAGTTTACAAAAAAGAATATTAAAAAAAAAAACAGCAAAAAACAACAACAAAAAACTAAAACAAACAAGCATACACCTCCCCCAACAACCCCCCACCCTCAACAATTAAAATACCAAAACAGGCACACACACACACACAAAAAAAAAAACCCAACCCAAAGTGCAAGGCTTTGGCATTGTGGCATGAAATCAATGCTCCAAGCTGATATGTTAATAATTAAAGCAACACAGTCATGGTCGACAATGATGGCAAGGGGAACGGAAACCAAAAGTTGACAATGTGATTCAAATCTTGCTCGCTATACAGCAGACGCTCATCGCTGAGGGACTGAGGGGGGGGGGGGGGGGGGGGGGAGAGTGTCGACTGTCTTCTATTTCAACAGTATGATAAGACCCCGGCAAGATTTGGAACAAAACCAAAACAAAACGATGAAAATGAAAACTGGTATGATATGACAGCAGCAGTGGTATTCAGGCAAAGGCAGTATATATATATATATATATATATATATATATATATATATATATATATATATATATATATATATATATATATATATATATCTATATATATCTATATATATATATATATAGGAAATCAGTAAAGTTCATGAATGTTTTAAATTATGAATTGTTTTAAGTAATTCCAATGACATTCTGTTCACTGCTATGTGGTCAATGTTTTAGTGCGTTATCATTCTAGTAAAGACCCCCTGAGGAAGAGGTTGCTGCCTCGAAAATTTGGGGAAAAAGTTTACCAAGTGTTTGCTTCTGGTTGGTTTTTCTTCTCTCTCTCTCTCTCTCTCTCTCTCTCTCTCTCTCTCTCTCTCTTATATATATATATATATATATATAAATATATAAATAAATAATATATATCTATATCTCTGTGTGTGTGCGTGTGCGTGCATGTGCGTGCATGTGTGTGTGCGCACGTGCATGCGTGCGTGCATGCGTGTGTGTCTCCAAAACGTCAACATTCACACTCAAGGAATAATTAAACCTAGAGAGAAAAAAAAAAATGTTATTGACAACCAGAAAAGGGGAGTGTGCCAGTTCAAAACACTTGTGTCATAGCTCATGTTGAAAAAGATGGAATAAAATCTGTACAAAAGCCAACAACAACAACAACAACAACAACAAAAAAAAGCATCACAGAACTGTTCTTTTAACAACCACAGAAACTGCAACCCCCTCCCCCTCCCTCCAACCCTACTGGACTCTGTTCAAAAATACTGTTCCGATTTTTTTTCTTCTCCACAAGCAGAATCCTGTCTTTTCAAGTGAATTTCTTCATAACAACACTTTCGCGCTTCATCTTACATCGAACAGTACATACATGTAAAAGGTAAAGGTGTTTCCATAACCTGTGTGGTCGTAGGGGAGCGAGATGTCAAGAGACCTCAGCTTCTCTAGGGGCCAGCATATTGAGGGCAGTGGCGCCCATCTCCTCTCCCTCGCTGTTATTATCTTCTCACGCTTTGAAGGCAGGTATTCATTTACAGCTGGGTGAACTGGGGACTGTACTGAAGCCAAGGCGCGCACACACAAAGCACCAAACTCACACACACACACACATAAGTCCGCTTTAAGAGACCTAGACATAGACTATACAGAGCATTTTACTTCAAGGTAAAGAAGCTGGATGTTTAACTTTCATGGAATAGGAAAGTGCAGGGATAACAGGGGAGGGGGAGGGGAGAGAACCATGATAGCCTAGTGGTTAAAGCGTTGAGCTCAGCAGACAGGCCTTTCAGCTTGCCAGAACTTCAGATATCACTGTTTTCTCTTGCTGCCAAGGCCACAACAGCCTTTTTTGGGGGGGTTTGACTTGCATGATAACGACATTATGATATCAGACAATGCTAAGAAAACCAACAAATATAACGACAATAAATGATGATAATGTATACTTATACATCTGCAATCTTGAATTTTTTTTTTTTTTTAAATTAACTCGAAGCGTTTTACATGAATACACTTCCCCACTCCCCAGTCACTTCTTCACCATTCATCTGCACTACCCACCTTCCCTGCAAAAATAATCCACACCTCCCCCTCCCCACCCAGCCTACACATCCTTACATATACCACAGCCACCACCAACCTCACCACACCACAATGACCACAACCCCAGTTCCCTATCCCCACTCCTAATCAACAAAATACTGCCATTTCTGAAAAAATATTAAAGTGTTAAAAATCTGTTGTCAAAGAGCTAATGAGTTCATACAATGCCTTCATGTTTTAGACAGTTTGTTCCATACAGACTAGGGGGGTGGGGGTGGGGGGGGCTGATAAAAAGTGAAAAAAAAAAAAAAAGAATGCTGATCATTATGATTTTGTTACGTTGGTAGGATGACGAGCGAATGAATGTCTGAGGTAGAATGATGATTTTGTGCTGGGGTATATGCGTGTTTGATTTCTTCTGATTAAACTTGAACAAAACTTCTTTTTTTTTTAAATGACAACAAATTCAAGTGACGGTCTATTTTTACTTTATCCCTGTATTTTTTTGGCAGTGTGTAAAATGACAGTGACCTTCAAATCATGAACAGTTTCGCCCCCCCCCCCAAACTTAACTGAAAATGACAAAAAAATTTCAAAGTGACAAACTCTTTCGATGTTTTTGGCAGTTAATTAATGGGTCCTTAAAATAGCGAACAATATTGACAATACACATCTCTCTCTCTCTCTTTCCCAGCTCATCAATTCTTTCAACATAACGACCACTCCAAAACTTCTTAAGTGTAAAAACCGCTACACAAATAATTTTTTTTCTAAAGCATCAACACAGAAACAACATTTGAAATGAAGCACTAAGAATCAGTCCTAAGCTATAACCCCCCCCCACCCCCAAACCCAGGGTGGTAAAATATACAACTGTTAGTTCCATGTATGTACCAATACCAATACAATCCCACACTGTTTTGACGCTTACACCCTTTTTGGCAAACCCCGTGTAATCGCGATGCTTTAAATGCTCTAAAAATTTTAACACATTTGCTCATCCTAGGAAAACCGAGGAAGAAAAAGAGGCAGACCAAGGAAGAGATGGGAGGACATCAGCGAATGGACAGACCTAGAACTCAACAAAACCCTGAGAAAGGCAGAACAGAGAGGAATGGAGGGAACTGGTTGTCAAGTCTTCGGGGTGCCCCCATGGTCGCCAGACTACAGGATTTATAGACAGACAGACAGACAGACAGACAGACAGTCAGACAGACAGACAGACAGACAGACAGACAGACAGACAGACAGACAGACAGACAGACAGACAGACAGACAGACAGACAGATAGAGAGGAAAACTGAACGGCTTGACGGATGATTTCAATTCCTTGTAAAGGAAGACTACATGGCCACAAACATGATTAAGAATTGCAGATAAAACATTTACACCAAGGAGGGGAAAAAAAAAACACACACACAGTGTAACTCTCTAAACAAGGTATACAAAGTTTTAAAACAACACTAAAATTCTGAGAGAGAAAAAAACAACAAACCCAAACAAGTGTACTGACCACATCCCCCTCAAATTTGATTTCTTTCAACACGATGTACATCAATTCTAAAAATAAAAAAAATTGTGTTCCTCCTAGAGCTCTGGGGCTTACCAATGGTGAGATTTTCTGTGAATGTGCCCCCCCCCCCCTCCCCCCCCCCCTTCCCCAAACCAACCACTTCCACATTTTGGTAGTCACATTCCTGAATCCGGGGATACATCAATACATAACAGCATGCTGCACTACAGTTTTGTTCTGTAAATATTCACAAACTGGAGAAAAAAAAAAACTGGACAGCTTTTGTTTCTGACAATGATATCCCATACATCTAAAACTATAACAATGAGAATATGATGAAAGTAAGTTTAGCAACACAAAGTAGCACTCTCTTTGTTTGAAGCGTTAACACCGGTAGTTTCGAACTGAGAATAACATACTGGGCATTCTAAATTACACAGAGCATAGGAAAAAAAAGTTCATGCACATATTACATCTCTCATTACACTTAACAAATAGAAGCATGTAAACAAAAACAGGACAAAGTTTGTTAAACAACAAAAACCCCAACTTGACCCACAAAAACAGAACAGAAAAATAATACACCGAATGAAAAGTTTGCACATGTATCACTGCTTTGAAGTTCCTCGCCATGTTGGCAATCATACTCCAACTTCGGCGGATATGTTAAAAGGTTTCATCATATCAAAATTGCCATACATACTTCCAAACAATTTCTCCTCTTTTTTTTAAAACATGATTTGCCTTCTTTTCCACAAAATTTCTTTTCGTAAAATTAAAAAAAACAACAACCCCACAATGACAACTCAGATTTATGTAATAACACAACATCAAAAGATTAAAAACAGCAAAACAACCCCAACCCCCAAATATATATTTTTTTAAAACCTTAACAAAATGTACACACTGAATTCAAGAACAGTTTTATCAAAGGTCACAAAACAAGAGAATTTTTTTAAAAAAACAAACGTATACAAAACTTTTGCTGGTTCCACAAAAAGAATTCTCCAGCGCTACTGACCAACAAAATCTTGTATATTTTTCTCCTCCTATTTTCTTTAGTTCACATGCCTCTTCTGCCTTCCTTTCATATATATATATATATAATATATATATATATATATATATATATATATAATAATATATATATATATATATATATATATATCTTTCTCTTTCGCTTTATCACCAAAAATATACATCTCATAGCTCCACTGGAAATTAAACAAATAATGATAATAAATTTAAAAATTTTTTTTTTTTTTTTTAAAGAAAAAAATTAAAAAAAATAAATAAAAAAAAAGCTCCACTGAAAATTGCCAATGCCATCCCAAAATCCACAAACAAAAACACAGAAAAACACTGTCCTAAAAACCACACAACCTTCTCAGGGAGGTGAAACAGTCTTATCCCCCTTACACAATGCCATTTAAAAATACAATTTTTTTTTTTAGTTTATATAATACACATTGCTACCTAGAACACTGGGATGTATTGTATACAGAACCAACACTGTGGCAAAGACAATGAGGACAGACAGACAGACAGACAGACAGACTGGGTTCTTCTGCACAAGCACTGATATTAATCGTTTCAATCTTAAAAAAAAAAAAGGGGGGGGGGGGGAAATGGATGGAGGGATTAACCTCTTTACTGCGCTGTTGACGAACAGCGTTCGTCATAGAAACCGTCACCAGCAATGCTCAGTTGACGATTGCTGTTCTGTCATGATTCATCGCTCTCTCTGTTTTGTCCAGCATGTGCTTGAGCAAAATATGATAGCAGCGAAAGGGTTACGGTAGACATGTAAATAATTTCGGACCATATCTCTTTTTAAGATATATATTAAAACATTATAGACAAACTGCGTTTTGGAGATACATTTTTATACAAACTCGAAAGATTCTTTATCCCAGGACAAAAAGACTACTTGTTGTTTGAAAACCTTGTTAAACCCTCTTTGGCGCACTTTATGGTATATGCCAATCTGATTTTGTACGCATCATAAATATGGCAATGTTGTGCTGTAAAAAAAGAAAAAAGAAAACAGAAAACAGAAAAAAGAAATCAAATATTATCTCTTGCAAGCATTTATACCAAAAGTGGGGAACAATTTAGAAAATAGTATAAAAACAAAACAAAAAACCCCGAAAACAAATGACAACAAAAAAAGCCCCAACCTCTATTCTGCAATTGTCATAAGCAGGTTTTACAAATTGCAAAATCTGTTCTTGCTTTTATCAGATGTGCACATCTTTTTTTTTCATAAAGTTCCCTAGTTAAATAATGAATTATAACCTTTTCTGGTGTATACTTTGGCTTTCTCAGTTTCTGTTTTTTTTGGTCAGGTTTTTTGGGGGGAGTGGAGTTGGCACTGATGTTGACTCCAGGCGGAAAAATCCTCTTGAACCAGATTCGAACCCGGGCCAGCAGATCACAAGCACATCACTGACCACCAGGCTATCCTGTCCCCATTTTTTTTATTATATAATTTTTTTAATTCTTTTATACTGAGGATATTAAATGGAATAAGCACTCGTGTGCTTTCTTACATCCAGTCCCCGTACACGTGTATGCAGTTTTTGTAAATCATGTCATCTGTTCCGGCCGGCACACAATGGCCTACTCTTACGAAAAGCGGAGCAGGATTTAACGTGTGCGCAAGATATTCTGCGTGCGTTCGCACACGGGGCCTCGGTTTACAGTCTCATCCCCATTAGACCACGAGTACTTGCAGACTGTGATGGCTTGTACATACAAAGCATATGCCTCTCCACATTTCCTTGACACCCATCTAGTGTTTATAGTTATTACAATGCAACACCGTGAACACCAACAATAGAACTATTTGACTGAATATTTCAGGTTGAAGACCCCCCCCCCCCAAAACCCCCAACCAACCAAACCCCTCCTCCCCCCCCCAAAAAAAAACCCCTCCAACCCCCCAAAACTGGAATAAGATAGGAGAGAAAAAAATATGACACTCTGGCAGTTTTCAAAAGAGACCAGACGGAAAAGCGACAATATGACGATACTATGGTGGGTGGTTTTCCTTCTTTGCAACAAGTAGGTTAAAATTAACTTTCTTTTCGTGAGTAATCTACACACAAAGAATTTTACATCACTATCACAACACTGAATGAGAATAACCGAATAAATAAATAAATAAATGCATACATACATACATACATACTTACATACATACATACATACATACATAAATCAATCCCTCAATAAATAAAAAAACACGCACAAAAAAAAACACACACAAAAAAAAAGTTTATGCAAATTACATTCTTAACGCAAGTTTACCCTAAATGAGAATAACTGAATGAATAAATACATACATACATTCATAAATCAAATCCCTCAATAAATTTTAAAAAAACAAACCCCCCCCCCCCCACACACAAAAGTTGATGCAAATTACATTTTGAATGCAAGCTTATGCTATTAAACAACAACAAAACCACCTTGAATGAACTAACAGAACAAACCAAAAACAGGATCACAACAAAGCAATCTGACAAAATAATCAAAATCCATGAAATAGCCACAAAAATGTACACCACTCTGGTTATTACAACATCTATTCTTTTAACCAATTTCAATTAAAAAAAATTTTTTTTTCCAAAAACCAAATCAATAAAAATTGGAAACCAACTGACCACTTAATCTTCACACACACACACATACATACACGCTGTGTGTGTGTGTGTGTGTGTGTGTGTGTGTGTGTGTGTGTGTGTGTGTGTGTGTGTGTGTGTGTGTGTGTGCGCGCATGTGTGCGTGTGTGTGCGCGTGCGTGTGTGCCTGCATGTGCTGATGCATAGATTATAACATATTTACATCCAAGCCAAGGTTTCCTTTCCAACTCTGACACTAGGAATCACAAGATTTAAAGCGAACATGCCCACACAACATATTGCACATCTGAGGCATATATACATATACACACACTGTATGGTACAGGTCTGATAAAACACATACATACTTGTGCACTATGCATGTCATTCACAGAGATCTTTTCAGGACATGCTCTCTATATGAAAAATCTATATGCCACCACACTGTCATTGAATCATACCCACAGTCCTGACTGTAAATGATGGTTAATGTAACTGAATACAACACAGTACACTTGCAGCGCAAACTTAAATGATACGGGCGTGACACAAGATCAAAAGGACTTGCAAAAACAGTATTGCAAGGCACTGTCCAAGGAGGAAGAAAGAGAGACAGACCAAGGAAGAGATGGGAGGACACCATCAGCGAATGGACAGGCCTAGAACTCAACAAAATTTTGAGAAAGGCAGAACGAAGAAAGGAATGGAGGGAACTGGTTTTCAAGTCTTCAGGGGTGCCCTCACGGTTGCCAGACTAAGGGATGGATAGATAGATATAGATAGATAGATAGATAGATAGATAGATAGATAGATAGATAGGTAGATAGGGAGATAGATAGGGAGATAGATATGGAGATAGATAGATAGATAGATAGATAGATAGATATAGATAGATAGATAGATAGATAGATAGATAGATAGATAGATATCTTCAATAGTTCCTTTAAGACAAAAACTAGTAGGTTTGTTTTTTTTAAAAAGGGGGAAAAAGTGACATTATGGTCCACTGTAATGAACTTCAGAGTAGTTCCCCACAAAAAGAATACCTGTAAGAGTGTCACCCCTTTTTCCCCACGTTATATCCTGTCCGTTTATTTCTTTGCCAATAAAAGTCAAGCTTTTTCTATCCTGAAAATTTCGCCAGGCCAATTCTTTTTACCCCCCAAAAACCAACAAAACAAAAACAAACCAAAACCATTTTTTTCGCAACCCTCTCTTTCTCTCTCTCTCCAGTTTTTTTCTTCTTTTTTTTCTGGGGGGGGAGGGGGGCTTGACAGTTTGAAGTGTTTTTTCCCCTCTTCTTTTTCAAGGTTTTGTTTCTCTCAAAACTGTAACCACACAGAAAAGAAGCGGCATCTATTAAGAACCGCCTATGCAAAAGTTGTTCACCTTTACTTATATTTTCTAATTGATTTAAGGCAAATATTCTCTGCCTCCCCCCCCCCCCTCCCCTTTCCTACCCCCCCCCTCCCTCCCCCCCCCCCCCCCCAAAAGGCCTTGAGCACCTAGCTGATGCAGGTAAGAGCAAAACATTGTACAAATGGCATTGATTTAAGAATACTAAGAAATACTCAAACGGCAAAATAATATGGTATATTCACCGGATCCTTCACTTCACCGGGTCAGAGAACTGAAATAAGCTGGTACTGTGTCGTAGCTTGGTTGGGCGGCAAGTTTTAGAGTTTTTTCTTCTCCTAGTTATACAGCAGTATACTGCAAGGCACTGTCCAAGGAGGAAGAAAAAGAGGCAGACCAAGGAAGAGATGGGAGGACAACATTACATCAGCGAATGGACAGGCCTAGAACTCAACAAAACCCTGAGAAAGGCAGAACAGAGAGAGGAATGGAGGAAACTGGTTGTCGAGTCTTCAGGGGTGCCCCCACGGTCGCAAGACAAAGGGACATATAGATAGATAGATAGATAGATAGATAGATAGATAATAGATAGATAGATAGATAGATAGATAGATAGATAGATAGATAGAGATAGAGATAGATAGATTTGATTGATTGATTTTTTTATATCGAGGATAATGGAATAAGTACGATAGATAGATAGATAGATAGATAGATAGATAGATAGATAATAGATAGATAGATAGATAGATAGATAGATAGATAGATAGATAGACAGATAGATAGATACAGATACAGAGAGAGAGATAGAGATAGAGATAGAGATAGATAGTTATGCAGCAAGTTTCACAGCTTCTCTCCTAGTTAGGCAGCAAGTTTTAGGAGTTTTTTCTTCGCCTCCTTTACTTTGATGACCTTTCAATCATCACACACACAAGTAACCCCATTGAAGCTGTAACTCTTTCTCTCTCTGTCTGGGTAGGAACAGAACAAAAACCACACCCTCCTCAATACATGTGCACAGTATCGGTGGGTGTTAAGATTGTTGAAACGTATCTGGTGGGGACCCTTTTCATAACATCATTACCTCCCCCCCCCCCCCCCCCCCCCCCCATCCCTCCCAAAAATCAAAACGACTACAATTTCCTGTTGAATTAAAATCATACTTGTTAATAAATCCCCCCATCAACTCTATGGCCTGTGCGGTCGGCGGGACTATAAAGTATGATTGGAACTTTATTACAACCTAACAAGCAGTCCAGCTGGAGCCAAAAATGCCTAAAGTAACAAGCTACAAAGACGAGAAGCGTTAGCTGTTTCAAGGCGGGTGAAGCAGGGGACTACTCGCACACACGAAAGCTTGCAGGGGTTATACCCATTCCTCTGTGAGGCCTTTCACACTCTACTGACTAACACTAAAACAGTGAAAGGTGTTGGGCGTTCCTTAGCTAAACCCCCCTGACCAGCTCACTACGACATGCACTCTGTCTCACTCGCCAAACCTACAGTGATAGTTGTTGGGCGTTCCTTAGCTAAACTCCCCTGACCAGCTCACTACGACATACACTCTTGTCTCACTCACCAAACCTTCAGTGATAGGTGTTGGGTGTTCCTTTGCTAAACCCCTCTGACCAGCTCACTACGACATACACTCTTGTCTCACTCACCAAACCTTCAGTGAAAGGTGTTGGGCGTTCCTTAGCTAAACCCCCCTGACCAGCTCACTACGACATACACTCTGTCTCACTCACCAAACCTTGCTGACGGTTAATTAAGTACAACACACGCGATGAGAAGATCGCATGTTTGGCCTTTTTTTTTCTTTTTTTTTTTAAAGTACCTCCCCATACAGGCAATCATACACTAGTTTCTGTGGATTTTTTTTTCTTCCACAAACTGACAATGCAGGGTGTTGTTCTAAGGATGAAGGATGTTATGGATGAAGACAATCTCAATATCACATGATGTTTCAGAACATAAACAGGATTTTGAGGTATGCCTTGAAAATTAGCTTCTTACATCAATGACTTGACAGAAAATTTTCGACTGGGCCCAGATTATGATAGTGAAGCAGTGACTATAGCTAAAGAACACACACACACAAAAACAAAAACACACACACAACCACACACACACTCTCTCTCCCCCCCCCCCCCCCAACACACACACACACCAGCCCTCAAATCACACCGACCAGCAGTAAGGACCACACACACAGCAGTCAGCCACTAATTCATCACATTGGTGAGAGTCTTTCAACCATTCACCCAATGCCAGATACAAACCCGGCAAATCATCAGCTGAATTTTCCTCAATGTATCCAATATCCAGAGAGGAAACCAATTCACTATGTACTGAGGTTATTATGGGACACCTTTACCTTTTTTTTTATGTATACTGACAGAATGTTGTGACTAGGGACGGGATAGCTGAATGGTCAGAGCGCTCACTTTCCCCAAGCTAAGATTAAGCCTTGGCTTCAGTACAGTTCACCCAGCTGTCAATGGCTACCTGCCCTCTTTAGGGACAGGGAAAGTAAAGCAGCAAGGGAGAGAAGATGGGCGCCACTGCCCTCAATATGCTGGTCCCTAAAGAAGCTGAGGTCTCTGATGCCTCGCTCCCCTACAACCACATAGGTTATGGGGCACCTTTGCTTATACTGACAGTGTGAGTAACTGAGCACAAGAGCACAGAAAAGGAATTTTGATTATCCCCCTGACCCTCCAACTGGAATGAAAAGAAAACAAACGCAAAACGATCTTTGGTAGAAACTATCCAATACTGACCATCCCCTCCCCCTCCCCCCCACCCCAATTCCTCCCTGTTGCAAAGCAGCAGTTACCATGTGAGCTACCCAACACTTGACATCACCTTTTCACCCCCAAATCCTTGTTGCAAAGCAGCAGTTACCATGTGAGCTACCCAACACTTGACATCACCTTTTCACCCCCAAATCCTTGTTGCAAAGCAGCATTTACCTTGTGAGCTACCCAACACTTGACATCACCTTCCCAACCCCTAAACCTTGTTACAAAGCAGCAGTTACCATGTGAGCTACCCAACACTTGACATCACCTTTTCACCCCCAAATCCTTGTTGCAAAGCAGCATTTACCTTGTGAGCTACCCAACACTTGACATCACCTTCCCAACCCCTAAACCTTGTTACAAAGCAGCAGTTACCATGTGAGGTACTCAGTACTAAATTTTATCCCCCCCCCCTCCTCCTATTACAAAACAGCAATTACCATGTGAGGTACTCGGGATTAAATTTTACACCACCCCCCTCCTCCTATTACAAAGCAATAGTTACCATGTGAGGTACCCAGTACTAAATTTTACGCCCCCTCCTCCTATCACAAAGCAATAGTTACCATATGAGATAACCTAATACTAAGTTTTACCCCCCCCCCCCTCCCCCTCCTCCCATTACAAAGCAGCTGCAGTCACAAAGCTAACAACTTTTTTAACAACACTCTCTCACTCATTATATTAGGGCACAATCATACACTTTATCATTCATTCCTTGTGTTAAGGCATAATCCTACACTACATCACTCTCTTATTCATTGAGTAAGGGCACAATCATACACTATCTGTTCGCCGTTGCTCTACAAAACATTGTTTGTTTGTTTTTTTTATAATATGTATGTATGCATGTTGCTCTCTGAATAAATACCGATTTAAACCAAATCACAGGTAGCATCATCATCACTATTATGCAAAAATACTGAAACACGGACAGAAGAGACAGCAACAGAACAGGACATGTTCGAAACATCC
>CM060348.1:5917672-5920172 GCA_030674155.1 Stramonita haemastoma
TGTTTGGCCTTTTTTTTTTTCTTTTTTTTTTTAAAGTACCTCCCCATACAGGCAATCATACACTAGTTTCTGTGGATTTTTTTTTCTTCCACAAACTGACAATGCAGGGTGTTGTTCTAAGGATGAAGGATGTTATGGATGAAGACAATCTCAATATCACATGATGTTTCAGAACATAAACAGGATTTTGAGGTATGCCTTGAAAATTAGCTTCTTACATCAATGACTTGACAGAAAATTTTCGACTGGGCCCAGATTATGATAGTGAAGCAGTGACTATAGCTAAAGAACACACACACACAAAAACAAAAACACACACACAACCACACACACACTCTCTCTCTCACCCCCCCCCCAACACACACACACATCAGCCCTCAAACCACACCAACCAGCAGTTAGGACACACACACAGCAGTCAGCCACTGATTCATCACGTTGGTGAGAGTCTTTCAACCATTCACCCAATGCTAGATACAAACCCGGCAAATCATCAGCTGAATTTTCCTCAATGTATCCAATATCCAGAGAAGAAACCAATTCACTATGTACTGAGGTTATTATGGGACACCTTTACCTTTTTTTTTTTAATGTATACTGACAGAATGTTGTGACTAGGGGACGGGATAGCTCAATGGTCAGAGCGCTCACTTTCCCCAAGCTAAGATTAAGCCTTGGCTTCAGTACAGTTCACCAGTTCACCCAGCTGTCAATGGCTACCTGCCCTCTTTAGGGACAGGGAAAGTAAAGCAGCAAGGGAGAGAAGATGGGCGCCACTGCCCTCAATATGCTGGTCCCTAAAGAAGCTGAGGTCTCTGATGCCTCGCTCCCCTACAACCACATAGGTTATGGGGCACCTTTACTTATACTGACAGTATATTGTAACTGAGCACAAGAGCACAGAAAAGTAATTTTGATTATCCCCCTGACCCTCCAACTGGAGTGAAAAGGCAACAAACTGAACACAATCTTTGATAGAAACTATCCAACACTGACCATCCCCTCCCCCTCCCCCCCACCCCAATTCCTCCCTGTTACAGAGCAGCAGTTACCATGTGAGCTACCCAACACTTGACATCACCTTCCCAACCCCTAAACCTTGTTACAAAGCAGCAGTTACCATGCGAGGTACTCAGTACTAAATTTTATCCCCCCCCCCCCCCCCCCCCCTCCTCCTATTACAAAACAGCAATTACCCTCTGAGGTGCTCGGTATTAAATTTTACACCACCCCCCTCCTCCTATTACAAAACAGCAATTACCATGTGAGGTACTCAGTACTAAATTTTATCCCCCCCCCCCCCCTCCTATTACAAAGCAGCAATTACCATGTGAGGTGCTCGGTATTAAATTTTACACCACCCCCCTCCTCCTATTACAAAGCAGCAATTACCATGTGAGGTGCTCGGTATTAAATTTTACACCCCCCCCCCTCCTCCTATTACAAAACAGCAATTACCATGTGAGGTGCTCGGTATTAAATTTTACACCACCCCCCTCCTATTACAAAACAGCAATTACCATGTGAGGTGCTCGGTATTAAATTTTACACCACCCCCCTCCTATTACAAAACAGCAATTACCATGTGAGGTGCTCGGTATTAAATTTTACACCACCCCCCTCCTCCTATTACAAAACAGCAATTACCATGTGAGGTGCTCGGTATTAAATTTTACACCCCCCCCCTCCTCCTATTACAAAACAGCAATTACCATGTGAGGTGTTCGGTATTAAATTTTACACCACCCCCCTCCTCCTATTACAAAGCAATAGTTACCATGTGAGGTGCTCGGTATTAAATTTTACACCACCCCCCTCCTCCTATTACAAAGCAATAGTTACCATGTGAGGTACCCAGTACTAAATTTTACGCCCCCTCCTCCTATCACAAAGCAATAGTTACCATATGAGATACCTAATACTAAATTTTACGCCCCCTCCTCCTATCACAAAGCAATAGTTACCATATGAGATACCTAATACTAAGTTTTACTCCCCCCCCTCCTCCCATTACAAAGCAGCAGCAGTCACAAAGCTAACAACTTTTTTTAACAACACTCTCTCACTCATTATATTAGGGCACAATCATACACTTTATCATTCATTCCTTGTGTTAAGGCATAACCCTACACTATATCACTCATTATTGAGGAAAAAGTAGTGAGGAAAGACAAGTGCAGGTACCAACTTCTCAATCATTTTGAAAATGACTTATCAAAGATTCAAATTAAAAAAAAAAGAATGAAATGAAAATAAATTCTAGAGAATAATGTCTTTCAGTGGCAGCATTGTAGGCATTTCTGTGTAAGAACCATGCCTTTGGCCTGACCTGACTCGAGTTTCGGCTCCTGGATGAGCCCTCATCAGAGGTCCCGGCGGTGATTGAAACTCCACCTGCTGTGGTACCTTACAGCAAGACACTTTTCAAAATTTAAAAGTGTCAATTGCATTCAAAGGAATATTTGATATTCCTGTGGCCTTTTGAAGCTGCCCTCAAAAG
>CM060348.1:5933848-5948848 GCA_030674155.1 Stramonita haemastoma
AGTCGATTCAAAACTTTTCCAATATTCTAATATTAAAACAAACAATACACAAACCTCTACATATTGTTTGTGGTGTGAGTGAGTGAGTGAGTGAGTGGGTGAGTGGGTGAGTGAGTGAGTGAGTGAGTGAGTGAGTGCTGAGAGTGTGTGTGTGTTGTGTGTGTGTGTGTGTGTGTGTGTGTGTGGTGTGTGTGTGTGTTTTGTGTGTGTTTTATTTTATCTTGAATTACATCTTGAATCTTTGTTTGTTTCTTTCTTTTTTCTTTCTTTCTTATCGAGGATAATGGAATAAGCACTCATGTGCTTTTTTACATCCAGTCCCCGTGTATGCAGTTTTGTCAATTTTGTCATCTGTTCCCACTGGCAAACAATAGCCTACTCTTTCGAAAATCGGAACAGGATTTAACATGTACGCAATATTTTCTGCATATATTCGCACATGGGGCCTCAGTTTATAGTCTCATCTGAAGGATTTTGGGAGAGTGGAGTCTGCACTTGTTTCAACTCTGGGGGAAAATATCCTCTTCAATGAGATTTGAGCCTGGGTCATCAGACTGCGAGTGCAATGTTCTAACCACTAGACTATCCTGTCCCCGTGTTGTGTGTGTGTGTGTGTGTGTGTGTTTTGTGGTGTGTGTGTGTGTGGTGTGTGTGTTGTGTGTGTGTGTGTGTGTGTGTGTGTGTGTGTGTGTGTGTGTTGTGTGTGTGAGTGAGAGAGAGTGTGTGTTGTGTGTGTGGTGTGTGTTGTTTTGTTTTTCTTTGTTTTATGTCCATTCACTACTTCAGTATTTGATCATTAAGTTGGTGAAATCTATAGACACACCCACATTCAAGCGATCACCTCTCCCCTCTCCCCCCCCCCCCCCCCCCCCCCACCCCCCCACCCCCCCCCCCCCCCCCCCCCCCCCACACACACACACACAACGCATGTTTTAAAAAAACTCATACACAATGGTGTCATTTTTCTATATATCATCCCTAAAGAGTAAAGTCAAAATGCGATTCCCTTCATTATGGGTACATACACAAAATCTTACCATTGGTAAAACATTGGTGCATTAGCCAAGGAAGGAAGAAAAAAAAAAGTCCTTAGAAAAACAGTGATCGCTTTCGATACAATCTCTTTTTAAGTTTCTTTTTGTTAAGAGTCTACGACCCAGTGTGTTTGCTACTTCATAAATTATGATCTCTGCCTAAAATTCTTCAAAAAATCCCCAATAAGATAATTATAGCATCTTTATTACAAGAATTTTGGCAATTTTACAAACCAACAACCATCAGCTAACATGCCAAACCAACACCTATCAGCTAACATGCCAATCAAAGCTCAATAAAAACTTCAAGACAATCAAATGTGATCAAAATATTTCTTTATTATCAAAGACAAGTCCTTTCTGTATGTACCTGAAACTGCACTGAAATGTTAATGCAGAGAAAATTACTGTAAATCGTCTTTGGCCTGACCCTGTGCTGTTCAGCAGACACCAGAGGTCACTGGTTAGACACACAGTATCTGTGTAAAAAAATCAATCTGGGCACTATATAGACTATAGTATATTGGACCTATTTTTACACTTTTTTCCTAATTTTTCACCCTGTTGCTTTTTTTCCTTCTTTTTTTTAAGTAACTTTGCCTCTGCTTATCATATGCTGCTTCCTTAGCTTTTCACTCATGAATATGTTTCACTTTTCCTCATTTCACACCGCTTAGAAGTTGTTTGTTATGAAATAGGGACACTTTCCATTGTCACCAATAGCAAAGACTGACTGACTGACTGTGTGTGTGTGTGTGTGTGTGTGTGTGTGTGTGTGTGTGTGTGTGTGTGTGTGTGTGTGTGTGTGTGTGTGTGTGTGAGTTGTGTGAGTATGAGTATGAGTGTGAGTGTGTGAGTATGAGTATGAGTGTGTGAGTGAGAGAGAGAGAGAGAGAGAGAGAGAGAGTGTGTGTGTGTGTGTGTGTGTGTGTGTGTGTGTGTGTGTGTGTGTGTGTGTGTGTTGTGTGTGTGTGTGTGTGTGTGTGTAAGTGTGTGTGTAAGTGTGTAAGTGTGTGTGTGTGTGTACACATGAGACACACTACAGAGAGAGAGAGAGAGAGAGAGAGAGAGAGAGAGAGAGAGAGAGAGAGAGAGAGAGAGAGAGAGAGGAGAGAGAGGAGAGAGAGAGAGAGAGAGAGAGAGAGAGAGAAGAGAGAGAGGGAGCAAATGAGCAAATGATGCATAAGAATAACACCACTAATAACAATAAATTGGTTTACTTTATTTAGTTTTTGCAGGCTATCTGGCCCATAGGAACAGTAGTCATAGATAAGGTGAGCAATTAAGGTTACATGAATTACACAACAACAGACTTTTAGTGCAGCATAAGCACAGTGCATACTAGTATGATCACTAAATGTAATGGATGAAACTAAAATATTCAGGATACTGCATCAGAGAATGGAAGTATTTTAACAAAAATCATAGTTAAATATTGATGCTTTGTTGAGTCTATCCTTTGTAAAATGGGTACAAAAGTCTGACAGTCAGAAACAAAAGTGTACTGAACAAGAGTGTAACCCGATGTGGCAAAGCTGTGGGCCGTGACACTGACAGTGTGAGCAAATGAAACAGAATTATTTACATGTTGTGTGAGAAACAAAGCGAAACAGATTGTAGGTGATGGTCCTCATGCGCTAGCAAAATATTTCAAACTCCTCCCTTCTCAAAAGCACTACAGAGTGCCCAAGTTGAAAACTCTACGATGTATATATTAAGTTTTATTCTCACCTCAATTCTGCTGCTTAATAAGTGCATGATAAAGAATCTAAACTACCAATCAATCAATCAATCAATCAATCAAACCCAAAGCGAGTGGAGTGAGCAAACGTCAAGCAGGGGAGAGACAGACACTGAGACAGAGTGGTAGAGGAATTGGGGAGGGGGGGGGGAGGGGGGGAGGGGGGGGGGGGGAGCTCAGCCTCAGATTGAAAAGGGAGGAGACATTTTTAGCATAGGAAACTGGACAGACTACTTTTAATCATTTTAAATTGTGTTCAGTATTTTAATGAACAGAGTTTAAATTTCACTGATAATTTGTTTAATCATACATACAACATATTTTAATGAACACAGAACAGAGAAAAGTTTGGTTTCTAAGGTTCAATAATTATTTCTAGTTTAAATTATGCACACAGCAACTTTAAAAACTGATTTCTTCATTAATCGTGAACCTTGTTATTAAGTAAGTTCTGTAATACTTTCTATTCTAGTAATGGTATAAATCATATGAAATTATGATGGGAAGTGGCAGAAATAATAAAAATTTATATTAAAAAAAAACTTTTTTATGAAGAGTAACTGTACTAGCACATTTAGAACAACCCAACATGAAATGACAAAGATCTTTAAAGTTGAATACCTTGTTTACCACACTGTTTACAGACTGGGCCTTTCATTCGTTGATTTGGTTGGATCATACTATTCAGACACCGTCAATGTATGCATAAAATGTGTGTGTGTATACATGTGTGTGTTGGTGTGTTGTGTGTGTGTGTGTGTTGTGTGAATAAGTGTGTGTTGTGTGGTGTGTGTGTGTGTGTGTGTGTGTGTGTGTGTGTGTGTGTGTGTGTGTGTGTGTGTGTGTGTGTGAGAGGGGAGAGAGAGAGTGAGTGAGAGAGAGAGAGAGAGAGAGAGAGAGAGAGAGAGAGAGAGAGAGAGAGAGAGAGAGAGAGAGAGAGAGAGAGTGTGCGTGCGTGCTGTGCGTGCGTGCACGTGTGCATATTAAACTAAAGTTGCCTTGAATAACATTAACAACATAAATTATGGTCCTCAATTCTGGATAGATATAGCCTAGATCATATAAATCTGCATTTTGTCAATGTAGTACTTTTCTTCAAACATGACATTATCTTGTAGGTTTTTTCTCCTCTCTCGAATTTTTTTTTTTTTTTTTTTTCATTAAGTCAAAAATGCAACAAATTCCACATGTAACTCCCTGGCTGTTTACAAATCTATAGATCTATAGATCTTACAAAGTGGTCATTTTTTGGTTTGGATATTTTTGTTCATAGGCTACAGCTCCAAGTCCAAGGTTCACCAATGCCTCAATCAGTCAATGGTGAGATTTTGCATTATTATATCATACCGACAAAGGTAGTCGCATTCTGACTTTGGGGATGCAATGTGGTAAATTATTGATGAATCCAGTGACACTCCTCTTCTGGTAATCACAATGAGAGCGAGTACATGGGTGACTCATAACTTCTGCTACAGTGCTAGAGTGGATGGGGCAATCAACGCCCAACGGAAATAGTCTACTAAAGAACTGGAATTCTCAAAGAATCCTTTGAAAATAAATTTAATCATGAGCCCAGGTCTATTTTGAGTTACTTAGGCGGCTGGATAACTGATTTACTCAATGTTTTGCACCAAATGAATCCGTGCTATCCCGTCATCGAAATGATTCCTGGCACACAATCATGCAAGTGCTCGACAGCAGACAATGTACACGTTTGATCTTCACGCCGATTATGATCGTAAATCTTTATTGTATCATTTTATTTACTTTTTGCCTGCGACTTGTTCCCAATCTCTAGGCTCAAGTTGTAGTATTTAACAACTATCATGTATGAATTCGCAGCGTTCGACGAATGCTTTTCACTAACAACTTTCAAAATGGTGCGGAATCTAGCGTTTCAAGTCGCACGGTCTTTCTGGAAGTGACTTGACTTTTTACAGTAGCAAGATACACATACTGATTACATATATGAGACAGATAACAACAGCACAAAAAGCATACTCTAGAAGAACAGAAGGCTAGCGTCGCTTACCTGTAATCTGTCGTCGTAAGGTGGAAAAATAACTACTTCCCTAAAAGTTACTTTACACACTTTCTCATAGGCCAGACCTACAGGAAGCACAGTCTCGCGTTTCTTGTCAGAGCCGATGTCTAAGGGGAGCACACTGTGGTTTACAATAGGCGAGGCCTCGAGGCTAAGACTACGACGCCGCGAGGTGATCTAACCCCCGCCCCTCCCATCCCCCACCCCACCTCACACACCACAACCACCACCACCACCACCACCACCACAAATAAACAGGCAATGGAAAAAGAAAAGAAGGATTGTTATATGGAGGAATGAGCCATTTACATTCTTGACGTACGCCTAGTCGCAGT
Source organism: Stramonita haemastoma (assembly GCA_030674155.1). Lineage (NCBI taxonomy): Eukaryota > Metazoa > Mollusca > Gastropoda > Neogastropoda > Muricidae > Stramonita > Stramonita haemastoma. Next base: position 5,939,003 of record CM060348.1, read on the forward strand.
TCACGTGCGGTGACAGAGTTCTCAATGCTGCTGATCGGTCATTACGCTAGACCAAAGCTAATTAAGCAGCGATGCCACTGAATTAATGCTAGATCTACCTATCACATGCGATAGACTGGCGTCCTATCTAGGGGGGAGTCTATGACTCTCAGTCGCTTAACGCCACAGAAACCGGGATAAGCACCGGCTTGATGAGCCTTAGGCTTGGGACAGACTTTAACTTTAACTACCTATCACATATATATATATATATATATTATATATATATATATATATATATATATATATATATATATATATATATATATATTATATATATATATATATATATATATATATATATGAAGCCATGCTGTTTCCAATTGGATTGATATTTTATCTTACGTTTCTGGGTAAAATAGATTAATCAATTTAAAAAGACCAGAACTGCTATTTTTTGTAAAAACTGCTTAGCCTACTTAATCGTTTCTTTTGTCTCATCATTTTTGTCTGTGTTATAGTGTAAAATTTCACACACACACACACAGGCACTGTATCAGTCTATATCAATTTTTTTCTCCTGGAGTTAACATCAGTGCTGACTCCACTCTCCCCAAAAGTCCTTGGATGAGACTTTAAACCGAGACCCGTGTGCAAACGCACGCAGAACATCTTGCGCACACGTTAAATCCTGTTCCGCTTTTCGTAAGAGTAGGCCATCGTGTGCCGGTGGGAGCAGATGACAATATTTACACAACTGCATACACACGGGACCGGATGAAAAAAAGCACAAGATTGCTTATTCTGTTATCCTTTATATAAAAGAAAAATATAAAAGAATAAATTAATAAATAGATAAATAAATAAATATAGATCTATGCTTAATGTATGTGAAAGTGTTTCATTTGTTCTTTGAAGCAAACTACAGTGAAGTCGGGATGTAGTGACAGACCCATATAGTGATAGTCGGGCTGTAGTAATAGAATTTCTGGGTCCTGGTCCCAGTTGTTCATGTTCTTTATTAACTTAGTCCGGTTGCATTGATATTATTCAGTCCCCGATATAGTGATAGTCCGCTTGTAGTGATACTATTTTCAAGTCCCAGTGGAGCTAAAGTCCGGCTGTAGTGATAATATTCGAGAGTAATCTCCCTTTACCAAAATGGCGAGCAAAAGCCAGCCACCCACTGTGCTTACTCTGAAGCCGAAAATTGATCTCTTGAAAGACATTGAAAGAAAACAAGGTACACAGACGGAAATTGCAAAGAAGTACAAGGTTGCACAGTCAACAGTATGCGCTATTGTGAAAAATGGTGAACAATTAAAGCAGAAGTTTTATAGTGGTGAGACAAGTGCGAATAGGAGGCGCGAGAGATGCCCTGGGGAACCGAAAGTAGACAGTGCACTGTTGGATTGGTTTCGAATGGCAAGGGCTAACAACATGCCAGTCAATGGGTCTGTGTTGCTGTTGAAGGCAGAACAGTTTGCCAAGGAAATTGGGTTGAGTGACTGGACATGTTCCAAAAGTTGGGTTAATCGCTTCACTGCTGGACTGCATGATGTTCAGAAAAATCAGGGGTGAGAGAAACAGTGTTGATGAGTGTGTCGGATGTAGTAAAAAAAACCTACAACAATATCACTATAAGCAGACGTCCCGATGTAGTGATAAAACCTACAAAAATATCACTATAACCGGAGGTCCAGATGTAGTGATAAAAAAATTGGTGTTGAGGGCTATCACTACATCCTGACTTCACTTTATTATAGACTAGAAAACTAATATTTGTTTGGGGTATAAACTTTTTATTTGTTTACAAAAGCAAATGGTCTAAACAGGCCTGATGAATAACAAAAACAACAATGGTGGTTGTTACTGTCAGGTCACCATTATTGTTCTTGTTGTTACCATTGTTCATTATTATTATCATCATCATCAACATTATTGGTATTAAGATCCTATTATTATCATTATTTATCTTTAAACTGTTCTTGGATCAGTTCTTCCTAGCTAGCTTTTCAATTCAAGAAAAATATGTCCCCCCCCCCCCCTCTCTCTCTCTCTCTCTCACACACACACACACACACACACACACACACACACACACACACACACACACACACACACACACACACACACACACACACACACACACAACATAGCATAACATAACATAACAAGTTGGGATCTACCTTTGATTGTTGTTGGATGTTCCTGTAATTAATTTCATTCTTATCATGTTACATTGGAAATGTTATTTGTTATCTTAGGATTTGTTTTATATTCTTTTTATTGAGCGCGCGCACACACACAACACAAAACTAAAAGTGTACAAATCAAACGTAAACACACACACACACACACACACACACACACACACACACACAGCACAACACATTATATATATAATACATATATACTATATATATATATATATATATATATATATATATATATATATATATATATATATATATATATATATATATCACCTCAAAGCACAAGAAAAGCAACAACAGCATAATGTATGTCTGCAAGTTACTGTCTAGTTGATTTTACACAGGTTTCACTTTTGTGTACAGCCATGTTAATTGTAAATAAGGTATCAATTAGGATGTTGCTAGCCCAAGTGTCCAACCTAAAGATAACTGACAGGAAGTTTCTTTCTTTCTTTCTTTCTTTCTTTCTTTCTTCATCCACTAATTCATTCATTAATTTATTTATTCATCTATTCTTTTATATCGAGGATAATGGAATAGGCACTCTATGCTTTTTTTACATCCAGTCCACGTGTGTATACAGTTTTGTATATCTTGTCATCTGTTCCCTCCGGCACACTGGCGCCTACTCTTACAGAAAAGTTTCGAATGCTGAGGCCTTGGCCTTGGCATGAAAACTGAAAGCATACACCACTCATTTCATTGACTCAAGTATACATGTAGTCTGCAACAGGCCCAGTCACTTGCAGCCCAGACAGTCAACAATGTTTGTCGTTTTCTGCTCAAATCACTCACTTTTTGAATCTGTGAGCTTCTGCTTCAGCATGTTTTAAAGTGAAGAAGAAGAAGAAGAAAAATAACCGCAAAAAAGCTCTCTACGTGTGAATACACTGTAATTACACAGATTTGTCCATTGTCTCTGAAGCTTTTTCTACTAGAATCTTATTTCATTTCATAGAAGGTATCAATTTCTGTATCAAAGCTTTCTTTCTATCTGCTGCACTACATACTTACCTCGTTCCAAAATGAAGTCAGCTGCCTGAACATACCACTCGAAGCGGAATAAAACGTGCGCGAAGCGGAGTAGAACGTGCGTCCGTTTTTCAACTAGGCCTAGCAATAACCACGCCTCAGTTACACCTCATCGGCTAGGGCAAATTTGGGCTAGGGGCCTATGGTTAGCCTACCGCACATGCGCAAACCTGAAAAACGTTCGCGTAGAAGAGCCCAAACTATATAGGCCTAGAGAGAGTCTACTAGGCCTACTGGATTGATTGCCTCGAGCATTTTAGGCTAGTGGGTAGTGTCTCTTGCTGGGAGAGGCCTAGGCCTATGATAGGCCTAAAAATAAAAACGGGACTTACCTGAAACTATTCGTTTCCGCAGCTCAGTGGTCAGAGTGCTCGCTTTCTATTCCCCACAAGTCAAGCGCCTATCCCCCTGCCTCGCAATAATCGCTCATTGGATGGGTGACCGTCTGCGCGTCTTGGCTACAGTATAGTTCCCCCAGCTGTAAATGGGTACCTGCCCTCTTTAGGGTCAGGGAAGGTAAAGCAGCGAGGGAGAGGAGATGGGCGCCGCCCTCAACATGCTGGCCCCAAGATAGAAGCTGAGGTCTTCGACGCTTCGCTCTCCTACCACACAGGTTATGGGACACCTTCACCTTTCTTCCACGAAAAATAGGCCTAGCGACAGAAAATGACGTCGAGGCCTAAAAATAAAAATGAGACCTACCCGTAACTATTTTTGGCTGTCGCACATTTCCACGTGACAGGTGTGGATTCCTAAGAAATTAGTATTATTTCTTTTTAAGGTGTGCGGATAAGATATCTCGTCGATATAGTTTGATATATATAGATGTTGAGCAGAGATAAAAAATAAAGTACATTTTAAAAAATTATTTGGGGGCCGTCACAGATCATGTCGTCATACCCCTAGTCATAAAAAAAATCGGTTTTACCCGCTAGTCGTCATAATTCTGTAGTCTTCAATTTTACGTTCTTCCACATAAAGTGATACCGGTCATAATTCTCTCTGTGTGTGTGTGTGTGTGTGTGTGTGTGTGTGTGTGTGTGTGTGTGTGTGTGTGTGTGTGTGTGTGTGTGTTCGATTTCTTTTACGTCTTTTCACAAAATGTGATAGTAGACATTTAAAAAAAAAAAAAGTGTGTGTGTGTGTGTGTGTGTGTGTGTGTGTGTGTGTGTGTGTGTGTGTGTGTGTGTGTGTGTGTTGAGGGGGGCAGGGTTAGGAGGAGGAGTTTTGGAAGTGGGGAAGGGGGTTAATTCACTAAATCTACACAGAACAGTTAAGAAAAAATAAATAAATAAACACAAATGTACATAATTCTTGAATATAGAATAGAAAAATTCCAAATTCTAAACAGAATCTAACGCGATGAACAATAAAACTATTTACAACTATAACCAACAAGAGAAAAATCTAATCAACAGAAGGAAATGACTTTTAAGTCCATAATAATCATAATAAAGAACCAATAGGACAGTGCAGTAATGATTTGAAAAATGTATACCTCAGTAATGGATCATTGAATATCTCTGATGAGGATGATGAGGTAAGAACAGGTATATAACATTTCAGCATGCTGCATATCAATAATATATGATCAACAGTTATACTATGTCCACATATGCAAGATACATGTCCAACATATTTTGTTTTAAAACAGTTCATTTCCCATCTGCAAGCCAGAGAAACGATTTCTTTTATGCAATAATAATCTGTTTCATATATTCTAACAAAAGACTGAAATTTTACCATCCCTTCATATACACCTAGACAACCAAGTTTCTTTTTTTCATATTGGAATAACTTTTGTTGTGCTTTTTCCACGATCTGATAACATTCTTGTAGTGACAGATGAAGTGTCAAATTTTCCACATCTATCAATTGTTTTGCCCCATTTTTTGCTAAAAGATCAACTTTTTCATTGTAATATATACCAGAGTGAGATGGAATCCAACAAAAAAGTTATATCTGAACCTTTTAAGGTGAGGAGATGAATTAAATGACAAATCTCAATAACAAGTTCTGGTCTAACTTTTGTTTGCATAGAGCTGATGGCTTGAATTACTGATTTTGAATCAACACAAAAAGAATACAGAAAACAGCTCTTGGGAAATCGATTAAGAAATTGAGTGCCATTAATACTGCTACGAGTTCTGCTGTAAAAATTGAAATATTCTCCCCAAGATTTTCCGATTTCAGCTCTGGTATAATGTATAGGCCTACAGCACCGGCATTATTATTTAAGACTGAGCCATCCATCTGTGAAAACTTTTAAATGGTTTGAATAACATTCTTCCAAATGAATTTTGGCTGAGAAGATACTAGATTTATATTACAATTCTTTATTAAGTCAATATAATTTATATCAAACTGTGCTCTTTTGAGTTCCCAAGTTGGAGTGGGGGATACTTCATCTCTTTTAGCAATATTTGTATTTGGATTGAATCCGGCATTTATAAATGTTTGAGATGTATATGTACCCAATGTGGTATTAGAGGATATCAATCTTGCTCTCTTCGGAAAATCTCTGTCAGACTTAAAATTTATTGCCGATTGCAAATTATTTTTTAACAGTTTGACTTCTTAGGACAAATTTACAACAAGCAATCCTTCGGTGATTTTCTAGTGGTAGAATTCCAGATGCACTATATGTTTTTATACAGGAGGCATGGACTGGGAGACCTAGAGCCAGTTTGTATGCTCTACAGTCTATACTTTGAAGGTTTTTTTTAACAGATATTTTGGAGCATTGAAAAATACTTCTTGGGCATAAGTCAATTTTGAACGAATTAAAGACGTTGAAAGATGCAGTAAGGTAAGAATATCCTGACCCCATGACTGTTTGCTAATAACTTTCAGAATATTTAAAGTTTTCCTTGCTTTATTCAGAATGTACTCAATGTGATAGTTCCATGTCAATTTTGTTGTAAGAAATACTCCAAGAAATTTGACTGTTAGCTTGTATTCTAAAATTCCATTATCTATTCGAAAGCTAGGCAATAGTGTTGGATTTGATCCATTATTTAAAAGAACCATGTGTGTTTTATCAGTCGATTGAAGTAACCCATTTTCATTCATATAGTTTGATATCATATTAAGTTCGTTTTGATACAACTTTTTAATGTAGTTCAAGGATCTTGTAGGAGTATTCTTTTTCATTGTTACATTCATCCACATATAAATATCATCAGCGTATTGAGCTAATTCTACATGCTTAGATAATGTGCGTTGGCTTGAAAATCAGCACCAAGAAGACAAAGAACATGAGAATGAACGCCAGAGTCCAAGAGAACATCAGACTGAATGGGGATCAGATCGAGGAAGTAAATGACTTCACCTATCTTGGATCCACAATGTCAAACACAGGAGATGGGGAGGTGGAGATCCGGGCTCAACTTGTAAAAGCCAGCCAGGCCTTCGCCTCACTCAGGAGCACATGGAAGGCAAGGAACATACGCCTGAAGACGAAATTAAGAATTTTCAAATCAAACGTGATTAGCACCCTCCTTTATGGATCAGAGTCATGGAAGATGACCAAAACCATCAGCAACAAACTTGATGTCCTCCAAAACAGATGCCTCAGACGCATTCTACGCATCTTTTGGCCGAATACCATCACCAATGAAGAACTCCACCGAAGAACAGAAACTGAACCCATCTCCATGCAAGTCAAACGGAGGCGTTGGCGATGGATAGGACATGTGCTCCGCCAGCAGACTACAGCCATATCCAGAATCGCCCTACGATGGACTCCAGACGGTCAAAGAAAGAGAGGCCGCCCCAAGGAAACTTGGAGGAGAACAGTAGAGAGGGAGATGAAGGAAAAGGGTTGGACATGGGGCCGTCTGGAGCGTATTTCAGCCGACCGACATCAGTGGCGGGCTCTAGTTGAGGCCTTATGTGCTACCTGAGCACAAAGAGGACTAGATAGATAGATAGATAATGTGTCTGGCAAGTCACGCATTAAAATGTTGAATAATAAAGGAGCAATAACTGACCCCTGTGGAATGCCCATTTGAAGAGACTTTGTAGATGAATATATAGTCCCTATTCTAGTCCTAATTTTTCTGTTTCCCAGAAAATCTTTAATAAAGTTATACATGTGCCCTGATAATCCAATAGTTTTAAGTTTATACAATAATCGAGAATGCCATACCTATCCTAGGCTTTGGTAACATCCAAAAATGTTGCCAAAAGTCATTTTCGCCTGGCAAACTGATACTTAATTTGCGTGGTCAATTTTACAAGATGATCCACCAATGACCTTCCTTTCCTGAAACCGGCTTGATTAACAGGAATGATATTATTCTTTCCACAATAATAAACAAGTCTGTTCAAGACAATTTTTTCTAGCAGTTTACAGACATGAGATGTAAGTGCTATAGGCCTGTAACTATTTATACTGGTGTTTGGCTTACCGTTTTTGAGAATTGGGACAATAATTGACTGTTTCAAGACCTCTGGTAAAATGCCACTCTCCCAACACTTATTAAATATAATCAGGAGGCTGTTTACCCATTGGTCTGGCAAATGTTTAATCATTTCAATTGAGATTGCATCGAAGCCAACTGATGTATGTTTGGATGATAAAGATGATATAGCGTCCTTCATTTCTTGAAAAGTTAATGGAGCATTCAAAAAATGGTTATTATCAGAAACAGGATCATTTTAACTATCCGATTTTTCTGCCTGTTCTCTAAAGTCTCTCTGACTTTGAGAAAGACCCTCCAATCTACTTGTTTTAGAAAAGAAATCAGCAAATGCTTCAGTTTTTTCTTTTAATGAAGGAAATTTATTGTTTTGTAAACAAATGGGATAATCTGGAAGTTTTATTCGCGTGTGTGTGTGTGTGTGTGTGTGTGTGTGTGTGTGTGTGTGTGTGTGTGTGTGTGTGTGTGTGTGTGTGTGTGTGTGTGTGTGTGTGTGAGGGAAATGTGTGTGTGTAGCTTTCTTCAATTTAACGTCTCTTCGCTCATAGTGATATTAGACGAATTGTGTGTGTGTGTGTGTGTGTGTGTGTGTGTTGTGTGTGTGTGTGTGTGTGTGTGTGTGTGTGTGTGTGTGTGTGTGTGTGTGTGTGTGTGTGTGAGAGAGGGAAATGTGTGTGTGTGTGTGTGTGTGTGTGTGTGTGTGTGTGTGTGTGTGTGTGTGTGTGTGAGGGAAATGTGTGTGTGTATGTGTATGTGTGTGTGTGTGTGTGTGCATATGTGTGTGAGGGAAATCTGTGTGTGTGTGTGTGTGTGTGTGTGTGTGTGTGTGTGTGTGTGTGTGTGTGTGTGTGTGAGGGAAATGTGTGTGTGTGTGTGTGTGTGTGTGTGTGTGTGTGTGTGTGTGTGTGTGTGTGTGTAAGACAGGTAAGCCCAGGCCCTATGTGCGTAGGAGGTATCCATTAGGCCACAGGCCCGCTGTGCAATGTGTGTGTGTGTGTGTGTGTGTGCGTGCGTGCGTGCGTGCGTGTGTGTGTGTGTGTGTGTGTGTGGTGCGTGCGTGCGTGTGTGTGTGCGTGTGTGTGTGTGTGTGTTTGGTGAAAGGTGTGTGAGTGAAAAGAGAGAAAAATAAGCTCTATTGAATCAAGTCAACCTGTCTATACAGGTTAGAAATCAAATATGTTTCTTGCTTAGGTCATTGACAAGGAGTGCCAGCAAACTGTGTGTAAGTGAAAATCACAAAACACCAGATAGTTAAGGTGTTGTTGTTTTTTTCCCCTTTGAAAACTTATTGCTTACGACTTTTTTTTTAGATATATTTTTGCTTCCTTGGCTTGAGCTTCCATGTCTGCCAATGGTGAGATTTTTGTGTGCACAACCGTTTTTACCCACCGTTAAGGACAACTACTGATGATTACATGGCACATAGGCTATAGCAATGACACATGAAAGCTTTGACATATTATTAAGAGCCTTCCCCCCCCCTCCTCCCTCCTGAACCTTTGAAAGCAATGACATGTCTCCAATGACAGGCACATTGCAGTGACACATTGCAATGACACAAAAGGTAAAGGTGTCCCATAACCTATGTGGTCATAGGGGAGCGTGGCGTTAGAGACCTCAGCTTCTCTAGGGGCCAGCATGTTGAGGGTGGTGCCCATCTCCTCTCCCTCACTGCTTTACCTTCCCTGACCCTAAAGAGGGCAGGTACCCATTTACAGCTCGGTGAGAATTGGGGGAACTGTACTGTTATGAAGCCAAGGCGCTCAAACGGCTACCCATCCAATTGGCAACCACGCTCCACGCTGCTTAACTTGACTGGGGGGAAAGCGAGCGCTCTGACGCTGAGCTATCCCGTCTCCCTGCAGACAAAACATATTCTCAGTGGGAGACACAATCATTTGCCGACAAGACCATTTTTAAAGGGTGGCGCTGCTCTTGTGGTGAAGGGTCTTCCCAGGGGGAGCAGTCTAAATTTCATGCAGAGAAATCTGCTGTGACTGGTGGGTTTTACACACACACACACACACATTTCACACACACACACACACATTTCACAACACACACACACACACACACACACACACACACACACACACACACACACACACACACACACACACACACACATTTCACACACACACACACACATTTCCACACACACAACATTTCACACACACACACACACACACACACAC
>CM060348.1:5958848-5978848 GCA_030674155.1 Stramonita haemastoma
GAACTTAATAGAAGATAATTCGAAAACCATTCTCAGCAGCAGGATGCCTACAGGAAATGACCTACCAAAAAAGTCAACAACAACAAAAAAAAAAGGAAGGGGAGGGGGGAGGGGGGGTAGCCTAGTTGTTGGAGTGTTGCACTTGCAATTTGATAGCCCGGGTTTCAGCTACCCCCCAGACGCCCGTTAAAGGAATCCCCTCCCCTGGATTTAACTTCAGTACTGACTCCACTCCCCCAAAAGTCGTTCGAATGAGACCATAAACTGAGGCTCATGTTAAAACCCGTTTTGCCTTATGGAAGAGTAGGCCATTCGTGCTGGCAAGTACGGATGACAAACATTTTTTTAAAAAGCAAACAAACAAAAACCGCCATGGACACTGGTGTTGTGTTTAGACATCATCCTCAACGCCGGAATACTGTTACCTTCAGGGTGAGCCCCCCCCCAAAAAAAAAACAAACCAACAACAACAACAACAAAGAAACAAACAACAACAACAACAAAACAACAACAACAACAAAACGGGTCGCATACGCAAAATCTCACCGTTGGTGAACTTCGGAGCTCTAGCTGAAGATACGAAAAGAAAAATCCTCTTTTTTTTTTTCTTTTTTTTTTTTCTTTTCTTTTTCTTTTTCTTTTCTTTTCTTTTCTTTTTCTTTTCTTTTCTTTTCTTTTTTTTTTTTTGGTTTAACTCAAGCAGGTCTAACTGACAAAAGAGTATGTAGGCCACAATTAAAAAAATAAAAAAACAACCACCAAAAAACGATATACAAAACCGAAAAAAACCAATGTCCTGACCTTTAGGAGGAAGGAAAGGAGAAGGGTGAAAGATGGGATGGGGGGGTTGGGGGGAGGGTTAAAATTTAGGGGGGGGGGGGGGATTTGGAGGGGGGGTAATTTTTTTTTTTTTTTTTTTTGTTGGGGGGGGGGGGTTAATTTTGAAAGACGAATGTCTTGCATGCTTGCTGCTTACTGATGCTGATACTTGGGGCAGAAGGAACGGCTGATCGGGGTGGCGTCAAATCGCCGGGCCCACTGTTCTGGGCAAGCAAGCGCCACTCTGGCGGCTGCGGGCCGCTCATCCATCGGTCTACGGGCAACGTCTGGAGCACATCCCCTGCTACTGTCTGCTGGCCGAGGCCTGTATCGGTCGGTGTGGGTGTGTGGTGGGTGGTGGGGTGTGGGGGTGGGTGGGGTGGTGTGGGGGTTGGTGGGGTGGGGTGGTGGGTGGGTGGGTGGGTGGTGTGGTGGTGGGGGGGGGGGGGGGGGGGGGGGGGTGGGTGTGGTGGGGGGGGGGGGGGGGGGGGGGGGGGGGGGGGGGGGTATATGTGCGCGTGTGTGTGTGTTGGGGGGGGTGGGGGTGGTGGTGTGTGTGTTGTTGTGTGTGTGTTTGTCGTCCTGACTTTTCTCTGTGTGTCTGTCTGTTTGTCTCTGTGTGTTGTGTGTCTCTCTCTCTCTCTGTGTCTCTGTCTCTCTCTGTCTCTCTTGTGTCTCTCTCTGTCTCTCTCTGTCTTTTTCTGTCTGTCTGTCTGTCTGTCTGTCTCTGTCTGTCTGTCTGTCTCTCTTCTCTCTCTCTCTCTCTCTTCTCTCTCTCTCTCTCTCTCTCTCTCTCTCTCTCTCTGTCTCTCTCTCTCTCTTCTCTCTGTCTCTCTCTCTCTCTTCTGTCTGTCTGTCTTCTGTCTGTCTGTCTGTCTGTCTCTCTCTCTTCTCTCTCTCTCTCTCTCTCTCTCTCTCTCTCTCTCTCTCTCTCCTCTCTCTCTCTCTCTCTCTCTCTCTCTCTCTATATATATATATATATATATATATATCCAAGGGCCAGATGAAAAAAGTATGTGCATGCTTACTCTGTTACCCTTGCAAAATGAAGATTATTCATTCATTCATTCATTCTGTCTGTCTGTCTGTCTGTCTGTCTCTGTCTCTCTCTGTCTCTGTCTGTCTGTCTGTCTGTCTGTCTGTCTGTCTGTCTGTCTTCTCTCTCTCTTCTCTCTCTCTCTCTCTCTCTCTCTCTCTTCTCTCTCTCTCTCTCTCTCTCTCTCTCTCTCTCTCTCTCTCTCTCTCTCAACCCAACATGATTGCTTATTCTGTTATCCTCGATATAAAAGAATTTTAAAAAAAACAAAAAAAACCCAAACCAAACCAAAACGAACACCCCCCCCCAAAAAAAAAAAAGCACCCCAAAAAACCCCACTTAAAAAGACGGAAAAAACCCACACAAAACCAACCCACACCCTAAAAGAACAACGAGCCACGTTCTCTCTCTTTTTTTACCGCGCACTACTACCGAACTGCCAATTGGATGGGTAACCGTTTATGCGCCTTGGCTTCAGTGCAGTTCCCCAGTTCCCCCAGCTGTAAATTGGGTACCTTCCCTCTTTAGGGTCAGGGAAGGCAAAGCAGTCAAGGAGAGGAGATGGGCGCCACTGCCCTCAACATGCTGGCCCCCTAGAGAAACTGAGGTCTCTGACGCCTCGCTCCCCCTACGTCCACACAGGTTATGAGACATCTTTAAAAGTTAAAGTCTGTCCCGAGCCTATAGAGGCTCATCAGGCCGGTGCTTATCCCGGTTTCTGTGGCGTTAAGCGACTGAGAGTCATAGACTCCCCCCTAGATAGGACGCCAGTCTATCGCAGGGTTAACCCCCCAACACAAGGTTGGTACCCCCATTTACACCTGGGTGGGGTGAGAAAATAGCCGTAAAGTGCCTTTTCCAAGGGCACAACGCCAGAGCCGAAAGCTGGGATCGAACCCGCAACCTTTAGATTACGAGTCCAACGCCCTAACCACTAGACTACAGCGGCGGCTTTGAGACACCTTTACCTTTGCCTTACTGCATGTACTGCCGAACCACAGGTCTGAACCAGATCGCCCAGGCGGAGGAGTACCTGGCCCAGGCCAGCTGGAGTATGCTGAAGGCTCCCGAGGCCTCTGCTCCTCTGAAGAGTCTGCTGCACCGCTGTCAGGGCCGCCTCTACACCGCCAAGGGCATGACCGAGGAGGCGCTCAGAGAGTTCGCTGAAGACGTGCGCAGCTTCGTCCATCTGTCTGGCTGTCTATATGTCTATCTATCCATCTATCTATCTATTTGTATTTGTATTTTGTACCACTTTATGTCACAGCAGATTTCTCTATGTGAAATTCGGGGATGCTCTCTGTCTCTCCCTGGGGAGAGCGCGTCGCCACAAGTGCAGCGCCTACCCATTATTATTTTTTTCTTTCTTTTTCATCCTGCATGCAACTGCCTTTGTTTCCCTATCAGAGTGGCTTTTTTTCTACAGAATTTACCAGGGTCAACCCCCTTGTGGCCGAGGGTTCTTTTGCGTGCGCTAAATAGTGGTGTGTAACACACAGGACCTCGGTTTATCGTTTTATCCGAAAGACTAGCGCTCAGGGTCAAATGGGCGGGGAAAAAGTTTTGGACCCAAACGGGATTGAACCACCGCACACACCGACCCGGACTTTTTGCTTTCTTGGGAAGGCGCATTACCACCTAGACCACCGATCCACCATTTTATCTATCTATCTGTCTGTCTGTCTGTCTGTCTGTCTGTCTGTCTGTCTGTCTGTCTGTCTGTCTGTCTGTCTGTCCGTCCGTCCGTCCGTCCGTCCGTCCGTCCGTCCGTCCGTCCGTCCGTCGTCTATCTATCTACCCCTTAGTCTGGCGACCGTGGGGGGCACCCCTGAAGACTTGACAACCAGTTCCCTCCATTCGTCTCTCTGTTCTGCCTTTCTCAATAGTTGGGCCTAGTTCTAAGCCTGTCCATTCGCTGATGTCTATCAGCGAATTTGTTTATGTATTTATTTGTGTATGTATTTATTTATGTATGTGTGTATCTATGTATGCATTTATTTATTTTGGGGGCCGGGATAGCTCAATGGTCAGAGGTCAGAGCACTCGCTTTCCCCAAATTTTAAGCAGCGTCGAGCGTGGTTACCCTAAATGAATGGGTGACCGTTTGCGCGCTTTGGCTTCAGCACAGTTCCTCCCCGTTCAGCCAGCTGTAAATGGGTACCTACCCTCTTTAGGGTCAGGGAAGGTAAAGCAGCGAGGGAGAGGAGATGGGCACCACCGCCCTCAATATGCTGGCCCCTAGAGAAGCTGAGGTCTCTGATGCCTTGCTCCCCTACGACTACAAAGGTTATGGGGCACCTTTACTTTTTACCTTTATTTATTTATTTATTTATACCACTTTATGTCATAGTAAAACCCGAGCTGCTCTCCCCTGGCATTAGTTATGATCCTGGCTAAACATAGTTAATGGCATTAGTTATGATCCTGGCTAAACATAGTTAATGGTATTAGTTATGATCCTAGCCAAACATAGTTAATGGCATTAGTTATGATCCTAGCCAAACATAGTTAATGGCATTAGTTATGATCCTGGCTAAACATAGTTAATGGCATTAGTTATGATCCTGGCTAAACATAGTTAATGGCATTAGTTATGATCCTAGCCAAACATAGTTAATGGCATTAGTTATGATCCTGGCTAAACATAGTTAATGGCATCAGTTATGATCCTAGCCAAACATAGTTAATGGCAATAGTTGTCCTGGCCAAACATAGTTAATGGCATCAGTTATGATCCTAGCCAAACATAGTTAATGGCATTAGTTATTGTCCTGGCCAAACATAGTTAATGGCATTACTTATGATCCTGGATAAACATAGTTAATGGCATTAGTTATGATCCTGGCCAAACATAGTTAATGGAATTAGTTATGATCCTGACCATAGTTAATGGCATTAGTTATGATCCTAGCTGAACACAGTTAATGGCATTAGTTATGATCCTGACCAAACATAAAATAGCACTAGATAAAGTCTCAGCCAATGGTGCATGTGTGTCATTACTTAGGGACATGGCTAACTGGCTAATAGCTTGTACTGATTGATACGAACAATCCTATCTTATCATGAATAGTTGTAGTTAGGACCCTAGCCTACAGCAAATGTCATTGTGAACGGCGCTGAATTACTTACCATGTCTAGGGGGACGGGATAGCCTAGTGGTCAGAACACTGCGCTCGCAATTTGACGACCAGGGTTCGATTCCCTTTCGAGGGGATTTTTCCTCTGGAGTTAACATCACTGCTGACTCCACTCTCCCCAAAAGTCCTTCGATTGAGACTTTAAAGCGAGGCCCTGTGTGCGAACGCACACGTTAAATCCTGTTCCGCTTTTCGTAAGAGTAGGCCATCGTGTGCCGGTGGGACCAGATGACATGATTTACAAAAAGCTACGTACACACGAGGACTGGATGTAAAAAAAAAAATAAAAAAATAAAAAAGCACATGAGTGCTTATTCCATTATCCTCGATATAAAAGAAAAAAATAGATAAAAAATAAATGAATAAATTCATTCCTGGTATGAAAGAAAAAATGGCGATGTGTCGTCAACAACAACAGATATACCA
Organism: Stramonita haemastoma; assembly: GCA_030674155.1. Classification (NCBI taxonomy): domain Eukaryota; kingdom Metazoa; phylum Mollusca; class Gastropoda; order Neogastropoda; family Muricidae; genus Stramonita; species Stramonita haemastoma. The sequence continues at coordinate 5,964,270 of CM060348.1, forward strand.
GTCCTCCCTAGTCTTCGGACCAGACCATGTTCACGCCAGTGGAGGCTACTTCTACATGGCTGACATCTTCTTTCGGCAAGGCAAACGTCTTGCGGCAGATTCCCTGTACAGGCAGGTGAGCGATGCAGCGATGTAAGCGATGCATCAGATTTCAGGGTGGGTCGTGTTGTTGTCAGTGTTGGTAACCAAGACCAGTTATTAATTGTCGGGTACGGAAGTCATTGGGTGGCTGGGTTCGTGACTTTGTTCTCGTGGTGGTTATTACTGTCAGTCATGGCACGTTTTCTTCTCCTGTGAAATAAATTCAGGCAGTATGCTCTTTTCCAGGGAAGGAAGCGCGTGTCGTCACAAAACAGAGGCACCTTTTAAAAAAATTTTTTATTTTTTTTTAGTTTGTATGTTTTTTCATCTGTCTGCTCGTGGTTGTGGTTCTCCTTTCAATTTTTTTTTTCAGCATAGATTTACCAAGGACAACTTCCTTGTTACTGTGGGTTAGTTCGTGTGAACTAAATTCATCTGTATTGCACACAGGACCTCAATCTGCTGCCCATCTCCCAACAGGTTGAGACGATAAATCAAGGCCCCGCGTGACACACATCATTATTTAGCGCACGTAAAAGAACCCACGGCAACAAGAGAGTTGTTCCTGATAAAATTATATATATAGAAAAAAGCCTCTCTGCTAGGGAAATAAATACAGCTGCAGACAGGGAAAAAAAAAAAGAAAATAAATAATGTGTGGCGTTGCGCTCGTGGCGACTTGACCTGTGGGCAAGATGTTCTGCGCGGTTTACACGCAGTTAGTTAAGTTAAAGTCTGTCCCGAGCCTAAGGCTCATCAGGCCGGTGCTTATCCCGGTTTCTGTGGCGTTAAGCGACTGAGAGTCATAGACTCCCCCCTGGATAGGACGCCAGTCTGTCGCAGGGTTAACCCCCAACACAAGGTTGGTACCCCTTTTACACCTGGGTGGGGTGAGAAAATAGCCGTAAAGTGCCTTTTCCAAGGGCACAACGCCATAGCCGAAAGCTGGGATCGAACCCGCAACCTTTAGATTACGAGTCCAACGCCCTAACCACTAGACTACAGCGGCGGCTTAAGGTTTACACGCAGGGTCTAGGTTTATAGCCTCATCGGAAGGACTTTATGGGGATTGGAGTCAGAACTGCAGCGAACTCCAAGGGGAAAAAATCACCTTGAACAGGTGTCTCAGTGGTAGCTCAAACCCAGGCTCCACCCCAGGCCGTCAGATCTCAAGCGGAATGTTCTAACCACTAGGCTAGTGTGCCAGTTCTGGGTGACCTCCTGGGGTTTGTGTAAACCCGGGGATCATTCATTTATCTATTTAGCGCTGTATAAATTCCACGTATTATTATTATTGTTGTTGTTGTTGTTGTTGTTGTTATTATTATTATTGTTATATTATTATTATTATTATTTATTATTATTATTATTATTATATTATTATTATTATTTTATTATCATTATTATTATTATTTCTTTTATATCGAAGATAATGGATTAAGCATTCATGTGCTTTTTTTTTCTAACATCGAACTCCCATGTGGATGCAATTTTTGTCAATCTTGTCATCTGTCCCCACCGGCACACAATGGCCTACTCTTACGAAAAGCGGAACAGGATTTAACGTGTGCATAGCAAGATGTTCTGTGTGCGTTCGCACACGGAGGCCTCGGTTTATAGTCTCGTCGGAAGGACTTTTTATGGGGAGAGTGGAGTTTAGCGCTGATGTTAACTCCAGGGGGGGAAAAAATTATTACATCATCCTCATCACCATTGATCATCAGACAATGATGAAAGCTGCGTGGTCTTCAGGATAATTCAGTGTGTGGGAATCGAACCCGGGTCGTCAAATTACGAACGCAAATGTTCTGACCACTACTAGGCTATCCCAGGCAACAGCAAGACGTCTCAATTCTCTTTGTCTGCTGCTTGTTGTTTGTTATTCAGCCCACGTTATTTTGTATTTTTATCATTTGTATGTATGACGTGAGCTTAATGTTGTACTGTCTTGGGTTGTTGTTGGTTTTTTTTTATCTTGAGAGATTTGTTGGGAAAAAAATCCTTATTTATTTCAGTGTTTTTTTTTTAAAAATTTTTTAACAAAGGTTGATATTTATCTTTGAATGTTTTAGAAGTGAATTTTCGTGAATTTGTGTTGTGTGTGTGTGAGGGCAGGATGAAAAAAAAAAGTTGTATAAACTTAATCTTTTACCCTCAAGAAAGATCACTTTGACTTGACTTGACTTGACTTGACTTGACTGGACTTGTCTGTCGCCTTTTTTTTTCTGCAGGTGACCCATGCGTGGTACAGTACCATCACCTGTATGCTTGTTGTCTGTCTCCTTCGGATGAGACTTTAAACCGAGACCCCTTTGCGCGAACGCACGCAGAACATCTTGCGCACACGTTAAACCCTGTTCCGCTTTTCGTAAGAGTAGGCCATCGTGTGCCGCCGGTGGGAACAGATGCCAAGATTTACAAAACTGCATACACACGGGGACTAGATGTAAAAAAAAAAAAAAGCACAAGAGTGCTTATTCCATTATCCTCGATATAAAAGAAAGAATAAATCAAATCAACCAATCTCCCTTTTTTTTACCCCCCCCTGCAGGTGACCCATGCGTTATATAGTACCACCATCACCTGTACGCTTGTTGTCTTGTCTCCTTTGTCTTTTTCTGCATGCAGGTGACCCATGCGTGGTACCGTCACCTGCACGCCATTTTCAAGTACCAGACCCGGCCCCCAAAATTGCCCATCGGTGGGGCCAGGAATCGTTCTAGACGAGGAGCCCGAGGTCCCTGGCTTGGGTAGGTAGGTGGACTGGTGGTGATGGTCCCCGTGCAAGCTTTTTCTTCTTTTTTTTTTTTTTAATTTTTTTTTTTTAGATCAGATTTTCAGAATTTCTTGGTCTCCGTGCAAGCTACTAGATCTATACTATATACAGGAAAGGCAATCATTTGGCGGCGGTGGGGTTTGTGTGTGTGTGTGTGTGTGTGTGGGGGGGGGGGGGGGGTGGTGGGTTGTGTGTGTGTTGGTGGGGGGGGGTTGTTGTGTGTGGTTTTATGAGTTTTATTGGTGTGAGGGAGGGGGGCGAGGGGGTTTGTTTGTGGTGTGTTTTTAATTTATTTTATTCTTATTTCTTTTAGTCATTTATTTCGAGGATAATGGAATAAGTACTCGTGTGCTTTTTTTTACATCCAGTGTCTGTGTGTATGCTTTTTTGTCATTCGTTCCCACTGGCACGCAATGGCCTACTCTTCCGAAAACGGAACAGGTTTTAACGTGGTACGCAAGATGTTTTGTTTGTGTTTTGGCGTGTGTGTGTGTGTGTGTGTGTGTGTGTGGTGTGTTGTGTATGTGTGTGTGTGTGTGTGTGTGTGTGTGTGTGGTGTGTGTGTGTGTGTGTGTGTGTGTGTGTGTGTGTGTGTGTGTGTGTGTGTTGTGTGTGTGTGTGTGTGTGTTGTATCTATATCGAATAGTTATGCTGTATCGCAGATGAAATACAGAAAACGGAGGGCCAGGTGTTTCTGACCACCATCTATGAGCTACGGAAAAATCAGAACCGCTGTCCTCGTCGGGAACTGATGGTGATTAGTCTGGCTCTGGGAATTCTCTATTTTCTCCTCAACGATCTCGATCGGGTAGGCCTGTTTTATATATATATATATATATATATATATATATATATATATATATATATATATATATATATATATATATATATATATACATGTGTGTGTGCGTGTGTGTGTGTGTGTTTGTGTGTGTTCTTTTTTATCGAGGATAATGGGATAAGCACTCTTGTGCTTTTTTTTTTTACACCCAGTACCCCGTGTGTATGCAATTTTGTAAATGTCATCTGTTCCCACCGGCACACGATGGCCTACTCTTACGAAAAGCGGAACAGGATTTAATATGTGCGTAAGATGTTCTGCGTGCCTTCGCACACGGCGCCTCGGTTTAAAGTCTCATCCGAAGGACTTTTCGAGAGAGTGGAGTCAGCACTGATGTTAACTTGGAGAAAAATCTCTCGAACGGATGAATCGGTCGGTGTTGTTGTGGTGGCACACGTGATATAAGTGTCTGTGATGAGAAATGACTGTGAACGGTATAAGAGAGAGATCGAGAGATGAGGAGAGTAGAGGAGGATGATGGGATGGTAGAGAGTGTGTGTGTGTGTGTGTGGAGACAACCCATTAGATTTCTAGACTTTCTTGGGCCAAAGGTTACTGCTTTCTAATGAAACCTCTATCACAGTCTTCAGTTCAGTTTTCGTCTTTTCTCTAAGCAACCAAGCAGCTTGAAGCCAGCCAAAGGGCCTTGTATGAATAAAGGGAAATGTTCGATTTTAGCTTTGATTTTGATTGCTTCAGAACAGACGAATACTGAAGGCTGTGACAGAGGTTTCAGTAGAAAGAAGTCACCTTTGGCCCAAGAAAGTCTGGAAATGTAATGGGTTGTCTCCACTCCACTGACTTGGGCTCTGCTGCTGTTGTTGTTGCCTTATTTAGAAGTGTCCTGCATAAGCTGGCTCAGAACAGGCACCACTGAATTTAAGTCGTACCCAAGCAACAGTGCAGGACCCCTCTTGATGGTGGCCTACAGCGACCTCACATTGATAATGCTCCTCATGGATTTCTGACCCTGAGGATGCCACATGATTGTCTGTCGTGTTCGACGATGACCTCTAAAAAACAGCAGAGGAGGCAGCTGCTGTTTTGAAAGCTGGGCAGAAATTTGATTATAGTGGATTATGCCTTGCCCAAGTACTGCATCCCCACTCTCTCGGCCAAGTGGGCATAAGGACAGTCAGCGTTGGAGATGGCCAACTTAGCCCCTAGGGCTGCAGCACATAAGGACTGTGCAAGTCATGTCTCCTCGACATGACAAGCCTTGATATGGCTGGGAGAGAGAGGCCAGATTGAGCAGCATGGGAATAGCGGAGCAGGAATGTCACATCATGAAGCCCAGAAAAAAAAAAAAAAAAAAAAAAAAGGTGGGTGACCATGCTGTTAGGATATAAAAAAAAATGTGATGTTAATATTTGTGATGTGTTTTGGGTTCTCTAAAACACAAAAAGTATTTGTGATGTGAAGTTGTTTCGATTTTTTTTTTTTTTTTGTTTGAATGAAGAATGATTGCGCGGTACTGTACGCTTAATTAACTTACCTGCCAAGTGTTGGTGTTGACTGGTCAGGCTCAAGCCCTGGGGAAGAAAGCGGTGGTGCTGGGCTTGAGTGACCCCACAGTGAAGACTCGATGAACGCCGTCTACTTTCTCCAGGCCTGCGAGTCCTCTACTACTACACATTAGCTCTTATATATGTATGTATGTATGTATGTGCGCATGGCGGGGGACTGGATGTAAAAAAGAACACGAGGGCTTATTCATTATCTTCGAGATAAAAGAACTTGCCTTGCCATTGCCTTGCCTTGCCTTGCCCATGCACAAAAATGTGATGTTTCTTCAGCTTTTCTCTTTTTCTGCTTTACATTTTGAAAGATGAAAAATGTACGTATATTATTCTTTTTCTTCTTCTTCTTTTTTTTTTTTTTCCAAGGTACAAAACAAAGTGATAGGACTGAAAGTTTTTGTGTCCACATATATTGTTGCGCAGTACCTATTTTCGTGCATTTGATGTTATTTCCTTGTATCTCGAGTTTTATCAGGCAAATTTATGTGTTTTAGTAGCTTTTTTTATAATAGTTTTTATAGATGTTAATACTTACCGAAGCAGCGAATACTTTTTTATGGCGACTCCCAACATATACCTGTATTGTGCAAATATTAATACATTAGTGATACTCGAATGTTGACTGCTATGAGAAGAACCTGCTATATTCAGCAAAACATGGGGAGGGAGGGGGGGGGCTGAGTCGGTGTTTTTTGCTTGATGTTCACAATAAAATCTGCATGGTAATCTATAAAAGTAAAATGAAAAAAAGAGAGAGAGAGAGAGAGAAGAGAGAGAGTACTGAGTGCTTTTTGGCTGCATAGAAGTACAGCATACATTCTGATATTTATCTCCAACAATTGCTGTGTTGACAAACGCGTTTGTCAAAATTCAACACTCACTTTATACTGCCAGTATCGATCGCTGAAAAACCTTGTGCTAGACATCAAATTAGCTGCCTTGGTTGCTCTTTCTCTCATGAGTAGCACAAGCTGTTATAACTCGAACATTTGTGTCATTTATCCTAAAGATTATTGAAAGTTGTATGAAGGTCAAACACTGCTTTTCAAGTCGTGAATGCTCGCAGACAAACTGTTTCTGCCTGAACAAGCGTCGGGCAAAATTTTGATCCAGAAAACAACAAACTTTGTGAAGTTAATGAAAACACTCCTGATTTTGGCTCATGTTGTATATTGATGACGCTGATTTTATGTTTTATTTTGTTTTTGAAAACCTACAAATGGCAAATAGGCTCATTATCTGAAGAAAGTACTGCCACGAAGAGAACAGAATATTTGTTCATTCTTGTGTGTGTGTGTGTGTGTAGGGGGGAGGGGGGGGGGAGGGTCGACAGATATTTTTGTGTAGTTATTTTCAGTACTTTGGAAATAAATTGCCAAATATAAAACCAAAGGTGTGATTTTCCTGTTTTTTTTTCTGTGAGAAAGAGCTCAGCAACCACCACAGAAAAACAGGTAGCACATTTCTCCCACATCACCAGTCCCTCTGGTGTCATGATGTCACCAAAGGTTTGATTAGACCATGGAACAAGAAACTGTGTCTCGTACGCTCGTTCCAGTTGCTTTCACACCGTGCACAAATCCAACATCGTGCACAAATCCAACATCGCTCAGTAGGGCCTAGTCAAGAGTGCTGAATTTAGCACATTCCTTCCTTTTACCTAGTCCATGTGTTGTCAGCTTCTGTTAATAAATAGCACCCGATGGCCCAAGCTGGCTGGGCTGGATAATTAGCAGCTGAAAAGGAGGTGAAAGTGGGGGAAACTGACAGCTGTGTTCACTGAACTGAAACCAGTTTGTTATGTTAACTTCCTGTTCAATGAAGGGAGACATTCGTTTTGCTCCCTGTGTCACGTAGCAGCCAGTCTTTACTTGGAAAAACGATGACAAATAAAGAAATTTGTCCCTTTCGTAGGTGCTCAAGAGACTGTTTAGGGATGACTTGTGTCCGTCTTTAGTGCCCAGAAATAACTCTGTCTGGAGAATGACATTCCTTAGTTTTACTTTAGGAAGAAAAGGGTTAATTAAGCAGTGAAAGGGTTCAGTTACAATTCCACACGAAGTTCTGAAAACCTAACTCTTAACCAATAATTTTTCCCAAAAAAATTATATAAAAAAAAATTCCAATCTCCCACAAAAGAAAGTAAGAAAAAAAGGTGTACTGCATGGATGAGGAGGCTGTTTAGATCCTTCATACCCATCCTCATAGCATTCTTTTTTTTTCCACACCACCATTTCACCACTCCAACACTTGGGGACGGGATAGCCTGGTGGTCAGAGTAATGTGCTCACGATCTGCTGACCCGGTTCGAATCTCGTTCAAGAGACTTTTCCTGTGGAGTTAACATCAGTGCCAACTCCACTACCCCCAAAAGCCCTTTGGATGAGACTATAATCCGAGAGGTCCAGTGTACGAACGCACACAGAACATCTTTTGCACACATTAAAACCCGTTCCACTTTTTTGAATAGTAGCCTATTGTGTGCTGATGGAAATGGATGACAAAATTTACAAAAGTGCATACACATGGGGACAGGATGTAAAAAAAGCACATGAGTGCTTATTCCATCATCCTCGAAATAACAGAATAAAGAATAAAAAGAAAAGAACACCAGGGTCCTTCATACCCTCAGAGCGTTCTTTTTTTTCCACACCACCACTTTACCTCTCGCACTCCAATACTGGGGGACGGATAGCCTAGTGGTTAGAACATTGCGCTGGCAATTTGACGACCCGGGTTCAATTCCAGCCAAGGATGTTTTTCTCCTGGAGTTAACATCAGTGCTGACTCCACTCTCCCCAAAAGTCCTTCGGATGAGACTTCAACCGAGGCCCCGTGTGCGAATGCATGCAGAACATCTTGTGCACACGTTAAATCCTGTTCTGCTTTTCATAAGAGTGGGCCATCGTGTGCCGATGGGAACAGACAACATTTACAAAACTGCATACACACGGGGACTGGATGTAAAAAAGCAGAAGAGTGCTTATTCCATTATCCTCGATCTAAAAGAATAAAAGAATAAGAGTTATGTGCCAGACACTGAGAGAGATCAGAACACACTCAGTCAGAGGCACGGTTCTTTTTGCTGTCCATTTTTATTGGAGTCAGAGAGCACGCTCAACTCAGTGACCACAGGTGCAGCTACCTATACTTCTACTACTTCTATCTACCCACAACTGACTTTCAATCACAAATGGTCACATTACATTTTAACCACCTAACACAGTTCTTACCACAGAGTATCGTCTTTTTTTTTTTTTTTTTTTTTTTTTTACTCATCAGAGTAGACCATGTGTTAAACTAACTATGACAAAACATTGCTACACTGGCTGAAAATCCACACTCTCACAAGATTTTCTTGACGTGACAACTCGTTAGCGCATGGACAATGTAACAATTGTTTCACAGGCGGAATTGCTATGCTTTAGAAACAAGATTCCAATTTTACCAACACAAATTCACAAAATCAATGTGTAACTCACTCTCTTTGAATTCCTTCTATTCAAAGTTTTAAGCCTTAAAAAAGGAAATAAAAACCAAACCAAAACAAAACATGCCCCTCAAAACCTTAACTCCAAAATTGTTACAAAATAACCCCGCACAACCACAGCTTTCGACAAGACACTGATTTTTTAAAAAAATTCTTCACCGAAAATTGTTAACTGAATTTGAGAAAGAACGAAACCCTTTTTCTCAATGAACTTTGATCCCTTTCTGACAGGTCAATTTTGAATAAAAAGAATATATAGACAAAAAAAAAACCCCTAAATCCATTTAAAAAAAAAAACCCCACCACAATCACGTATGCATTCCCCCCCCCCCCCCCCCCCCAATTGATAGATAGATAGAATTGTCGTACCTTGTCCAAACTTACTTCCAGAATTGTTTTCTTACACACATCAATACATCAGAACACAACGCACTGCTAGATGATAAAAGATATATGGTATGACATAGCCACAAAACGCATATCACTAGTCATGTTTCTAAGTTCATTTCCTCCATACAATACAATACACACACACACACACACAGAATGATCAGTGCTTGACCTCCTAACCAGGAAGACACTGTCAACAGGGCACACCGTTTCTGACATCAACGACTTATGATAGCTCGACAATGACAGATCTTCAATGTGTGTCATCCCCTTCAAAAAAGTTTGCTGATTACATGAGTTTCAAAATACAGCTGAACCAGAAAATTAGACACGCAGATCAGTGATACACAGTTTTATCTAAAGTGGAGGTTTTTTTTTAAAAGATAAGAGCGCTAGAAGCCAAACTGACCTCTACTATCTTTAAAAAAAAAAAGAAAGTTATATAGAGATGGCTCCTTTTGGCTAGCAACCCTTGAAAACAGGAACTCGGAATTCTTTCTTGATTAACCAGTAAAAAATAAATATGATGTAAATAAATACACAAACACTTCTCATATAACTTACTCCACATATTCCAGAAATAAAACCCCAAAACAGATCAACAAAGAAGTAAAATACATATCAATACATAATGTTTGAAGTTCATTCAGAAACAAAGTCATAACTGACAAAAGCGACAGTTCAACTTTCAATGCCTCCTTTACAAAAACTGAGAAATATTTCATTGTCCAGTGAACACAACGACAAAAGTCTACTTGCGTTAAAATTTCTGAACAGTCTTGCGACTTCATTCTAAGGATCTTGACTCTAAAATACCTTTCTCCTAGGTGTGTTTCCATGTAGGCACCCCTCAGTCTCGGAAGACTATGGAGTTGCGCTCTAGTCTTTAGAGCTCAAAGCCTGGGCATGTATGCATGGAGGGCAAGCTGTTAGAGAGGGGGGGGGGGGTGTCTGTATTTCCATAAACGGACAATAAACCGCAGCAAACGAGATTTGCATCTCCTTTGTCCTACAAGGGTACACTTTCATTTCTAATCTTTCGTTCCCTTTGCTGGGTGTTCTTACAACAACAACAAAAAATCAGTCCTTATTACTGGATCCCTTGTTGAACCCTTAGTTTTCAATAAATTCAGCCTTTAGTAGTTGTCTGTTTCCAGGATTGTTCTTTAGCGGTTCAACCAATCTTTCTGTTGGACACTCTTTTGTGCTATATTTGATGAAGACTCTTAAGCAGTGAATGTAGCTATATCCTATCTTATTCATCACTTTTTTTTTGTTTGTCTTGTAGCTCTGTTCTATATTAATCATGACTTTTTCTCCCTTATACTTCTGTCCTTTCTTGTTCATCACATTTTTCTCGTGTACCTCTATCCTATCTTTTTCATCACTTTTCTCCTGTAGCTCTGTGCTTTTTTATTCATCACATTTTTCTCTTGTACCTCTATCCTATCTTTTTCATCACTTTTCTCCTGTAGCTCTGTGCTTTTTTATTCATCACATTTTTCTCTTGTACCTCTATCCTATCTTTTTCATCACTTTTCTCCTGTAGCTCTGTGCTTTTTTATTCATCACATTTTTCTCTTGTACCTCTATCCTATCTTTTTCATCACTTTTCTCCTGTAGCTCTGTGCTTTTTTATTCATCACATTTTTCTCTTGTACCTCTATCCTATCTTTTTCATCACTTTTCTCCTGTAGCTCTGTGCTTTTTTATTCATCACATTTTTCTCTTGTACCTCTATCCTATCTTTTTCATCACTTTTCTCCTGTAGCTCTGTGCTTTTTTATTCATCACATTTTTCTCTTGTACCTCTATCCTATCTTTTTCATCACTTTTCTCCTGTAGCTCTGTGCTTTTTTATTCATCACATTTTTCTCTTGTACCTCTATCCTATCTTTTTCATCACTTTTCTCCTGTAGCTCTGTGCTTTTTTTATTCATCACATTTTTCTCTTGTACCTCTATCCTATCTTTTTCATCACTTTTCTCCTGTAGCTCTGTGCTTTTTTATTCATCACATTTTTCTCTTGTACCTCTATCCTATCTTTTTCATCACTTTTCTCCTGTAGCTCTGTGCTTTTTTATTCATCACATTTTTCTCTTGTACCTCTATCCTATCTTTTTCATCACTTTTCTCCTGTAGCTCTGTGCTTTTTTATTCATCACATTTTTCTCTTGTACCTCTATCCTATCTTTTTCATCACTTTTCTCCTGTAGCTCTGTGCTTTTTTATTCATCACATTTTTCTCTTGTACCTCTATCCTATCTTTTTCATCACTTTTCTCCTGTAGCTCTGTGCTTTTTTATTCATCACATTTTTCTCTTGTACCTCTATCCTATCTTTTTCATCACTTTTCTCCTGTAGCTCTGTGCTTTTTTATTCATCACATTTTTCTCTTGTACCTCTATCCTATCTTTTTCATCACTTTTCTCCTGTAGCTCTGTGCTTTTTTATTCATCACATTTTTCTCTTGTACCTCTATCCTATCTTTTTCATCACTTTTCTCCTGTAGCTCTGTGCTTTTTTATTCATCACATTTTTCTCTTGTACCTCTATCCTATCTTTTTCATCACTTTTCTCCTGTAGCTCTGTGCTTTTTTATTCATCACATTTTTCTCTTGTACCTCTATCCTATCTTTTTCATCACTTTTCTCCTGTAGCTCTGTGCTTTTTTATTCATCACATTTTTCTCTTGTACCTCTATCCTATCTTTTTCATCACTTTTTTTTTTGTCTTGTAGCTCTGTTCTATATTAATCATGACTTTTTCTCCCTTATACTTCTGTCCTTTCTTGTTCATCACATTTTTCTCTTGTACCTCTATCCTATCTTTTTCATCGCTTTTCTCTTGTACCTCTATCCTATCTTTTTCATCGGTTTTCTCTTGTACCTCTATCCTATCTTTTTCATCACTTTTCTCGTGTAGCTCTGTGCTTTTTTATTCATCACTTTTTTTTTCTTTCTGGAAACGCACCAAGAATAATGGCCTCTCATCAAGACTTCTTCATCTATACATTTCTACAACAGAGAGGACTTAACAGGAGCAAGATTTAAGAACATAGCGACCACATAAAACACCCAAAATGACAACAGCAACAAAAAGACTTTTAAAACAAAGGGATGCCTCCCCCAAAAAAAGCATACCACTATAATAACAACCACAACAGCTTTATAACAAAAAGGTTGCTCAAACTCGGAAAGCAATATAAGAAAATTCTTCACAGTAAAAAAACAAAAAAAATGTGCGATAAAAAATTGAGATGTGTTTCACCATATAGCTAACTACAATATTGCAAAACGGTTTTCATGAACCAACACAGACCAGAAACAATCAAAAAGTTTGCTGTTGTTTTAAAAATAAAATCTTACCACACCTCTACTTCACAAATTAACTACATTAGTGAAGAGAGACAAAGAGGGAGAGAGAGAGAGAGAGAGAGAGAGAGAGAGAGAGAGAGAGAGAGAGAGAGAGAGATGTTTTGAAAGTTACAGAAAAGGGTTAGTATGGGTGCTGCGGCAAAACTCCCCATTCACACTGACATACACTGATCCTGGACTGCAATTTTAAAAAAACTAAAACAATCATTCCACTCAATTTAAAAAAAAAAAAAGAAGAAAGAAATGATGAGCTACGCTACACTACCTCGAATGATCGACATCAAAACACTGATTGTCCCCCCTTCCACCTATCCAGGTCATCAGCGAAAAAGCCTCACCTTTACTGGCGCCCTTCAACCCATCCCACCTGAACACTTTCTGCCTCTACGCCAAAGCAAGATCCAATCCTTTCAAACACAACCCCCTACCCTCCTGTATGCATGGAATGATAGCTTTTTCAGTGGAATTAGTATCAAATCCTCCTCAACGCCCCAAAGATCTGTACACGGGTAAAAGCAGCAATGATAACACAAAAACAGTTGCAAAGTGGAGAACACAAAAAACCATAGAGAGAGAGAGGAGGAGGGGAGGGGAAGTGTGGAGGCTAACCTACACTAAGAAACTTCACGGCTTTGAGAACTAAACATGAGAAAGGATGATACGCTCGCTACTACATACACTGAATGAGTCCCCCACACAACAGGTGACGGGAATGAAACCACCAGCCCCCGCTCAACACCGGGTCTCGTACAGTCCGCTGCGCCCGATGTAGCGCACCCACTTGATGACGTCGTGGTCGCTGTAGTTCATCTTGGACTCGAACACCTTCAGGTAACGCACTTTGAAGCCTGAGGGAGCGAAGGGGACCTGCACAGCAAACACACAGGGATGATTACACCACTGACAGCACACAATGACAACATCAGTGACAGCACACAACATCACTGACAGCACACACTGTATTGTCAGATCAGAGAAATCTGCACCTGAAGGGTTAATCTGTCGGTCAAACTAACTTAACCCTCTTAGTCCTGAACCGGGATTACATAATTGCCCCCCTTGAATCCTGAACTTCGATTTGCCGGGATTTACACACAGTAGATTTCCATCATGCTGTGACCATCACTAATTGCTACCACATGTCAAAGCTCTATCAGGCCAGAGGTACAAGAAGCCTGCTGTGAGTCTGGAAGTTAATTATAGCTGCTGGTATGTACTTAGAAGGAGGAAAAGGCAAGCGAGCATGTGTGCCTGACCTGATTTCGTGATTGAATGCAAAATCTACGGGCAATTTGTGTTCAGAGAATCCGAATGCAAAAGGGTTAATGAAATTTTAGCTAAAAATGTCCTCGTTCCAAACCAGTTTGTATCTCCATTGTTCTGAAACAGCTGCACTGTTTTCCTTTTTGAGAACGCATAGGAGAAATGGGGATGGGACAGCTCAGTGGTCAGAGCACTCGCTTTCCCCAAGCTAAGGTTAAGCAGCATCCAGCATTGTGGTTACCAATTGGATGGGTGACCATGCCTTGGCTTCAGTACAGTCCCCCAGTTCACCCAGCTGTAACTGGGTACCTGCCCTCTTTAGGGTCAGGGAAGGTAAAGCAGCGAGGAAGAGGAGATGGGCGCTGCCCTCAATATGCTGGCCCCTAGAGAAGCTGAGGTCTCTGATGCCTTGCTCCCCTATGACCACATAGGTTCTGGGACACCTTTACCTTTTTACTGATAGGAGAAAAAGTAATGTCAATACGTGCCACTACAGAACGTCTCTCAGCATATCCCTCTAAGCCATTTGCTTTTCTCTGATAGGTTGTCAAGTTTTTTTTATTTTTTTCTAATCCACACATACACAATACCCAAACGCAAAGCTATGACTTGTGAGTATTCAGTTTCATCGCTACTGTTATGAGGAATGCACTGCGTAAGGAAGATATGACAGAAAATGACTCTGTGTGAGTAATAGTTTTGGGACAGAAACTACACACCACAAACACTACACCCTACATTACACTACATAACACAACCCCACACTACACCCTACAATACACCACCACACATTACACAACCTGCACATCATTTCAGTCATGCTGACCAGTGAATAGTATGT
>CM060348.1:5983848-5991348 GCA_030674155.1 Stramonita haemastoma
AGATATAGATATATATATATATTTATATATATATATATACAGAACAGGGGGACGGGATAGCCTGGTAGTCAGAGTGATTGCACTCTCGATCTGCTGACCCAGGTTCGAATCTCGTTCAAGAGGATTTTTCCTCTGGAGTTAATATCAGTGCTGACTCCACTCTCCCCTAAAGTCCTTCGGATGAGACTATAAACTGAGGTCCTGTGTGCAAACGCATGCAGAACATCTTGCGCACACGTTAAAACCTGTTCCACTTTTCGGAAGAGTAGGCCATTGTGTGCCAGTGGGAACGGATGACAAAACTGACAAAAATGCATAGACACAGTGACTGGATGTAAAAAAAAAAAGCACATGAGTGCTTATTCCATTATCCTCGAAATATTTATAAAAAAAAAAAAAGAACTAAAGACTTTTCTTTTCTACAACCAGAAATGTCCCTCCCCCTTTACCTCAACTTTCTGTGCCAGCAGTGAAGGCTTAAAATTGGACTTGACCACGACCTTGACATCCATCTTCTGCCGGCCGACCTCCCGCACAAGGGGGATAACCCGGAACGGCAGGCTGATGTCCTTGGTGGTGCGATACCTGCAACACAAAACATGTCGTGTTCTCTCTGAACCATGTCCAGCTATGACACATATCATCTAGTTTAGACATAATGGTAGACAGACGCTGTAGTCATATGGTTAAAGACCATTACCATTCCACTTCAACTGTGCTGAGATTTGAACCCCCGACCATACCTACAACATAAACATGTCGAATTCTCTCTGAAACAATCAACACAAACATGCCACGATCTCTCTGAACCATGTCAAGCTATGACACATATCATCTAGTTTAGACGCAATGGCAGACAGACGCTGTCGTCGTATGGTTAAAGACCTTTTGACTTCGATTCTGCCGAGATTTGAACCCCTGACCATACCTACAATTAAACATGTTGAACTCTCTCTGAAACATAGCAACACAAACATGCCACGATCTCTCTGAACCACGTCAAGCTACGACACATATCATCTAGTTTTGACACAATGGTAGACAGACACTCAAGTTGTATAGTTAAAGACCATTCGACTTCGATTCTGCCGAGATTTGAACCCCCGACCATACCTAAACATAAACATGTCGAATTCTCTCTGAAACATAACAACACAAACATGTCATGATCTCTCTGAACCATGTCAAGCTATGACACATATCATCTAGTTTAGACGCAATGGCAGACAGACGCTGTCGTCGTATGGTTAAAGACCTTTTGACTTCGATTCTGCCGAGATTTGAACCCCCGACCATACCTACAACACAAAACATGTCGTGTTCTCTCTGAACCATGTCAAGCTATGACACATATCATCTAGTTTTGATGCAATGGTAGACAGACGCTCAAGTTGTATAGTTAAAGACCATTACCATTCCACTTCGATTCTGCCGAGATTTGAACCCCCGACCATACCTACAACATAAACATGTCGTGTTCTCTCTGAACCATGTCAAGCCATGACACATATAATCTAGTTTTGACACAATGGTAGACAGACACTCAAGTTGTATAGTTAAAGACCATTCAACTTCGATTCTGCTGAGATTTGAACCCCCGACCATACCTACAACACAAAACATGTTGTGTTCTCTCTGAACCATGACAAGCTATGACAAATATCATCTAGCTTTGACGCAATGGTTGACAGATGCTATAGTCATACGACTAAAGAAGTCCTTCGGATGAGACAGTAAACCGAGGCCCTGTGCGCAAACGCATGCAGAACATCTTGCACACACGTAAAATCCTGTTCCGCTTTTCATAAGAGTAGGCCATTGCATGCTGGTGGGAACAGACGACAAGATTTACAAAACTGCATGCACACAGGGGGAATGGATGCAAAAAAAGTACACAAGTAGCTTATTCCATTATCCTCGATTTAAAAGAATAAATTTTAAAAAAAAATAATAAAGACCATTCGACTTCAATTCTACTGAGATTTGAACCCACGACTTCATGGACCCAAGGGACTGAAGTTGGATGATCTTGACCACACAGTTACAGCGTCTGTCCATAGTATACCCGTTTCATTCTTTAGGCCAAATAAAACCAGGCCATGCTTACGAAGCCCTGACCCATCCAAAACAGTCCTGACCCACCCCATAAAAAAACCCTTTCCCTAGCCCCACCCTACCCTATCCCACCCCAGCCCAGAAAGCGTCACTCACCTTATAAGTTCAAACTCCCCACCCCACAAAAGCCCTGACCCACCCCACCCTACCCTCCCGAACAAAAGCCCTGACCCACCCAACCCTACCCCACAAAAGCCCTGACCCACCCTACCCCACCCCACAAAAGCCCTGACCCACCCCACCCTACCCCACCCCACAAAAGCCCTCACACAGCCCCCACCCTACCCCATCCCACAAAAGCCCTGACCCACCCTCCCCCATCCCACAAAAGCCCTGACCCACCCTACCCATCCACAAAAGCCCTGACCCACTCCACCCACCCCACAAAAGCCCTGACCCACCCACCCCACAAAAGCCTGACCCACCCCACCCTACCCCACAAAAGCCCTGACCACCACCCACCACCTACAACCCCACCACAAAGCTCTGACCAACCCCACCCCACCCTACCCCACAAAAGCCCTCACCCACCCTACCCTACCCCATCCCACAAAAGCCCTGACCTAACCTACCCTACCCCACAAAAGCCCTGACCTAACCTACCCACCCCACAAAAGCCCTGACACACCCCACCCTACCCCATCCCACAAAAGCCCTGACCTGACCTGCCCCATCCCACAAAAGCCCTGACACACTCCACCCTACCTCACAAAAGCCCTGACCCACCCCACCCACCCTACAAAAGCCCTGATCCACCCCACCCTACCCCACAAAAGCCCCTGACCCACCCCACCACCCCCTACAAAAGCCCTGACCCACCCCACCCTACCCCACAAAAGCCCTGACCCACCCCCACCCTACAAAAGCCCTACCCACACCACCCTACCCCACAAAAGCCCTGACCCACCCCACCCACCCCACAAAAGCCCTGACCCACCCACCCCACCCCACAAAAGCCCTGACCCACCCCACCCTACCCCACAAAAGCCCTGACCCACCCCACCCACCCCACAAAAGCCCTGACCCCACCCACACCCTCCCCACCCACAAAAGCCCTGACCCACCCCACCCTCCCCACCCACAAAAGCCCTGACCCACCCCACCCTACCCACAAAAGCCCTGACACACCCCACCCTACCCCATCCCACAAAAGCCCTGACACACCCCACCCTCAAACCCTACCCACCACCCAAAAGCCCTGACCCACCCCACCCTACCCAACAAAAGCCCTGACACACACCCCACCCTACCCCATCCCACAAAAGCCCTGACCACACCCCACCCCCACCAAACCCCTGACCCCCCCACCCCACAAACCCCCTGACCCACCCCACCCCACAAAAGCCCTGACACACCCCACCCTACCCCATCCCACAAAAGCCCTGACACACCCCACCCCACCAAACCCTGACACACCCCACCCCACCAAACCCC
Source organism: Stramonita haemastoma (assembly GCA_030674155.1). Taxonomy (NCBI): domain Eukaryota; kingdom Metazoa; phylum Mollusca; class Gastropoda; order Neogastropoda; family Muricidae; genus Stramonita; species Stramonita haemastoma. The sequence continues at coordinate 5,987,398 of CM060348.1, forward strand.
TGACCCACCCCACCCCACAAAAGCCCTAACCTACCCTACCCCACAAAAGCCCTGACCCACCCCACCCTACCCTACCCCACAAAAGCCCTGACCCACCCCACCCTACCCACAAAAGCCCTCACCCACACCACCCTACCCCACAAAAGCCCTGACCCACCCCACCCTGCCCCACAAAAGCCCTGCCCCACCCCACCCTACCCCACAAAAGCCCTCACCCACACCACCCTACCCCACAAAAGCCCTGACACACCCTACCCTATCCTACCCCCACCCCAGCCCAGCCCAGAAAGCGTGACTCACCTCATGAGTTCAAACTCCCCATCTGGGGGGATGAAGCTGATGCTGTGCTCTGTCTCAAACTTGCTCAGCTTGACACACTGGTGAAACTGGCAGTCGTCGATGGCGATGGAGGTCTTCCCCCCTCTGGTGTATGCACACGCATGCACACACGCATGCACACACGCATGCACGCACACACACATGCACGCGCGTACACACACACATGCATGCACACACACACATGCATGCACACACACACATACATGCACACACGCAGGACACCACACGCAGGACACACACGCACACACCACATACACACGCACACGCATGCACACACACCACACACACAACACACAGAGGCACACACCCACACACACACATGCACGCACGCACACACCAACACACACATACATAATACACACACACACACACACACACACACACACACACACACACACACACACACACACACACACACACATACACATGAAATGAGTTAAATAAATCAAACACACATACACACATATATATACAAATGTGTTTTCGTTTGCCCTGACCCACCCCATATGTGTATGTGTTTTTGTTTGCCAATAAGAATGACTTTTCTCAACAGAATTTTGCCAGGGACATGCTGTAGGTTCTTTAACAGGCAGTAGTAACTGCACATTGCACACAAGACTTCTAATTTATCATCTCATCTGGAAAAAAAACAACCCCCCCCCCCCCCCCCCCCCCCAAAAAATAGCACTTAAGATCACCACTCACAATCCTGAGGGTGGAAAAAAAATTACGGATTTCAGATGGGAATCACCCCCCCCCCAAAAAAAAATTACGGATTTCAGATGGGAATCAACCCCCTCCAAAAAATTACGGATTTCAGATGGGAATCGAACCCCCCCCAAAAAATTACGGATTTCAGATGGGAATCGAACCCCAAAAATTACAGATTTCAGACAGAAATCGAACCCCCCAAAATATAGACTTCAGATGGGAATCGAACCTGCAACCTGTTGCTTTCTAAGCACAGCCGCATACCCTCAAGACCCCCCACAACTCCACCACCCCAAAGGGGAGCTTACCCGCCCCCACTGACGCGGCTGGAGTCGTCCAGGCTGCTCTTCCCTTTGCTCTCCATCAGCACTTTGTCGTTGATGCCGAACTTGCACTCCGGCATTCCGCTCAGGTAACTCTTCATCACGATGCGACCTGCCACGTGAGCGCTCAACACCTGGCCTGCAACACCCCCCAGGGAAGAAAGAAACCGTCTGCCGTGAAAATGGGGTCGCAATACCTTTTTGTGTGTGTGTGTGTGTGCATGGCACACATTGTTCAAATGCAAAGAAAAGACACACATGATTCAAATGCAAAGAAAAGACACATATCATTCAAATGCAAAGAAAAGACACACATGATTCAAATTGCAAAGAAAAGACACACATGATTCAAATGCGAAGAAAAGACACACATGATTCAAATTGCAAAGAAAAGACACGCATGATTCAAATGCAAAGAAAAGACACGCATGATTCAAATGCAAAGAAAAGACATGCATGATTCAAATGCAAAGAAAAGACACGCATACCTGATTCAAATGCAAAGAAAAGACACACATTATTCAAATGCAAAGAAAAGACACACATGATTCAAATGCAAAGAAAAGACACACATTATTCAAATGCAAAGAAAAGACACACATGATTCAAATGCAAAGAAAAGACACACATGATTCAAATGCAAAGAAAAGACACACATTGTTCAAATGCAAAGAAACTCTAAGTGAGCTGGGAGAACTAACTGCTTTGAAATTAAGCGCTTTGATTTTGTTTTTTATAAGATATAGCACTATATAAATTCCATATATTATTATTATTAAATATTTCTCCAGTACTTTGCAAGATATATAGGAAAGTGATAGCAGAGAGAGCTGGACAGCAAAAGGTATTTATTTTATTTTATTTTATGTATTCTTCTTTATGACTTCTGACACTTTAGGGGCCAGGCCACATCCTGACTTCCGACACTGTAGGGGCCAGGCCACATCCTGACTTTTGACACTGTAGGGGTCAGGCCACATCCTGACACTGTAGGGGCCAGGCCACATCCTGACTTCTGACACTGTAGGGGCCAGGCCACATCCTGACTTCTGACTGACACTGTAGGGGCCAGGCCACATCCTGACACTGTAGGGGCCAGGCCACATCCTGACTTCTGACACTGTAGGGGCCAGGCCACATCCTGACTTCTGACTGACACTGTAGGGGCCAGGCCACATCCTGACTTGTGACACTGTGGGGGCCAGGCCACATCCTGACTTCTGACACTGTAGGGGCCAGGCCCCATCCTCACTTCTGACACTGTAGGGGCCAGGCCACATCCTAACTTCTGACACTTTAGGGGCCAGGCCACATCCTGACTTCTGACACTGTAGGGGCCAGGCCACATCCTGACTTCTGACACTGTAGGGGCCAGGCCACATCCTGACGTGACACTGTAGGGGCCAGGCCACATCCTGACTTCTGGCACTGTAGGGGCCAGGCCACATCCTGACTTCTGACACTTTAGGGGCCAGGCCACATCCTGACTTCTGACACTGTAGGGGCCAGGCCACATCCTGACGTGACACTGTAGGGGCCAGGCCACATCCTGACTTCTGACACTGTAGGGGCCAGGCCACATCCTGACTTCTGACACTGTAGGGGCCAGACCACATCCTGACTTCTGACACTGTAGGGGCCAGGCCACATCCTGACTTCTGACACTGTAGGGGCCAGGCCACATCCTGACTTCTGACACTGTAGGGGCCAGACCACATCCTGACTTCTGACACTGTAGGGGCCAGACCACATCCTGACTTCTGATACTGTAGGGGTCAGGCCACATCCTGACTTCTGACAGTGTAGGGGCCAGGTCACATCCACATCATGAGCTGTGGATGCTCTTTTACTGCACCCTTTCCAATTAAACGATTCATTTTTCAGTCGTGTACACAAAATCTCACTGCTGGCAAACCTCGGAGCCATCTTGTTGTCAAAGTGAAGTGCAACAGTGGTAAAAAAAGGAAAACAATAGTTGGTCAAAATTGAAGCAATCAGCCACGCAGAAATGTCAACAGAAAATGGTGCTCAGTTTCACTTTTATACACAGCAGCCACATTGACACACCTATCATTCGGAAAAGCAGATTTGGGGGGGGGGGGGGGGGGGGGGGGGGGTTTGCCCCAGTTGGGGTACACAGTGTGTACATTTTTTACACCCAGGAGACAAACTATGTGCAGACCTGTGCACCCTCTTACTACTGATTTCAGTATTTTCATGGCAATTTTCAGTATTTTTCACCGAGTTTCAGTATTTTTGCGCGTGGTTCGTGACACACTTTTTCAACATGAAGCATAAACGTCTTTTTTAAATTTGGTTTTTGAATCTGTATTTGTTTGCTCATCCCCCTTCCAATCTCTTTCCATTGTAGAAAAGCTCATAAGCTTTTTCTTTTATCAACTAGCAAATCTGGACAGGTCTGATGACTTCATAAGTGATGTAATATACAGAGCATAGAATTGGGAGAGAAAAAAAAAGAGGAAATTAAGCCGGGGTCCAGGGGCCGCTTAGGCCCCGGTGGGGTGCAGGGGCAAAGCCGTGCTGGGGGGCCGAGGGGGGCGAAGCCCCCTGGCCGAAA
>CM060348.1:5996348-6021348 GCA_030674155.1 Stramonita haemastoma
AGTGGTGTTGAATTTGTGCACTGTCAAATCAAATCAAATCAAATTTTTATTTCCAGATGGTACATTGAGTAAGAGCCGCCACTGTAGTCTAGTGGTTAGTGCGTTGGACTCGTAATCTAAAGGTTGCGGGTTCAATCCCAGCTTTCGGCTATGGCGTTGTGCCCTTGGAAAAGGCACTTTACGGCTATTTTCTCACCCCACCCAGTTGTAAAAGGGGTACCAACCTTGTGTTGGGGGTTAACCCTGCGATAGACTGGCGTCCTATCCAGGGGGGAGTCTATGACTCTCAGTCGCTTAACGCCACAGAAACCGGGATAAGCACCGACCTGATGAGCCTTAGGCTCGGGACAGACTTTAACTTTTTTTTTTAACATTGAGTAATCATCGACTGTGGTCTATTGAGTTATGTATTGAATGGCTTTTGTTTCATTTTATTTTATTTTATACCACTTTATGTCACAGCAGATTTCTCTGCTGTGAAATTCGTCGGGCTTCTCTCTCTCCCTGGAGAGAGAAAGCGCATCGCCACAAGTGCAGCGCCTACCCTTTTTTTTGTTTGTTTTTCTTGTCTGCAACTGTATTTGCTTCCATTTGGCTTTATTTCTATAACAGTATTGGGGTTGGTTTTGGGTTGTTGTTTTTTAGATTGTGATTATTACTATCATAAGTACCAAAAATAAAAAATCTGTGTGCATTAACATTCACAACCAATGGTTTAAAAATCTTTGGAGAAATGTTTTCACTCAAAAACTTTAAAGTGTTGAGTTTTGTTGGGTGTTTTCATTGGGTTTTGTTGTTTTTTCTTAATTTGCATGTGAGTGATTGTGGATGTGGGTGTTTGTGTGTATGTGTTGTGGGGGGGGGGGGGGGGGGGGGGGGGTGCCATAATGTAATTTTTTGTCATCATGTCATTTCAATCATACACATCAACCTTTTTTTTTTGTTTTACATTTTAATGTATGTAGGCCTCAGTACTAACTGGCTAAGCTTACATTAATAACCTACTAAGCATTTGGTCTGGGCTGATCCTTAGTGAAGTAAAAAATAATGCTTTGGACACATTAAAACCTGTTCTGCTTTTCGGAAGAGTAGGCTATTGTATGCCAGTGGGAATGGATGACAAAACTGACAAAACTGCATACATATGGGGACTGGATGTAAAAAAGACCATGAGTGCTTATTCCATTATATTCAAAATAAAAGAATAAAATAAATCTTTAAAAAAAAATATATGAGGATGGAAATAAATACAAATGTGAATTCAAACAAACTCTTTGACATAGATCTCAAAAGCACAAGAAAGTCATGTGGGTTATGAGCAAGCACAGCTAAAAACAATCGACTATAAACGTAAAATAGCACAAATCAATATCACAGACCCAGACAACAATTTCCCACACATTAGTTTGGCTTTTTTTTTCATCTACAAATTATCATCAATATTTGGACACACATGCATAAAAACACGCAAATATCCCTTTACAGGGCCCCTTACCCAATGTCATCTCGGAAGACCCTGGAGATAAGGACCTCCCCTTTGTGGTTGTACATAAACAGTCCTCCAATCATCTTGATCCTGGCGCTTTAGCCCCTATGCCTTGAACCTGAACATCAAACCATAACAGTAATGTTAGAAATAGTGTAGAAATTTATCATGTCTGGTTTGCAAACATGACGCAGCATCATACACATTTTGTCACACAGTGATTGATGTCTAGGGCTACAAAAAGGCAGTCACATCATCTACTGTGCCTCTGACTGTTTGAGGTCACCTTTGGCTTTGTGGACATGTGAATGTGTGCATATGTGCACGTGCGTGCATGTGTAATTTTTATAATGTGTGTGTGTGTGTGTGTGTGTGTGTGTGTGTGTGTGTGTGTGTTGTGATTGTGAGGGTGAGACAATACCATGCTGACAGTAACTCTATAGTAGTATTCAAGTTTAAAACACAAGATATGTATCATATAATAAACAGCCTCATAAAAATATTCATCCATCTTCCAATCAAAACCATAAAACCTAATAGGGCTAAATCAAGAAATAACAGGATAGAAGCTCCTCACACTTATCTAGTAACACCATCAAAAATAAAATGTTTTTTGGCACAAATTTGCTGACATTGACTGCACTGGTTGACAAAGTGGATCCTTGTTCTGAAGTGGTTGTGATGTTCATAACCATATGACCTGACATGATACATATAGCTACAAACAAAAAGGAATATCATCCTAATCGTCTAAAGGTTTTAAATCAACAGCCACTCTCACAATTTGTGATGAATACACTTAAGTATAACTATTACTATTAGTATTACTATAAGTCTATATCACAGTATCATCCAAGTAGCATGCAGCAAGAAAGCACCACTCACATGACAACTTCTTAAGAGTTAAACGTTTTAACTTTCAATGATGTAACTAGAACAAACTGATAATGTGAAGTATTGATGCACTTCACACTGACACTATATTACACAACATTTTGAATGACAGTGTGCTATTACAAAAGGATTGGTCAATCTTTATTCATTATAGTCTTTATAGATCCACTGGCTTTTGTCATTGTTGATTTCATGTTTTAAAGGTCAGAGGCCATAATTATATAGCTTGTAGGTAATCCTAAATTGTGATGTCAAATTGAAAGGACTGCAACTTGTGAAATGCTTACAAAATTCAGTGGGTAAGTTGTAACCATGTGTGGGTGTGGCCTATGAAATTTGCATTTCTTAAATTCTTGTTCAAAGTACATTCTCACCAGACTTTGTCAATCCAATCATATATTTACAATGAACTTAATCACAACATATATCATGTCTGAAACCTCTCCTGAACTAAGTGAAAATAGAATTCGTAAGCGATTCCCATCAAATCACAAATGGAGACATGTATCGTCTGCAACACCACCAAGCCCGACCGGCAAATACTATTGGTCCAGAGTAGATGCCGACTGTTGTGTCTATCTTATGATTCCCCGAGACTTCAAAGCAGTCAAGCACATTACTGTGCACATTTTGCCACACTATAAAGATCTCTGAAAATGAGCAGCCCTGGGAGCCATCGACTCACAGTGTCAGGCAACGATTTAGTCATGCGGCGTGGCAAAATTATGTTAAGTTTGTGTGCCTTGTCACCCGAGCGCCATCGTCTTTTCAAAACAGAAAATAAATTGAAACTTTCTATTCCAGTCAACATTCTGAAGACACAGCCAGCATATTTATGCATTCTGTAAATGCAAAACAAAGCAGAAAGATGTCTGCATCGATTAAATGATAATTTTTTTACCATCAAAAGGGGCGTTCTTCAAGCTGCCATGTTGAGAAGGCGGAAGTGCAGAACGACGTTTCACCGCAATATCACAAACAGTAAATTGTATACTCCTGTCGCTTCCGGGTCATCCCACAGGTGTGTCTGAGACGAGTCCGTCAATACATCATTCACGTTGTCTGGCTCTGGTTCACACTTGCTCTGTTATTTTGTTCAGTTTGTAATTAAACGCTGTTCACGTTTGGTGAGACAATAAACCGAGGCCCTGTGTGCAAAACATCTTGCGCACACGTTAAATCGTGTTCCGCTTATCGTAAGAGTAGGCCATTGTGTACCGGCAGGAACAGTTGACAAGATTTACAAAACTGCATACACACAGGGACTGTATGTAAAAAAAAAAAAAGCACATGAGTGCTTATTCCATTATCCTCGATATATAATAATAAATAGATATTTTTTGTATAAAAAAAAAAGTTTAAAAAACTGTTTTCTTCAATGTAGAATAAAAAAGGAAAACACAAAGTAAACAGAAAGATTTCCTGAAGCCAGAATGCAGCTACCTTAATTAATGGGGGACAAATTGTCACTAACGCAAAATATCTCTCACCATTGGTGAACCTTGGATATCCCACCGAGAGTCGAAACAAGTACTCGACATTAGGCTATTGTCTATAGGCAGTCATATTTCGACTGCATAGGATTTCTCTTTTCTCCCGAGATGTACAGTAGCATACATGTATAACTGTGGCAACGTTCTGGCGGCTCCTGCGACGGTACTGGAACCATTCGTATCGGCGATTGCCTTTCCGATGGACCATTCCAGTGACGTGGAGAGGGGGGGGGGGGGGGGTCTGCTGCATTGGTAACAGCTTACCCTCCATCCTCCACTCTCCCCAAAAGTCCTTCGGATGAGACTTTAAACCGAGGCCCCGTGTGCGAACGCACGCAGAACATCTTGCGCACACGTTAAATCCTGTTCCGCTTTTCGTAAGAGTAGGCCATCGTGTGCCGGTGGGAACAGATGACAATATTTACAAAACTGCATACACACGGGGACCGGATGAAAAAAAGCACATGATTGCTTATTCTGTTATCCTCGATATAAAAAAATAAATAAATAAATAAATAAATAAATAAATAAATAAATACATACATACTTACCGGTTACCCAAGTTTTGCCTTTAAAGACTAGAGACTGATGGGTGCCTACTTCTGGATAGAACATGTCATTATGCTGTGAGCTTGCTATTGGGGATAGCATTTCAAAGCATAACAATGTTCATATTAATGTTGACTTTGACACTTTGCTTATGTCAATAACTGACAAAACTAACAAAGCCTGGACCAGCTATTCCTGACAATGGGTGAACAGGGGGAAGTCAGAGGGAGGAACCTGCCAGCCTCCATGGTACAAGGGTTAGCACCATGGGTTATGGGCTGAAAGGTCGCAGGTTCGAACCTCATAAGAGTTATAAGTGTGTGTGTGTGTGTGTGGTGTGTGTGTGTGTGTGTGTGTGTGTGTGTGTGTGTGTGTGTGTGTGTGTGTTGCATATAAAATCTCACCATTGATGAATCTTGGAGCTCTAGCCGAGGAGAACCCCCCCCCCCCCCCCCCTAACTTGGCACATCTTCACTGATGAGCTTTTGGAGTGACTTAAAAAAAATTTGATTTGAAATTTGATTCGACTTTCCCTTCCTTGGCTGTCAGTTAGACCCTCTCTCCATCTCCTTTTTTTTTTTCTCTCTCTCTCTCTCTCTCTCCATCTCCTGCAGTGTGTGCAGTTTTTCTCTGTTTTCACCAGCAGTGTGTTAAGTTTTCTCTGTTTTCACCTGCAGTGTGTGATTTTTTTTTTCTGTTTTCACCTGCAGTGTGTGAAGTTTTTTTCTGTTTTCACCTGCAGTGTGTGGAGTTTTTCTCTGTTTTCACCTGTACTATAGTGTGTGGAGTTTTCTCTGTTTTCACCTGTAGTGTGTGCAGTTTTTCTCTGTTTTCACCTGTAGTGTGTGCAGTTTTCTGTTTTCACCTGCAGTGTGTGTTGGGTTTTCTCTGTTTTCACCTGCAGTGTGTTGAGATTTCTCTGTTTTCACCTGCAGTGTGTGTTGGGTTTTCTCTGTTTTCACCTGCAGTGTGTTGAGATTTCTCTGTTTTCACCTGCAGTGTGTGTTGGGTTTTCTCTGTTTTCACCTGCAGTGTGTTGAGATTTCTCTGTTTTCACCTGTAGTGTGTGTTGGGATTTCTGTTTTCACATGTAGTGTGTGGAGTTTTTCTGTTTTCACCTGCAGTGTGTGGAGTTTTTTCTATTTTCACATGTAGTGTGTGGAGTTTTCTCTGTTTTCACCTGTAGTGTGTGGAGTTTTTCTCTGTTTTCACATGTAGTGTGTGGAGTTTTCTCTGTTTTCACCTGTAGTGTGTGGAGTTTTCTCTGTTTTCACCTGTAGTGTGTGGAGTTTTTCTCTGTTTTCACCTGCAGTGTATTGAGATTTCTCTGTTTTCACCTGCAGTGTGTGGAGTTATCTGTTTTCACCTGCAGTGTGTGTTGGGATTTCTGTTTTCACCTGTAGTGTGTGGGGTTTTTCTCTATTTTCACCTGCAGTGTGTTGAGTTTTCTCTGTTTTCACCTGCAGTGTGTGTTGGGATTTCTGTTTTCACCTGTAGTGTGTGGGTTTTTTCTCTATCTTCACTGCAGTGTGTTGAGTTTTCTCTGTTTTCACCTGCAGTGTGTGTTGGGATTTCTGTTTTCGCCTGTAGTGTGTGGAGTTTTCTCTGTTTTCACCTGTAGTGTGTGGAGTTTTCTCTGTTTTCACCTGCAGTGTGTGGAGTTTTCTCTGTTTTCACCTGTAGTGTGTGGAGTTTTCTCTGTTTTCACCTGCAGTGTGTGGAGTTTTTCTCTGTTTTCACCTGTAGTGTGTGGAGTTTTTCTCTGTTTTCACCGGTAGTGTGTGGAGTTTTTCTCTGTTTTCACCTGCGGTGTGTGGAGGTTCCCTCTGTTTTCACCTGTAGTGTGTTGAGTTTTTCTGTTTTCACCTTCTGTGGGTTGTGTTTTACTCTGTTTTCATTTGCAGTGTGTGGAGTTTTTCTCTGTTTTCACCCGCAGTGTATGGAGTTTTCTCTGTTTTCACCGCATGCGGGTGGAGTTTTCTCTGTTTTCACCTGCAGTAGGTGGAGTTTTTCTCTGTTTTCACCTGCAGTGTGTGGAGTTTTTCTGTTTTCACCTGCAGTGTGTGTGGAGTTTTCTCTGTTTTCACCTGCAGTGTGTGGAGTTTTCTCTGTTTTTACCTGTACTGTAGTGTGTGGAGTCTTCTCTGTTTTCACCTGTAGTGTGTGGAGTTTTCTCTGTTTTCACCTGCAGTGTGTTGAGATTTTTCTCTTTTTCACCTGCATGTGTGTTGGGATTTCTGTTTTCACCTGCAGTGTGTGGAATTTTTCTCTGTTTTCACCTGCGGTGTGTGGAGTTTTCTCTCTTTTCACCTGTAGTGTGTGGAGTTTTTCTCTGTTTTTCACCTGCAGTGTGTGTAGTTTTTTCTGTTTTCACCTGTACTGTAGTGTGTAGACTTTTCTCTGTTTTCACCTGCAGTGTGTGAGTTTTTCTCTGTTTTCACCTGCAGTGTGTGGAGTTTTCTCTGTTTTCACCTGTACAGGGTTCGTTCGTACGGTCCTTGAAAGTCCTTGAAAGTCCTTGAATTTTGGACCTCCCTTTTCAAGGCCTTGAAAGTTCTTGAAAATCAGGCATATGCCTCCAGGTGCTTGAAAAGTCCTTGAATTTTACTGTTACCAAAGAAAAAAAGAAGGATAAAGAGAAAAGAGAGAGAGATTGGCATGGTGAGATCAGATATGGTACTGACTGTAAATTCGTGGAATTTTTATAAAAGTAAAAAAAGAAGAAGAAGAAAAAATAGGAGAAAAAAGAAATCTACGAAAGCAGGCCAAGGGAACTAACTCTTCCATGCCGGTTAGTAATTACTCCCTTTCTCTGCTTTATGTCACAAGGCAATTCAAGCCTAGGTAGGCCCAACAAGACAACTTTTTCTGTTGAAAGACCATGTGTACCAACAATGGGTGTCAAGTTTCATGATAGGGATGGACTAGCAGCTCTAATATAAGGCTTTCACTGGCTGTTCCACGTAGGGTCAGAGAGCAATGGTTATATTAAATTAAATACAACAGTCAGCAGGCCACTGGCCTTCCCTTTTTCATGGATAGTTCCCCCCCCCCCCCCTCTCTCTCTCTATAGTCTCTCTCTCTCTCTCTCTCTCTCTCTCTCTCTCTCTCTCTCTCTCTCTCTCTCTCTCTCTCTCTCTCTCTCTCTCTCTCTGACACACACACACACACTGGAAGTAAATGACTGACTTACACAGGCGCACGCACACACACACACACACACACACACACACACACACACACACACACACACACACACACACACACACACACACACACACACAAGGTAGGTTTACTTGCTTTCAGCCCCAAGGGTGTAGTATTGTGGATTATTTTATTTGTTCAAAATCATTTATGAAACAGGTAAAACATATGAAAGTTAAAGATTTAATGGATTATTCTGATCATTGTCCACTTGATTTAGATATAAATATACCAAGCGTAGACATAAGTCAGAAGTCCGTCAAAATAATAAGAGATACACAGGCAGATTGTATTACTAAAGATTCACCAGAACAAATACGTTTTGTATGGGATAAAAATTCCAAGGAACAATTTCAAAAGTCTCTTTTACTACCATCAATGCAATTACATATAACACAAATAAAAACTAAAACACATGCAGTTTTAGAACAAATAAATCAAAATACAAGGCAGTATGATTCAACAAATGTAGTGAATGAATGTTCCAAGCAACTATCTGATATCTTTATCAAAGTGGCGAAATTAAGCTTGAAGACTAGAAAGTCAAAACCTTTAAGAAGAATTAAACGCAATAAAAAAAAAAAAAATGGTTTGACTCAGAATGTACAAGTACGAGAAAAGATGTAAAATCTTTACTAAATTCAATGAACAGAACCCCATATAAAATTGAACTTCGACAAAAATACTTTTCAAAAAGAAAACAGTATAATACTTTGATAAAAAATAAAAAGAAATTCTACAAAAATAAGTTAGTATCGCAGTTACATGATGCCATTGAAGAAGATCCGAGTATATTGTGGAAAACTTTACAAAAATTAAAAGAAAGTGAAGATGATGGATTGAAACATCAAAATCACATTAGTAGCAGTAAGTGGACTGAACACTTAAAAACACTTGTTGGAAAAGAACCGCAAATAGATCCAGACCGCAAAAAGCAAATACAAATAATGTTCGATGAATTGAAAATAACTGATAATCCACTCCTAGATAAAGAAATTACAACAGAGGAAATTACAAAAACAATCAAAAGACTGAAAAATAAAAAATCACCAGTAGTCTAGTCAATATTTGCAAAAAAAAGTGCCGAGAAAAGAATTAATTGTAATAGTAATGCTTTTGCGATGATTGGATAGGAAAGTAGCTAGCTATCAACATATTCAAAAAGTAGGGGAATCTAAGTGTCGGAAGGTCACTTTTTAAAAAGATTTTATGACGTCATAAAATTTGGATTTTACCATATTTTTTAAACAGTTTGTAATATGGTCTTGTGGCATATCGTTGGAAAGCTTTCGACATGCTGATTACGAATTTGACAATAGAATCACTATTAAACGCAAGATAAAGCAAAAAGCAATGAAAGTATACTGCACATAATGCTAAATTAAGCATTTGCAGCCCATAAGCATGCAAAATCATATATGCTTTCCTGCATTTTACCAGGATTAAACCGAGTTTACGACCACTGTATAGTCCCCACGGCTGAGTAAAGTGATAGTCTCTCCTTGAAGGTCAGAACTTTACAATGAGTATAAAATAAAACAGTGCAGGTACAGGAAAACAGCATCAGAGTTAGTTCAAATAATCACTGTGGCAAGTCACTTCAGTCGGCATAATCAGAACATAGTTCCCAACGAAGAATCAGTACACATCTGATAGTTATTGAAAGCTCAGTTTATCTAGGGTACTCTTGCTGGGATGAAATGAAGCAGCAGAATCAATCAAAATCAGGCACACCCGGTGAGTCAAATTCATTCACTTCCTGAAGCTTTAAAGAAAAAACACATACAGAGAAAGAAAGAAGAAGAGAGAAAGAGAAAGGGATGATGTGACAATCACATATACACTGATACACATAAAAGAATAAAATAAAAATAAATAATAATATAATAAAATAAAACATTCTTCTCCTCTCTACACTGCCCTCCTCCTTTCTCCTCTCTTGACTGCCCTCCTCCAATCTCTTCACTTGACTGCACTCCTCCAATCTCTTCTTTTGACTGCCCTCCTCCAATCTCTTCTTTTGACTGCCCTCCTCCTTTCTCTTCACTTGACTGCCCTCCTCCAATCTCTTCACTTGACTGCCCTCCTCCAATCTCTTCACTTGACTGCCCTCCTCCAATCTCTTCACTTGACTGCCCTCCTCCAATCTCTTCACTTGACTGCCATCTCTTCTTTTGACTGCCCTCCTCCAATCTCTTCTTTTGACTGCCCTCCTCCAATCTCTTCACTTGACTGCCCTCCTCCAATCTCTTCACTTGACTGCCCTCCTCCAATCTCTTCACTTGACTGCCCTCCTCCAATCTCTTCACTTGACTGCCCTCCTCCAATCTCTTCACTTGACTGCCCTCCTCCAATCTCTTCACTTGACTGCCCTCCTCCAATCTCTTCACTTGACTGCCCTCCTCCAATCTCTTCACTTGACTGCCCTCCTCCAATCTCTTCTTTTGACTGCCCTCCTCCAATCTCTTCACTTGACTGCCCTCCTCCTTTCTCCTCTCGCTTTATTCTCCTCCTCCTTTCTCCTCTCTCTACATTCCCCTTCCCTCTCTACATTCTCCTGAAGGGTATCATATGATGCCCATCTTCAGTTTGCTCACTTCTCTGACTGAGGAGCATCATTCACCTTTTGCAGGTCACCAGGAAAGAAGGCCTGGAGTTGATTTTTTCAGGATAACCCCCCAGCCGGGCCCAGCTTAAGACAGGCTGCCCAGGGAGATGGTCTTTCTGGAGCAGGCCCTCATCATACCTGCCCCCATCATACTCCCCCATAACTTTCCTCCACCCTCCATGTACTTATATATATATCTTTTTTTTCCTTTTTTTTTCTTTTTAAATTAAAGGGCATAGTTTTGTCAACTACAAGGTACATAGTAAAACTCCCACTGAAATTCGAACCCATGACACACGGGGACATACAGACCACAAAGTCTGTTCGTCTTATCCAACAGGCCACTGTGCCTGCTTATGAGGTAAGTGAACTTGGGAAATATATATCTGATTTCAGGCTGAGAAGCATGTAGGATATAGAAAATTCCTATTGTGCTGCATTGTGTTCTATTTTACCGTAATGATCTTAAAATGTTGTTTTTCTAATGTTTATTCTTTTTTTTAATTTCATTTTATTTTTTATTGTGTTTCCGGCAATATCCATACTTTCGGAGATTTCTATAAATAAACTGGAAAACCCACAACCTATGAACTCTAAATATTTTTATGTGAGCAGTCGTCAGTGGGGAGTGGAGGAAGCTGTTGCCAAATCTTCAGTGGTGCCCCACAGGTCCACGGGACTACGGGACAGGTGAAGGTGAGGTGAAGGTGAAGTCAGTTGTTCAGTTGATGGGGCAAAATGTAAATATTGTCTTATTTCCTTCATTCCTGTTTCTGATGTTTGTATATATTTTGATCATTGGCATTGTAGATCAGTGTGTGTGTGTGTGGTGTGTGGGGGGGGGGGGGGGTGGGTGTGGGTGTGGGTGTTGATTTTTTTATATTCTGTTATATCGAGGATAATGGAATAAGTACTCATGTGCTTTTTTACGTCCAATCCCCGTGTGTGCGCAGTTTTGTAAATCTTGTGTTTTGATTTTTTAAAATATTCTTTTATATCGGGGATAATGGAATAAGCACTCATGTGCTTTTTTACGTCCAGTCCCCGTGCGCATGCAGTGTTGTAAATCTTGTCATCTGTTCCCACCGGCACACAAAGGCCTACTCATACGAAAAGCGGAACATGATTTAACGTTTGCATAAGATGTTCTGTGTGCGTTCGCACACGGGGCCTCGGTTTTATAGTCTTATCCAAGGACTTTTGGGGAGAGTGGAGTCAACACTGATGTTAACTCCAGAGGAAAATTCCCCTCCAACAGGAATCGAACCTGGGTCGTCAAAATTGCCAGCACAATGTTCTGACGTCTAGGTTATCCCGTACCCGTGTGTGTGCTCTGTGTGTGTGCTCTGTGTGGTGTGTGTGTGTGTGTGTGTGTGTGTGTGTGTGTGTGTGTGTGTGTGTGTGTGTGTGTGTGTGTGTGTGTGTGAGGGAGAGAGAGGGGGAGGGGAGAGGGAGAGAGAGAGAGTCAGTCAAGTCAAATTCTTTTATTTCAAGGATAATCAATAATAATAATAATAATAATAATAATAATAATAATAATGATAATGATAATGATGATGATGATAATAATATTACATGGAATTTAGATAGGGCTTTATCTTGCAAAAACAAATCAAAGCACTTGCACTCGACCCACACAGCACACAAGCAACCAATGACAATAAATAGTTTGAGCAAATTCGAATGTACACACACACACACACACACACACACACACACACACACACACACACACACACACACACACACACACACACACACACGTACGCGCGCGCGCGCGCACACACACACACACACTTATTGAGGTTATACACTTTGGCAGGGTGACGGGAATTTCAGATGTTGAAGGCAGTTGAATACACACTCATGTGTTTTTTGTTACATCCAGTCCCCACCCTCATCAGGGATAAGATCAAGATAAAAAAAAAAAGCCATCTAATCAAACAACAACAATAATAAACCAAAGTGTCAAAAACAAACAAAGAGAGAGAGAAGAGAGAGAGAGAGAGAGAGAGAGAGAGAGAGAGAGAGAGAGAGAGAGAGAGAGAGAGAGAGAGAGAGAGAGAGAGAGAGAGAGAGAGAGAATGAATGAATGAATGAATGACTCAATGAATGACTGATCTTTAATACACAAGAATACAGATTCTAGGCCAAGCAAAGCCTTACATACCCTTCCTGTAAACATACTTTTTTTTTTTTAAATCAAGGATAATATTGGATGATCTTTATCAGTTGAATTATTCTTAATGTAATGACATGTTAAGGTGATATTTTGTGTGCGACTTTTGTACTCCTCTCTCTCTCTCTCTCTCTCTCTCTCTCCCCTCTCCTCTCTCTCTCTCTCCTCTCATCTCTCTCCTCTCTCCTCTCTCTCTCCTTCTCTCTCTCTCTCTCTCTCTCTCTTTCTCAGTCTGTCTGTCTGTCTGTCTGTCTGTCTATCTATCTCTCCCCCCCCCCTCTCTCTCTCTCTCTCTGCATATCATTAGTTAACTCTTTTGCTATGTGGTCTGGTCAATATTTTGCAAAAAGAGTGCCGAGAAAAGAACTATGTGCAATAGTAATGCTTTTGCGATGATTGGATAGAAAAGTAGCTAGCTATTAACATATTCAAAAAGTAGGGGAATCTAAGTGTCGGAAGGTCACTTTTTTTGAAAGATTTTATGACGTCATAAAATTTGGATTTTACCATATTTTTAAACAGTTTGTAATATGTTCTTGTGGCATATCGTTGGAAAGCGTTCGACGTACTGATTACGAATTTGATAATAGAATTACCATTAAACGCAAGATAAAGCAAAAAGCAATGAAAGTATACTGCACATATGCTAAATTAAGCGTTCACAGCCCACAAGCATGCAAAATCATGTATGCTTTCCTGTATTTTACCAGGATTAAACCAAAGTTTACGACCACTGTACCACGACATGCAATGCCTTTATCAGTCTGCTTCACTACATCTTGGCTATCCGTCAGCAGTCTTTCTCCACATAACACACACAGACATAAAAAGTCAGTCCTTTCATCTGGACAAAAATGTGATCAGCCATTGGGTGAAATTCTGGGGTGAAAAGCCCAACAAAATTGCAACGAAACAATGCTTTAGATCAGTGATTTTGTAGAGCAGGTAACAAAGATAAACAAAACATTTTTTTAAGTCACACATCACCCTAAGGTTAAAGTTAAACTGAAAAAAGTTGCATCCCGTTCATTCAGAACTAAAGATATATCAGTGCCGTAAATAGGATCCACTAAATTCAGATCATATGCACACTGTCAGATAGAGACAAGAAACACATAGGCCCTACAGAGAAAGAAAGAGAAGGACAGAAAGTGAAAGGGATGATGTGACACTGTCACACATACACTGATACACATGCTTTTCCATCAGAAAGGACTGCAGATACCCTTTTTTGATACTGTTTATATATATATATATATATATATATATATATATATAATATATATATATATATATATATATATATATATATATATATATATATATACACACATCATCATGGCTTGGCTTCGCGAACGAAGATTAAGGGCACTGTCCACGTCTGGTGCAGGCTTGCTGGTGGCTGTTCAGTCCAATGCGTGACAAACAATCCTGTATAATATATATATATATATATATATATAATATAATATATTATATATATATATATATATATATATATAATATATAATATATATATGCATGCTGTTTTTATCTATATAATGGTGTTATATACACACTACACTACACACTACACACTACACACTACACACACACACACACACACACACACACACACACACATATATATAATATATTATATATATATATATATATATATATATATGTATGTATGTATGTATGTATGTATATGTATATGTATGTATATATATATATATATAATATATATATATTATATATATATATATATATATATATATATATATATATATATATACACATATATATATCAGGCCCATGGTTTGAAACTCTAAACAATGACTATTTCTCTTAATGCCAGGACCTCTGGCCATGTTCATTAAAGTCAAACACACTTTCAAATAAAACAAAACAATGCACACAGAGAGCCGATTTTGACAAGAGTGGTTACCATACATACATTCCTACATTACTGTATAATGTAGGAGCTGGCCCAACACACGTGAACAGTTGTTTCGATGCTGTCTGGTCAAATAGGCACATCAGCGCAGTACATACCATGCATCTCGTAAAAAACAATTAAGCAGTTAAAGTGTGTGTTAAATTTCAAAAGATAAGTCATTAATGCTAAACGAAATAAGAATAAGTAGCATTACAGCTTTGGCACGAAGGTCCTTTCTCTTGCAGCCACGGTCTTTTCTCGGTCAAAACTGGTGGAGCCTGACCAAAAAAGGGAGGATGCCGCGGCACCAGAAGCAGGCCAGCTTTAGCAAACGATCAGTCTCAGAGTGTGAAATACGTTTATTAGTGTGTTTGTTTATTGATTTTCGGCATCTTCCGACACCTACTTTTTTCCTACTTTTTGAGAAATGTTGTTTATGGTATTTTTATCTACCCATTGCACCAAGTTTGAAAACTATTGCAATTAGTTCTTTGCGAAATGCAAGGATTGACTACACTACAGGAAAAAATGGAATAACAAATGAAATGATTAAATCAGTTTCACCTAGTCTTATAGAGACAATGCGGGATATTTTCAATTTAGTGTTAGAAACGGGTATATATCCCTCTGACTGAAAGTGGGAGTGAATGTCCCGATCTATAAAAGTGATGCACATATAATCCGGAAAACTACAGAGGAATTACGTTAACAAACACTATTGGAAAACTATTTTGTCAAATACTAAATCAAAGAATATCTGAATATTTAGAAAATAACAATAGTATTGTCAGAGAACAAGCTGGATTCAGAAAACATGCAGAACAACGGACCATATCTTTCTACTTAACAATTTAATAGATAAAGTGCTAAAAGTAAAAAGTAAAAGACTTTATTGCTGCTTTTGCAGATTTTCAGAAAGCTTTCGATAATGTGTGGCATGAGGGTCTTCTAATAAAGCTAAACGAAATAGGGATAACAGGTAAAACCTATAATGTTATTAAAAACATGTATTGGAATGCAACAGTAATTACAAACAAGCAAGGAAAACACACTGGTGAAATCAGAGTGAAAAGAGGGGTGCATCAGGGAAATACATTAAGCCTACATTATTTAATATATATGTCAATGATATAGTTCAGTATATTGACGAGAAAGATTCACCATATATAACTTGAGAGACCGAATTCCCTGTTTACTATATGCTGATGACCTAGCATTACTATCAACAACCAAAGTAGGTCTTCAAACTAAATTGAATAAACTTCAAGAATACAGTTCAAACTGGGCTTAAAGATAAACAAAACCAAAACAAAGGTAACAGTCTTTACGAGATCACCAACTAAAATTCCCATACATTTTAAGTGTGGAGAGCATTTAATTGAAACAGTAGAAACTTACAAATATCTAGGTGTCATCTTTCATCAGAATGGTAAGTTTCAAGCAACACAAGAACATTTAGTAAAACAAAGTAATAAAGCATTGTAGCCTTTAAAAGAGCAGTTCATGACAAAATTTAAAGACTACTATAATAATGCGTTTATTTGACTCATTAATAACTCCTGTTTTAACTTATGGAGCAGAAGTTTGGTTTCCTTTTTGTTTTCATGGGGAGACAGAATTTCATATTGATGAATTGTTCAAGACATGCTTATCAAATCAGTTTCTGTATGAAACTTTTCATATAAAATTTTGTAAACAAATACTGGAGTTCATAAAAAAGCATTGGTACTACCCACTCTGGGTGAATTAGGAAGATTTCCACTGACTCTTAAAATCATATGCCAGATAATATCCTTTTGGATTCATTTAACAGAATCAAAACCAAACTATTATATTAGAATAGTATACGATTATTTGTATCAGACGAATACATGTGATAAATGGATCAATACAGTAAAAAATATCCTTTACACAATTGGGTTTAAACGTGTATGGTAAAACCAGAGTACTTTTGATGTTCATCAGTTAAGTTATGCTGTTCAAAGAAAGCTTCAGACTATGTATAAAACAGTCTGGAACTACCAGAAAAAACAGTTTGCAAAACTAAAATTTTATGATTTTGTAACCAAGGAATACAGACTGGAACCATATCTTATTAACTAAGAAAACAAAACTCATAAAAATACTTTTTGTAAATTTCGCTTAAGCTGTCACGATTTAATGATAGAGAAAGGGAGACACCAAAATATGCCCAGAAAGGACAGAAAATGTAAATACTGTAACAAAATAGAAGATGAATTTCATGTACTCGATGAATGTGTGTTATATGATGAACTCAGAAACAATTTGTTATTTAAAGTTAAAACCAAAGACAAAGAACGTAAAAAACATATAGATAAGTAAAGCGACATAATCGCAGTTGATATATATCAAGCAGATATCATTATGATATGTGAATGAATGTTTTGAGAAAAGAGAAAAAGAGAAGAAGAAGAATGCAACATGTTTTTAGTGGACATCATTTTGGGCAGAAAGATCATTAAAACTGATGTTTGTTTTGTTGTGTCAAATAAGTCTGCATGACTTAAATGGCAATAAAATATCTTGAATCTTGAATCTTGAATCTTGAATCACACACACACACACACACACACACACACACACACACACACACACACACACACACACACACACACACACACACACACACACAAAACTTCTCTCTCTCTGTCTCTCTCTATCTCTGTCTCTCATCATTTTTCTCCACCTCTCCCTGTCTCTTACACACACAGACACACACACCACTCCCCCCCCCCCCCCCCTCTCTGTGTTTCTCTGTCTATGTGTGTCCTGTCCTTTCTTTCTCTTTCTTCCCTCTATCTGCGTTAGTGCAGCCGCCGCTGTAGTCTAGTGGTTAGGGTGTTGGACTCGTAATCTAAAGGTTGCGGGTTCGATCCCAGCTTTCAGCTATGGTGTTGTGCCCTTGGAAAAGGCACTTTACGGCTATTTTTCTCACCCCACCCAGGTGTAAAAGGGGTTACCAACCTTGTGTTGGGGGTTAACCCTGCGATAGACTGGCGTCCTATCCAGGGGGGAGTCTACGACTCTCAGTCGCTTAACGCCACAGAAACCGGGATAAGCACCGGCCTGATGAGCCTTAGGCTCGGGACAGACTCTAACTTTAACTGCGTTAGTGCACATTTGTCTAGAAATATACTCATTTTTGCTATGTGATTACTTGGGAATAGAACCTCCTTTAGATTGAAGAAATGACAGAAAAAGTCATACTTGGAGAGCTTATTTCAGGGCAGAAATTGCTTAGTATCAAGAACTGAAATTAGTTCAAGGAGAGGCCGTTAAAACAGGCTAGAATTGTTGAAAAATCTTCAGCTTCAGGGGGCGTTGCCCCCGACCCCCACAAGGAGCTCTGCCCCTTCACCCCGCCAGGGGCAATGCCCCCTGGAACACCCCCCACCCCCCCCCCCCACCCCCCCACCTTTCACGATTTTTGGAGTCTGTCAATTCCTATCCCTGCAACACTGAAACTTGATGGGGCACCAGAGACACGCGCGGGATGTGCATACAGTAATATAAGGGGGGAATTATACTTAAATTGCTTCAGGATTGATTTTTTTTCCTTCAGGATTTGGAATGTCCAGAGGACAAAAAAATGTGGATTGAGAGATTTTTTTCACTTTCACCCATGTCAATGTGTGTTGTGATGTGAAAATCTGTCCACAGCAATACCATAAGCTATTCCCCCTTTCCAGCCCCTCCCCCCTCCCTTCCAACCTGTTATCCAGGAGGATGAATGTTTACTATTGTAAACTATTAGTCTCCTGGGTAAAGTAACTCACAGGGAGCTTTACACATATTTAGACTTTGAGAACCAGCATGCAGAGAAATTATGAATGAACAAATGGGGTGATCACTTAGATTGAAATTGTTTTATGCGAAGTGCACACTTTAGGCCAACGATTGTTTTTGATTTAGCCCAGATAACTGCTGTAGAAATATTTCTTGTTATGAAGAAAATTTGGATCAAATGGCTATAGATATTTTCTTTTCAGCTGTAAAGTGTGTAGACATTGTTAAAATGTAAGCACTATTTGTCGATGGAGGTCTTTGAAAATTGAGAGTGAGGTCCTTGAAAGTCCTTGAAAAGTCCTTGAATTTTCTTCCCAAAGATCTGTATGAACCCTGCCTGTAGTGTATTGAGTTTTCTGTTTTCACCTGTACTATAGTGTGTGGAGTTTTCTCTGTTTTCACCTGCAGTGTGTGGAGTTTTCTCTGTTTTCACCTGTAGTGTGTGGAGTTTTTTCTATTTTCACCTGTAGTGTGTGGAGTTTTCTCTATTTTTACCTGCGGTGTGTGGAGTTTTTCTCTGTTTTCACTTGCAGAGTATGTGGAGTTTTCTGTTTTCACCTGCAGTGTGTGGAGTTTTCTCTGTTTTCACCTGCAGTATGTGGAATTTTCTCTGTTTTCACCTGCAGTATGTGGAGTTTTCACCTGTGCCGACTTTCAAAATGCCAGTGACAGGGCTTGCAGCAACCCTAGAGTGTTTGCTATACTCTGCTTTACAAGACATGGCGTTTTCATCATTCAAAGTAGATAGCAGAGGAGATCAAACTGTAGTCGTGCTCAGACTTGAGTTACTAGTGCAGCTACCTGCTTGCTATACCCTGACACTCCACTTCAAAATGCTACGTTTAGGAGAAAGTGCCCATCTCGGGTTAACAGAGGTAGAAGAAGAGCAGAAACCCACAGAAGCAAGCCAAAGAAAAAGGCAAGGTAGTTTGAGAAGCATGGCTATTATTTTTTAGCTGTTTTTTTTTTTTCTCTTCCTCTCTGTGTTGGAGTAGAGAGCAGAGCAAAGTTGCAGCAGGAGAAAAACAAGCAATAGTTTTTTGTGTTTTGTTTTGCATTTTTTTTCAATAATAAAAAAAATCCTGATAAGAGGACAGATTTATTTATGCCTGCATAAGGTGTCTGCAGAGAATGCACCAAGCCCCCCCTCCCCCCCCCCCCCCACACGCATGCATACACACACACACACACACACACACACACACACACTCACACACACACACACACACACACACACACACACACACACACACCACACACACACACACACACACACACACACACAGGCGCGCATGTGCTGGAACACACACACACACACACACACACACACACACACACACACACACGCACGCACGCACGCACGCACGCACGCACGCACGCACGCACACACACACACACACACACACACACACACAGAATAACTTCGAAGGGACACCAGCTTACACCATTTTACCAGTTTCATCCTTTACTTAGCTGCTTTTACACCACTGTGGACAGAAAGATATTTTCAAACACACTTTCTACTCCCCCCCCCCCCCCCCCTGGGTATGCTAAGGGCCTGTCAGTATAGATAGCATACATCCCCACCTTCTGAAAATGTGCTATAAATTCCCTCTTTCCCCGTCCCTCTCTTTGTTTCTGCCTTGTTTCTTTTTCTTCCTGTATCCTCCTTCTCATCTATTTTCTGCATTCTTGGTCCATTCTCCTGTCTTTAATAATAATAAGAAGAATACATGGATTTTATGTAGCACTATATCTTGTAAAAACAAATCAAAGGGCTTTTTACATGAAGACTTCAAAGATAACAATTCTCTCCCACACCAAATTCAGATGGGCTAGGCCTGACTAGGGGGGGGGGGGGGGGGGGGGGGGGACGATAGCCTAGTGGTCAGAACATTGCGCTGGCAATTTGACGACCCGGGTTCGAGTCCCGTCGAGGAGATTTTTCTCATGGAGTTAACATCAGTGCTGACTCTACTCTCCCCAAAAGTCCTTCGGATGAGACTTTAAATTTAAACCGAGGCCCCGTGTGCGAACGCACGCAGAACATCTTGCGCACACGTTAAATCCTGTTCCGCTTTTCGTAAGAGTAGGCCATCGTGTGCCGGTGGGAACAGATGACAATATTTACAAAAACTGCATACACACGGGGACCGGATGAAAAAAAAGCACATGATTGCTTATTCTGTTATCCTCGATATAAAAGATTAAATAAATAAAAACCAACAAGCGACCTGTGTATGAATCCATCATGTGTACAAAACCATTATATCGCTAAATTTTATCATGTGCATGCAAATTTATAGATGTCTAACTTAGTAGTGTTGAATATGTTTTATATCGTTGCTAAACATATTTCTTTTAATAAAGGTGTGTGTGTGCGCGCGCGCGTGCGTGTGTGTGTACGTGTGTGTGTGTGTGTGTGTGTGTGTGTACGTGTGTGTACGTGTGTGTGCGTGTATGTGTGTGTGTTTAAAAAATGTTACCTTTTTTGTGTGTGTTCAAGTTATTTCTCTATTTCTTATTAGCTGTTTAGATATGCTTTTCATCACTGCAAAACAAATTTCCTTTGATAGAGGACAATAAAAGAGTTGAATTGTTGAATTGCTAAAAGTGGATAAAAACGGTCACATACGACAAAATCTTTCCATTGGTGAACCTCGGAACTCTTGTCGAGGAACGAAAATAATCATCATTAATGTAAGAATAATCTGACCAACCAAAACGCAAACCCCCAAAGTCGGAATGGGATACCTTAAAGCTACGTTCACGCTAAACCCGCCAAATTGCTGTCAGCCAGTTGCCGTCAGCAAATTGCCGCCACCAGTGTTCACGGTCCGGTAGAGCCCGAAGTTGCTGTCGGGCAAATTGTTGTATTATTAATATTAGGCTTGTGGCCACATTGTGACTGGATAGGTTTCATTAATAATTATATTATTTTAAGGAAGTGTTTTTTGTGGGTGTTTTGTTGGTGTTTTTTTTTTTTAAATAATGAAATCACCTGAAAATGCCCTTCTCTGTGTGTTTGTCTGTCTCTCTGTCTCTATCTGTTTGTCTCTCTGTAGATGACAGATCTCCTCTGTACAGCCACAATGAGTTTGTCTTCATCCATTTTCAATTTTTGCCACGAATCTGTATAGCCTACTGCTTTCCTGCGAATCAAGTGCATTCACTCTGTCGGTATGGTGGGAAATTACTTCCCTTGGACCAGCCAGCCGTTTCTTTTGTGTACACGAGGCAAAGCAAATTGCTGGCTGACAGCAGCTGACGGCAGCTGGCTGGCAGCGTGAACGGGTATCGCCGGTTTTCATAGCAGGAAAGAAGAAAAGGGTACGACCACAGATTCCAACCAGTTGCCGGCGGCTGCTGACGGCTGCCGCCGCCAATTTGGCGGGTTTAGCGTGAACGTACCCTTATAGTGGGTAAAAAACGGTCACATAACCAAAATCTCACCTTTGGTAAACGTCGGGGCTTTAAGCTGATGATCATAAAAAATATCTATATGAAATTTTTTTTAAAAAGTTGTCTTAAATTTGGAGTCATTCCATCATTAAAAAAAAATAAATCTGGTGGTAACTTGTAGAAATCACCCCACACAGAGACTTGAAACACGTTGTCAAGTCGTTTTCATTATTTGCTGCCCACAAAGAAAATAATAAATAAATAAGATTTCAACCATAATCCCATTTCAAACACTTATAATTCTCCGAAAAAAGGGCAGAACGTCCAAACCAGCACTGTACCCCCTCAACCATTTCGGACCCACGTGACTTCCGTTTCGGGTCTCGTCTCGCCACGTTCCTGCAGGAAGATACACATCACGCGACCTTGACCCTCGTTCCAGGACCGGTGCCACCAGAAGGTCGTTTCCCAGAAGGAACTGGGAATCGGTGGTCAGAGCGACATGGTCTGAAGGCACGATCCACCAGAGGGGTCTGACGATGGGAGCACCGCTCTTTGTGGCTTCCTGTGCTAAAGAGATGAAGGTGTCGGTGTAACGGTTGCGAAGATCGGTGAATTTCTTGCAGATGGATTGAATGGTTGAGTTGTACACCCATGGCCCCACAGAGAACTGCAGGAAAGGCAGGAAGGTGTTCACCTGTGATGAGGACACAACAGCTGTTGAATTGTTAACAAATTTATAGGAAGAGGATTTATTTGAAACCAACACACACACACACACACACACACACACACACACACACACACACACACACACACACACACACACACACACGCACGCACGCACGCGCGCGCGCGCACACACACACACACACATGCACACACACAGAGTACAAGAAGATTTATTTCACACACACACACACACACACACACACACACACACACACACACACACACACACACACACACACACAGAGTAACACTAACACACACACACACACACACACACACACACCACACGCACGCACGCGCGCGCGCACACACGCACACAACACACTATTCAAGATTTAATTCCTGTCCACCCTTTTCAGGCATGGAGGAGAACAAATGAATTCAACAGGAGAAAAGAAACCTTACAGCAATACGCCCAAAAGTATTATCAATACTAACAGGAACTTTTTTTTATATTATATACTAACAGGAACTGAAAAGCAAGAATTCATTGCAAAATGATACATAACATTAAAGACTCAAGACATTTTCACACACACACACACACACACACACACACACACACACACACACACACACACACACACACACATACACACACACACACACACACACACACACACACACACACACACACACACACACACACACACACACACACCATAGGGGTAGCCTATATAAAGAAAATGACAATCTAAAATGCATTTTAACAAAATGGCAACCAGACTCAGTCATCATGAAGTCAATATGATTGATGGGGAAAAAAAGAAACAACTTTAATAGATACTTTGGTACAACATGCAACCTATCATTATGCCGTGACAACGTGAAACTATGTAGCAGTAAATAGATTTATACATACATACGTACGTACGTACGTAGGTACGTACATACATACATACATACATACATACATACATACATACATACATACATACATACATATATATATATATATAATATATACATATAAATATATATATATATATATATATATATATATATATATATATATATATATATATACATACTAATCCCTTCAGGCATGGTTTAAAAGAAGTTGTGTGTTGTGTGTGTGTGTGTGTGTGTGTGTGTGTGTGTGTGTGTGTGTGTGTGTGTGTGGTGTGTGTGTGTGTGTGTGTGTGTGTGGCTTTCTTCAATTTAACGTCTCTTCACTCATTAGATGAGAAAAAAGTTAATTAAGGTCATTTGTGTCACTTGTGTGCATGAGTGTGTATGTGCGAGTCTGTGGGTCTGTTTGTCAATGTGTGTGCCTGCAGATGCGTGAGTGCTCATATACAAGTGTGTGTGTGTGTGTGTGTGTGTGTGTGTGTGTGTGTGTGTGTGTGTGTGTGTGTGTGTGTGTGTGTGTGAGACAGACAGACAGACAGACAGACAGACAGACAGACAGACAGGCAGACAGACAGACAGACAGACAGAGACAAAGAAAGAGACAGAGACATTGACAGATAGAATCAGTTCAAACAGTTTAAAAAAATGTCTAACTAACTAAAAAAGAAAAATGTCCTACCTGCAACCATCGGACATACAACTCAGCATCAGGATAGAGCGTGCTGTCGATGTGCACCTCGTCCACTCCATTTCCTCCAATCATATCGGGCAGGACAAACGGGTAGCCAATCAGACCAAAGGTTAGAGCGGTTGGGATGACGGTCCTGATGGCTCGGTGGTAACCCCAATCGCTCTGCCGGTCCAGCATTCGGAACATGATTGGTTTATCCTGACTTCCGCTGCCCACACGTACTTCCTGTGCCCGAATGTTTTCGTCAGACCTGAATGAATAAATGAATGAATGAATGAATGAATGAATAATCTTTATTTTTCAAGAGTTACAGAGTCAGGATTTACATGACTCTAAAAAGGGCAGGTACCCATTTATAGCTGGGTGATCCGGGGGACTGTGCTGAAGCCAAGTTGCACAAAAGGTCACCCATCCAACTGGTAACATCGCTGGATGCTGCCAAACTTTGACTTGGGAAAGGGAGTGTTCTGACCACTGAGCTAATTCCATCCCTGCCCCCTCCCCCACCCATGCAAAAAGATCTTTGGATGAGATTATACCATGATGTCATGTTTACACCTTGCATACATGTAGGCCTTTCAGAAGAAGGGGTCATTGTTTGCCTGGGAAACATATGATTTGTTTTCTTAACAATTGTGCATGCTGGCGTTGTGTTTAGATAACATCCACCATGTCGGAATGCTTACCTTAAAGGTGGGCAAGTGGTTGCGTGCATAAAATCTAATCATTGGTGAGCCTTGTACACAGAGAGAGAGAGAGAGAGAGAGAGAGAGAGAGAGAGAGAGAGAGAGAGAGAGTGTGAGTGAATGAATGAATGAATGAATAATATTTATTTTTCAAGGGTAACGGCGTAAGAAAGAGCAAGAGAGAGAAAGAGAGACAGACAGACAGACAGACAGACACAGAGACAGACAGACAGACACAGAGACAGACAGATAGACAGACATACTTTGCCTTGCCTTGCCATATTTCTCCTTCAAGCACATACCTGAAGGCCATATCCACGTACAAACGGCTGAACTGGTCTGGACTCTCCAAAGGAAGGTGTGTGGAATACACTTTGGGCAGCCAGTTGGCCTCTCCCGCGTCATACTTGAAAGAAGTGACGTTGTACACGTCACGCAGATGACGCGTCCCATTGAGGAACCAATCAACAGCCTCGGGATTGGTGACGTCAAGATG
>CM060348.1:6023848-6029133 GCA_030674155.1 Stramonita haemastoma
CACACACACACACACACACAACACACACGGATAGCCTAGTGGTCAGAACATTGTGCTGGCAATCTGACGACCCGGGTTCGAGTCCGGTCGAGGAGATTTTTCTCCTGGAGTTAACATCAGTGCTGACTCCACTCTCCCCAAAAGTCCTTCGGATGAGACTTTAAACCGAGGCCCCGTGTGCGAACGCACGCAGAACCTTTTGCGCACTCGTTAAATCCTGTTCCGCTTTTCGTAAGAGTAGGCCATCGTGTGCCGGTGGGAACAGATGACATTTACAAAACTGCATATACACGGGGACTGGATGCAAAAAAGCACGTGCTTATTCCATTATCCTCGATATAAAAGAATGAATGAATAAATAAATAAATAAATAAATAAATAAATTACACACCCCTCAACCTTACCCGTTTGGACAATCTTCTGAGCAAACTGCAACACCAGGCTCTGATTGACCGGTCCTTTGTACATGGCCCACGTGGACCAAATAGCGCCGCGGAACAGGTGCTCTGCAGGTATGCCCCTAGGTTTGGCCACGTGCAGCGAAGTCATGTGACCATGCACGCCTCTGACGTCAGCGCCTTGACAAACTTGATACCGCAAAACAGGCAGAGAACGGTTGAAGTTGACGTAAGGGTAGCGTGTGTATTTGGCCGCCATGCACATCAGACCATCCCCGCTTTGGTTAAAACTGAGGTGCAGAGGAACCTCAGGGTAGACGTAAACCCCAAACCCGTTGGAGGACACGAACAGGCGTTCAAGAACGTCCCCGTATTGTTTATTCCAGGCATCTCCCGTCACGTAAGGCGCCATGTTTTGCTGGACACTGTTCAAGGGCCAGAACTGGTTGTAGTCTTCGAATCCGCCGTACCAGTAAGCTTGTCTTAAGCTGTAGCAGTCTTGTAGAACCTGCGTGACGCAAGACAAGGCCGTCCATGTGACGTCGTAGCAGTCTGCTGCTGCTACGTCAGAGTTGGTGACGCGTGTTTGGGTTTGGTGACGGGAGATGTGAAGAGTTCTGTCCCCTGGCCATTGGAAACAGATACTTCCGTCTGTTGTGGTGTGACATGGTTCTGCTTGATCTGTAGAGAGGGAAAATGTTATTGTATCACAGAGAGAGAGAGAGAGAGAGAGAGAGAGAGAGAGAAGAGAAGAGAGAGAGAGAGAGAGGAATTTTTTTTTTTCGAGGATAATGAATAAGCATTGTGTTATTGTACCAGAGAGAGAGACAGACAGACAGACACAGAGAGAGAGAGAGAGACAGAGAGAGGGGGGGGGGGGGAGACAGAGAGAGACAGAGACAGAGAGAGACAGAGAGAGAGAGAGTTCAGTGGTCAGAGCACTCGCTTTTTCCCCAGTCAAGTTAAGCAGCGTCGAACGTGGTTGCCAATTGGATGGGTGACCTTTTGCGTGCCTTGGCTTCAGTACAGTCCCCCCCCAATTCACCCAACTGTCAGGGAAGGTAAAGCAGCGAGGGAGAGGAGATGGGCACCACCATCAGCATGCTGGCTCCTAGAGAAGCTGAGGTCTATGACGCCTCGCTGCCCTACGACCACACAGGTTATGGGACAACCTTTACCTGTATCTTGTTACTCTCCTCTTATCATTTCTCATTTCTCCAAAAGTAATTAATACTTTCTCCCCCCCCCTCCCTCCACCTCTCCTCCATCCTGATCTCAACATGGCCGACCCCCATTCCATGTCATTGCTTGTTGGTATACATTGTAGTTTTCTATCCCCCCCCCCCCTCTCTCTCTCTCTCTCTCTCTGGTACAATAACATAATGCTTATTCATTATCCTCGAAATAAAAAGAACCCCCCCCCCCCTCTCTCTCTCTCTCTCTCTCTCTCTCTCTCTCTCTCTCTCTCATCTCCTCTACACACACACACACACACACACAACAACACCACACACACACACACACACACACACACACACACACACACACACACACACACACTTCTAATAAGAGCACAACTTTTTGCTTTTTCATTCATTCAGCCAGACAGAGAAAGACGTACTTGATGTAGAAAGATTCACTCCCATGCTAGCAACATTGGTGACTTCCCCTGAATTGCTCTGTATCGTCAGCTGTGTGTGGTCACCTTCAACCCGGAAGTGAAGGAATTGACCAATGGATGCCTCGTAACTGCAACATGATGACCAAGAGTGCTTTTAAAAAAATGGCACAATTAAAAAAAAGGCATTTGTATGAAGGTCAAAGTCTATGTATACGAAATTCAGTCAAAATCAAAGTAGTAGGAGCAGGGGCAGTAGGAGCAGCAACAACAGTAGCAGAAACAGCAACTGCAGCAGCAGCAGGAACAACAGCAACTGCAGCAGCAACAACTGCAGCAGCAGCAACAACAACAGTAACTGCAGCAACAGCAGCAGCAACAACTGCCGCAGCAGCAGCAACAACAATCGCAGCAGCAACAACTGCAGCAGCAACAACAACAGCAGCAACAACTGTAGCAGCAGCAACAGCAACAACAATAGCAACACCAACAACAGGAACAACAATAGCAGCAGCAACAACAACAATAACAGCAACTGCAGAAGCAGCAACAACAACAACAGCAACAACAACATGAAAAAAAAAATCCGCTATTCATCCCCACAAGACAAACAGTAATATTCAACAGAATAACCAAACAAAAAACCGCGACCCCCCCCCCCCCCCCCCCCCCCCCCCCCCAGCTATGCTACCACTGCATTAGCCATGCAAAGAAATCCATCAAATATATTTTCTTACAGTACAGCTTTGTTTCATCCGGAGAAATCTTAACATCGTGAATCGAAGCAGCTGTACTTGTCGAATTTTACACCAGAACTTCTGCCGAACAGACCTTTTTTTTTTTTTCCTAATAAATATTATTTATTTATTTATTTATTTATTTTCTTCAGACCAGACTTACACTATCCTTTCCTTTTAAAACAGCCATGCAGTTGAACAGCCTAAGGCTTCGGTCACATGGATCAGTCAGTCACTCACTTATGATAGCGTTCTTCTTAATAAGTTGTTCCTCGGCTAGAGCACCAGAGGTATATATATATATATGTGTGTGTGTGTGTGTGTGTGTGTGTGTGTGTGTGTGTGTGTGTGTGTGTGTGTGTGTGTGTGTGTGTGTGTGTGTGTGTGTGTGTCTCTCTCTCTCTCTCTCTCTCTCTCTCTCCCTCTCTCTCTCTCTCTCTCTCTCTCTCTCCTCTCTCTCTCTCTCTCTCTCTCTCTCCTCTCTCCTAATTTGACGACCCAGGTTCGAGTCCGGTTGAGGAGATTTTTCTCCTGGAGTTTTAACATCAGTGCTGACTCCACTCTTCCCAAAGAGTCCTTCGGATGAGACTTTAAAACCGAGGCCCCGTGTGCGAACGCACGCAGAACATCTTGCGCACACGTTAAATCCTGTTCCGCTTTTCTTAAGAGTAGGCCATCGTGTGCCGGTGGGAACAGATGATATTTACAAAACTGCATACACACGGGGACTAGATGTAAAAAAGCACAAGAGTGCTTATTCCATTATCCTCGATATAAAAGAATAAATCAAATTTAAAAAAAAAGAATCGATCTCTCTCTCTCGTTCCGCTTTTCGTTAGAGTAGGCCATTGTGTTCTAGTGAGAACAGATGACAAAATTAACAAAACTGCGTAAACACGGGACTGATTGTAAAAAAAAAGCACCTGAGAGCTTATTCCATTATCCTCGATATAAATGACTAAATGAATAAATAAATAGTCTCTGTCTCTGTCTCTCTGTCTGTCTGTCTCTCTCTGTCTGTCTGTCTGTCTCTCTATGTGTCTCTATCTGTCTGTCTGTCTGTCTGTCTGTCTGCCTCTTTCTGTCTCTCTGTCTCTCTCTCTCTGTCTCTCTGTCTGTCTGTCTGTCTGTCTATCTGTCTGTCTGTCTCTCTCTCTTCTTTCTCTCTCTCTCTTCTCTCTCTCTCTCTCTCTCTCTCTCTCTCTCCTCTCTCCTTCTCTCTCTCTCTCTCTCTCTCTCTCTCTCTCTCAGGGACTCACACTGTTCCATGCTTGTGATCAAGATCATCATTATCATCATGATCATCAGAATTGTCGGTCAGCTTCCAGGCGAGGATTGCCACCAAGGTGATGACGACAGCAACGACAACGACGAGGAAGAGCAGGAGCCAACGGCCGCTGAACTGGCGATTACCTCCCATAGCTTGTTACTTTAAAAAAATAATAATAAAAAAGCAAAAAAAAGCAACCAAAAAAAAAGCCAAAAAAAAAAAGCCCACTTCTAAAAACACGATGTACAGAATACTCGCCAGCTTGTTTTTTTTAATACAATACAAAGTAGCAGATTTTTTTTTAATTTAAAGAACAGTTTTGAATACTTAGTTCTTAAGCAACAGCACAAGAAATACACTAATAAACACAGTTTTGAAATAAATCATCAACAAAAGAAGAAAAAAAACTTCAAAAACACAGTGTTCTCTGAAGTTGGAGTATGACTGCCTATACCCATACAGAGAAATTTTCTGGGAGGAAAAAAACAGCCATACACACAATCTTCCCACCCAGTGTATCTTCAACAGTCTCACAATCATTCCAAGGTAAGATAAATAAAAGCAACAACAAAAAACCCACAAAACCCCCCCAAAACAATACCTATTCTGGGTGACCCCTAGAGTATCAAATTCGAGAACACCCAACCCCCCAAAAAACCCCAACAACAGCAACAATATCATCAACAACAACAACAACACAATAAACCGAATACTCACCGACAACCAACTTCAAAATGCTCAAACTATACCGAACAAACAACAACTGAAACCAGCCCAACCCACAACCACACACTGAAACCTCTGCTATATACATTAATTTTCCATTTCTCTCTGGTCAAGACGAAAGACATTCGATTTATCAAAAAGGAGAAGACTTTGCAGTAGTAATACTTACGCTAAAGGTCTCCTCCTACCAGCTACCCTCAAGATCTGCAGAAGAACGAAAGCGTAAGTAAACGTAGATGGACAGATTTTGAGCTGTGTCAACAAACCCCGGGCTTATGATGTAGATAAGATCGCTCTGGCCTCGACCTGTTCTGTAGTGATAACTGCAAAGGGACTGGTCGTAGTAGTAATCTGACAGTGTCTGCTTTTACTGCTTGCTGGGTTGCTAGCTCGGTGGGCTGGTTGGTTGGTTGGTTAGTTGGTTGGTTAGTTGGTTGGCTGGTTGGTCTGTTGGTTGGTTGGCTGGTTGGTTGGTTGACGGGTTGGTTGGTTGGCTGGTTGGTTGCCTGGTTGGCTGGTTCGTTGGGTGATTTGTT
>CM060348.1:6029233-6031733 GCA_030674155.1 Stramonita haemastoma
CCAAGCTCCCAAAAGCCAGCGAAACACGGGGAAAGCAAAAGACCAGTCCCCTTCCTCTCCCCTGTGTTCTGCCCTTCCGCTTGCGTCCTTCCCTTTTTTCTCTTCTTCTTCATCTTGAAAACCCGCGACAAAAAAATTCCGACAAAACAAATCTGGGGTGTGTTTTTTTTTTTTCCCCACAAAAGACCCAGTCAGTCCAAGAGACACAAAAAACTTCAAAAATTCCCAATAAAAGAAAACATGATATGAAACCCAAAACCCAGGAAATATATGCTGATATACATATACATATAAAATATATATAAGAGAAGAGAGGGAGGGGGGGAAAGGGGGGGGAGGGAGGGAGGGAGAAAAGAGAGAGAGAGAGAGGAGAGAGGGGAGAAAGAGAGAGAGAGAGAGAGAGAGAGAGAGAGACTAAAATTGAAAACAAAAAAAAAAAAAAAAAAGTTTTGATAACTTGAGTCACAAGAAATGAATGGAAGATATTTCATAAAAAAAAACCCGAAAGAAACAAGGCAGATTTATAGGCTTTGTGATGGCGATGATTTCTTTGTACATGTTCATGCACCTTTTGACCCTAAACTAAAAAAAAGACCCATTTACCCCCCCCCCCCCCCCCTAAAAAAACCCACCCACCCCCCTCCCCTCCCCCAATTCTAACCTAAAAACAAAGAAAAAAAAAAAAACACATCTCAGAAAGCTGCCCATATACTTTGTAAAATTTCTTTACCAAAATTTTTTTTTTTTTTTAATTGTTCCCCTTTAAAAATGTTTATCTTTAGTTTTCGGGTGAAATGTTGTTCAGTAAAATTGATAAGAAATAATTTAAAAGGGGTTCGGGAATACTGTACTTTGATCAGTAAAAAAAAAAAAAAAAAAGGAAACACCAATTTTTTTCTCTGTAACACTGTGTACTCAAATTTCTAAGGGTTTAACAACACAAAAGCATGTCAACTACAGTTGTTTTGGTTTCGGTTTTCCCTTTTTCCGACATTTTCTACAATCCTTCTTCAATCCCTAAAGGGGTTTACAGGCTTTAAAATAATTTGTGGAAAGTACGGGATCATACTTTTTTTGTGAAAAAAAAAAAACCCAAAAGTCAAAAACCCTTCATTTGATTTCATTACTTTCTTCCAATTTTTCCCTAAATTTTTTTAGCATGGGAAAATTTTCCACACACTCTATAACTGTCCTGGGAGGGCTGAGCTAATTGTAAAAAACCCCCTGTGTTCTCATTCCCCCCCCCCCCCCCCCAAAAAAAAAAAATTCCTTTTTTACATGTTAAAAATTTTTTTGGTTGCAAAATATTTAAATTTCCCAGTTCTCAACTGTAAATTGATTTCCTAAGGAGAAAAAAAAAAGGAAGAAAAAGAAAAAAAGAGTTCACAGTATACAAATTCAATTCATTAAAACTGTACTGCATTTGTCTAAATTCAATCACTGCTCCTATCATCCAACTCAAAGATCAAACGGAAAGCAGTTTGTCCCAAAATGTAATTTTCTAAAAAAAATAATAAAGCAGTGCTTGCACACCCCACACAACACGCACACACACACACGCATGCACGCACGCACGCACACGCACGCACACACGCACGCATACACGTGTCACACACCCTAATCTATAAAGTTAAAATCTTTCCTTGTTTTTCTTCAGCTAG
Organism: Stramonita haemastoma; assembly: GCA_030674155.1. Lineage (NCBI taxonomy): Eukaryota > Metazoa > Mollusca > Gastropoda > Neogastropoda > Muricidae > Stramonita > Stramonita haemastoma. The sequence goes on from CM060348.1 coordinate 6,030,895, forward strand.
GCATTTCTAAATTTTCACTAATAAAAACACCCTGCATTAAAATGCAAAAATAAGACTGCAAACTAAATAGTCTTCTAGGGCTAAAAAACATACACCTTACAAACATTTTTTAAAAAAATACCCCAACCAAACCCAACCCAACTTGAGGTAGTGAAATAAAAATCAATCCAACTCTTGTTCATCCCTTGAAGATTCACAAGCAATCCCCCAAACCATATCAGCTAGGAACACTGAACCTATCCATTCTTGCATTGCTCAAACTAAAGAGTCTTCAGACTCTTTTAACTAGGGGTGATTTTTCTTTAAAAATTAAAGAAAAGAAAAAAGAAAAAAAAAAAAAGAAAAAAAAGGAAGGAAAGAAAAGAAAAAAAAGAAAAAAGAAAAAAAAGGTTCTAACTGATAGGCTTGGGGTTGTCCTGAGGATGATTTAATAATTAATTAAAAGACAAAGTAAAAGTTATCATCAGGAAAATATTCCTTTCTTGCTACGATTTGTCTCTGGAGCGAGTAAAAAGCCCTTGGGTTTTTTTTGTGTGTGTGTGTGATTTTCCTAGTAGCCAAGACTATGAAGTTCACAAATGCGGAGACTTTGCAAATCATGCAACCCTGGCCCTTGTTTAATGAAAAGCAAGCTTTCATATATATAAATAAGCAATCACTGAAGTTGGATGCGCTGGGCCTGACTTGTCAGGTACTTTAATATACAGCAGCGCAGCACGATGATGTATTTTCACTCCAATGGCCAGACAACAACAGTTGCTGTCTTCAGCCAAAATATAAGTATTGTACAGTTAGAACTATGAGGATTTTTACAGGCTTCTTGGTGATAGTTCTTTTTC
>CM060348.1:6039233-6056733 GCA_030674155.1 Stramonita haemastoma
GTTTTGAGCTTTGAGACAGACGAACAACGAATCACAAACTACACTTTCCTTACTAATGTGGTTATGTTGTGGTATTATTGTTTTAGTAATCTTCCTTTACGACCCCCAGATTTAGGCTAAGATTGGTTAATTGATTAAAAAAAAAAAAAAAAAAAAAAAAGCGATTTCTCAAACTTTTACTTTGTATTAGTCGTACACAAGGTAGATTTTCACACATTATTGCAATTTTATCTCTACACATGTATTTATTAATGGTTCAGTTTAGATGTATACACAATATAAAATCTCTCACAAAAAACGAGGAACACACAGACAGAAACAGGACACACATATGAAAGAATAGGAGACGATGAAAAAACATTCAAAAAAACAAACTGATGTACAAGCAAAAACTCACGCTTACAACACAGCAACAGACAAAGTAGCAGATATTTTTTTTTCCCGCAACAATGTTAAAAAAAAAAAAAAAAAACCACGCAAAAAAAAAAAATTTAAAGCAGACTTCTCCGTATCCGTTCCAAAAAGAAAAAAACATAAACACACACACCCAAACCCCAAACCAACGAGAGAAAAAAAAAAAAAAAAAAAAAAAAAAACTGAAGCAGAAAAATATGGCAGTGACTTATACATAGGCAGTTCCATTGCTAAGGTTTTTGGAGGTTCGCCGCCACCTTAACTTTGTTTTTCTTTTTTTGTCTTTTTTTTTTTGTTTGTCTTTTTTTTTTTCTTAAACCTCTGATCACAGAGAAACTGGCCTGCTTGAACCATGGTACTATGTTCTGCTCGTGCTGTCCGCTACGTCTAAGCACTACTACGTTGTCCTTAAAGCATCTGTCGACCCTGCTCTCCAGTCACCTCCCCCTGTGCGGCAATGTTTGCATTGTGGGGAGAGGAAAGGAGAGTCGTCTGTCCCCTGTTCGCTCCACAATGCCAAATGTTTCCTCTTCAAAGCTTTGTGTGGGACTGCTGCACGAAAATGGCGAAAACACAAAAGCGCTGCAAACAAACGCGAGAAAACACTGACGCACACTTTGCAGAGAGGTCCTTGGGACTTTTTTTTTTTGGGAGGGGGGGGTGGTTGTTGTGTGTTGTATATCTGGTTGGTTTTCTTAAGCACAAAGGAAAAAAAAAAAAAACCACAAAAAAACATCACCCAGCACTGTTTCTCAAATTATTTTTTGTGTGAAATTTTTTTTTTTTTTTTTAACAGAACATATTCCAAGCTGAAACAGATCCACGATGCTTTTGTGAAGTTCTCGACCGATCCACATGGTCGGCTTTCAACTCCGTGGTTTCTCAACCGGTGCAGCAGACATCTTTGTTCGTTTGATAATTTTCTGTCCGTTTTGCCCTATTTTTTCTCTCTCCAAATATTATTACACCAGCAACATCTTTTTCAAAAGAATTACAATTTTTTTGCATGATTTTCTTAGTTGAGAGTTTGTACAATTACTGAGCAAATGTGTGTGTGTGTGTGTGTGTGTTTGTGTTTGTTGTGTTGTGTTGGTTTGTTGTGTTGTGTTGTGTGTGTGTGTGTGTTGTGTGTGTGTGTGTGTGTGTGTGTGTGTGTGTGTGTGTGTGTGTGTGTGTGTGTGTGTGTTGTGTGTGTGTGTTGTGTGTGTTGTGTTGTGTGTTGTGTGTGCGTGTGTGTGCACGCACACGTGCATGCACACATGCATGAGCAATCACATAATTTGTCATGAATAAATGTGCTATATAATATTACACATGATCCAAGTCTTTTACAAGTCAGAATTCTGCAACTTTTTGTCATGATTTATGGTCTGTTCTGCAAACAAATGGCCTGTACCTCCTTGTCTTTGTGTGTGTGTGTGTTTATTTTTTTTTTTTTTTGTTTTTTTGCTTTTGAGCTTTTTTACCTGCTGCTGTCACAGAGTCATCATTTCACCATGTCTGAGCCACAAAAACCAACATCACTTCTTTTTTTTTCTTCTTTTTTTTTTTTTCATACACCTTTCCCTGAAATCACACCCAAGTACATTTCAATGCCTTTATACTCGTCTTTTCACAGTTTCGGTTTTTTACCTGCCTTTTTTTCTTTTTCTTCTTCTTTCCTCTCACGGTTCTTTGGTTTCACAAGCACACAGAACTTTACAAATCTCTACACACGTTTGCTATTAAAACATTTTAACAACTTTTTAAAACTCCTCACTTCAAGCCCAAACCGCTTATCTAGTTTTTGGTATCCCTTCACAAAACGATTCCCTGTCGACATTCGGAAGCCAAGCACAAAAATAAACTTCTGTATTCTTTCTTCACAAACAGTTCTTCGGTCAAAACATTTTTCTTTTTCAATCCTCTGGGGTTTTTTTTTTTCTTTCTTTCTTCTTCTCCTTTTGCCATAACTGAAGAAAATCACGCCGACCCGTTCACTTTCCTTCTCGCGAAGTTCCGTTACCAACATACTGGAAGATCACAACACTTTCGTCTCTCTCACTGGGCAGTTTGTACAAGGAGGCCTCTGCCCTTGCCCCTTACCTGTGAACCCCTTTCCCAATATACACAACATCCCTCTTTCCATCTGCAACAAGCGTGTGTGTGTGTGTGTGTGTGTTGCTGGTGTTGCTATCACACGAAGCTGAACGGGAAATTCTCGGCGTATGCAAGCGTTTTACGGCTAGCTTTTCCTCGCCCCTCCTCCTTCCTCTCTCTCTTCCTCCTCCCCCCCCACATTGTTGCGACATGTCACACACCCTTCCTCCCTTTCTCTCTTTATCATTGAGCATTAATCAGAATCAGCTTAAGAACAGCCAGACTGGGAGAGAAGATGAAAAAAGAGAGAGAGAGAGAAAGAAAAAGAGAAGAGAAAGAAGACAGAGAAGAAGTAGAAGATAGAGAAAACTACAATATAATAACACACACACAGAAAAAAAAAATGAGAAGGATGGAAGGAGGAATGATAGAAAGATGAATAAAAAAAAAAAAATTAAAAATAAAACCAAAAACACTTTAAAAAAAGAAAGAAAAAAAAGAAAGGAGACAGTGAAGATTGAAAACGAAAAAAAAAGAAAACACACACACACACACACACACACACACACACACACACACACACCACACTCACACACAAAAGACAATCATGCACAGAGAAAAGAAAGAGAAAGGAATTACAAAAAAAAAAAAATTTAATAAAAAAAAAAAAAAAGAAAAACCACAGCAAAGATTAACTTTAAAAGAGAATAACAACAACAACAACAAAAAATAAAAATAAAAACAACAAAACAAACAAAAATACACCAGCAAAAAAAAGAGCTTTGAAAGAGATGAAGAAAAGACAGAAAAGACGAATCGACAGATATCTGATCCAGCACTCCACAGTGTCCCCCCCCCAGCATGCTCCAGACTCCCACCCTAAACCACCCAACATTTGCAATCTATTCCGACAAGTGAGGTCACCAATGAAGCGATAGTCCAAATTAGGCACTGCATCTCGTCAACTCCGAGCAACAGACAGGGAGGGTGTCAGGAACAACTATACACAAAGCATCTGTTTGGGTTTGTTTCTGTTTTTTTTTAAACATACTGTGTCAGAAACGATATACACAAAGCATCTGTTTGGGTTTTTTTTGTTTTTTTTAAAACATACTGTGTCAGAAACGACTATACACAAAGCATCTGTTTGGGTTTGTTTTTTGTTTTTTTTTAAAACATACTGTGTCAGAAACGACTATACACAAAGCATCTGTTTGGTTTTGGGTTTGTTTGTTTGTTTTTTTTATAACACACACTGTATGGCAAAGACGACAATGGTTCTTGGCATATATGAGCATAAGCCTTCTTCTTAAAAAAAAAAAACGAAAACAAAACCACACTGGTGATGTAAGTATCGGAATCGATGAAGAGGTAATATTCATCACCTTTTTTTTTCCCCCGTTTACTTCAACCCCCCAAAATAACGTTTTTATAAAAAAACTGCTTTCAGAATCACGCACAAGATTTCCATCAATTTTCCGTGTTCAAACTTCACTTTCGGAAATGTCTCCTACTCCTTTCTGCTGATTTTAAAAACCATACCATCACTTTTTTTTTTCTTCATTTCCATCTCAGCTTTTTCTGGCCTCGTCTGTCTGTCAGTCTCACCTTGACTTTACCTTCACACTTTTCTGGATCACAAACAAAAAACCCCAATCTCACGTCTGCCATTCTTTGTCGCCAGCAAAGAACAGCGTCGTTCCTTCCAGTCAAGGCTTCCAAGGAAACAGCACTCCTCACTCACTCCCACACATGACACAGCACTGCTGTCCCCTTGACAGAGTTCAATCGCTGTCAAGGTCATGGTCAATTTTTTTTTTTTTTTAAATTTCTGCAGTCGCTCAGGATGTGTGCGATTTGTTTTTCGGGTCTCCTCCTAATTTGGAAGATCGTTCAGGCATTTTCTCTTGTCGTCTCGTCGGGCTCGTCTGAAGAGTCTTGGGATGACTGAAAGCAAAGGAAAATATTTCTTTTTTTATTTTTCGTTAACAGTGCTAAAGAGCCTAGTGATTAAAAATTTTATGAGCCTAGTGATTAAAAAGGGGTGGGATAGCTCAGTGGTCAGAGCACTCACTTTCCCCCAGTCAAGTTAAGCAGCGTTGAGCATGGTCGCGGTTGGATGGGTGACCTGCACGCCTTGGCTACAGTACAGCCCCCCAGTTCACCCAGCTGTAAATGGGTGCCTGCCCTCTTTAGGGTCAGGAAGGTAAAGCAGTGAGGGAGAAGAGATGGGCGCCGCCCTCAATATACTGGCCCCTTGAGAAGCTGAGGTCTGATGCCTCGCTCCCCTACGACCGTCTAGGTTATGGAATACCTTTACCTTTTTACCTTAAAAATTACACATTTGTGACCCCCCACACACACCCCACCCCATTTCTGCTCAGCTAGAGCTGTGAAGTTCACCAAAGGTGTCCACCACAACACATAGAAACTCTCTTGGAGATTAAGTCACTGATTAGATTGTTCTCATAGACTAGCTAAACTGCCTTAGTTAGACTTTGAATTTACTTTGAAATGTTTCTTTACCCCAAACTTGACATAGTCTACTCCTAACGACATCTGTTCTGATGCTTTCTATGACTTTGACATCTAACTGAATCTTTCTGTGACACGTCTGCTGAGATAATTGACTTTGTTACTTGCATTTTTTAATGACATATGTAATTTACATCTATTCTGACTTACAAACATGTCGATTGCTACTTGACACCTTAATTTGTACAAATCATCTGTTTGAATTAGTACTGTTTTGACTACCAATAGACCATGCTTATATGGAATAGACACAAATTCATACATGTAAGTGTTGAATAAAGAACTGATGCCTAGCTAACGTGTTTATTAATGTTTGTGTGCAATTGTACTTCAAGGATGTGTCACACAATGTCCTCATAACACCTGTTGTTTTATATGTCTTGATGAGGCATACTTTTTGTTTAACTGTTTTTTTGTCTTTTGAAAACAAGGAATATTCAATCAATATCTTACCTATATACTGCATTTCAGATATCTATGTCTTACCACATGTTTGTTAAGTGCACAGAAGTGTATTATTGCACATAAGTGTCACATTGTCACCAGTGTCACCACACAGGTGTGACAAACATGAAACAACACAGAACTTCTGTAATTCTACAAAATTTTAATCGTGATAGCCTTTAAAGTAGTCATAGTGATGGCACAGGGACACATCACATCACAGAAAGCACAAAATGTGGATGTATCGGGGGGTGTACCTATCGCTGTCACCTGTGGCACGTTGGCAGACTGGAGATCTATTTTCTTTTCCTTCTCGCTATTTTCGTCATCAGCAAATCTGCCCGTTGAGTTTCAAATAAAAAGTGTGGTATTAAATAGAAAATAGACAAAAGGTGTCACATTTTCTGGCGTTTATGCTGCGGACCTCCCCCCCCCAGGTCAAATTTTTCCACAGCGTGTGGGTAGCACAGGTCGCCACGCTTGCAGGAATGTGCCGTGTAGTCGGGTTCATTCTTCTCTCTAACTGCGTTATTTCCTTTCTCTTCTCCCCCGTCAGCTTTTTATTTCTGACTCACTTAATATTTATCATTGATTTTTTTCTACTTCCAATGCAAACACGTTCATTTTATTGTCTAGTTAGTTAGATGAATCGTCTGCTACCAACGAAGACGCCATTTTTTTTTGCCACGCGCTATGAGTGAAAGGCGTTTCTATCGCCAGCCTTGCTTTCTTCCTCCCCTCCCAAGTACACACGTGTTAGTTGTCTAAATTTACGCTGGCACCATCTGAAACCTTCCCTGCATCGCCCCACCAAATTTCAGACACACTGTGTGAGAACCACGAGGTATGTGTGTGATGGAAAAATACTGCCCACGTGGTCAGGACTAACGGCCGGCTACGGCCGCAACGGAATCTAGCAGCAGGTGCTGTTACGGCCGGCTGCGGCCGCAACGGGGCTAAGACGGTTAAGTAACACTGATTAATGTGTTCTCAGTTTTTATTTTGACTATTGCTATGACTCTGGCATTAGTTCTGACTTTGACATCTGTTTTCTAACTTTGACATCTGTTCTGACTTTGACATCTGCTCTGACTTTGACATCTGCTCTGACTTTGACATCTAATCTTTGACATCTGTTCTGACTTTGACATCTGCTCTGACTTTGACATCTAACTTTGACATCTGTTCTGACTTTGACATCTGCTCTGACTTTGACATCTAACTTTGACATTTGTTCTGACTTTGACATTTGTTTGACTTTGACATATGTTACCACTTTGACATTCTATTGCTGTGACTTTGAACTAACTCTGACATCTGTTCTGACATTTGTACTAACTTTGACATCCGTTCTGAGATTTTGTACAAACTTGGACATCTGTTCTGACATTTGTACTGACTTTTGACCTCACTTTGTTCTGACACTTGACCTTGTTCTTTGACTTCAGTTTCTGCTCCGGCTTTTGTACTTGGAGAGTTAACCCCCTTTTCCTCTGTAATATTACAAAAGGTTAGCAAAGGGACCGAACCCACCTCTCTCTCCGGCGTGTCACTACGAAGGCTGTGTAGAGGGTACCGGAGGTCGGCATTGTCCAAAGGTCGGGTCAACTCTGTCAGCTGATCAGGACTGGAGGACAAGGCGTCCAGCGATTGGTCGCTTTGCATCGCTGTTGACAGAGCAAATGTGTCAGTGAGACAGGCTTCAATAAGAACGAGATTGTTTCCTTCGGAAAAAAAAAATGTGTATGGACACCTATAGTGGACTGGTGGTCTAGGAGTAACGCGCTTGCCTAGAAAGCGAAAAGTCCGGGTCAGAGTGTGCGGTGCTTCGAATCTTGTTTGGGCCCAAAACTTTTCCCCCATCCATTAGACCATGAGTGGTGGTCTGGGTGCTAGTCTTTCGATGAGACGATAAACCGAGGTCCCATGTGTTACACATCATTATTTAGCGTACGTGAAAGAACCCCGGCAACAAGGGGGTTATCCCTGGCAAAATTCTGTAGAAAAAAGCCACTCTGATAGGGAAACAAATACAGTTGCAGACAGAAAAAAAATAACGGGTAGGCGCTGCACATGTGGTGACGCACTCTCTCCGGGGAGAGAGAGCCCGAATTCCATGCAGAGAAATCCACTGTGACATAAAGTGGTATAAAAAAAATAAAAAATAAATAGAGAGGAAGAGAATGTTTTATTTTAACTATGTTGCAATGTGCTGTGTTGTGAGATAACGTGTTGTATTTATTGTATTTTTTTATAAATATATTAAACTACAGTATATTATCATATCATATATTACTTTATATTTTCTTTTCTCTTTTTTTTTTGTTTGTTTCTTCAATAGCGCTCCAAGGTTCAGCAAGGGTGAAATTTATCTGTATGCGACCGTTTTCACCAACCGTATATTGCATCATGTCACATCACTATTATATCATGTTACATTATATCATATCATGTCATATTACATTAGCACTCAGATCACCACTCATAGATTTGTGGAGGGGGGGAAAAAGTTCAAGTTTACACAGGAATCGAACCTAAAACTAAAACTTCCCTTTGTAGCACCCACAACTGGGCAACAGAAGCATACAGATGAGCACAGTGTACATGTACAGGGAAAGAGGGGTTCTCTCCTTTAACCCTCTTGCATTTGGTGTCTCTGAACACAAACTGCCCCTACATTTCACATTCCATCACGAAATCAGGTCAGGCACACATGCTCCCTTGCCTTTTCTTCCTTCTAAGTACATACCAGCAGCTATGATTACTTCCAGACACTCTACAGGGTTCCTACCTCTAGCCTGATAGAGCTTTAGCATGTGGTAGCAATTAGTGATGGTCACAGTGTGATGGAAATCTACTGTGTGTAAATCCCTCCAGACTAAAGGGGAGCAATTATTCAATCCCTGCAAATCTGGTACGACTAAGAGGGTTAACATTAGGGATAGTGTTGAAATGTTTGATGTGTCTCTTTATTTCCTATGAAATGACATCAAAATAACTATCAATTACTTGTCAGAGCTGGGTTAAAAAAAAAAAACAAAAAAAAAACAAAACCTACCAGTTCTTTTAAAAATTTATTTTTTCCACAGCTCTATATGAGCATGAGCGTGTGTGTGCGCACCCACCCACCCACACACAGACACACACACACACAGAGCTCCCTCACACATACTTATCTTTCTTTTCCTATCTCCGATTTTTCACCAAAACAAAAAAAATAAACAAACAAAAAAAGAAAGAACCACCAGGGAAGGAGATGCTAGAATAAGCACACAACCTATCTCTATGCTAGGAAATGCTCAAATAAGCACACAACCTATCTCTATGCTAGGAAATGCTCAAATAAGCGCACAACCTATCTCTATGCTAGGAAATGCTCAAATAAGCACACAACCTATCTCTATGCTAGGAAATGCTCAAATAAGCACACAACCTATCTCTATGCTAGGAAATGCTCAAATAAGCACACAACCTATCTCTATGCTAGGAAATGCTCAAATAAGCACACAACCTATCTCTATGCTAGGAAATGCTCAAATAAGCACACAACCTATCTCTATGCTAGGAAATGCTCAAATAAGCACACAACCTATCTCTATGCTAGGAAATGCTCAAATAAGCACGTAACCAATCTCTACACTCAGAACTTACACACTTTCAAAGTTCAACAACAACAACGCCAAAACATCACCCAATTCAACACACACACACACAAACCCAAAACATCACCCAATTCAACACAACACACACACAAACCCAAAACATCACCCAATTCAACACACAAACAAACCCAAAACATCACCCAATTCAACACACAAACCCAAAAAACCCACCCAATTCAACACACACACAAACAACCCAAAACATCACCCAATTCAACACACAAACCCAAAACATCACCCAATTCAACACACACAAACCCAAAACATCACCCAATTCAACACACATACAAACCCAAAACATCACCCAAACCCAAAACATCACCCAATTCAACACACACACAAACCCAAAACATCACCCAAATCAACACAACACACAAACCCAAAACATCACCCAATCCAACACACAATCCCAATCCAACACACAAACCCAAAACATCACCCAAATCAACACAACACACAAACCCAAAACATCACCCAATTCAACACACATACAAACCCAAAACATCACCCAATTCAACACACATACAAACCCAAAACATCACCCAAACCCAAAACATCACCCAAATCAACACAACACACAAACCCAAAACATCACCCAATTCAACACACACACAAACCCAAAACATCACCCAATCCAACACACAATCCCAATCCAACACACAAACCCAAAACATCACCCAAATCAACACAACACACAAACCCAAAACATCACCCAATTCAACACACATACAAACCCAAAACATCATCACCCAATTCAACACAACACACACAAAACCCAAACCCCACAAAACTCACGTTTGACGACAGCGTAGGGCCTGTGCTTGTCGCCGGGGGAAGAAATACTCCGAGAAGGAGGCAGAGGCAGCTGGGGACTCACGCTGCGCGAGGCCTCGCTGTTGCTGCGCCGGTACATCGAACGCGAGCGACGCCCGTCCTCCGAGGAGAGACTGAGGGGGGAGGACAGGTCCAGCGACTCCCCTAACCCTGAACTCCCCCCTACACTCTTCCTCGTCGTCTCCTCCTCCTCCACCGGCGACGATGGCGACGTCGCTGTCATGGCTTCCTTGCGGAACGTTTCGTCGTCCAGACGTCTCTCCGACTCGGCACCTTCCGCGATTTTCGCGGTGGTGGTGGTAGTCGCGGTGGTGGTGTCTTTCACAGGCTTGGTGGTGTCGGACGATTTCCGCGACTGGTTGGCACCTCCCCCCCCTCCTACCCCCCCTCCTTCTCCTCCACCACGCACCTCTTTCTGTTGGGAGGGGTTTATACGTGCGGGGGACGACCCTGTGGTGCGGTCTTTCTTCTTCTTCTCCTGCAGGACGTTGTTGGTGGCTCCTGTAGCAGTGGTGGCTGTGATGGGAGGAGGGTGAGGGTGAGGGTGAGGAGGGGGAGGAGGGGGGCCGGCGGCGGTGGGGGAGGTGGTGGGAGTGGGCGCCAGCGACATGGCGGGCTTGAGTTCGTCCATCTGCACCAGGCTGGTGTTGACGGCCGGCCGCGTGGCCGGAGCGGCCGGAACCGGCCGCAGAGCCAGCGTGGACCCTTCCGTCTGTTGTTGCTGTTGCTGCTGCTTCTGCTGTTGCTGTTGCAACAAGTGGCGTTGCAGGTTGGGTGGAAGTTCGTGGACATGCTGTGGGGGCTCTGGAGCAGCTTGTTGCAGTTGTTGATGCTGCAAGGCAGGTTGTTGTTGTTGCAGTTGTTGCTGTTGCAGTTGCTGTTGTTGTTGCTGTTGCTGTTGCAATGGAGCCCCCACCCCCGCCCCCTGCACGCTGTGGGGGGAGGACACTAACTGGCTGAGGTGGGGGAGGTTGGCCACAGGGCCCCCAGCTCCCCCCTCCTGAGCACCGCCCTCCACAGAGCTCAGCAACATGCTCAGGTTCGGCCGATTCCCGCCCCCAACCTCCCTCCCATCCCCTCTCGCTCCTCCTCCTGCTGGTGCTGCTGCTGCTACATCCCGACGCTGGTTCCCGTTGCGGAGAATGCCGTGAAGCGGGTGAGGGTTTGGGTTGGGGTGGGGGTTCGAGCCTGTGGACACCACTTCCAAGTTGGGCAGGAGAGGGTCAGTCTCGGTGAAGTCTTCCCGGTCCTTCCCCTCCTTCCCTCCCTTGCTGCCTGCTTCTCCCCCCTCCTGGCCGTGGAGGTCGTGACCTTTCTTCAAGCTGTCGTCGTTCTCGCTGTCCATGGACGGCAGCCGCACCTTAAGATAATGATAATGATGATAATAATAATGATAATAATAATACATGGAATTTATATAGCACTATATCTTGTAGAAAAACAAATCAAAGCGCTTGCATGCATTCGACCTATTCAACACACAAGCAATCAATGACAATTTATAGTTTCAGCAAATTCGAATGTACACACACACGCACGCACACACTACACACCCACACACACACACAATTTATAGTTTTAGCAAATTCGAATGTACACACACACACACACTCGCGCAACACACACTACACTACACTACACTACACTACACACACACTACACACAGTCCAGATGAGACTTTAAACCGAGGCCCCGTGTGCGAATGCACGCAGAACATCTTGCGCACATGTTAAATCCTGTTCCGCTTTTCGTAAGAGTAGGCCATCGTGTGCCGGTGGGAACAGATGACATTTTCAAAACTGCATACACACGGGGACTGAATGTAAAAAAGCACAAGAGTGCTTATCCCATTATCCTCGATATAAAAGAATAAATAAAAGAATAAATCAAATCAAAAATCAAATCAAATCACCCCCCCCACACACACACCACCACCACCCCACCCACCCACACACCACACCCACCAACACCCACCACCTCCCCACCCACCCCACATCCACACCCACCCACCCCCTCCCACCCACACACCTTGCTGGGGTAGTTGTAATCGAAGGAGGGGTGGGGACTGAAATCCCCCCCTCCTCCCTGCATCATCAACATGGTAGGAGGCACACCGTTCACGTTCTGGTACGTAGCCAGGTTCCCTTTACTCAGCTTGGACTCATCGTGGCTGATGCTGTTGTACAGCGGCTCCGACATTTCCCCACTGCCCAGAATGTGCCCGCACTTGCCGTTCATGTACCCCTCCAGCATGGGCATCTGGCCTGGAGGGGGTTTGCAGGAGGGGTGGTGGTGGTGGGAGGGGCAGGCGCCCTTCTTGCCCCCTCCCCCTCCTCCCTTGTTGTTGTGGTGGGAGGAGGAGGAGGAGGAGGAGGAGGAGGGGGGGGCCAGGCAGCTGTCGGTGCAGAAGGCGCAGCAGGAATCGTCGCTGGTGTTGTCGTTGTCGGGGGAGCCACCTGGGTACGGCTGGTTCTCCATGTCGTAGTGGCGGTGGCAGTTGCCTGCACGAGGGGAACATGGGTAGGTAGGTATATCAGCGTGTGTGAGTGTAGTGTGTTTATATATCTATATATACAACAGAAACACACAAAGACGCACACTACGTGTGCGCACGCACGCACACACACACACACACGTGCACACACACCCACCCACACCCCCACATACACACACCCACACACCCAACACACACTCACCCCCCCCTCCCCCCAATACACCACCCCCACTCACTCCCACACCCACACATGCATGCACGCACGCACACACAACACCCCCAACCCCCCACACCCAACACCTCCCCCCCTACACACACACACACCCCCCACCCACACCACACACACACACACTTACCCTGCTGGGTACACCACCCTCGGCGACGAGCGTACACCAAGAGGACGATGATGAGAAGCACCACCAGACCACCCCCACCACACAGAAAGGCGCTGCAACACACACACACACATACATTATACACACACAGACACATAGACACACAGACACACAGACACACACACACACACACACACCAGAGACACACACACCAGACACACACACACACATACATTATACACACACACACATACATTATACACACACACACATACATTATACACACACACACATACATTATACACACACACACATACATTATACACACACACACCAGAGACACACACCAGAGAGAGAGAGAGAGAGAGACACACACACACACACACACACACACACACACACACACACACACACACACACACACACACACATACTCACACACATACATAGAGTTGTTTTTTTAGACACACACAGACACACACCACACACACACAAACACACACACACACACACACACACACACACACACACACACACACTATAGTGGTCAGAACATTGCGCTCCCAATTTGACGACCCGAGTTCGACTCCCGTTGGAGGGGATTTTTCCCCTCGAGTTAACATCAGTGCTGACTCCACTATCCCCAAAAGTCTTTCAGATGAGACTGTAAACCGAGGCCCCGTAGGCGAACACATGCAGAACATCTTAGCCACATGTTAAATCCCGTTCCGCTTTTTGTAAGAGTAGGCCATTGTGTGCCGGTGGGAACAGATGACAAAACTGACGAAACTGCATACACACGGGGACTGGATGAAAAAAAGCCCATGAGTGCTCATTCCATTATCCTCGATATAAAAAGAATAAACTAAAATAAAAAATAAAACACACACACAGACACAAACACACACACACACACACACACACACACACACACACACACAAACACACAGACACACACACCCTTGAAATCTGACACAACTTTCTTCATGCCTTGGCTCCAGTCCCTAGCTGCTACGCCCAGTATGACTGTGAGCAAGCACTAGTAAGAGGATGTGGTAGGTACACTTGTATTAGAGAATGTTAGGTTAAGATCTTTTTTATGTGTATATGTGTGTGTGTGTGTGTGTGTGTGTGTGTGTGTGTGTGTGTGTGTGTGTGTGTGTGTGTGTGTGTGTGTGTGTGTGTGTGTGTGTGTGTGGTGTGAGTGTGTGTGAGTGTGTGTGTGCGTGTTGGTGGTGGTGTTGTTGTTGTTGTTGTTGTTGTTGTTTAATTTAAAGTCTATTCACACTTGGTGATATTAGACACGTGTGTGTGTGTGTGTGTGTGTGTGTGTGTGTGTGTGTGTGTGTGTGTGTGTGTGTGTGTGTGTATGTATGTATGTATGTATGTATGTATGTATGTATGTATGTATGTATGTATGTATGTATGTATGTATGTATGTATGTATGTATGTATGTATGTATGTCAGAGTGCTTATTCTGTTATCCTTGATAAAAAGGTAACAGTAATGGTGTCCCATAACCTATGTGGTAGTAAGGGAGCGAGGCATCAGAGACCTCGGCTTCTCTTGGGGGCCAGCATATTGAGGCGGCACCCATCTGCTCTCCCTCGCTGCTTAACCTTCCCTGACCCTAAAGAGGGCAAGTACCAATTTACAGCTGGGTGAACTAGGGGGGGGGGACTGTACTGGAGCCAAGGCGTGCAAATGGTCACCCATCCTCGATATAAAAGAATAAAGAAAGAAAGAAAGAAAAGAAAAAGACAAGACAGGACAAGACAAGACAACACAGGTGAACAAAACACAACACAAGACAACACAAAAACAACACAAGACAACACAAAAACAACACAAGACAAAACACAACACATCACAACACAAGACAACACAAAACACAACACATCACAACACAAAACAAGTCAAGACAACACAAGACAAAACAAGACAAAACAAGACAAAACAACACACACACACAAAAAAAACAGAAGACAAAACAACACATCACAATAAACACAACACAAGACAACACACACAAAACAAAATAACACAACACAAGACAACAACACAAAAAACAACACAAGACAAGACAAGAAATAACACAACAACACAAGACAACAAAGCACAAGACAACACAACACGAAAAAACAATACATCACAAGACAAAAACAACACAACACAAGACAAAACACAACACAAAAAACAACACATCACAACACAAGACATCACAAGACAACACGACACAAGACAAGACAACATAACAGTCAACACAAAACAAATCAAGTCAAAACACAAGACAAGACAAAACAACACAAAACAAAAACAACACAAGACAAAAAACAACACAAAAACAACAAAAGACAATACAACACAAGGCAACCCAACACAAGACAAAAAACAACCCAAACAACACACCACAAAACAAAACAACACAAAACAACAGCGACGCACACAGTAGGCCATCGTGTGCCGGTGGTAACAGATGACAAGATTTACAAAACTGCATACACACAGGGACTGGATGTAAAAAAAGCACACGAGTGCTTATTCCATTATCCTCGGTATAAAAGAATAAATAAATAAATGAATGAATAAATCAATCAATAAATAAATAAATAAATAAATAAAACCTACATGTGCAAGGTGGTGAAGCCAGCTCTGCCCTCTTGCTCCAGGACAGGAGCCACAGATGGAGGGACGCGTTCTTTGTCAGATATCACCGTCGTCTTCTTCGTCGTCGCTTTCACTGCAGGCACCACCGCTGCACACAGACGTACTGTTAGTAAGACTGTTGTCTGTATAATAAAAAATTTTATTTAAAAAAAACAAAATTTAAAAAAAGGTATAGACCACCACTGCACACCACACAACCCCCATGGAGAGGGGAGACGTTTTGTTAGTAAGACTGTTGTATGTATGTATAAAAAAAAAAATTGATTTTAAAAAAAAAACCTATTTTAAAGAAGGTAAAGACCACTTCTGCACACCACACAACCCCCATGGAGAGGGGAGACGTTTTGTTAGTAAGACTGTTGTATGTATGTATAAAAAAAAAAATTGGATTAAAAAAAAAAACTATTTTAAAGAAGGTAAAGACCACTTCTGCACACCACACAACCCCCATGGAGAGGGGAGACGTTTTGTTAGTAAGACTGTTGTATGTATGTATAAAAAAAAAAATTGGATTAAAAAAAAAAACTATTTTAAAGAAGGTAAAGACCACTTCTGCACACCACACAACCCCCGTGGAGAGGGAAGATGTTTTGTTAGTAAGATTTCTGTGTAAAAAAAAAAAATTTAAAAAAAAAAAAAAAAAAAAAAAGAAGGAAAAGATATTTTGTTAGTAAGACTGTTGTATGTAGTTTTAAAAAAAAAAAAAAAAAAAAAAGGTAAAGACCACCGCTGCACACACCACAACCCCCATGGAAGATGTTTTGTTGATAAGACTGTTGTAAGTATAAAAAATAAATTTTTAATTTATTTATTTTTTTTATTAATTTTAAAAGAAGGTAAAGACCACCGCTGCACACCACACAACCCCTATGGAGAGGGGAGATGTACTGTTAGTAAGACTGTTGTATGTACATTAAAAAAAAAAAAAAAATTTAAAGGTAAAGGTGTCCCATAACCTAGGCGGTCATACAGGAGCGAGGCCATCAGAGACCTCAGCTTCTCTAGGGTCCAGCATATTGAGGATTGAGGGCAGCGCCCATCTCCTCTCCCTCGCTGTTTTACCTTCCCTGACCCTAAAGAGTGCAGGTACCCATTGACAGCTGGGTGAACTAGGGGGACTGTACTGGAACCAAGGCATGCAAATGGTCACCCATCCAATTGGTAACCACGCTCAACGTTGCTTAACTTTGACTTGGGGAAAGCGAGCGCTCTGACCACTGAGCTATCCTGCCCCCCTGTGGTATGTATTTTTTTAAATGTATGTATTAAAAAAAATAATAAAGAAGAGAACAAAAAATACTGTTGTATGTTGTTTTCTGTACAGAGATGACAAGAAGAAGAGAGAAGAAGAAGAAGAAGAAGAAGAAGAAGAAGAAGAAGAAGAAGAAGAAGAAGAAGAAGAAGAAGAAGGAGGAGAGAGAGGAGGAGGAGGAGGAGGAGGAGGAGGAGGAGGAGGAGGAGGAGGAGGAGGAGGAGGAGGAGGAGGAGAGAGAGAGAGAGAGAAGAAGAAGAAGAAGAAGAAGAAGAAGAAGAAGAAGAAGAAGAGAGAAGAAGTGTGAGAAGAAGAAGAAGAAGAAGAAGAAGAAGAAGAAGAAGAAGAAGAAGAAGAAGAAGAAGAGAAGAAGAGAAGGAGAAGAAGAAGAAGAATAGTGAAGAATTGCAAAGAGGAAGAAGAGGAATAAGAAGAATTGCAAAGATAAAGAATTGCAAAGAAAAGCGAAGAAGAAGAATTGCAGAGAAAAAGAATTGCAAAAAATTGCAAAGAAGAAGGAGACTATGATTGTGTCATGTATCAACAAAGATAAGAAGAAGAAAGAGAAAAGAAACAGGATAACGATGATAATGAAAATAACCAACAGCAAAACAAATTACAAGACAAATTCAAAACGAAGCTTTCTCACACAAGCAACAAAACCCCACCCCACCCCCACCCCACCACCCCACCCCCACCCCTACCCATTCAAACTCACCCGGGGTGGTGGCTGCAGTGGTGGTGGACACCGGGTGGTGTGTGGGGAAGGCCGGGCGGTTTCGC
>CM060348.1:6071733-6084360 GCA_030674155.1 Stramonita haemastoma
CTGGAGGACAGGACAGGACAGGAACAGGACAGACCTAATAACCTAACCTTACCTACCCTACCCCCTTTTCCAGATAAGCTGTCTACAGACAGGGCCCTAGTGCATATAATGTCCGCAACCCACTCCCCTTCTGCCCCCTACCCCATAAATCATGTCACTCCACACCACCCCACCCGGGCTACTACTATTTCCTCCTCCTCCTCTTCTCCTCCTCTACCATAAACTGAGGATCCCCCACCTGACTATCTATGTACCCAGTAACACAAGAAGGCACCCTGAAGAAGAAGGAAGATAGAAGGAGGAGGAGGAGGAGGAGAAGGAGGAGGAGGAGGAGGGGAGGAGGAGGGGGAGGAGGAGGAAGAGAGGAGGAGGAGGAGGAGGAGGAGGAGGGAGGAGGAGGAGGAGGAGGGGGAGGAGGAGGAGGAGAGGAGGAGGAGGAGGAGAGGAGAGAGGAGAGGAGGAGGAAGAGAAGAAGAAGAAGAAGAAGAAGAAAGAAGAAGAAGAAGAAGAAGAAGAAGAAGAAGAAGAAGAAGAAGAAGGAGGAGGACAAGAAGGACAAGAAGGACAAGAAGAAGGACAAGAAGAAGGACAAGAAGAACAACAACAACGAGACGACGACGACGACGACGACGACGTCGAGTAGTAGTAGTAGTAGTAGAGTAGTAGTAGTAGTAGTAGTAGTAGTAGTAGTAGTAGTAGTAGTAGTAGTAGTAGTAGTAGTAGTAGTAGGAAGAAGAAGAAGAAGAAAGAAGAAGAATGAAGAAAAGAAGAAGAAGAAAGAAAGAAGACAAGAGAAGAAGACAAAGAAAGAAGAACAAGAAGAAAAGAAGAAGAAAAAAGAAGAAGAAAGAGAAGAAGAAGAAGAAGAAGAAGAAGAATTGCGAAGAACGAAGAAGAAGAAAAAGAAGAACAAGAAAAAGAAGAAACAAAAAAAAAGAAGAAGAAGAAAGAAGAAAGAAGAGAAGAAAAGAAGAAGAAGAAGAAGAGAAGAAGAAGAAGAAAAGAAAAGGAAAAGAAGAAAGAAGAAGAAAGAAGAAGAAGAAGAAGAAGAAGAAAGAAGACACCCTTACAACCAGTTGGAGGCTAGTACAACAGGGTAGATCTCAATGTTTTGTTTTGTCGCCTATAAGACGGCCAGTTTCAAATGATTCCCCCTTTTCTTTTTTAACATGCCTACCAAAGCATTTTGGAGCTTTGAAATGGGGGGGGGGGGGGGGGGGGTGTTATAGTGAGGGGATTGGATGTTTGAGCAGCTGTGTTTAGTAATGTATAAAATTATGGTGGATGTGAAATTCGTGATACTGCCTGCCTGGTCTGGTCTCTCTCTCTGTCTGCCCTCTCTAAGTTAGTCTGTGTTTTGTCTGTGTTGTTTTGTGTGTCGTGTGTGTGTGTGTGTTGTGTGTGTGTGTGTGTGTGTCACACACACATGCACACACCACACACACACACACACACTCTCATCAGCAAAGGTATCTCACATCAGCATTTCAAAGCAAAAGTGTTCTATGTTTTTTGTTTCACAAATGACCTGACCAGAGGACGGACAAATGGCCGATTATGAACAGGTGTCGACAATGTACGACTCACGCTGCTGTGCATATCAGAGGAGACATAGCACATAACAACAGTACACCATCCAATATCAACAGCTTTCCCTTCATCTTTTTTTTCATTACTATTGTTGTTGTTGTTGTTGCTGTACTCTGTGGCCTAATCTTCCCGTACTGCTGTTCCCACGCCGCTCGTTCCCATCTCTCCATTAGAGCCATGCCCAGATTTCTTAATCCTCTTGCATTCAGATTCTCTGAACACAAACTGCCCCTGGATTTCCCATTCCATCACGGAATCAGGTCAGGCACACATGCTCCCTTGCCGCCTTTTCCTGCTTCTAAGTACAAACATACCAGCAGCTATAATTACTTCCAGACTCTCAGCAGGACTTGTACTTCTAGCCTGATAGAGCTTTGGCATATGGTAGCAATTGGTGATGGTCACAGTGTGATGGAAACCTACCGAGCAAATCCCTGTTCCGGTTCAAGGGGGGGGGGGGGGCAAATTATTGAATTACTTCAATCCCCGGCAAATCCCTTTCGGGACTAAGAGGGTTAAGTTGCATCATCCTCTGGGTCAGAGGTCTACAGGACGCCATCAATGTCAGACTGCCCTGCACCGCCTAGTCAGTGGTAGGCGTTGGACTCCGTCTGGTTTGCGGGTTTCCAGCTGCAGGCGTTGTGCCTTGGAAAAGGCACTTTAGCATACTACCACCCATGTAAAGACCTTCAACCAACCATTTGTTGGGTTAACCCTGCGTGACTGCTATCAGGGTCTATACCTCTCGCTGCTTTTTTTTTTTCTGATTTCTTTCTACCAATTTATCCTTATTGTTGCTTCCATATATCAGGGCTATTCACCTCGTTACATTTTAAAACTTGTATTAAAAGTGTGCGACTATGTTACAGTTTAAAACGAGGTATAAAACCAACTCAACTGTCCTTGCTTCTTAACCTCTTCACTGCACTGTTGACGAACAGTGTTTGTCATGAAAAGTGCCATCTGCAATGCTCAGTTGACAAATGGTGTTTCGTCCAGCATAGCCAAAAATCCCTCCGTTTATGATTTGATAAGCATGTGACACAGAAAGATGATAATAAAATATATATTTAAAAAGTACCTTTTTTTCCTACCTCCAGAGGGACACGCAAGTGTGTTAGCAAGTGTGATTCGCTTGGCAGTTGGGAAATACTAAAAAAAATTTTCACACACAGACACACACACAAAAGTGAAGAAAATCACCTTTACAAATAAGTTTATGGGCTGATTATGTATGATCTCTCCTTGAATGTCTTCTGAAATATCAGCAAATGAAACTCATAATAAGCATGGGACTTGGCAAAATATGATAGCAGTGAAGAGGTTAACTAACAGCGACATAACTACAGCAACAGCACAATATCTGGTGTGAACATGTTACCACTAACACCACTGCATGCATGCTGAAGACTTGAAACTTCAGTTGAACTATAAAAAAAAAAAAAAAAAAAATTTTAAAGTGTCAATATTACAGTCATCTTTGTTACTGCTTATATTATCGTTCTCATTATTTATTACTATTATCATCATACGGCCAACAGACAGACCTCTTGCAAAGTTAAAGCACGGGAGAAGACCTGGCACTGTGTATCCTACCAGCTAAAGGAACAATGAGGACAGAAGTTTTTTTTTGTTTTTTTTTTCTATTCTTTATAAGAGGATAATGGGATAAGCACTCTGTGGGTTTTTTTTCATCCAGTCCCCTGTGTACGCAGTTGTGTAAATATTGTCATCTGTTCCCACCAGCACACAATGGGCTACTCTTACCAAAGGCGGAACAGGATTTAACATGTGCGCAAGATGTTCTGCGTGCGTTCGCACACAGGACCTCGGTTTACAGTCTCATCCGAAAGACTTTTGGGGAGAGTGGAGTCAGCACTGATGTTAACTCCAGAGGGAAAAATCCCCTCCAACGGGATTCGAACTCGGGTCATCAAATTGCAGAGCGCAATGTTCTGACCACCAGGCTATCCCGTCCCCAGTACATGACATATTGTCCATAATCCATCCTACTCTCTGTGACCTCCTCTCTCTGGGGGAAAACCACGATCCAAATCAAACCCAAGTCTCCATGGAACACGCTTTTGGTCCCTTTGTACTGTCAGGATTCTAAATATTTACATCAAACAAACTGCAGCTGACAGATTAAAAGAAAACAAATTTTTTTTTTTTTTTTTTTTTTTTTAAATTGTTAAATGGTTGATCAATCATTTTGTACATGGTTTTATTTCTAAATTCTACTTCAAATGCTTTTTATCGAATGCGTTCTCCTCTTGGAAAGTTGTCAACTTATTTGTAGATGTGTGAGTTTCATCAATTTGCTTTTGAACACACGCGCATGCACATACACACACTTGCATGCGCGCATGTGCGTGCACGTGCGCACCACCCACACCATCACACACACACACACACACACACACACACACACACACACACACACACACACACCTCAATTCTCCCCTCTTACATTTTCTGGTATTATAATAACTATTCACACAAGTTCTACATCCTAGAAATAGGAAAATGTATCATTATATTCCTTAGTTCCTATCGTTGCAAAGAGCAATTTTTCTTCTTTTTTTTTTCTTTTTTTCTCCGTTAATAAGAAACTCACAAGAAGAGAGAGAGAGAGAGAGAGAGAGGAGAGAGAGAGAGAGAGAGAGAGAGAGAGAGAGAGAGAGAGAGAGAGAGAGAGAAGAGAGACAGAGAGAAGACAGACAGACAGAGACAGAGAGAGACAGAGAGAGACAGAGACAGAGAGAGACAGAGACAGACAGACAGACAGAAGACAGACAGACAGACAGACAGACAGAGACAGACAGAGAAAGACAGGACAGAGACAGACAGACAGACAGACAGACAGAGACAGAAAAGACAGACAAGAGAAAAGGACAGAGAGAGACAGACAGACAGACAGAGAGAGAGAGAGAGAAGAAAGACAGACAGCAGACAGAGAGACAGAGAGGAGAGAGAGAGAAAGAGAGACAGAGACAGACAGAGACAGACAGAGAGGACAGACAGACAGACAGACAGACAGACAGAGACTGGGTCACTGAACTTCATTTTTCAGGATGTGTCCCTTGAGTTTAAAACCTTGCCAAGTTTATCTCTCTGACGGCACTAGATGCATGCTAGGTATGTTTGTTTTGTTTCTCTCATACGCTCACTGCAACGCTGACAAGAATCACGTTATTATTTTTAAAGAACAGAAACACCCATTCAATGAGAAAAAGAAAATGATGGGCATCTATTTCAAAGTACAAATATGCATGATAGAAGAGAAAAAGAAAAGAAAGAAAATAAATAAATAAATAACGATCTCAAAAGTCAAATGATTCCATGCTTGATATGTCTTTCATTAAAAAAAAAAAAAAGGGTAGTGACAAGAAACAAAACTCTGAGTAATACGCGTTTGCGTGTGCATGTATATATGTATGTGCGTGTGTGTGTGGCATGCATGTGTGGTGTGGTGTGTGTGTGTGCGTGTGTGCATGCATGCGTGCGTGCGTGTGTGCGTGCGTATGTGTGTTCCCACATAAGTGAGTGTGCGTGTTTATGAGTGTATTGGCAACCCCGCTGGTTTTTTTTTGTGTGAGCACTGCGTGGTCAGTTTTGTATTTAAATTAATAAGCATTGTTCCTGCCCCCTTCCCCATCCAACCACCTTCTGGAGTTTGTCAGGTTTATAGATAAATTATACAGCTTTCTTCCCAGCCCTGCCATCATGCCTTCAGGTTCTGGGGCTTTTACACCCTTTATAAATCACAGATTAATTTATTCATTCATTCATTCATTCATTCATTCATTCAAGACAAGAAGGCAGAATAACAAAGTCAAACAGACACACAGACAGAGGGAAAGGAAGGAAAGAAAGAAAGAAAGAAAGAAAGAAAGAAAGAAAAGAAAGAAAGAAGAAAGAAAGAAAGAAAGAAGAAGAAAGAAAGAAAGAAAGAAAGAAAGAAAGAAAGAAAGAAAGAAAGAAAGAAAGAAAGAAAGAAAGAAAGAAAGACAGAAGAAAAGAAAGAAAGAAAAAAAAAAAAAAGAAAGAAAGAAAAGAAAGAAAGAAAAGAAAGAAAGAAAAGAAAGAAAGAAAGAAAGAAAGAAAGAAAAGAAAGAAAGAAAGAACAGAAAGAAAGAAAGGAAAGAAAAGAAAGAAAGAAAAAGAAAGAAAAGAAAGACAGAAAGAAAGAAAGAAAGACAGAAAGAAAGACAGAAAGAAAAACAGAACGATCAAAAGAACGAAAGACAGATGACAGAGCGAAAGAAAGAAAGAAAAGAAAAAAAAAGAAAGAAAAAGAATAGAAAAGAAAAACAAAAAAAAAAAAAGAAAAAAAAGAAAGAAAAAAAAAAAAAAAGAAAGAAAAAAAAAAAATAAAAAAGAAATAAAAAGAAATGAAAAAATAGAAAGAAGAACAAAAAACCGAAAGAAACGAAGAGTAAGAAGAAACAAAAAAACAAACAAACAAACAAGAAAACAACAAACATAGAAAATAACAAACAAAAGAAAAAAAACTATTAAAAAAAAAACCAAAAAAGACAACCAAAGTGTGGAGGACTTACCTGGCAGTTGTTTACAGCTTTTCTCCACCAGGGGGAAGACCTGGCAGGTTTCATAGGCAAAGGACGAGGTTCGTTTGAACAGGGCGCGACTGCGAGGGCAGCGAACGCACACATCATGAGTACCGTTGGCAGAACAGAACTTCACATAATGATCTGGCAGAAAGACAGAAAGAAAGAAAGAAAAAGGTGTTTTTTTTTAAATAACAAAGTGCGAATGACAAAAACAGTGGAAAACTTGTGTTAAAATTTGCACATCATCTTTTCGTTCGTTTGATGATTTTTTTTTTCATAATCTTTTAATAAACTCACACGGATGCACGGACACACACACACATGCATGCGACACACGCACGCACGTGCACACACACACACACACACACACACACACGATGGCATCGTCAATGGCTTGACAGGAAAAAAAAACAAGTGTTTTGCTTACTCAAAGTACCATCTGTAAATAAAAAAATTGACTTACTTCAAACACCACACACACACACACACACACACACACACACACACACACACACACACACACACACACACACACTAGGAGCACATGAACTACTAGACAACTGAAATATTTTCAGTCTGATATCACCAAGAGATTATGAACAAACATCAACAACACTTGAGCCCTTGAGTCTCAAGCTTGATTAAGTATTGTTGTTAACTCCAGGGTGAAAATCCCCTCAAACTGTAATCTTTCCTTCCAATGAGACTATAAACAGAAGCCCCATGTGCGAACACACGCAGAACATCTTGCGCACATGTTAAATCCTGTTCCCTTTTTCAGAAGAGTAGGCCATTGTGTGCTGGTGGGAACGGATGACAAAATTTACAAAAACTGCATCCACATGGGGACTGGAGGTAAACAAGCACATGAACGCTGATTCCATAATCCTCGAAATAAAAAGAACGAAATAGAGTAAAATAAAGAAAGGAATAAAATTAAATTAAATAAGTTTAAGTCAATGAAAAAGGCATCCTAGGTTATTAATGTCCCAACTAGTCTAGTTTCGGCGGATGTAAGATGGCGCCACCAGATTTTCTTGTCAGTTTTTCAGCTTGCTATGGAAGTCGTTATTTACTGCCAGACTTGTACCACGCATTCAGTTTGCTTATATACACACTAGGTTAATTGCTTTTCATGTACATTTTTTTCTTAGGGTGGGGGGGGTGGGGGAAGAGAGGGTTACTGTTAAAGTGTTAAAAAAATTTTTTTTAAATCATACCCTTTCAATATTGTAAAGTATTATACAGACACAGACACACACAGAGATACAGACACAGAGAGAGAGAGAGAAACACACACACACACACACACACACACACACACACACACACACACACACACACACCACACACACACACGCGCATTGTGTGCTGGCGTGAACAGATGACAAAATTTACAAAAACCGCATACACATAGACTGGATGTAAAAAAAAATTTTTTTTTTTTTTAAAAGCACATGAGTGCTTATTCCATTATCCTCAATATAAAAGAATAAATAAATAAATAAATAAACAAATAGATTAATAAATAAATAAATAAATAAATAAAACAATAAATAAATAAACACAGAATAAGGACAGGGAACAAGGCAAGGAGAGTAACTCAATAAAACATCCCCCTTCCACTGTCATCTTTTTCACAGACTGTTGTGTTTATTGTCAATGAAGATCAACAACCTCCTTCCTTCAGGAAGGAAGGTGGCAGGATGGTTAAGATGTTCACCTACCAACAAGTAAACCGTAAGGTTCTGGGTTAGATTCCCAGCCTCACCCTTTTATTTTTTTTTTTTTACCACTTTATTTCACAGCAGATTTCTCTGCGTGAAATTCGGGCTGCTCTCCCCGGGGAGAGCGCGTCGCCAAAGTGCAGCGCCTACCCATTATTTTTTTTTTCCCTCAGGGATGGTGTCTAAACACGACACCTGTCTGCATGCTGGCTTTTTCCCAGTTTGATGAAGAAATCGAACTGAATGTCAAAGTCATTTGGACGAGACTATAAACCAAGGCCCCGTGTGCGAATGCACACAGAACATCTTGCGCACACATTAAAACCCGTTCCGCCTTTGGAAAGCAGGCCATTGTGTGCCAGTAGGATTGGATGACAAAAATTACAACAACCAAAAAAACAGCATGCACACAGGTGTCATGTTTAGACACCATCCCTGAGGAAAAATCGGGGAGTTGGAGTCCCCAGGGCAGCTCAGGGCTGTATGTAAAAAAAATAAATAAATAAATAATGGGTAGGCACTGCTCTTGTGGCGACATGCTCGCCCCGGGGAGAGCAGCCCGAATTTACGCAGAGAAATCTGCTGTGACATAAAAGTGGTATAAAATAAAATAAATAAAAATAAAACTGTCCACGACCATTATTGAAAAACAGGGGGAGGGGAGAGGGAGGGGCATTACTAGAAAGATGATCTTGCATCTAAAAAAAAAAAATGTATGTCTTTATAAATTCAAATGAAAATGTACACCAATTAAAACCCTAAATCACACCCCCCACCCCCCCTCCTCTTCAACCCCTACCCCCACCCAAAGTGTAAGATATTCATATTTTAATCGAGTAAATACATTTACACACAGTATACACTGGAAAGAAAAAAAAAGAAAAAAAAAAGACTTTTGCTCCCCCCCTCCTCCCCACCCCCCTAAAGATCATGTTCCTTCCATCCTTCAAACCAGAGACTTAATGTTTCTGACACTTTTCATATTCCAACCCAACCCCCCCCCCCCCCCCCCCCCCCCCCACCTTTAAAAAAACCAACAAAAAAAACCCCACTCTCTTTTAAGAAGCCTACTACCACTCACTTTGTCCACAGTTGACAGGGAGACAACAGCGCACCAGACCGGCCTCATGGTGAATTACCTGCCCTGGTGGGCAAGGCCTGGGCCTCCCCTCCGTCCAAGAGGTCGCGACCTGCACACACACAAAAGCCAGGGAAAGGTCACGACACGGGACCCCCACACACAAGGCTAAGACTGTCACCCTAACCCCCCTACCCCCCTTTCTTTTCATTTTCCAGACCTCCTCAAAAAACAAAAAAAATCTTTCTGTCCTCTCTCTCTCTCCAGCCACACAACCTGAGGAAGAAAAGAAAAAAAAAAAAAAAGAAAAGAAAAAAAAATACATATTTTTGTCATTTGTTGTTTCAAAATAAAAAGAAAACAAAAAAATGAGAAGACAGAAAGATCCATGGTAAACCCAAAAAAAAAATGTGGCTCTTTTAAACACACACACAACACACACAACACACACACACACACACACACACACACACACCACACACACACACACACACACACAACACACACACACACACATCACACACACACACCACACACACACACACACACACACACACACACACACACATATATATCATATTCCTGCCCATACGAGTCTGTACATGAACATGAACTGACGCACATTCTCGCTGTATGTGTATGTATGTATGCGTCCCTTCATTTCCTAAGCCCCCAGACACTGAACACAAAGCCCTGTGATGACAATGAAACTTCTAACCTATAAAGTTCCCTGTATTATTTCAGGGGTAGGCTCCTTTCTCGATTATCATTGAATGGTTAAGGAGGGGGGGGGGGGAGTGGGGAGCAGACAGGGATGGCATTCTCCTACAGTTCCCTTATCTTCTCTCTCTCTCTCTCTTCATTCCTCTCTCTCACTCTCTCTCTCTCTCTCTCTCTCTCTCTCTCTCTCTCCTCTCTCTCTCTCTCCTCTCTTCCCTCTCTCTCCTCCACACACACCACACACACACCACACACACACACACACACACACACACACACACACCCCCACACAAACACACACAACACACACTCATCTCTTCTCCGTCATCTCCTCCCCTCTCTCTCTCTCTCTCTCTCTCTCCTCTCTCCTCTCTCTCTCTCTCTCTCCTCTCTCTCTCTCTCCTCCCTCCCTCCCTCCCTCCCTCCCTCCCTCCCTCTCTCTCTCCACTCCCCTCAGTTACTTTATTTTCTTCCCTCTATATATGTATGCATGTGTGTTCACGTGAGAATGACGTGACTTTTCCTTTTCCCTACCCTATAATTGCTGCTGCTGCTCTCCTCTCTCTCTCTCCTCTCTCTCTCTCTCTCTCTCTCTCTCTCTCTCTCTCTCTCTCTCTCTCTCCTCTCTCTCTCCTCCTCCTCCTCCTCTTTCCTTATATATCTCTCTCTCTCCCCCTTCCTCTCTCACTCACAATACATACATACATACATACATACATACATACATACATACATACATACATACATACATACATACATACATACATACATATACATAACATAACATACATACATACATACATCATACATACATGATACATAATACATACTCTCCCCCTTCCTTCCTCTCTCACATACATACACACACCACTCACTCACTCACTCACCACACCACATCACACACACACACACACACACACACACACACACACACACACACACACACACACACACACACACACACACAGCACAGCACAGCACAGCACAGCACAGCACAGCACAGCACACAGTCACAGACTGGGGATGGAGAGAGAGAGAGAGAAAAAAAAACTAACAGAGATCTAGGCCTATATATGACCTTACATGTGGGCGTACATGTGTAAGTGGTTACACTTCATATGCAATCTCATTACAGTTCAGTACTTACGTTACTCTTAGTCTCATCACAGTAACTCACTCTCTCCCCACGTGGACACAGAGAGAGAGAGAGACAGAGAGACAGAGAGAGAGAGAGAGAGAGAGAGAGAGAGAGAGAGAGAGAGAGAGAGAGAGAGAGAGAGAGAGAGACAGACAGACAGACAGACAGACAGACAGACAGACAGACAGACAGACAGACAGAGGGAAGGAGAGGGAGGAAGGGAGTGAGGGAGAGAGAGAGAGGAGGGAGGGAGGGAGAGAGAGAGAGAGAGAGAGGCAGAGTCACAGAGAGAAAGACAGAGACAGAGACAGACAGGCAGGCAAGAGAGAGAGACAGAGAAGAGACAGAGACAGAGAGAGAGAAGATTTTTCACCATTCAAGAAATAGATAGAGAGAAACCCTCTCACTTGGCTTTTCACCCCTGAAAAGGTAAAAGGTAAAAAGAAATAAGATAATAATTTTTTTTTTTTTTTTAAAGAAAAAAGAAAAGCCTAATTTCACAGTAACGAAACCCGAGACAAACCACACACTCCAACCAGTAACGTTTACAGCCCTACAAATGCAAATCACAGAGACATGTGTAACTTATCAGGGCTGTCACCTCATTAGAATAATGTTAATGTGCATCTGTATATCGTTAAAAACAAAAACAAAAAAAAAAAATAAATAAATCAACGACTCGACATTCCCTTGTATCAACACTCTAGCCAACCATGAGGTTCACGTCACACCATGACAGTTACTGCATTGTGGAAGAACCACATCATAATGATAAATGAAAGTTTAGAATTTAACTAAGACCTCTAATTACCACATTAAGTCTGCTGTAAAACACACACGCACGCACACACCACACACACACACACACACACACACACACGATATGATAAAACACACACACACACACACACACACACACACACACACACAGACCACACCACACACACACACTCAGTCTCTCTCTCTCTCTCTCTCTCTCTCTCTCTCTCTCTCTCTCTCTCTCTCTCTCCTCTCTCTCTCTCTCTCTCTCCTCCACACCACACACACACACACACACACACACACACACACACACACACACACACACACACACACACACACACACACACACACGATGTGATACTCACACTCACAAGAGACAGAAAATGCCAGCTTCTTTAAAAAAAAAAAAAAATCTGTGAATGTAAGCTGATGTAACATCACCAAAGAGGACATCCTGTTACCATGTTAAGTAGGGACATAGAGTAATGTACCTCATCAAACGCTGTTTCAAGTTCATGTTTATGGTTATGGTTGTGATGTCACAGCAAATTCAAAGGACATTGTTTATAATGTCTAAAATTCCACAAGTTACCTAGCATCTATGCACCTTTCACAATCCAGTAGGACCACCTAATTTATCATTGTCCATCTTTTATGACTTTAAATAATAACAGGCACAAGAACTTATTGTTTTCACAGATGTGTTTGATAACCAATGTTTAAAAGAAAAAAAAACTTTAAAGAAAAGAAAAACCTTAAGTTCTTGTCTCACACCTACACACAGCAACTTTTCAACTCTACATGATTTTGGCTACACAGCAACTTTTCACTCTACATGATTTTGGCTACACAGCAACTTTTCACTCTATATGATTTTGGCTACACAGCAACTTTTCACTCTAATGATTTTGGCTACACAGCAACTTTTCACTCTTAGACTTTGGCTACACAGCAACTTTTCACTCTATATGACTTTGGCAACACAGCAACTTTTCACTCTATATGACTTTGGCTAACACAGCAACTTTTCACTCTATA
>CM060348.1:6089460-6091960 GCA_030674155.1 Stramonita haemastoma
GAATTTAATAAATTATAATTAAATATTAAAGTGATCTGCTGACCCGGATTCAAATCTGTTCAAGGGATTTTTCCTCTGGAGTTAACATCAGTGCTGACTCCACTCCCTCCCAAAAGTCCTTCGGATGAGACTTTTTATACTGAGGTCCTGTGTGCGAATGCACGCAGGAACATCTTGCGCACATGTTAAAGCCTGTTCCGCAAAATTGACAAAACTGCATGCACACAAGGACTGGATGTAAAAAAGCACATGAGTGCTATTCCATTATCCTCAAAATAAAAAGATTAAAAAAAAAACAAAAAAAACGAATGTATTGTATGTGTAATCAGACAATGAAGTAAACTGCTTCCTGACACAATACTACCAGTTTTGGACAGCAGATATTATACATCTTGTGTCAAATTCTCCATGATCACTTAAATTACTAAGTAGGAGATAGTAATAAGAATTTAACTACTTGGTAAACTTTACAGTACAAACTCATCCTGGAGTCTCTTTCAATCAGCTTGAATCAGATTTTTTTTTTCATTCTTTAGAGCACTGAGGTTACCAAAAGGTCAGATTTTTGTGTATCAGGCAACCATTTCTCTCCCCCCCCCCCCCCCCCCCCCCCAAAAAAAAACATTTAGGTAACTGCATTCCAACTTCTGAGCTGGTGTCTAAACATGACGCCTGTATGCATGCAGTTGTTTTTTTATCATGTTGCCCGGCACAAACTGGCCTACGCTTCCAAAAGGCAGCACAGGTTTTTAACTCCACTCCCCCCAAAAGTTAAACACGTTAAATCCTGTTCCGCTTTCGTAAGAGTAGGCCATCGTGTGCCGGTGGGAACAGATGACATTTACAAAACTGCATACACCGGGGACTGGATGTAAAAAGCACAAGAGTGCTTATCATTATCCTCGTATAAAAGAATAAAATTAAAAAAAATAGATAAAATTTTAACATGCCCAAGATATTCTTGTGCTTGTACACACAGGGCCTCAGTTTATAGTCTCATTCAAGGATTTGACATTCAGTTTGATTTTCTTGTCAAACTGGAAAGAAAGATAAAAGGCTGGAATTCAAGTTGAACCCAGAACCTCATGGTTTTCTTGTCAGGCAAGTGAAGTTTTGCAGGACACAGAGGGGATTTTTCCCTGGAGTTAACATCAGTGCTGACTCACTCCCCCAAAGGTCTTTCGGATGAGACTATAACCGAGGCCCATGTGCAAACGCGACAGATCATCTTGCACACACATTAAATCCTGTTCCCTTTTCGTAAGATAGGCCATTATGTGCCGGTGGAACAGATGACAAAATTTACAGAACTGCATACACATGACGACTGGATGTAAAAAAAAAAAAAGCACATGAGTGCTTATTCCATTATCCTCGATATAAAAAACAAATAAATAAATATAAATAATATTTTTAAAAAAGATCTAAGCACACTCAAAAGAATGATACAGGCACACAATGCGAGTTTGTGACAGATCATGGGCACAGTGGAGAGATCAAGGCCTTTTTAGAAACTTATGTAGTCACTCACACATTTTTTTTCTTTTTTTTGTCTGCATACTAAATCAAGTTGGTTCAGGGTTGTTTTTTTTTTGGGGGGGGGTTCTTAATCTCTCTCTCTCTCTCTCTCTCTCTCTCTCTCTCTCTCTCTCTCTCTCTCTCTCTCTCTCTCTCTCTCTCTCTCTCTCTGTCATGTGTCTTTTCATGTCTGAAAACATGTCTGAAAATGTGGTTTTGTCCCCAGTCCCCTTCCCACTGTCCCCTTGTGAATGGGCTGAAAAGCTTAAACACAATAAAATATTGTCATTTCTCATCTCTCTCTCTCTCTCTCTCTCTCTCTTCTCTCTCCTCTCTCTTCTCCTCTCTCTCTCTCTCTCTCTCTCTCTCTCTCTCTCTCTCTCTCTCTCTCTCTCTCTCTCTCTGCTGCAAGAGATGAAAAACGTGGAGTGGACAAATACTGGAAAAACCACACCTTTGGGGTTGGGTTGGAGTTTGTTTTTTTTTCAAATTTAAATTTAAATTTTATTCAAGCTGTCAAATTTTCTTTTCATTTGAAGGGAGGAAAAGACTATGATACGACACATGAAATGATAAAAAAAAAAAAAAAAGCCTGGTAAAAGGATACAGTGAACCAATTGTGTGGGTGGGTAGGGGTGGAGGGATGCGCGGGGGGGGGGGGGGGGGGGGGGGGGGATCTAGTAGGGGCAGGAGAAGGGGAACACATCTGACCACTGATGGGTCAATGTGTGTGTGTGTGTGTGTGTGTGGTAGTTCACTGTGGGACCTGTGTGTGTGTGTGTGTGTGTGTGTGTGTGTCACTGTGTGTGTGTGTGTGTTGTGTGTGTGTGTGTGTGTGTGTGTGTGTATTTTATTTTTTATTTATTCTTTTATATCGAGGATAATGGAATAAGCATTCATTTGCTTTTTTTCATCCAGTCCCGTGTGTATGCAGTTGTGTAAATATTGTCATCTGTTCCCACCGGCGAACGATGGCCTACTC
>CM060348.1:6096960-6101960 GCA_030674155.1 Stramonita haemastoma
GCTGCATTTCTACTTCAGAGATGGTGTCTAAACATGACACAGGTCTGTGTGTTTTTGAAATTTCGTCATCCAGTTCCCGCCAGCATGAAATGGCCTACTCTTCCGGAAGGCAGAACAGGTTTTTACATGTGCACAAGATGTTAGAACTGCATGCATTCACACATGGGGCCTCTGTTTGATTTTCTTCTTCTTTTTTTTTAAAGTTAATGTTGATAATAGAAAATATATTATATATATTTTTCCATTGTAAAGTCTTGGCTTTATCTCAATGCATCTCTAAAATAAACAACAAACAAATAAAATTACTGATATCTAAAATGTTTGCAACACATCTGTTTTGCACAACATTACTTACGGTGTACATATCGAAGATTCCAAATTTTAGACTTTTTTTTTTTTACATGTAATAATATACTAGTAAGACACATATAATATGATAAAAAATTAATGCCAATGATTATTAGTTTGATTTGATTGTATTATTTTATAACTATAGTGCCAGTGAAGATATAATATCTCATCTGATCTAGGGACTGTACCATCAACCAACAGGAGCGCTTACAAAGTCATTATCCTTGAAACAACAGAATTGAAACTCCCTCTCCCACACACACACACTCACACCACACATCCAACCTCCTCCCAACCCCCCCAACACACACACACACACACACACACACACACCACACACATACACACACACACACACACACACACACAACACACACACACACACACACACACACACACACACACACACACACACACACACACACACACACACACACGCACCCCCCCCCTCCCCCCCCCCTCTCTCAAAAAAAATATATCACCCTCACAACTCAAAAAGCAGGATAGGGCAAAACTGGAACCTTGCCACACTATCTCTCTCATTCTCAGAAACTCACTGCCAGGTAAATCAGACGCCCTTCCTCCCCCTTTCCTGATTTCTGAAAGGTTTTCTGAAAGGTTGTTAACTGCTTCTGCAGATTGCTAAGGGCAGTTAACTGCTTTAGCAGACTGGGGGGGGGGGGGGGGGGGGGGGGGGAAGGTGATGGGGAGGGGGAGGGAGAGAGGGGCAGAGTTGGTGATAGCCATGGAGCTAATTTTTTTTTTTTTTTTTTTAAAGCACAGTAGCAGGTCTATACAGTACAAAGGTGACGGTCACCAGCATTTTACAATAGCAGCCAGAGCAATGGACTATCACAATGAAATGTAATGTCTACAGAGTATTGTAAATATATATATACTTATCATCTAAAAAATTGAGATTAACTCTAGTCTTAGTCTCATATAATGAACTGACACAATCAACTTCCTGTTCACGGAAGGATTTGGCCAAAATGAGCTGAAATGGGTGGGTATGTTTTAACTAAGTTACAGAAGCAGCAACAGCAGTCACAGAAGTATATGAAGTAGCAGCAACAGGAGTCACAGCAGTATTATGAAACAGCAACAGCAGAAACAGAAACTGCACACACGCACAATGCAGCAGCAAGCAGCATTATATTCAACACCACAGTCACAGAATTAGCAGCAGCAGCAGCAGTCACAGAAATTTATATTCACGAAGCAGCAGAGAAATCTACAGCATAACTTGTGAAAGCATGATTTTAAAACAAGTAAAGTATAATTTATACACTACCATGCAAAATTCACAACACACGAACCAGCAGCAACAGCAACAATCACCAGTAACAAAGTGTCATAGATAAAGCAGTAGCAACAACAAAAGCAGCAGCAGTAGCAGTACTAACAAAATATTATGATGCAATCATTCATCTGGAGCAGCAGTGCTACTGCTAGTCCCGACAGTTGCATCAAAAACTTCACCAATTTCCTGATATAATACAGCATCCAAAAGAACAACAGCAGCAGCTGCAGCTTTTAGCAGCAGGACAAGCAGCAGTAGTGGTAATAACAGTAAAAGCGGCAATAACACAACAGTAATTGTAGCAGCAGCAGCAACAACAGCAGCAACAAAAACAGCAGCAGCAGCAGCACTAGCTGCAGCAACAGCAGCAGCAGCAGCAGCATTAATAATACTAATAGTGCTCTCAACACTAGCAACAGAATGGTGTTAACACTAACACTAACAGTCACACGTAGCAGATCAGATAATAATCAAATCAGACTGATTTTTTTGTTTGGGAGGGAAAAAAGTAGGGCGGGGGTGGAGAGAGGGAATTTCAGGGGGGGGAGGGGAGGGGGGAGGAGTCTGAGATAAGATGTCAATAGTCTAAAAAGTTTTCTTTTTGTCGTTTTTTTCACCTCCGGTTCTGACTCCGAGATTCACTGATAGTAAGATTTTGTGTAAACATAGTATGTAACTGTTTGCCCCATCAGGCAGAGCTCCCGACTTTGAGAATGATGTCTTAAGTACTACCTACACCACTCCAGTTACTGAATTTATAAGCATGCTTTTTAAAAATGAAAAAAAAATTGTGCATGCTACAGATCTCCAAGAGGAAAAATATCAAAGAGCATGCGTCTTGGTGGTGGTTTCAAACATGTGTAATCAGATAGTAAGCCCAGTGTGTTAACCACAAGGCTATCCAGTACCCCATCCCTTAAAACTTCATTAAAAATTTCATTTTTATGATTAACCTTCAACTGGGGTTGAATAAAAAAAAAAATAATAATAATAATATAAATAAATAAATAAAAAGGGAGGTGGGCAAAGTGGGTAGGGGAAGGAGTAAAGGGGGGAGGGGGGCACAAAAAATGGAGAGTATGGCTGAGAGCCTACACTTTTTGAGGGAGGTTTTGGTTGGTTCCTTGGCAAGAGCTCTGATCAACGTTCCCAATGTGAGATGGCCTGTATCAGTGTATGAGACGTTTTTGCCCGCCATTATTAAGGTTAAGGTATTAAGGCTGTGTGGAGTGTGCTTTCGAAATTTGCTAGAATTATTCATTGTCATTGGTTGTCTGATTGTTGTGAGGGTCGAGTGCAAGCGCTTTGATTTGTTTTTACAAGATATAGCGCTATATAAATTCCATGTATTATTATTATTATTATTTATTATTATTATTATTATTATACAACCTTCTTTCCAACTTAGGGATGATGTTTCACTAAACACAACACCACACAGTGTACATGCGTGAGGACGGGATAGCTAGTGGTCAGAACATTGCGCTCGCAATTTGACGACCCAGGTTTGATTCCTGTTCGAGGGGATTTTTTCCTGGAGTTAACAGCAGTGCTGACTCCCCTCTCCCAAAAGTCCTTTGGACGAGACTTTACACCGAGGCCCCGTGTGCGAACGCACACAGAACATCTTGCGCCACACGTTTTAATCCTGTTCCGCTTTTCGTAAGAGTAGGCCATTGTGTGCCGGTGGGAACAGATGACAAGATTTACAAAACTGCATGCCACGGGGACTGGATGTAAAAAAGCACATAAGTGCTTATTCTATTATCCTTGATATAAATGAATAAAAAAAATAATAATAATAATAATAATAAAAATAAATAAATGACAGGGTTTTATTGGATTTTTTTTTTGGGGGGGTCATACGTTCCTACTGGACATAATAGCCTTCACTTCTGATAGGCGGAAACAGGTGTTTACATGTGACAAGATGCTTTGCGTGCATTCATGCACGGAACTTTGGTTATGGTCTCATCCAAAGGATTTATGGAAAGGGGGGGGGGGGGGGGGGGGGTGAGTGGAGTTGGCACTGATGTTAACTCCAGAGGAAAAAATCCTCTCTAGTGAGATTCGAACCTGGGTGAACAGATCAGATCACTGAGCGCAATGTGCATCACTCTTAACCACTAGGCTATCCCTGTGTGTGTGTGTGTGTTTATTTATCTTTTTTTAATTTTTTTTTTATTGTATTCTTTTATATTTTTTCATCTAATCCCGTGTGTATGCAGTTGTGTAAATAGTGTGTGTGTGTGTGTGAGTGTGTGTGGTGTGTTGTGTGTGTGTTGTGTGTGTGTGTGTGTTGTGTTGTGTGTGTGTGTGTGTTTGTGTGTGTTGTGTGCGCTGTGTCTGTGTTGTGTCTGTGTCTGTGTAGCTGTGTGTGTGTCTGTGTGTGCATGCACGCATGTGTGTGTGTGTTCTGTCTGTGTGTACTGTGTTCCCCCCCCCACCCCCACCCATTCAATGACTCATCGCATCACGATTACGATGACAACAAAACAGTTAGTAGCGTAAAGCCACTTCAAAGAGCTTTTTTTTTTAATTTATACTTAATTCTATTTTCTCAGTCAAACTCAAAATGTCATCATTCACTGCCAGTAAAATTAAATCTGGAATTTTTTTTTAATCTGGGGATTACGTTTCACATTCATGATCACACACATCTGGCAGTGGAGCACAGCCAACTCTGAAGCAGGGGGAAAAACCCAAACATGGAACCTGCATCACAGACAGACACACAGTTCTCCTGGGAGACAGTAGGAGAATAGAGGGAGAGAGGGTGAGGGGGGGGAGGGGGGGGTAGTATGGGAGGTTGAGGGAAATGGGTGAGGAGGGGAAGGGGGGAAGAGGGGAGGTGTGTGTGTGTACATGCACATGCACGCACGCATGCACGCACACGCACATGCACACACACACACACACAAACACACACACATCAATACAACTGTACAATGTAATGATGCGTTATATTTGTATAATCATTACATTAGTGTCAATTACATCTACATAACGCATGCATTCATGCACAGCACCCACACGCACAACACACACACACACACACACACATCACACTACACACAACCACACACACACACACACACACACACACACACACACACACACACACACACACACACACACACACACACACACAGTTGACACACACATGTAGACATGTACACACAGTCTTGCATCTCACACACACACACACACACACAACACACACACACACACACACAAACTCTACTCTCCCTCTCACTCTCTCTCTCATCTCTCTCTCCTCTCTCATCCTCACTACTCTCACTCACTCACTCACTCACTCACTCACTCACTCACTCACTCTCATCAT
>CM060348.1:6106960-6111960 GCA_030674155.1 Stramonita haemastoma
GATGGAACACGTTATACACAAACTGCAAATTATAGACCTTCAGGGGAAAAAAGTGATACTGCCCTAGTAACTTTGTGATGTGCTTTCCCCAGTGACACTGACAGCAACACACAGTTTAATTTCCTGCTAGTACATCATCATGATCATGTACATTTCAAAACAAAACATTTTATACATTATACATGTATGCCCGTCTTCAAAAAATAAAAAGTTTTGTAGAATTTTGTAGAGCTTTGATTAGTTAAAGTTTGTTTGCTGAATTTGTAC
Source organism: Stramonita haemastoma (assembly GCA_030674155.1). Lineage (NCBI taxonomy): Eukaryota > Metazoa > Mollusca > Gastropoda > Neogastropoda > Muricidae > Stramonita > Stramonita haemastoma. The sequence goes on from CM060348.1 coordinate 6,107,228, forward strand.
AGTTAACTATACTGGCAAGAGTTTGTTGTCCCCATCATAAAATAAATGCATTGTTTTGTGACCCATGTGGGATTATTATGCTTTAAAACGCTTGGTTTTGTAGATGTGGAGCTCTGGAGGAGGTTCTGGTTTTGGCGTGTGGTTTATCTGTTTGGTTTTGGGGGGGGAGGGGGGGGGTTGTTGATATTTTGTGGGATGGGGTTGTTTTGTTTTGTTGTTGTTTTTTTGGGGGGGTTGGTTTTGGGTTGTTTTGATTTTTGTTGTTTTGGGTTTGTTTTGGCTTTTCTTTTTTCTTTTTTTTTTTTTTTTGGGGGGGGAGGGGTGGCTGAGTGTGGGTTGTTGTTGGGGGAAGGGGGGAGGTTGATGGGTTGGGTTCTTCTCCCTAATCAATATCACGCTTCCTTCATGAATGCAAGATTCAACAAACTACTCACAGCATACTCACAACCTGCCACAGATTCTTAATTCACTCTTGAAGGTTTAATTGTCAACATTAATTACATTTTTTTATCTTATTGAAAACAAAACCTGGAAAAAAAAAACTTTCGTTAAAAACTTCCCCACAGGGGAAAAAGTTCTCATGGTCATGAATACACATCAGGAAATCAGTAGGGAAAAATATCACAATAAATTTACAAAACTACAGCTAAGGGGAATTCGCTGGGGAGGGAAAAAACGTTAAGAAGGTAACCCTTTCCATTCCTGGCAAGAAATAAAAATCAACAAAAAATCTAGAGCTTCTCTAGTCTTGTTTTTCTTCAGCTTGCACAAAACTGCTGATAATTTTCCCCCTAAGTTACAGGCTTCACATGTGTACAACACTTAAAAGTAGTTTTTCCTTATTTCAGTTTCCATAAGCCTTTCTCTTTTTTTTTTTTTTTTTTTTCAAAATTGATGTTTTGGTATTTTGTTGCTCGGGACATTTGTGTGTGTGTGGTGTGTGTGTGTTGTGTGTGTGTGTTGTGTGTGTGTTGTGTGTGTGGTGTGTTGTGTGTGTGTGTGTGTGTTGTGTGTGTGTGTGTGTGTGTGTGTGTGTGTGTGTGTGTGTGTGTGTGTGTGTGTGTGTGTGTGTGTGGTGTGTGTGTGTGTGTGTGTGTGTGTGTGTGTGTGTGTGTGTGTGTGTGTGTGTGTGGTGTGTGTGTGTGTGTGTGTGTGTGTGTGTGTGTGTGTGTGTGTTGTGTTGCATGCGCGTGTGAGCATGCACGAGCATGCATGATTGCATATTTTGGTGTAAAATACTGAACTGTGAGGTGTGGGTGTGGGTGTGTCATCACTCTGTGTGTGTGTGTGTGTGTGTGTGTGTGTGTGTGTGTGTGTGTGTGTGTGTGTGTGTGTGTGTGTGTGTGTGTATGTGGTGTGTGTGTGTGTGTGTGTGTGTGTGTGTGTGGTGTACATCTGTAGACCAATGAGTTTGTATTGGGCACTTTTTTTGGGGGGGGGATGGGGGGGAGGGGATGCTTTGATTTTCTTTTTATACTTTATATTCATAAACAAATCACAACATTTGTCTTACTCTTTAATGCACTTAAATATCCACAAGCTTGTCTGCAGGTGTATGGCTGCACCAGCGAGCATAAATAAATTTTGCGCTGGTAACAAAAACATTCCGCACCAGGTGACAAAACAAAACCATGTCAAAAAAAAAAAAAAACACACACAAAAAAAACACTACAACGACCACTTCACACCCGCATACAATTCGAACACTTCAAAAACAGAACCCAACGCCCTCATTCTTTCACTCTTCACAGGATAATAATATTATCATCATCCTCAGGACTTCATACTGTACACCAACCCATACATATAATAACAAAAATCACTCAACCGTGACAGGCAGCGTCCACTAACGACCTGCAGACAGTAGCCTCAACAGGTAGCGCGTGTTAATATTTAATCATGTACAAACTTCAATGCCCCCGATGTGTGGCGATTAACAAAGGACCCTCCACACCAAGGCTGGCCAGGCGTGACAGACAGCCAGAGCTAACTGGCAGGCACTGTAACCCGATCTCCCCAACAGCCACATCATAGTGTGGACTCTTTGTCGAGGCTCCAGTCTTTCCGCTCTGATAAATTTGACAGAAAATAACCTTTCTTGCTTGCAGGAGCAGGCAAGCGGGCGGGGGGGAGGGGTGAAGGAGCGAGTGTGAGCGAGCGAGCGTACAGGTAGTAGTATGCAAAGTAATCTCGAAGAGAAAGAAAGAGGGCTTCTCATTTCACTCCTTTTCTTTCTTTCTAATTCTTTTTTTTTTTTAAACTGTCTCCCCCCCCCCCCTTCCCTCACAAAAAAAACCTTTCTTTGCTTATTTTAAATCTGAACCAAATCTTTTTTTTAAAATAATAAATAAAAAAAAATTTAGGATTTCTTTTCTAAACTGGGGATCGAAATTTCATCATGTGGAAAAATAGGACCTATTGGTTCTGAGATAAGGGCTTCTTCAGCACACAACCATCCTTCTCCCCCCCCCTTCCCCCCCCCCCCCCCCCCCCCCCCCCCCCCCCCCCCCCCCCCCCCCCGTTTCTTTTTGTGACCCTTTCCTTCTCACCCAATCCCCAAAGTATGTTCTTGTCAGGAATCGTCTTTTTTTTTTTTTTTTTTTTGTATGCCTGTATGTCACATGTTTGGAATTTAACTACTTTCTATTTTTTGCGTATTGACTCAGTTGGGATTTTTGTTTTGTTTAGTTTTGTTTAATGTTGTTGGTTTTCTTTTCAACTGTAGATTTTTTTTTCTTTCTTTGGGGGGGGGGGGAGATTTGGGGGGTTTCTGGGGGGGGGGGTGTTTGTTGTTGGGGGGGGGGGGTGGGGGGGGGGGGGGGTTCGGGGAGAGGGGGGAGGGGGGGATTGACTGACTTCAAGTCCAAGCCAACTGTGTGTTTTTTTTAACATTTTGTAAATAATGAGGTTTTTTTGCTTTGTTTATAAAAAAAAAATTATCTATTCATTCATAATTTATTCTTTTATATCCGGGGTAATGGAATAAGCATGCATATTTAGTGAGTGTATGTAGAGGAATATCTTTTACTTTCACTTAGTATAAGTGCGTATGTCCATCCCTTTTACTTTCTGCTTCATTATATCCATCTGCTTCTCTTTCCTTTGTTTCAGTATCACCACATCATTGTCATCTCGATGTAACCCCATCAGAATTCCTGTCATCGCTGTTGACTTTATTTCACATTGTGTGGTTTGAACTAAATAAACTTCTGTTTCTGCCAACACAAATGGTGTCATACTTATTAAATGTGAAATAATGAAGCAGAAAGTAGAAGGGATGGACATACAGCACTAATAGTAATACTAAGTGAAAGTAAAAGATATTCCTCTAGTATGTGGGTAGGTTTGTTGTTGTTTTGTTGTTGTTGTTGTTGTTGGGGGGGGTTGTTTGTTTGCTGGTTTTGGTTTTTTTTTGTCTTTTTTGTGTTTTGCTTTTTTTGGGGGGTGGGGTAGGGGAGGAGGGGGGAAAGTAAACTGTAATCATTACAAAATACAAAAAGTGTAAATCTAATGCTGTAAAAGATGAAAGACTCCTCCCAAACTTCCTTCTTCTAAGTAGGGGACATCACTCTGAGCCAACCTTTTTTTTAAAAAAAAACAAACTATTACAATTTAAAGCATTACAGTAGCAGGGCTGCGTACTAGTGCTACCTGTATAATAATTCATATTCATGAATGAAATCTATGCCACTGAGACTTGAGAGTGAGAGGAAGCCACTCCCTACCTATTGTGGAGATAGATCAATCAATCATCTATCTTATCGCTAGTATCAGAATGATAGCTGATACTAGCGATAATAGGTAGGCGCTGCACTTGTACTTGTGGCGACGCACTCTGCCCGGGAGAAACAGCCCAATTTCACGCACAGAAATCTGCTGTGACATACAGTGGTTTGTTTGGTTTTTTTTGTATTTTGTACCACTTTATGTCACAGCAGATTTCTCTGCGTGAACTGCTCTCCCCGGGGAGAGCGTGTCAGCCACATGTGCAGCGCCTACCCATTTTTTTTTTTCTTTTTCCTGCATGCAAGTGTATTTGTTTCCCTATTAGAAATATAAAATATTTTAAAATATAATTTATATAATATCAAAAAACACTCTGCAGAGAACTGTGACTCCAAGTCATTCTCTAATGGCATGCCATAACGATAATGGCATGCTAACTACTGAACTAACTAGCATCAATCAACTTCATCACTGGTTCGTCAATTCTGGAAAGCAAGCTGAAGTAAACTGGAGCGTGCATGCAAGCGTGTATGTGTGTGTGTGTGAGTGTGTACTGTGAGTGAGTGAGTGAGTGAGTGAGTGAGTGAGTGAGAGTGTGTGTGTGTGTGTGTGTGTGTGTGTGTGTGTTGTGTGTGTGTGTGTGTGTGTTGTGTGTGTGTGTGTGTGTGTTGTGTGTGTACATGTGCACTTGCAAGCACGTGTGGGTCAGTATTGCCATTGGTGTGCCTGCACATACCTCTGTGACAGTGTGTGTGTGTGTGTGTGTGTGTGTGTGTGTGTGTGTGTGTGTGTGTGTGTGTGTGTGTGTGTGTTGTGTGTATGTAGTGTGTGTGTGTGTGTGTGTGTGTGTGTGTGTACGTGTGTGTGTGTATGTGTGTGCATGCTTGCATGCGTGCGTGCGCGCATGCATGCGTGTTGTGCGTGCGTGCATGCGTGTTTCATGCAAGGTGTCTTCAATTGTGGTGCTCTCTCTCTCTCTGTCTCTCTCTCTCCCTCTCTCTGAGTCT
>CM060348.1:6116960-6121960 GCA_030674155.1 Stramonita haemastoma
TATCTGTCTTTTTCAAGTACAAAATAGTGTGTGTGTGTTCGATTCATTTTACGTCTTTTCACAAAATGTGATATTAGACATTTAAAAAAAAAAAAATTTAAAGTGTGAGTGTGTTGTGGGGAGGGGTGGGGGTAGGAGGGGGAGTTTTGGAAGTGGGGGAAGGGAGTTAATTCACTAAATCTACACAGAACAGTATGCCGCCGCGGTAGTCGAAGTGGTTAGGCGTTGGACTCGTAATCTAAAGGTTGCGGTTCGATCCCAGCTGTCGGCTATGGCGTTGTGCCCTTGGAAAAGGCACTTTACGGCTATTTCTACACCCCACCAGTGTAAAAGGGGTACCAACCTTATGTTGGGGGTTAACCCTGCGATAGACTGGCGTCCTGTCCAGGGGGGAGTCTATGACTCTCAGTCGCTTAGCGCCACAGAAACCGGGATAAGCACCGGCCTGATGAGCCTTAGGCTCGGGACAGACTTTAACTTTTTTTTTTAACACAGAACAGTTAAGAAAATAAAATAAACACAAATGTACATAATTCTTGAATACAGAATTGTAAAAATTCCAAATTCTAAACAGAATCTAACGCATGAACAATAAAACTATTTATAACCATAACCAACAAGAGAAAAATCTAATCATCAATTGGGAAATGTCTTTTAAGTCCCTAATAATCATAATAAAGAACCAATAGGACAGTGCAGTAATGATTTGAAAAAATGTAAACCTCAGTAATGGATCACTGAATATCTCTGATGAAGATGATGAGGTAAGAACAGGTATATAACTTTTCAGCATGCTGCATATCAATATATGATCAACAGTTATACTATGCCCACATATGCAAGAGACATTGTGTGTGTGTGTGTGTGTGTGTGTGTGTGTGTGTGTGGTGTGTGTGTGTGGTGTGTGTGTGTGTTGTGTTGTGTTGTGTTGTGTGTGTTGTGTTGTGTTGTGTTGTGTTGTGTTGTGTTGTGTTGTGTTGTTGTTGTGTTCTGTTGTGTTCGTTGTGTTCTGTTGTGTCTGTTGTGTTTATTCTTTATATCAAGGATAATGGAATAAGCACATATGTGCTTTTTTTCACCCAGCCCCCGTGTGTATGCAGTTTTGTCAATTTTGTCATCTGTTCCCACCGGCACACGATGGCATACTCTTACCAAAAGCGGAACAGGATTTAACGTGTGCGCAAGATGTTCTGCGTGCGTTCGCACACGGGGCCTCGGTTTATAGTCTCATCCGAAAGACTTTTGGGGAGAGTGGAGTCAGCACTGATGTTAACTCCAGGGGAAAAATCTCCTCCAACGGGAGTCGAACTCGGGTCGTCAAATTGCCAGCGCAATTTTCTGACCACTAGGCTATCCCGTCCCGTGTGCGTGTGTGTGTGTGTGTGTGTGTGTGTGTGTGTGTGTGTGTGTGTGTGTGTGTGTGTGTCTGTGTGTCTGTGTGTCTGTGTGTCTGTGTGTCTGTGTCTGGTGTCTGTGTTTTGTTTTTGTTTTGGAGTTGTTTGTTTTCTTGTTGTTGCTGCTGTTGTTGTTGTTGTTGCTAGCGGCGGTGCTGGCGGTTAGGGTGGCGATAGTGTATATATGTGTGTATGTGTGCGTGCGCTTCGTGTGTGTGTGTGTTTATGTATATGGGTGTAGGCCTACTGTTGTGCGTGCGTGCGTGCGTGCGTGCGTGCGTGCGTGCGCGCGCGCGCGCGCGTGCGTGTGTGTGTGTGTGTGTGTGCGTGTGCGTGCGCACGCGTGCGTGCGTGCGTGTGCGTGTGCTGTTGTTTTTTTTATGAGGCACACCAGATTATACCACAGTATATTTGAGGAAAGAAATAATGGCGGAGCTCAGTGGTAACAGTAGACGTGGAGGTGATGGTCGTAATCATTATCATCATCGTCATCGTCGTCATTGTCGTTGTCCTAGTACTAGTGGCAGCAGTAGTGGTAGTAGCACCAGCAGCAAAAACAAGAAAAACAGCGATAACAGCAGCAGCAGTGTAATGTAGCATCAGCTGTAGAAGAGTTTATAAATGAGTGGTGATGGCTGGTTGGTGATACAGTCCCTAGATTGGAGAGCTCTGTTGGGACTCTAAATCAGCCAGACCAAACAAAGCAACAGTGCAAAGCAATGTATAGTAGATAGTAGTAGTAGTATGTAGTAAGTAGTAGTATAGTAGTAGTAGTAGTAGTAGTAATTATAGCAGCTGAGCCGCAGTAATAGTCGTAGAAGTCGTAGCAGTAGTAGTAGTTCTTTTATTCTTTATTCTTTTATATCGAGAATAATGGAATAAGCACTCATGTGCTTTTTTACATCTAGTCCCCGTGTGAATATAGGTTTTTTTTGTAATATCCTGTCATCTGTTTCCACCGACACACGAAAAGTAGAACAGGATTTAACGTGTGCGCAAGATGTTCTGCGTGCGTTCACACATGGGGCCTCGGTTTATAGTCTCATCCGAAGGACTTATGGGGAGAGTGGAGTCAGCACTGATGTTAACTCCAGGTGAAAAATCCCCTCGACCGGGAATTGAACCCAGGTCGTGAAATTGCGAGCAAAATGTTCTGACCACTAGGCTATCTCCGTCCGTAGTAGTAGTAGTATATAGTAGTAGTAGTAGTAGTAAGTAGTAGTAGTAGTAGTAGTAGTAGTATAGTAGCAGCCGCAGCAGCCGCAGAAAAAAAGATGATAATGCAGCAGCAGAAGAAGTAGCAGCAGAAATGCAAGAATAAGTGTTCGTTTTGTGCACGACGTTGTAGCCTATATATCATAGCGTCTGTGTATATAATCTCGAACCAGCCGCCGAAGCTTGCAAGAGTGGCAGTCTAATTATAGCAGTCCCCACTTGGCACAGTGCATTGACCTACTTTCAGGTCAAAATATTGAAAAAGTCTATGTAAAAATGCGCTAAACGCACATTTCAAGAAGATAAAAGCACGCCGTAACTGTCTGGGTTTTGAATAAGATTGTTTGCAAATACGTTTGTACTTGAATCTTGAGGATAGCCGTCTATTTTCGTTTTCTTCGCTTCTTTCTCCTGTTTCCTACTAGGCCTATAGCCTAACGACTAGAAGTATAAAACCCAAGATCGCCCATCTGTATTTATCGTGTTGGAAAGAAAAACTATTCATGGTCGAATTCTACAAATCTTTTAAAGTAAAAATCTTGGATGAGGAGGAAAATGAATTAAATGAATAAATAAAAATAATAATACAGGAGAAAAAAGACTTTGGTTACGTACTGTGTGACAGTGTGACGGCCTATGCCAGAGCAACAGTTTTGTCGAACACATCATGCTTTGACGATGGAGAATAGGCCTAGATCCTCCACCTATAATCAAATCAAAACAGATCGTTTTCAACGACTGGCCATACTTTTAAGTCTCTCTCTATATTAGCACACATGCATAATATATCTGATTTTGTTCACTTTGATTTATCTAATTTTGATTTATTTAATTTATCTGATTTTGTTCACTTGCTGACAATGAAATTTGATAGAGTCTGTTAGCAACATTCATTTTAAACACCATCACCCACCACCCCACTATCTCGTTGTGTCTCACCCCCGGGGTCGGGAGTCCACAGGGAGCTCATCAATATTAGGCCGCCGCGGGGCCACCAGCCAGAGGGGCCCTGCACTTCTGCTGGGTCACTTTGGTGGTGTTCAGTGGTGCCTGTTCTGAGCTAACATACGCAGGACACCACCTACTAGGCCCCCTACTAACGACAGTATTAGCTCAGTCGCGGAGCCAGACTGAGTGAGTCACCCACCCAAGGTGGCGACCACCACAACGTCCCTCCAACGACCGCCTCCCACGAACCCCCAACCCCAAAGGCTTTGACACAAATTCACCACAGGCACAGAAGCGTATGGGGAAACCGAATCTGAGGTCACCATGAGACCAGAGCAACGGAGGCCACCGAATCAGAGGCAATTTTTATTATTGCATGATGATCAATGATGATGAGGATGATGTAATGATGCTGCTGTGGAGGTGCATCCGCTTTGAGACTACTTGACAGGGTTGTTCTCTACGCTTACTGTCATAATATATCCCGGCGTCAACCAGGCCCGAGAGATACAGACACCTGCAGTGTTGGTCAGGTAATTTGAGCAACACTCTCAAATTCGCATCCGTAAAGTGGATGAAGCTCGACTGTGTGGTCCCAGTCTCCCCACTGAGCCCACAGCACACTCACTCTGGGTAGGAGCCGGCCGGAGCCCGAAAAAAATCCCTATGACTTATGGGATTCGAACCCGCGACCTTCCAGTCCGGAATCCACGGCGCTAACCACTGCGCCATGGCGGCTGGTTGAAGACAAACATTTTTATTGTTGAAGTTGTCCATCAATTTATATGTGATTCAAAACGATTTTTATAATACTTTTTGTCAAATGACAGTAACCAATTAAGGAAAGTCTCAGTACAGGTTTGGAGCACTTATTTAACTTTTATTTTACTTTCTTTGCTCTTCTCTAATGTCTGTATGATTGTTAAGAAAACATGCTACAGCTTCGAAAGGTGAATAGCAATTAACAAATTCTGATATAGTACACGATTTATTCGATAATTGTTATTGTTTATGTAGATTATAACCTGATATCATCATAACTAACTTAAGAGTATTTTTGGCCTTGTAGATGGAATATTCATGGGTTGGTCTCTCACTCCCTCTATCCTTCTCCAGTTTTTATTGTTGTTTTGTGTTTTGTTTTTGTTTTCTTTTTGAAATATATTCTATTCTCATTATTTATGTGCTTTATCTATAAATAGATATAATTCTTTGAGTTACTTTTTCTTCTTCTAGCAAAGATTGCATTTGAGGTTGGTTTCTTTGTTTTTGTTGTTGTTTTGCACATTGCAGCCCAACGGCCGTCATTTTCATGTTAATTTTTATTGTTGAATTGAGCACACTATAAGCTACAAGCTTGTTGTTGCTATGGTTCCTGAATGCTGTTGTTTTCAATGTTTGTTAAAAAAAAAATCTGAATAAAAATTAGTTAAACCAAATATA
>CM060348.1:6129460-6146960 GCA_030674155.1 Stramonita haemastoma
GTCAATTTCTATGTGCAGAGTTGCCTGCCCTTGAGACATGGGAGGAAATCGCCAGTTCAGTGGCCGTTGGCTCCTGATCTTCCTCGTCGTTGTCGTTGCTGTCGTCATCACCTTGGTGGGTGTCCTCGCCTGGAAGCTGACCGACAATTCTGATGATCATGATGATAATGATGATCTTGTTCACAAGCATGGAACAGTGTGAGTCGCTGACAGAGACACAGAGAGAGAAAGAGAGAGAGAAAGAGAGAGAGAGAGAGAGAGAGAGAGAGAGAGAGAGAGAGAGAGAGAGAGAGAGAGAGAGAGAGAGAGAGAGAGAGACAGACAGACAGACAGACAGACAGACAGACAGACAGACAGACAGACAGACAGACAGACAGACAGACAGAGATTATTTATTCTTTTATATCGAGGACAATGGAATAAGCACACGGGTGCTTTTTTTTACATGCAGTCCCCGTGTTTACACAGTTTTGTCAATTTTGTCATCTGTTCCCACTGGAACACAATGGCCTACTCTTACCAAAAATCGGAACGAGCGAGAGAGAGAGAGAGAGAGAGAGAGAGAGAGAGAGAGAGAGAGAGAGAGAGAGAGAGAGAGAGAGAAACACACACACACACACACACACACACACACACACACACACACACACACACACACACACACACACACACACACACACACACACACTTACCTCTGGTGCTCTAGCTGAGGAACAAATTATGAAGAAGAACGTTCTCATAAGTGACTGACTGATCCATGTGACTGAAGCCTTAGGCTGTTCAGCTGCAGGGCTGTTTTGAAAGAAAAGGATGGTGTAAGTCTGGTCTGAAGAAAATAAATAAATAAATAAAAATATTTAGAAAAAAAGTCTGTTCCGCAGAAGTTCTGGTGTAAAAGTCGACAAATACAGCTGCTTCGATTCACGACGTAAGATTTCTCTGTAGGCCTATCAACCAAAGCTGTACTTTAAGAAAGCATATTTTATGGATTTCTTCCATGGCTAATGTAGTGGGAGAGGGGATGCAGTTTTTTATTTAATATTTTGTATTACTGTTTGTCTTGTGGGGCTGGATAGCGGAGTTGTTTTTTCATGTTGTTGTTGCTGCTGCTGCTGCTGCAGTTGCTGTTGTTGCTGCTGCTGCAGTTGTTGTTGCTGCTGCTGCAGTTGCTGTTGCTGCTGCAGTTGCTGCTGCTGTTGCTGCAGTTACTGTTGTTGTTGCTGCTGCTGCAGTTGCTGTTGCTGCAGTTACTGTTGTTGTTGCTGCTGCTGCAGTTGCTGTTGCTGCTGCTGCTGCTGTTGCTACTGCCCCTGTTCCTTCTAGTTTGGTTCTGACTGAATTTCGAATACATAGACTTTGACCTTCAGACAAAATGCCTTTTTCTTATTGTGCCAACTTTTCTTTTTTTTAATTTTAAAGCACTCTTGGTCATCATGTTCCAGTTACGAGGCATCCATTGGTCAATTCCTTCACTTCCGGGTGGAAGGTGAACACACACAGCTGACGATACGGAGCAAATCAGGGGAAGTCACCAATGTTGCTACCATGGGAGTGAATCTGTCTACATCAAGTACGTTTTTCTCTGTCTGGCGGAATGAATGAAAGGCATAAAGTTGTGCTCTCATTGGAAGTGTGTGTGTGTGTGTGTGTGTGTGTGTGTGTGTGTGTGTGTGTGTGTGTGTGTGTGTGTGTGTGTGTGTGTGTGTGTGTGTGTGTGTGTGTGAGGGGGGGCAAATCCTTTTTATTTCGAGGATTATGAATAAGCATTATGTTATTGTACCAGAGAGAGAGAGAGAGAGAGAGAGAGGAGAGAGAGAGAGAGAGAGAGAGAGAGAGAGAGAGAGAGAGAGAGAGAGAGAGATGATAAAAAAAAAACTACAATGTATACAAATAAGCAATGACATGGAATGGGGTCTGCCATGTTGAGATCAGGATGGAGGAGGTGGGCGGGGGGTGGGGGGGGAGGGAGGAAGTATTTAGTTTTGGAGAAATGAGAAATGATTAGAGAAGAGTGACAAGATAGTTCCTTCAAATAAAGCAGTATATGTTCTGCTCTCTGTGTGTCTGTGTGTCTGTGTGTCTGTATGTATGTATGTATGTATGTATGTATGTATGTATGTATGTATGTATGTATGTATGTATGTATGTATGTATGTATGTATATATGTTTGTCTTTGTCTCTCTCTCATATTTTATTATCGTTAAGTCATATTTTTGTTACTGACTTTGTTGCTATTCAATAATCTTTTGTTGTTATTGCTGTTGTCTGTTATCCCATACCAAAATACTAAGCAGTTCGACAACCCCCTTCATATGTGGGCCAATGGCCTTTTTTGTAAATAAATCATTCGAGTTCGAGTTTGAGTTTCTCTCTCTCTCTCTCTCTCTCTCTCTCTCTCTCTCTCTCTCTCTCTCTCTCTCTCTCTCTCTCTCTCTCTCCTACAATTATTTTGTTATCATAAGTCATTTTTTGTAACTGACTTTTTGTTATAAAATAACTTTTTTTGTTATAAAATCACTTATTTTTCTTTTTGGGTTGTTACTGTTGTTTTTATCCCCCACCAAATACTAAGCAATTCGACAACCCCCTTCATGTATGGGCCAATGGCCTTTTTGTAAATAAATCTTTCGAGTTCGAGTTCGAGTTCTCTCCTACAATAACATTTCTTTCCCCTCTGCAGCTCAAGCAGAACCATGCCACACCACAACAGAAGGAAGCATCTGTTTCCAATGGCCAGGGGACAGAACTCTTCACATCTCACGTCACCAAACCCAGACACGCGTCACCAACTCTGACGTAGCAGCAGACTGCTACGACGTCACATGGACGGCCCTGTCTTGCGTCACGCAGGTTCTACAAGACTGCTACAGCTTAAGACAAGCTTACTGGTACGGCGGATTCGAAGACTACAACCAGTTCTGGCCCTTGAACAGTGTCCAGCAAAACATGGCGCCTTATGTGACGGGAGATGCCTGGAATAAACAATACGGGGACGTTCTTGAACGCCTGTTCGTGTCCTCCAACGGGTTTGGGGTTTACGTCTACCCTGAGGTTCCTCTGCACCTCAGTTTTAACCAAAGCGGGGATGGTCTGATGTGCATGGCGGCCAAATACACACGCTACCCTTACGTCAACTTCAACCGTTCTTTGCCTGTTTTGCGGTATCAAGTTTGTCAAGGCGCTGACGTCAGAGATGTGCATGGTCACATGACTTCGCTGCACGTGGCCAAACCTAGGGGCATACCTGCAGAGCACCTGTTCCGCGGCGCTATTTGGTCCACCTGGGCCATGTATAAAGGACCGGTCAATCAGAGCCTGGTGTTGCAGTTTGCTAAGAAGATTGTCCAAACCGGTAAGGTTGAGGGGTGTGTCATTTATTTTTATTTTATTTTTTTCTTTTATATCCGAGGATAATGGAATAAGCACTCTTGTGCTTTTTTACATCCAGTCCCCGTGTGTATGCAGTTTTGTAAATGTCATCTGTTCCCACCGGCACACGATGGCCTACTCTTACGAAAAGCGGAACAGGATTTAACGTGTGCGCAAGATGTTCTGCGTGCGATCGCACACGGGGCCTCGGTTTAAAGTCTCATCCGAAGGACTTTTGGGAGAGCTGAGTCAGCACTGATGTGAACCCCAGGAGAAAAAATATTTTAATCTCCTCAATCGGACTCGAACCCGGGTCGTCAGATTGCCAGCACAATGTTCTGACCACTAGGCTATCCGTGTGTGTGTGTGTGTGTGTGTGTGTGTGTGTGTGTGTGTGTGTGTGTGTGTGTGTGTGTGTGTGTGTGAAAGTCAAAGTCAAAGTCAAAGTCAAAGTCAAAAGTCAAAGTTTTATTTCCTGACGGTACTTTGAATAAGCACTGATTTGCTTTTTTTTCATCAAGCCATCTATCTAGGTGGGGAAATCCTATCATCAATATAATTTAACTAATATGATAACGGCAGCTTTAAAAAATAAACTTTACATATATAAGAAAAAACAAAACAAAAAAAAAGATAGAAATAACCGAGCAAGCAAGCAAGCAAGCAAGCAAGCACGCGTGCGTGCGTGCGTGCGTGCGTGCGTGCGTGCGTGTGTGTGTGTGTGTGTGTGTGTGATATTCTATATTCAGGTATGGTTTTTTAATTGCTAATGCACAAATGTGTATGTGTGCTCGTTTTTTTCCTGCAGTCACATACAAATACACAGTCAGCCTGTATATAGGTGCTCCACAACCTTTTTGGTCGTAGGGGAGCGAGGCATCAGAGACCTCAGCTTTTCCAGGGGCCAGCATATTGAGGGCAGTGGCGCCCATCTCCTCTCCCTATGCACTGTAGGTCTGAACACACCTTTAACACGTGCCTGTCCACAGGTCTCCCTTACTCTCAGCTGGAGATCGATGATGACTGGACCCCCAGGTATGGAGACATGGACTTCAACACAGCCAAGTTTCCAGACGCTAAGGGCATGATCACACAACTGACAGACATGGGCTTCCGAGTCACCGTGTGGATACACCCTTTTATCAACCTGGATTCGAAAGTGGCTGAATACGCTATTCGTAAGGGTTATGTTGTTAAAGGTGAGGGTTATTATTATCATCATCATCATCATCATTTTTTTTATATATTATTATTATCATGATCATCATCAATTTTATTAAAAAAATTTTTTTATTATTATTATTATTATTATTATTATTATTATTATTATTATTGTTGTTGTTATTGTTATCATCATTATCATTTTTATATTATTATTATTATTATTATTATCATCATCATCATCATCATCATCATCATCATCATCATCATCATCATCATCATCATCATCATTATTATTATTATTATTATTATTATTATTCCAGTTTTGTTGTATTTGTGGGGGCGGGATAACTCAGTGGTGAGTGCAACTGGCTTTTCCCAAGCTGAGATTAAACAGCGTTGAGCATGGTTGCCCCGAGGATGGGTGACAAGTTTCTGTGTCTTGGCTTCAGTACTGACCTCCCCAGTTCAACCAGCTGTAAGTAGGTACCTGCCCTTTTTAATTAAGGACACGGAAGTTAGAGCAGAGAGGGAGAGGAGATGGGTGCCACCTTTAAGATGCTGGCCCCTAGAGAAGCTGAGGTACCTCTCTCATCCATGTCCACATAGGTTATGCAGCACCTTTACTTAGCATTTGTCTTTGAATCGGTAATGTCATATGTCTGAATGATTGATTTGTCAGTAGAGTGTAGCCTATGTATAACTGTCATCACCAGTGGTTTATTTTATTTATTTCTATTTTATTTTTTATTTACTCTTTTATATCGAGGATAATGGAATAAGCACACATGTGGGTTTTTTTTTTACATCCAGTCCCCGTGTGCATGCAGTTTTGTAAATCTTGTCATCTGTTTCCACTGGGGAGAGTGGATTCAGCACTGATGTTAACTCCAGGGGAAAAAATCCCCTCGAACAGGAATCGAACCCGGATCGTCAAATTGCGAGCGCAATGTTTATTTATTTATTTATTTATTCTTTTATATCGAGGATAACAGAATAAGCAATCATGTGCTTTTTTTCATCCGGTCCCTACGTGTGTATGCAGTTTTGTAAATATTGTCATCTGTTCCCACCGGCACACGATGGCCTACTCTTACGAAAAGCGGAACAGGATTTAACGTGTGCGCAAGATGTTCTGCGTGCGTTCGCACACGGGGCCTCGGTTTAAAGTCTCATCCGAAGGACTTTTGGGGAGATTGAAGTCAGCATGTTCTATCCACTAGGCTATCCTGTCCCATTGATGCTCTCTGTGTTGCTGTCTCAGTATGTTATCTCTCTCTGTCTATCTGACTGTCTGTCATTCCCAAGTCTACCATTATTTCAGACTTCCTTTGATTATGTCTCGTGAGGGTTGGTAGCCACGTGCAGTGTGTACAGCTTGTGTGTGTGTGTGTGTGTGTGTGTGTGTGTGTGTGTGTGTGTGTGTGCATGCGTGCGTGCGTGCATGCGTGTGCGTGCGTGTGTGTGTGGTGTGTGTGTGTGTGTGCGTGTGTGCGTGCGTGTGTGCGTGCGTGTGTGTGCATGTGTTTGTGTGGAGGTGGGGGGATGTTAATGGTGTTACTGGCAGTTTATTTATCAAAAACGTTAAAATTTTATGGGTAGCATGGGTAGATAATATGCTTCAAAAAGTGAGAACACACAAATTTGACACCCAGTCAGTCAGTCATCCCTAATGTGCTCTTCTTTGTGATCAGCTGAGCTAAAAAGAAAAAAACAAAAAAAATAAGCATCTTAGTGCAATATTACTGAAACAAAATCTTATTGTTGAATATTTACTTGTTGGCCATGTAGTATCTTTACATTCCTATCCTGACACCTTCTGCAGAAGCGAAAAACAACAACAACAACAACAACAACAAATTATTGTCTAAGCTCAGAATTTTGTCAACAGCCGTGGACAGCCCCTTACCAGCTTTGGTGTCATGGTGGCGCGGTGACATGGCCGTGCATCTTGACGTCACCAATCCCGAGGCTGTTGATTGGTTCCTCAATGGGACGCGTCATCTGCGTGACGTGTACAACGTCACTTCTTTCAAGTATGACGCGGGAGAGGCCAACTGGCTGCCCAAGGTGTATTCCACACACCTTCCTTTGGAGAGTCCAGACCAGTTCAGCCGTTTGTACGTGGATATGGCCTTCAGGTATGTGTGCTTGAAGGGGAAAATAATATGGCAAGGCATAGTCTCTCTGTCTTTCTATCTCTGTGTCTGTCTGTCTGTCTCTGTCTGTCTGTCTGTCTGTCTTTCTGTCTGTCTCTCTTGCTCTTTCTTACTCTGTTACCCTTGAAAAATAAATATTATTCATTCATTCATTCATTCTCTCTCTCTCTCTCTCTCTCTCTCTCTCTCTCTCCTCTCTCTCTCTCTCTCTCTCTCTCTCTCTCTCAGTGTGTGTGTGTGTTGTGTGTGTGTGTGTGTGTGTGTGTGTGTGTGTGTGTGTATACAAGGCTCACCAATGATTAGATTTTATGCACGCAGCCACTTGCCCACCTTTAAGGTAAGCATTCCGACTTGGTGGATGTTATCTAAACACAAACGCCAGCATGCACAATTGTTAAGAAAACAAATCATATGTTTCCCAGGCAAACAATGACCCCTTCTTCTGAAAGGCCTACATGTATGCAAGGTGTAAACATGACATCATGGTATAATCTCATCCAAAGATCTTTTTGCATGGGTGGGGGAGGGGGCAGGGATGGAATTAGCTCAGTGGTCAGAACACTCCCTTTCCCAAGTCAAAATTTGGCAGCATCCAGCGATGTTACCAATTGGATGGGTGACCTTTTGTGCAACTTGGCTTCAGCACAGTCCCCCGGATCACCCAGCTATAAATGGGTACCTGCCATTTTTACAGTCATGTAAATACTTGCTCTGTAACTCTTGAAAAATAAAGACTATTCATTCATTCATTCATTCATTCATGCAGGTCTGATGAAGACATTCGGGCACAGGAAGTACGTGTGGGCAGCGGAAGTCAGGATAAACCAATCATGTTCCGAATGCTGGACCGGCAGAGCGATTGGGGTTACCACCGAGCCATCAGGACCGTCATCCCAACTGCTCTAACCTTTGGTCTGATTGGCTACCCGTTTGTCTTGCCCGATATGATTGGAGGAAATGGAGTGGACGAGGTGCACATCGACAGCACGCTCTATCCTGATGCTGAGTTGTATGTCCGGTGGTTGCAGGTAGGACTTTTTTTTATAGCTAGTTAGACAAACATTTTTTTAACCCTCAGAATTCATTCTCTGTCTTTGTCAGTCAGTCAGTCAGTCAGTCAGTTTGTCTGTCTGTCTGTGTATCTGTCTGTCTGTCTGTCTGTCTTTCACACACACACACACACACACACACACACACACACACACACACACACACACACACACACTTGTATATGAGCACTCACGCATCTGCAGGCACACACATTGACAAACAGACCCACAGACTCGCACATACACACTCATGCACACATGTGACACAAATTACCATAATTCACTTTTTTCTCATCTAATGAGTGAAGAGACGTTAAATTGAAGAAAGCCACACACACACACACACACACACACACACACACACACACACACACACACACACACACACACACTACTTTTAAACCATGCCTGAAGGGATATAATATATATATATACATATATATATACACCGGGTATATATATAATATATATATATATATATATATATATATATATATACACCGTGAAACTATGTAGCAGTAAATAAACACACACACACACACACACACACACACACACACACACACACACACACACACACACACACATATATATATATATATATATATATATATATATATATATATATATATATATATATATATATATATATATATATATATATGAGCACACACACACACACACACACACACACACACATATATATATATATATATATATATATATATATATATATATATATATATATATATATATATTTACTGCTACATAGTTTCACGTTGTCACGGCATAATGATAGGTTGCATGTTGTACCAAAGTATCTATTAAATTTGTTACTTTTTTTCCCCATCAGTCATATTGACTTCATGATGACTGAGTCTGGTTGCCATTTTGTTAAAATGCATTTTAGATTGTCATTTTCTTTATATAGGCTACCCCTATGGTGTGTGTGTGTGTGTGTGTGTGTGTGTGTGTGTGTGTGTGTGTGTGTGTGTGTGTGTGTGTGTGTGTGTGTGAAAATGTCTTGAGTCTTTAATGTTATGTATCATTTTGCAATGAATTCTTGCTTTTCAGTTCCTGTTAGTATATAATATAAAAAAGTTCCTCTTGCTATTGATAATACTTTTGGGTGTATTGCTGTAAGGTTTCTTTTCTCCTGTTGAACTTGTTTGTTATCCTCCATGCCCCAAAAGGGTGGAAAGGAATTAAAATCTTGAATAGTGGTGTGTGTGTGTGTGTGTGTGTGTGTGTGTGTGTGTGTGTGTGTGTGTGTGTGTGTGTGTGTGTGTGTGAAATAAATCTTCTTGTACTCTGTGCGTGTGTGTGTGTGCGAGCGTGCGTGCGTGTGTGTGCGTGTTTGTTATAAAATAAATCTTCTTGTATAAACAATTCAACAGCTGTTGTGTCCTCACCACAGGTGAATACCTTCCTGCCATTTCTCCAGTTCTCTGTGGGGCCATGGGTGTACAACTCAACCATTCAATCCATCTGCAAGAAATTCACCGATCTTCGCAGCCGTTACACCGACACCTTCATCTCTTTAGCACAGGAAGCCACAAAGAGCGGTGCTCCCATCGTCAGACCCCTCTGGTGGATCGTGCCTTCAGACCATGTCGCTCTGACCACTGATTCCCAGTTCCTTCTCGGAAACGACCTTCTGGTGGCACCGGTCCTGGAACGAGGATCAAGGTCGCGTGATGTGTATCTTCCTGCAGGAACGTGGCGAGACGAGACCCGAAACGGAAGTCACGTGGGTCCGAAATGGTTGAGGAGGTACAGTGCTGGTTTGGACGTTCTGCCCTTTTTTCGGAGAATTAAAAGTGTTTGAAATGGGATTATGGTTGAAATCTTATTTATTTGTTATTTTCTTTGTGGGCAGCAAATAATGAAAACGACTTGACAACGTGTTTCAAGTCTCTGTGTGGGGTGATTTCTACAAGTTTCCAGTAAAAAAAAAAAAAAAAAAAAAAAATTGATTGAATGACTCCAGATTTAAGACAACTTAAATTTTTTTTAAATTTCATATAAAGATTTGGGGGGGGGGGGGAGGTCATCAGCTTAAAGCCCCCATGTTTACCAAAGGTGAGATTTTGGAGCAAGCAGACAAATAAAGACACAACACCCAAGTGTCTGGCGGAGCAAATTTTCGGTTTATTTCAAACCCTCTTCAGGCTAAAAGATTGGCCAGCTGACAGTAAAAAGCAAAAGGTGAGATTTTGGTTATGTGACCGTTTTTTTTAACCCATTATTAAGGTATCCGCATCCCCACGTCGGGATTTCGTTGTTCAAGTTATTCTTACCTTAGCGATGTTTTCCTTCCTCACCTAGAGTTCCGAGGTTCACCAATGGAGAGATTTTGTGGTATGTGACCGTTTTCATCCCCATTTTGCGATATAATGTCTTTGCATACAGGATGGATTCATACACAGGTTGCTTGTTGGTGGTTATCTGTGAGTATATGCATGCATACATTATGCTGCTGCAGACAACTTGTTTTCTGAAGTGGCTGTAACACTCAGTCTCTAAGTGCAGTGTCTTCCAGAGAAGTAAATGAATAAGATTCTTTTTCCTGCTTCTTTAAACGCTCAGACAGCAACTATTCGTGTCTGTCATATGAATAAAAATGCGTTGCGCTACCGTTCGCCTGGCTAGTCAGGGGGGGGGGGGGGGGGGGGGGGGGGGGGGGGGGGATAGCCTAGTGGTCAGAACATTGCGCTGGCAATTTGAAGACCCGGGTTCGAGTCCGGTCGAGGAAATTTTCTTCCTGGAGTTAACATCAGTGCTGACTCCACTCTCCCCAAAAGTCCTTCGGATGAGACTTTAAACCGAGGTCCCGTGTGCGAACGCACGCAGAACATCTTGCGCACACGTTAAATCCTGTTCCGCTTTTGGTAAGAGTAGGCCATCGTTTTGCCGGTGGGAACAGATGACAATATTTACAAAAACTGCATACACACGGGGACCGGATGAAAAAAAGCACATGATTGCTTATTCTGTTATCCTCGATATAAAAGAATAAATTAAAAAAAAATAAAAAAAAAAAAAATGATAATAAAAAATAAATAATAATAGCCCATCTGACTTTGGTGTGGGAGAGAATTGTTATCTTTGAAGTCTTCATGTAAAAAGCCCTTTGATTTGTTTTTACAAGATATAGCGCTATATAAAATCCATGTATTATTATTATTATTATTATTATTATTATTAAAGACAGGAGAATGGACCAAGAAGGCAGAAAATAGATGAGAAGGAGGATACAGGAAGAAAAAGAAACAAGGCAGAAACAAAGAGAGGGACGGGGAAAGAGGGAATTTATAGCACAGAATTTCCAGAAGGTGGGGATGTATGCTATCTATACTGACAGGCCCTTAGCATACCCAGGGGGGAGTAGAAGTGTGTTTGAAAATATCTTTCTGTCCACAGTGGTGTGAAAGCAGCTAAGTAAAGGATGAAACTGGTAAAATGGTGTAAGCTGGTGTCCCTTCAAAGTTATTATGTGTGTGTGTGTGTGTGTGTGTGTGCGTGCGTGCGTGCGTGGGTGCGTGCGTGCGTGCGTGTGTGTGTGTGTGTGTGTGTTCCAGCACATGCGCGCCTGTGTGTGTGTGTGTGTGTGTGTGTGTGTGTGTGTGTGCATGCATGCATGCGTGTGTGTGTGTGTGGGGGGGGGGGGGGGGGGCTTGGTGCATTGTCTGCAGACACCTTGTGCAGGCATAAATCTGTCCTCTTATCAAGGCTTTTTTTTATTATGAAAAAAGGCAAAACAAAACACACACACACAAAACTATTGCTTGTTTTTCTCCTGTTGCAACTTTGCTCCGCTCTCTACTCCAACACAGAGAGGAAGAGAAAAAAAAAAACCAGCTAAAAAATAATAGCCATGCTTCTCAAACTACCTTGCCTTTTTCTTTGGCTTGCTTCTGTGGGTTTCTGCTCTTCTTCTACCTCTGTTAACCCGAGATGGGCACTTTCTCCTAAACGTAGCATTTTGAAGTGGAGTGTCAGGGTATAGCAGGTAGCTGCACTAGTAACTCAAGTCTGAGCACGACTACAGTTTGATCTCCTCTGCTATCTACTTTGAATGATGAAAACGCCATGTCTTGTAAAGCAGAGTATAGCAGACACTCTTGCGTTGCTGCAAGCCCTGTCACTGGCATTTTGAAAGTCGGCACAGGTGAAAACAGAGTAAAACTCCACATACTGCAGGTGAAAGCAGAGAAAACTCCACACACTGCAGGTGAAAACAGAGAAAACTCCACACACTGCAGGTGAAAACAGAGAAAAACTCAACACACTGCAGGTGAAAACAGAAAACTCCACACATTGCAGGTGAAAACAGAGAAAACTTCACACACTGCAGGTGGAAACAGAGAAGACTCCACACACTGCAGGTGAAAACAGAGAAAACTCCACACACTGCAGGTGAAAACAGAGAAAAACTCAACACAGAGCAGGTGAAAACAGAGAAAAACTCAACACAGAGCAGGTGAAAACACAGAAAAACTCAACACACTGCAAGTGAAAGCAGAGAAAACTCCACACACTACAGGTGAAAACAGAGAAAAACTCCACACACTACAGGTGAAAACAGAGAAAAACTCCATACACTGTAGGTGAAAACAGAGAAAACTCCACACACTGCAGGTAAAAACAGAAAACTCCACCCACTGCAGGTGAAAACAGAGAAAACTCCACACACTGCAGGTGAAAAGAGATAAAATCTCAACACACTGCAGGTGAAAACTGAAAAAACTCCACACACTGCAGGTGAAAACAGAGAAAAACTCCACCCACTGCAGGTGAAAACAGAGAAAACTCCACACACTGCAGGTGAAAACAGAGAAAAACTCCACACACTACAGGTGAAAACAGAGAAAACTCCACACACTGCAGGTGAAAACAGAGAAAAACTCCACACACTACAGGTTAAAACAGAGAAAACTTCACACACTGCAGGTGAAAACAGAGAAAAACTCCACACAGAGCAGGTGAAAACAGAGAAAAACTCCACACACTGCAGGTGAAAACAGAAAAACTCCACACACTACAGGTGAAAACAGAAATCCCAACACACACTACAGGTGAAAACAGAGAAATCTCAACACACTGCAGGTGAAAACAGAGAAAACCCAACACACACTGCAGGTGAAAACAGAAATCTCAACACACTGCAGGTGAAAACAGAGAAAACCCAACACACACTGCAGGTGAAAACAGAAAACTTCACACACTACAGGTGAAAACAGAGAAAAACTGCACACACTACAGGTGAAAACAGAGAAAACTCCACACACTATAGTACAGGTGATAACAGAGAAAAACTCCACACAATGCAGGTGAAAACAGAAAAAAAACTTCACACACTGCAGGTGAAAACAGAGAAAACTTCACACACTGCAGGTGAAAACAGAGAAAACTTAACACACTGCAGGTGAAAACAGAGAAAACTTAACACACTGCAGGTGAAAACAGAGAAAACTTAACACACTGCAGGTGAAAACAGAGAAAAACTGCACACACTGCAGGAGATAAAGAGAGAGAGAGAGAGAAAAAAAAAAAAGGAGATGGAGAGAGGGTCTAACTGACAGCCAAGGAAGGGAAAGTCGAATCAAATTTCAAATCAAATTTTTTTTAAGTCACTCCAAAAACTCATCAGTGAAGATGTGCCAAGTTAGGGGGGGGGGGGGGGGTTCTCCTCGGCTAGAGCTCCAAGGTTCATCAATGGTGAGATTTTATATGCAACACACACACACACACACACACACACACACACACACACACACACACACACACACACACACACACACACTTATAACTCTTATGAGGTTCGAACCTGCGACCTTTCAGCCCATAACCCATGGTGCTAACCCTTGTACCATGGAGGCTGGCAGGTTCCTCCCTCTGACTTCCCCCTGTTCACCCATCTTCAGGAATAGCTGGTCCAGGCTTTGTTAGTTTTGTCAGTTATTGACATAAGCGAAGTGTCAAAGTCAACATTAATATGAACATTGTTATGCTTTGAAATGTTATCCCCAATAGCAAGCTCACAGCATAATGACATGTTCTGTCCAGAAGTAGGCACCCATCAGTCTCTAGTCTTTAAAGGCAAAACTTGGGTAACCGGTAAGTATGGAGGGTAAGCTGTTACCAATGCAGCAGACCCCCCCCCCCCCCCCCCCCCTCTCCACGTCACTGGAATGGTCCATCGAAAGGCAATCGCCGATACGAATGGTTCCAGTATCGTCGCAGGAGCCGCCAGAACGTTGCCACAGTTATACATGTATGCTACTGTACATCTCGGGAGAAAAGAGAAATCCTATGCAGTCGAAATCTGACTGCCTATAGACAATAGCCTAATGTCGAGTACTTGTTTCGACCCTCGGTGGGATATCCAAGGTTCACCAATGGTGAGAGATATTTTGCGTTAGTGACAATTTGTCCCCCATTAATTAAGGTAGCTGCATTCTGGCTTCAGGAAATCTTTCTGTTTACTTTGTGTGTTTTCCTTTTTTATTCTATATTGAAGAAAACGGTTTTTTAAGTCTTTTTTTTTTTTTTACAAAAAATATCTATTTATTATTATATATCGAGGATAATGGAATAAGCACTCATGTGCTTTTTTTTTTTTTTTTTTTACATACAGTCCCTGTGTGTATGCAGTTTTGTAAATCTTGTCAACTGTTCCTACACGATAAGCGGAACACGATTTAACGTGTGCGCAAGATGTTTTGCACACAGGGCCTCGGTTTATTGTCTCACCAAACGTGAACAGCGTTTAATTACAAACTGAACAAAATAACAGAGCAAGTGTGAACCAGAGCCAGACAACGTGAATGATGTATTGACGGACTCGTCTCAGACACACCTGTGGGATCACCCGG
This sequence comes from Stramonita haemastoma, assembly GCA_030674155.1. NCBI lineage: Eukaryota > Metazoa > Mollusca > Gastropoda > Neogastropoda > Muricidae > Stramonita > Stramonita haemastoma. The sequence goes on from CM060348.1 coordinate 6,144,078, forward strand.
AAGCGACAGGAGTTTACAATTTACTGTTTGTGATATTGCGGTGAAACGTCGTTCTGCACTTCCGCCTTCTCAACATGGCAGCTTGAAGAACGCCCCTTTTGATGGTAAAAAATTAGCATTAAATCGATGCAGACATCTTTCTGCTTTGTTTTGCATTTACAGAATGCATAAATATGCTGGCTGTGTCTTCAGAATATTGACTGGAATAGAAAGTTTCAATTTATTTTCTGTTTTGAAAAGACGATGGCGCTCGGGTGACAAGGCACACAAACTTAACATAATTTTGCCACGCCGCATGACTAAATCGTTGCCTGACACTGTGAGTCGATGGCTCCCAGGGCTGCTCATTTTCAGAGATCTTTATAGTGTGGCAAAATGTGCACAGTAATGTGCTTGACTGCTTTGAAGTCTCGGGGAATCATAAGATAGACACAACAGTCGGCATCTACTCTGGACCAATAGCATTTGCCGGTCGGGCTTGGTGGTGTTGCAGACGATACATGTCTCCATTTGTGATTTGATGGGAATCGCTTACGAATTCTATTTTCACTTAGTTCAGGAGAGGTTTCAGACATGATATATGTTGTGATTAAGTTCATTGTAAATATATGATTGAATTGACAAAGCCTGGTGAGAATGTACTTTGAACAAGAATTTAAGAAATGCAAATTTCATAGGCCACACCCACACATAGTTCCAACTTGCACACTGAATTTTGTAAGCGTTTCACAAGTTGCAGTCCTTTCAATTTGACATCACAATTTAGGATTACCTACAAGCTATATAATTATGGCCTCAGACCTTTAAAACATGAAATCAACAATGACAAAAGCCAGTGGATCTATAAAGACTATAATGAATAAAGATTGACCAATCCTTTTGTAATAGCACACTGTCATTCAAAATGTTGTGTAATATAGTGTCAGTGTGAAGTGCATCAATACTTCACCACATTATCAGTTTGTTCTAGTTACATCATTGAAAGTTAAAACGTTTAACTCTTAAGAAGTTGTCATGTGAGTGGTGCTTTCTTGCTGCATGCTACTTGGATGATACTGTGATATAGACTTACAGTAATACTAATAGTAATAGTTATACTTAAGTGTATTCATCACAAATTGTGAGAGTGGCTGTTGATTTAAAACCTTAGATGATTAGGATATATATTCCTTTTTGTTTGCAGCTACATGTATCATACCAGGACATATGGTTATGAACATTACAACCACTATGGAACAAGGATCCACTTTGTCAACCAGTGCAGTCAATGTCAGCAAATTTGTGCCAAAAAACATTTTATTTTGATGGTGTTACTAGATAAGTGTGAGGAGCTTTTATCCTGTTATTTATTGATTTAGCCCTATTAGGTTTTATGGTTTTGATTGGAAGATGGATTAATATTTTTATGAGGCTGTTTATTATATGATATATATCTTGTGTTCTAAACTTTAATACTACTATAGAGTTACTGTCAGCATGGTATTGTCTCACCCTCATAATCACACACACACACAACACACACACACACACACACACACACACACACACACACACACACACACATTTTAAAAATTACGCATGCACGCACGTGCACGTATGCACACATTCACATATATCCACAAAGGTGACCTCAAACAGTCAGAGGCACAATAGAAGATCATGTGACTGCCTTTTTCAGTTTTTGTAGCCCTAGACATCAATCACTGTATGACAAAATGTGTATGATGCTATGTCATGTTTGCAAACCAGACATGATAAATTTCTACACTATCTCTAACATAACTCCTTTTTATGGTTTGATGTTCAGGTTCAAGGTATAGGGGCTAAAGCGCCAGGATCAAGATGATTGGAGGACTGTTTATGTACAACCACAAAGGGGAGGTCCTTATCTCCAGGGTCTTCCGAGATGATATTGGGTAAGGGGCTCTGTAAAGGGTTATTTGCGTGTTTTTATGCATGTGTGTCCAAATATTGATGATAATTTGTAGATGAAAAAAAACCCAAACTAATGTGTGAGAAATTGTTGTGTGGGTCTGTGATATTGATATGTGTTATTTTATGTTTATAGTCGATTGTTTTTAGCTGTGCTTGCTCATAACCCACATGACTTTCCCATGCTTTTGAGATATCGAAGAGTTTGTATGAATTCACATTTGTATTCTTTTCCATCCTCTTTTTTTTTTTTTTTAAGGATTTATTTTATTCTTTTATTTTGAATATAATGGAATAAGCATTCATGTTCTTTTTTACATCTAGTCCCCATGTGTATGCAGTTTTGTCAATTTTGTCATCCATTCCCACTGGCATACAATAGCCTACTCTTCCGAAAAGTAGAACAGGTTTTAATGTGTCCAAAGCATTATTTTTTACTTCACTAAGGATCAGCCCAGACCAAATGCTTAGTAGGTTATTAATGTAAGCTTAGCCAGTTAGTACTGAGGCCTACAAAATGTAAAACAAAAAAAAAGGTTGATGTGTATGATTGAAATGACATGATGACAAAAAATTACATTATGGCAACCCCCCCCCCCCCCAACACACACACACACACACACACACACACACACACACACACACACACACACACACACACACACACACAAACACCCACACCCACAATCACCTACATGCAAATTAAGAAAAACAACAAAACCCAATGAAAACACCCAACAAAATTCAACGCTTTAAATTTTTTGAGTGAAAACATTTCTCCGAAGATTTTTAAAACCATTGGTTGTGAATGTTAATGCACACATATTTTTCTTGTTTGGTACTTATGATAGTAATAATCACAATCTAAAAAAAAACCCCAACCCAAACCAACCCCAATACTGCTATAGAAATGAAGCCAAATGGAAACAAATACAGTTGCAGACAGGAAAA
>CM060348.1:6151960-6159460 GCA_030674155.1 Stramonita haemastoma
CTTCGTGGCTTCGTGCCCAAGAAGCGAGTGGCAGCAGCACGGCAGTCAAAGTCTGAGAGATTCGCGTTCAATTTAGATTTTGTTTTGCTGCCCAACAATCCCCCCCTCCCCCACCCCCTCACTGTTTAGTTTCGTTTTGTTCACAGTAGGTACCGGATTTTATTTTCTGGGGACAGATTTTGGGGGAGTTGGTCAAGATGTCTCTGAAATGGCAACTCGCAGTGTTAAAAAGTTAAAGTCTGTCCCGAGCCATAAGGCTCATCAGGCCGGTGCTTATCCCGGTTTCTGTGGCGTTAAGCGACTGAGAGTCATAGACTCCCTCCTGGATAGGACGCCAGTCTATCGCAGGGTTAACCCCCAACACAAGGTTGGTACCCCTTTTACACCTGGGTGGGGTGAGAAAATAGCCGTAAAGTGCCTTTTCCAAGGGCACAACGCCATAGCGGAATAGCTGGGATCGAACCCGCAACCTTTAGATTACGAGTACAACGCCCTAACCACTAGGCCACAGCGGCGGCTCAACTCGCAGTACCGGTTTTAAAAAATCCTAGCGCGAACCCTGCCTCTCAGTCCCGACCTGGGATTTGCCTGGATTAAATAATTACCCCCCCCCCCCTGAATCCTGACCCAGGATTTGCCGGTATTTACACATGGTAGTTTTCCATCACGCAGTGACCTTCACCGATCGCTACCACATGTCAAAGCTCTATCAGGCCAGAGGCACAGAGCCTGCTGTGAGTCTGAAAGTAATTATAGCTGCTGGTATGTACTTACAAGGAGGAAAAGGAGAGCGAGCATATGTGCCTGACCTGATTTCGCGATGGAATGCGAAATCTAGGGGCAATTTTGTGTTCAGAGAATCTGAATGCAAGAGGGTTAATACAGACACTTACCGGAATGGGTTAGCTCAGTGGTCAGAGCACTAGCTTTCCCCCAGCCAATGTTAAGCAGCATCAAACGTGGTTACTGATTGGATGGGTGACCGTTTGCACGCCTTGGCTTCAGTACAGTTCACCCAGCTGTCAATGGGTACCTGCCCTCTTTAGGGACAGGGAAAGTAAAGCAGCGAGGGAGAGGAGATGGGCGCCACCCTCAACATGCTGGCCCTTAGAGAAGCTGAGGTGTCTGATGCCTCATTCCCCTTCAACCACATAGGTTATGGGAAACCTTTACCTTTTTTTTTTTACAGAAGCTTATCTGTTGTGTTTTTTTAATCCTGTTTACCTGGAGAAGGAAGGATTGCAGTGTTGATTCTAGGCTGTGCTGCCATTGCGGGATTCCCACATAGTTTGTCTCCTGGGTGCAAAAAATGTACACACTATGTACCCCATCTGGGGCAACCCCCCCCCCCCCCCCCCCCCTCCCAAATCTGCTTTTCCAAATGATAGTGTGTCAATGTGACTACTGTGTATAAAAGTGAAACAAAACTCCATTTTCTGTTGACATTTCTGATTAGCTGATTGCTTCAATTTTGACCAACCATTGTTTTCCTTTTTTTACCACTGTTGCACTTCACTTTGACAACAAGATGGCTCCAAGGTTTGCCAGCAGTGAGATTTTGGGTAGGCGACTGAAAAATGAATCATTTAATTAACTGGAAAGGGTGCAGTAAAAGGGCATCCACAGCTCATGATGTGGATGTGGCCTGGCCCCTACAGTATCAGAAGTCAGGATGTGGCCTGGCCCCTACAGTGTCAGAAGTCAGGATGTGGCCTGGCCCCTACAGTATCAGAAGTCAGGATGTGGCCTGGCCCCTACAGTGTCAGAAGTCAGCATGTGGCCTGGCCCCTACAGTGTCAGAATTCATGTGGCCTGGCCCCTACAGTGTCAGAAGTCAGGATGTGGCCTGGCCCCTACAGTGTCACAAGTCAGGATGTGGTCTGGCCCCTACAGTGTCAAAAGTCAGGATGTGGCCTGGCCCCTACAGTGTCAGAAGTCAGGATGTGGCCTGGCCCCTACAGTGTCCGTCAGAAGTCAGGATGTGGCCTGGCCCCTACAGTCTCAGAAGTCAGGATGTGGCCTGGCCCCTACAGCGTCAGAAGTCAGGATGTGGCCTGGCCCCTACATTGTCAAGACGTGGCCTGGCCCCTACAGTGTCAAAAGTCAGGATGTGGCCTGGCCCCTACAGTGTCAAAAGTCATAAAGAAGAATACATAAAATAAATAAATACCTTCTGCTGTCCAGCTCTCCCTGCCATCACTTTCCTATATATCTTGCAAAGTACTGGAGAAATATTTAATAATAATAGTAATAATTATTGTAATATATGGAATTTATATAGCGCTCACTCACTCACTCACTCAGTCCCATGTCCCAAAGGACGTAGGGGGGACATGAGAGAAGACGCAAGGGAGATCTTTTTCCATGCTTCACGATCCTGTGTGGCTAGTAGGAGGCGTTACAGGGGTTGGGCAGTCCAGTCTTTGATGTTGTCAACCCATGATTTCTTTTGGCGGCCTCTTCTTCTCTTGCCCTCGACTGTTCCTTGCAAGATGGTTTTTGCTAGGGTGTTGTGTCTTGTGGTGTGACCAAACCACATCAGCTTTCTCCTCTTTATGGTGGAGAGCAAAGGCTCTTGGGGGCCCACACGCTTTTTGATTTCTTCTTTCACATAGTTATTGGTCTTGTGTTCTTTGTATGATATTTTGAGGAGTCTTCTGTGGCACTTGTTCTCGAATGCTTGGATTCTTCTCTCTAACTCTGCTGTCAGAGTCCATGATTCACAGCCATATAGGAGGATAGATATCACGAGGGATTTGTAGAGGTGGTATTTGGTGCAGAAGCTGATGTTGTTGCTTCTGATGATCCTCTGGAGTCTGACTAGAGCAGATGTTGCTGTTGCAATGCGAGCTTTCACCTCATTGTTTGATGTGCCATCTTTTGTTAGGATGGAGCCTAAGTATTTGAATTGGCTCACCTCTTCCAATATTTCTCCATTCATCTTTATTTCCGTGCTGTCATTACTCGCGCTGTTGACCATGATCTTCGATTTCTCTGTACTGACCTCCATGCCGTATGCGCTCGCTCGATCTGTTAGACTGTTTGTGAGGATTTGCAGTTCTTGTTTGCTGCTGCCCATGAGGTCAATGTCATCTGCAAATCTGAGGTTGCAAAGGGGTCTTCCACCAATGGAGATGGAAGTGTGGTGGTTTTGCAGTGTCTCTGTCATGATGTTTTTGAGGAAGAGGTTGAAGAGTACAGGTGAGAGAAGGCAGCCCTGGCGGACTCCAACCGTGGTCTTGAAGAACTCGCCCACGTGATTGTTCATGAAAACTGCACTTCTTGCATTCTCGTACAGAGCCTTGATGACTTCAATTAGGCAGTTGTCAATGTTGAAGTGCCTGAGTACTTGCCAGAGGCCATCATGCCATACCCTGTCAAAGGCCTTTTTGAAGTCTATAAAATTGTGGTACAAGTCTTTTTGGTGTTGGAGATGCTTCTCTATCAGAATTCTCAGGTTGAAAATTTGTTCCATTGTGCTGCGTTTTGGTCTAAAGCCCGCTTGTTCTTCTGCCAGGAGTTTTTCTGCTTGGTTTTTCAGTCTGTTGAGGACTACCTGCAGCATGATCTTGCTAGGATGGCTTATGAGACTGATGGTTCTGTAGTTCTGACATTGCTTGAGGTTTCCTTTCTTTGGCAGGGGTATTACAAGAGACTGTGTCCATTCTTTTGGCCATTCTTTGGTGTCGTGGATCTTCTGACAAAGATCTGTGAATCGCCTTGCTGTTTCATTCCCTCCATTTTTAATATAGCACTATATCTTGTAAAAAAGCAAAATCAAAGCGCTTAATTTCAAAGCAGTTAGTTCTCCCAGCTCACTTTAGAGTTTCTTTGCATTTGAATCATGTGCGTCTTTTCTTTGCATTTGAATCATGTGTGTCTTTTCTTTGCATTTGAACCATGTGTCTTTTCTTTGCATTTGAATCATGTGTGTCTTTTCTTTGCATTTGAATCATGCGTGTCTTTTCTTTGCATTTGAATAATGTGTGTCTTTTCTTTGCATTTGAATCATGCGTGTCTTTTCTTTGCATTTGAATCATATGTGTCTTTTCTTTGCAATTTGAATCATATGTGTCTTTTCTTTGCAATTTGAATAAGGTGTGTCTTTTCTTTGCATTTGAATCATGTGTGTCTTTTCTTTGCATTTGAATAATGTGTGCCTTCCACACACACACACACACACACACACACACACACACACACACACACACACACACACACACACACACAAAAAGGTATCGTAACCCCATTTTCACGGCAGACGGTTTCTTTCTTCCCTGGGGGGTGTTGCAGGCCAGGTGTTGAGCGCTCACGTGGCAGGTCGCATCGTGATGAAGAGTTACCTGAGCGGAATGCCGGAGTGCAAGTTCGGCATCAACGACAAAGTGCTGATGGAGAGCAAAGGGAAGAGCAGCCTGGACGACTCCAGCCGCGTCAGTGGGGGCGGGTAAGCTCCCCTTTGGGGTGGTGGAGTTGTGGGGGGTCTTGAGGGTATGCGGCTGTGCTTAGAAAGCAACAGGTTGCAGGTTCGATTCCCATCTGAAATCTATATTTTGGGGGGTTCGATTTCTGTCTGAAATCTGTAATTTTTTTGGTTCGATTCCCATCTGAAATCCGTAATTTTTTGGGGGGGTTGATTCCCATCTGAAATCCATAATTTTTTTGGGGGGTTATTCCCATCTGAAATCCGTAATTTTTTTCCCACTCTCAGGATTGTGAGTGGTGATCTTAAGTGCTGTTTTGGGGGGGGTTGTTTTTTTTCCAGATGAGATGATAAATTAGAAGTCTTGTGTGCAATGTGCAGTTACTACTGCCTGTTAAAGAACCCACAGCATGTCCCTGGCAAAATTCTGTTGAGAAAAGTCATTCTTATTGGCAAACAAAAACACATACACATGTGGGGTGGGTCAGGGCAAACGAAAACACATTTGTATATATATATATATATATATATATATTTGTTTGTGTGTTCGATTCATTTAACTCATTTCATATGTGTATGCGTGTGTGTGCCTCTGTGTGTGTGTGTGTGTGTGTGTGTGTGTGTGTGTGTGTGTATGTTTGTATATGTGTGTGTTGGTGTGTGCGTGCGTGCATGTGCATGTGTGTGTGTGTGTTCTTCTGTGTGTGTGTGTGTGCCTCTGTGTGTGTCTGTGTGTGTGTGTGTGTGCAAGCGTGTGTGTGTGTGCCTCTGTGTGTGTGTGTATGTTTGTATATGTATATGTTTGTTGGTGCGTGTGTGTGTGCCTCTGTGTGTGTGTGTGCATGCATGTGCGTGCGTGTGCATGCGTGTGCGTGTGCATGCGTGTGCATACACCAGAGGGGGGAAGACCTCCATCGCCATTGACGACTGCCAGTTTCACCAGTGTGTCAAGCTGAGCAAGTTTGAGACAGAGCACAGCATCAGCTTCATCCCCCAGATGGGGAGTTTGAACTCATGAGGTGAGTCACGCTTTCTGGGCTCGGCTGGGGTGGGGTGGGGATAGGGTAGGGTGTGTCAGGGCTTTTGTGGGGTGGGGTGGGTCAGGGCTTTTGTGGGGTGGGGTGGGTTAGGGCTTTTGTGGGGTGGGGTAGGGTGGGGTGGGTCAGGGCTTTTGTGGGGTAGGGTGGGGTGGGTGAGGGCTTTTGTGGGGTGGGGTGGGTGAGGGCTTTTGTGGGGTAGGGTAGGGTGGGTCAGGGCTTTTGTGGGATAGGGTAGGGTGGGTCAGGGCTTTTGTGGGATGGGGTGGGGTGGGTCAGGGCTTTTGTGGGGTAGGGTGGGGTGGGTGAGGGCTTTTGTGGGGTAGGGTAGGGTGGGGTGGGTCAGGGCTTTTGTGGGATAGGGTAGGGTGGGTCAGGGCTTTTGTGGGATGGGGTGGGGTGGGTCAGGGCTTTTGGGGGTAGGGTGGGGTGGGTGAGGGCTTTTGTGGGGTGGGGTGGGTCAGGGCTTTTGTGGGGTGGGGTAGGGTGGGGTGTGTCAGGGCTTTTGTGGGGTAGGGTGGGGTAGGTTAGGGCTTTTGTGGGGTAGGGTAGGGTAGGTTAGGTCAGGGCTTTTATGGGGTGGGGTGGGTCAGGGCTTTTGTGGGGTGGGGTGGGTCAGGGCTTTTGTGGGGTAGGGTGGGGTGTCAGGGCTTTTGTAGGGTGGGGTGGGTCAGGGCTTTTGTGGGGTGGGGTAGGATGGGGTGGGTCAGGGCTTTTGTGGGGTAGGATGGGGTGGGTCAGGGCTTTTGTGGGTAGGGTGGGGTGTGTCAGGGCTTTGGTGGGGTGGGGTGGGTGGGTCAGGGCTTTTGTGGGGTAGGGTGGGTCAGGGCTTTTGTGGGGTGGGGTGGGTCAGGGCTTTTGTGGGGTGGGTGGGTCAGGGCTTTTGTGGGATGGGGTGGGGTGGGTCAGGGCTTTTGTGGGGTAGGGTAGGTTAGGTCAGGGCTTTTGTGGATAGGGTGGGGTGGGTCAGGGCTTTTGTGGGGTGGGGTGGGTCAGGGCTTTTGTGGGATGGGGTGGGGTGGGTCAGGGCTTTTGTGGGGTAGGGTAGGTTAGGTCAGGGCTTTTGTGGATGGGGTGGGGTGGGTCAGGGCTTTTGTGGGATGGGGTGGGGTGGGTCAGGGCTTTTGTGGGGTGGGGTGGGGTGGGTCAGGGCTTTTGTGGGGATGGGTAGGGTAGGTCAGGGCTTTTGTGGGGTTGGGTAGGGTGGATCAGGGTTTTTGTGGGGTGGGGTAGGGTGGGTCAGGGCTTTTGAGATGAGTAAAGCTTTCTGGGCTGGGCTGGGATAGGGTAGGATAGGGTGGGACTAGGGATAGGACTTTTGTTGGGTGGAGCAGGGCTTTTGTGGGGTGGGTCAGGGCTTTGCTGGATTGGGGGTTTGAACTCATGAGAGGTGGGGTTTTTTTGCTAGGGTAGGATGGGGTGGAGCTAAGGCTTTGTGGGATGGGGAGTTTGAACTCATGAGGTGAGGGACATTTGCTGGGCTGGTATAGGGTAGGGTAGGGTGGGACTAGGGCTTTTGTGGGATGGGTCAGGGCTTTGTGGGATGTGTCAGGGCTTTTGTGGGATGGGTCAGGGCTTTGTGGGATGTGTCAGGGCTTTGTGGGATGTGTCAGGGCTTTGTGGGATTGGGCCTGGTCTGTGCTACGTTGTCAGGGCTCTATAAGCATGGCCTGAATTTATTTGGCTTAAAGAATGAAACGGGTATGGACAGACACTGTAGCTGTGTGGTCAATATCATCCAGCTTCAATCCTTTGGGTCCATGAAGTCGTGGGTTCAAATCTCGGTAGAATTGAAGTCGAATGGTCTTTATTATTTAAAATGTTTTTTTTATTCTTTTAAATCGAGGATAATGGAATAAGCTACTTGTGTGCTTTTTTACATCCATTCCCCCGTGTGCGTGCAGTTTTGTAAATCTTGTCGTCTATGGCCTACTTTTATGAAAAGCGGAACAGGATTTAATGTGTGTGCAAGATGTTCTGCGTGCGTTTGCGCACAGGGCCTCGGTTTACTGTCTCATCCGAAGGACTTCTTTAGTCGTA
>CM060348.1:6168982-6181482 GCA_030674155.1 Stramonita haemastoma
AGAAAGAAAAGACAGAACGAAAGGCAAACATAAAAAAAAGAAAGAGAAAAAGACAGACCGACACAAAAAAATCAAACAATCAAACAATCAAGGCAAACACGCAACAAAAAAAAAATCACCCCAAAGCAAACATTGAAAGACAGAAAGAAAGTAAACCAAAAAAAAAAAACCCGAAAGAAAGAAAGTAAAAGAACGGAGATAAAGACACAAAGAAAAAGAATGAAACAAAAGAAGGGGGGAAAGAGAAACTCTCATAAAAATAAACTATGAACAGTCCTGGAAGGTACCAACACCTGTGTTTGTGCTAGAGAGAGGGGGCAGAGGGGGAGGGAGGGTGGGAGAGAGAGAGGGGGGAGAGGGGGAGGGAGAGAGAGAGAGAGAGAGAGAGAGAGAGAGAGAGAGAGAGAGAGAGAGAGAGAGAGAGAGAGAGAGAGAGAGAGAGAGAGAGAGAGAGAGAGAAACAGACAGACAGACAGACAGACAGACAGACAGACAGACAGACAGACAGACAGACAGACAGACAGAGACAGACAGACAGACACAGAGAGAGTTAGGGTTAAATTCTTTTATATCGAGGATAATGGAATAAGCATTCATGTGCTTTTATTCATCTAGTCCCCGTGTGTATGCAGTTTTGTAAATCTTGTCATCTGTTCATACAGTTTTGTAAATCTTGTTATCTGAGAGAGAGAGAGAGAACACTGAACACTGAACACTGAAACTGTTTAATGTACATCGGCCTTAGACCACAATACACTTTGAGGGGCAAAAATGGGAAGATGCAAAAAAAGACATATAACTTTTTCGTAAACTTTGATAGTGCTTTGCCATCATACCTTGGCGTGTACTCAACACATTACACCCTTGAATATATATCTTCCGATATCATGACTAAATAAACAAATAATCAAAGGCTAACATTTTATAACATACAAAATACAAACATCAGGCACATCGTACAACATGACAACAATGGAAATCATTTTACTCACTGACTGTCATTTTCAAAATAGTTACAATATTCATACACAATTGTGTTCTCAAAACAATCACCACACCAGAGAAGTGTGCCGACAATATATAACCATTTCAGCCCCAGGCCACTTCAATGTAGCCACAATGTTGTATGCAAAAATCTTGTATTTCACAGTACTTAATCACAACATGTAACATCCATGTCATGAAAACAACAAAAAACTAGATTGTAGACAAACCCTGCAACAAGGCATCCCGTCAGAAACAATATTCACTCATACCCTGTCCTACACGCACATTTTCATTCGATTTCATACACACACACGCGCGCGCGAGCGCGCGCACGCGCGCACGCACACACATATGTATGAGTTTGCGCACCCACCCACACTTACACTCACCTCCTCCCGTCTCCCCTCCTTCACTCACAGAAACATAAATACACTTGCCCACACATGTTTGCATGTACACACATACACCCACGCCCTCCCCCCCACACGCATGCACGCACGCACGCACGCACGCACACACACACACAGACACACACACACACACACGTCCACATACTCAAACACATAAGCACAGATACGTATGCACGCACTCACGCACGCACGCACACACACACACACACACACACACACACACACAAAACATACACCACACACACACACACTCACACACACACACACACACACACACACACACACACACACACACACACACACACACACACCAGAAATAATTGCTCATGGTTATTCTCATATATCATAGCCACACAATGTTTAGATAAATGTTTCCAAAATGAAGTTTTTCCTTCTGTTTATGGCATGGAACACGAACCTGGATAAATTGTGCCTGTGGGTGGGATTCGAAGCCTTTAGTAATGCATGCAAAGGAAGGTTGGCTGATTCTTTAAGAAATTTAGCACGCAAATCCTCATAGGCAATGCATTTAAATATGAAATGATATTCATTTTCGATTTTTTCTTTACAACATGGACACGTTTTATTTTGTGCAATTTCACTGTAACGATGCACATTATTGTTTAGAGGAAGTACATTAAATCTTAATTGTGTTAAGGCAACTCGAAAACAATATGAATTCATATCTAAAATATATCTTTCTTTGCCAAAATCAGTTTTGAATGTCCTATACATTACGTACCTATCACGATCTCTAACAGCCCCCTCCCATTCTTGCCTGAACATGTCAATAAGCCTCTGTTTGAATATACATAAAAATGCTTTTATATCCCCAACCCCTTGTTGCAACCAAACAATATTAAAGCCAGTGACACACAATATCTCTCTAACTTTTGAAACCCAACAGTGTTTACCAGAGTTGTCAAGTTCAAGAAGCATTTCATACGCTTTAAATGGTAACCTTTCTCTACTCATTTGCAATAGTTTAAACCAAAATCTTACACATGATATATATGTATTCACATACAACGGATATCTTCCCAGTTCCCCATATATCATTTTATTTGGAGTTCTAACTGGAACACCAAGGAACCTTTTACAAGCAGCCATATGTACCTTTTCTAAATGTTCTAATCTATTTAGTCCCCATACCTCGGCTGAGTATGTCAAAATTGGTTGGATCTTTGTGTCAAAAATTTTAAAGAAAGTACCCGCTGTCATTTCCTTACATTTTTGGAAAACCCGTTTAACCTGTACAACTGCCTTTTTCCCTTTAGTAGCTAAGTGCAATGTGCCTCTTTTGGCACTAACCATTGTTGTAAAATTAAATCCTAGGTAGCAGTAACTGTTTACCACTTCTAATCTGTTACCATCAAAAAACCATTTTTCACTTTTACCTAGATACCCTCCCTTCCTAAACACCATCACCTTAGTTTTATCAATATTGACACATATATTCATATTACAACAACAACTCTTTAAAACATTTAACTGGTTTTGAAGTCCACTTGGAGTAACTGACATTAATGCTACATCATCTGCAAAGAGTAATATGAATAATTCCATAGCATCGTGCATCATTCGAACCCCATGTTTACCTTTTTCATGCATTTTAATTGCTAATTGATTTATGAAAACAGAAAATAAGGTAGGGCTCAAAACACATCCCTGTCTAACTCCTACTGGTGTTTCAAACATGTCTGTCAATTCAGAATTTACACGGACACATGACAACAATGACATATACATAGCTCTAAGCGAAGCAAAAAATCTACCTTGCACACCTTGATCTTTAAGACATTGCAAAAGTTTATCATGTTGAACTGAATCAAAAGCCTTCCTAAAGTCTACGAAGGCAACATAAAGCTTTCTACCTTTCTTACTCATACAATTTTGAATTACAGCATACAGAGTAAATATTTGATCAACCGTAGAATACTTTTTACGAAAACCCGCTTGGCACTCTGAAATCATATTGTTATTTTCTAACCAAGTGTACAGCCGTGTATTTAAAACTGTCGTATAACATTTAGAAATTATGCTTAAAAGAGATACTCCTCTATAATTGTCTACATTTTCAAAATCTCCCTTTTTATGTAATGGAATGATGATAGCTTTTGACCAATCATGGGGGTAGACCCCTCTTTCAAAAATTTGATTAAATAGTTTTGTAAGAAATGCCTGTACTTTTTTACCCCCACTTTTCAACATTTCGGCAGATATATCATCAATGCCACATGCTTTGCCATTTTTAAGTTTTCTGATGGCCTGAATAACTTCATCCTCTGATATGTTTTTATTAAGAATATGGCCTGCTTCATCAGACAAATCAAATTCAACATCACAATTATTGCTATCTACGTTATCTGTTTGGAAAATGTTCTTAAAGTGTTTAAACCAACTATCTGTGGATATATTATTAGTGACCCTTTCTTTGTTTGTGCAACCCATAGCTCTTAACTCCTTCCAGAAACGTGAAGGACTGAGAATTTCCCTTGCTAACATGTCAGCTTTTTGCTTTCTAAAAGCTTGCCTTTTCTTCTTTAGTAGTAGTTTATACCTTTTCCTAACTTCAACATATGCAATTCTATCTTCTTCTTTCCTTGTTTTTCTAAAATAGTTTAATTTTGCCCTTGCTTCCTTTTTTGTTTTGTTACATTCACCATCGAACCACTCTGATTTTTTCTTTCTTTTAGGGTAAAACTGCTTAAACATACATTTACTAGAATCTTTTAGGCAATGAACAAAAATTTCCAATGCATTATCAACATCACTATCTATGCTTGCTGTAGCGAGCATCATTCTGTTTTGGATATCTCTACTCTCCCAGGTTTTGACAAAATCATTCTCATATGCCTCATTCCATATAAATTTTCCTGACATCACATTTTCATTTTGTTCTGTTTCAGTAAAGCAAATAGCATTCATTCCCTTAGATTGTAAATGCATAGTGACTGGTAAGTGGTCTGAATCTACATTGTTCAAAATAGACAAAACTGTAACACAATTTGAGGAAAAAAGTTCAACTGACACAATAAAATAATCCAACATACTGTCACCAGAAAGTCCAATATATGTGCACCCATCATCAAAGCCTGGTTCACACAAACCATTTAATATAAGACAATCAAATATATTACAAAGCTCTATCAACTGCTCACCAAAACTGTTTATTGAACTGTCCTGCGATTGTCTTGGATACTGATTATTATCTGGGAGTACTGTTTGCTCATAAACATCATCATCCCCATTATAATGGTAGTTTTTCTGTGCAGTGCGTGCATTCAGATCACCACATAACAGAATGAGGTTATCTCCATATGAATCATGCAGATCTGTTAAACATTGCTCCAAAAGTTCAATGCCATAGACCCCATGCTGAGTCTTCCAAAATCCAGAGTCACAAGGTGGGATATATGAACAAATAAACATAATATTTTTCATTGTACAAAATAGATCTTTACTAATATTTAAAACAACCATGTTCTCCTGTTCTATCTTTATGCGAGTAATAAAATCGGCAAAACGTTTCCTGACCATTACAATGACACCACCTGAGTATCTCCCTTGGTATGAAAGTTTTTTGGCTTTTGAAGTAAATATTTCAAAATCTTTGAACAAAACTGATTCAAAATCAAAGGCAACAAAAGTTTCAGTTAAACAAATAAAATCATAAGATGTCACAAAATTTATGAAGTCATTATTTTCTAGCTTTTGTAACAATCCATTCACATTATAGTTCAAAAATTTCACTTCTTTTATATTTACACTATTTACAGTTTGTTGTGCATGCATCCCAGATGGTAACATGTCCTGTTTGCTACTGTAATGACTCCCCTTTTCTTTGTTTGGGGGTTTAGTACCATGTACTGTGGCCTGGCCGGATTCCTATTTATTAGCCCTGTTGTACTGCCTTTTCTGGTCAGAGGTTCGTTTGGCTGTGCATGTCTTTTGTAATTACCGAGCCTTCCAGAGTCAACCCTTTTGAAAGAGTCAATGATGTTGCTCTGGCTGCTTGATCTTATAGCTTTAGAGCGGTTGTTGCTCTGGGCACGCGAACCAGACACAGCGCGTCTTGGACGCAGGCTGTGAGATGATGACTGGTTCTGTACAGTCTGACTTATTTCTTCATCCAGTGACTGTTTCATGTCCTGTCCATCTGTCAGTCTGTCTGCTGGCATCTCTTGCCTAGATGTACTTTGTAGAAGTAAATTTTCATTTTCAGGTCTGTCCGTCATGTCATCTTTGTCAGTGTTCAACTCCATGTCAAGCTGCTCAGTACTTTGTGAGGTGTGATCTGCTAGAGAGAGAGAGAGAGAGAGAGAGAGAGAGAGAGAGAGACAGAGAGAGAGACAGACAGACAGACAGACAGACAGACAGACAGACAGACAGACAGACAGAGACAGACAGAGACAGATATACAGAGACAGACAGACATATAGACAGATAGACAGATAGGCATACATTCAGACAGAAGGAAAAAAAGAGAAACTCTTACAATAAACTATAAACAGTCCAGGGAGGTGCCAACACCTGTGCTTGAGAGAGAGGGGGGGGGGGTGAGAGAGAGGGGGAGAGAGAGAGAGAGAGGGAGAGAGAGAGAGGGGGGGGTTAGAGAGAGGGAGAGAGAGAGAGAGAGAGAGAGAGAGAGAGAGAGAGAGAGAGAGAGAAAGAGAGAGAGAGACAGACAGACAGACAGACAGACAGACAGACAGAAACAGAGAGACAGACAGACATAGAGAGACAGAGACAGAGACACAGAGAGAGAGAGCTCTAAACTGGAGAATACCGACAAGGGAGACCACCCCTCGTGTCGATCGTGGTCACAGACCACCGGAGCAGACACCCCGTTTGTTTAACGATCATCGGAGAATGTCAAGTCAGAGGCATGAACCTGCAATTCGAAAACTGGCAATACCCACTCGGCCCCAACCAAGCAGACAGAGGTCAAGAAGTCGAATCACTTTCACCTTTTTCTCTTTTTTTTTTTTTTTTTTTTGTAGAAGAAAGGTAGACTCTTTTTCTTTCTTTCTTTCTTTCCTTCTTCTTCTTGTTCTTCTTGTTCTTTGAATTCTTGTTCTTTGAATTCTTCTTCTTCGTCGTGGTTCTTCGCAGTTCTTTTACTTTTTCTTCTTTTATTTCTTTGAATTCTTCTTCTTCTTCTTTGAATTCTTCTTCTTTGAATTCGAACAAAAGACAGCAACTACTGTTGTGTGTCATATGAGCGGAAATACGTTGCGCTGCCATTAAGCTTCTGGTAAATCAGACCCAGTACATTCAACTTCGACATGGGAGATAATTTTTTATCTTGTAAGTGTTTCGGGGAAGGGGGAGGGAGGGGGGAGGCAGGAGAATGGACCAAGAAGACAGAAAATAGACAAGGAGGTGGTGAGCGGAAGAAAAGGGAACA
This sequence comes from Stramonita haemastoma, assembly GCA_030674155.1. Taxonomy (NCBI): domain Eukaryota; kingdom Metazoa; phylum Mollusca; class Gastropoda; order Neogastropoda; family Muricidae; genus Stramonita; species Stramonita haemastoma. Next base: position 6,175,790 of record CM060348.1, read on the forward strand.
AAGACACAAACAAAGAGAGGGATAGAAAAGAGGGAGTTCCTAGCACAAAATTTCCAGATGGTTTGGGACGTTACTTTCTACTGACAGACCCCCCCCCCAACACACAACACACAACACACACACACACACACACACACACACACACACACACACACTCACACACACACACACACACACACACACACACACACTCACACACACACACACACCACACACAACACACACACACACACACACACACACACACACACACACACACACACACACACACACACACACACACTCACACACACACACACACACCACACACACACACACACACACACACACACACACACACACACACAACACATATCCCCACAAGGAAAAGCACTGTGACTGAATTATGTATGCTGCGCCCATTTCAGCTGTTCCGTTAAAATTCTGACCATTTATCCATTGTGCTTTCCACAGTCCTCCCTATCGTTGAAGGAATGATATTCATACTCAAAGAATTTCTTTCTGAATTTGAAAAAAAATTACGACAAAAGTATTTGACCATGAACCACTACAGCTTCATCAGGTAATGAAATAAACCGTATAAACCAATAATTTCATAGTACAGAAGATACGGCCATTTTAGCATAACTGATATGCGACATTGCTCTTCAGCCAATGAATGTAAAGTTAACAAAAACGCCGCAGTGTTTCTTTCAAAACTCGAGACAAGTTAAAACACTGTTATTGCAATTTTATTTCTTTTACTGCATCATTTTGCGGGCGGGGGGGGGGGGGGTGGTTGGGGGTTGATGTTGGGGGTACCGTGGGGAGGGGTGGAGAGGAGAGGAGAGGATATGAGAGAGAGAGAGAGAGAGAGAGAGAGAGAGAGAGAGAGAGAGAGAGAGAGAGAGAGAGAGAGAGAGAGAAGAGAGAGAGAGAGAGAACAATGAACAATGAACAAGATTTATTCTTCAGGCCACCAGCCCCAAGAAAGGGGGTAAACAAAGCATAGCAAAGCAAAGCAAAGCAAATAAAGCACAAAAAAAACAAAATAAAACCTCATGACATAATTATGTGGCAACTGCCAAAACATACCAAGTGTGAACGAACATCTGTCCTTTCAAATTAGACTGACCTCTTTTAAATGTTGAGACCGAGACACAGAGAGAGAGAGAGAGAGAGAGAGAGAGAGAGAGAGAGACACACACACACACACACACACACACACACACACACACACACACACACACACACACATACACACACACACACACACACACACACACACACACACACACACACACACACACACACACACACACACACACACACACACAAACACAGACACAGAGAGACACACAGAGACAGACAGAGACACAGAGAGAGTTGGGGTGAGGGAGGGAGGAAGGGGAGAACTCTATTCTAAAAAAACACCAGCATTCTCTTTTAACCAATTTTGTTGATCAATAGCTTCACAGCCGGGGGAACAAACTGCCGTTTCTCGACTGTTTGGATTGCTCCTGTAGGTGTGGAGAGCAGCCATAAAACTGGCCACAATACACCCCAGGCAGGGGAGATATTTATTTATTTATTTATTTATTTATTCTTTTATATCGAGGATAACAGAATAAGCAACATGTGCTTTTTTTCATCCGGTCCCCGTGTGTATGCAGTTTTTGTAAATATTGTCATCTGTTCCCACCGGCACACGATGGCCTACTCTTACGAAAAGTGGAACAGGATTTAACGTGTGCGCAAGATGTTCTGCGTGCGTTCGCACACGGGGCCTCGGTTTAAAGTCTCATCCGAAGGATAGATAGATATAGGATGTGGTCGGCTGAGTTCTTCATACGGGAAGAATGGAATCATATCAGCAGAAAAGTGGTTGGAGAGAAAGAAAGAAAAAAGAGTCAGTGGTATTGGCATGCATTGGTTCTGTCCCAACAAGCCTCTTCTTTGTTAACAGGGATAGGATAGCCTAGTGGTTTAGAACACTACGCTCACAATTTTGACAACCCGGGTTCAAATCCCGTTCAAGAGGGGGGTTTGTTTGGGTTTTTTTTTTGGTCTGGAGTTAGTTAGTATCAGTGCTGACTCCACTCTCCCCCCCAAGAAGTCTTTTGGATGAGACTAGAAACCGAGGCCCCGTGTGCAGAACGCACGCAGAACATCTTGCTACGCACACGTTAAATTCTGTTCTGCTCTTCGGAAGAGTAGGCTATTGTGTGCCAGGTGGGAACAGATAACAAAATTTACAAAACTGCATGCACACGGGGACTGGATGCAAAAAAAAAGCACAAGAGTGTTTATTCCATTATCCTCGATATAAAAGAATAAATCAAATCAAATCAAATCTCTCTCTCTCTCTCTCTCTCTCTCTCTCTCTCTCTCTCTCTCTCTCTCTCTCTCTCTCTCTCTTCTCTCTCACCCCCCCCCTCTCTCTCTCTCCCTCTCTCTTCTTTTTTCTTGGGGGGTTTTCTTTATTTTGTTGCTGTTTTTGTCGTCGTCGTCGTCGTCGTAATGTTAGCTGAAATTGTTAAACATAAACTGAAACACGTTGGTCATGCAAAACAGAAACACACACAGACAAGTCTGATGACAACAATTCTCCAAAGTAAAGTGAGAGGAGAAAAGGAACAAGATACAGACCCCCAACATCGTAACATTGCCTACAGTGCTGACTCCACTCTCCCAAAAAGTCCTTCGGATGAGACTTTAAACCGAGGCCCCGTGTGCGAACGCACGCAGAACATCTTGCGCACACGTTAAATCCTGTTCCGCTTTTCGTAAGAGTAGGCCATCGTGTGCCGGTGGGAACAGATGACAATATTTACAAAACTGCATACACACGGGGACCGGATGAAAAAAAAGCACATGATTGCTTATTCTGTTATCCTCGATATAAAAGAATAAAGAAATAAATAAAACAAAAAAATAAATACATTACTGAGATCAGTGGTCTGGGAAAACTACAGGAGATTGTAGAACTCAGCAGAGACAGAAATGACTGAATGACTGAATGACTGAATGAATGAATGAATGAATGAATGAATGAATGAATGAATAATTTTTATTTTTCAAGGGTTACAGAGTAAGCATTACATGCTTTTTTTTTTCATCCGGCCCTTGCCCTGATCAGGGTATAAAGCTAAGAAACCCCCTCCCTACCCCTACATACCAGCATCACCACCAACAGCAGTTCAACAACGAATATTTTAAAAGAAGAAAATGGGATACATTCAACAAAACGCGTCATCCTAACTGGATACACTGATAATTATTTAAACAAACGTGTGTGTGTGCGCGCGCGCGCGCGTGTGTGTGCGTGTGTACTGCGTGTGTGCGCGTGTGTGCTGCGTGTGCGCGCGTGCGCGTGCGTGTGTGCGGGTGTGTATGTGTGTGTGTAAGCGGGAAAACAAGCAAAATAGGCACAAAAGTGGGAAAGAAACCATACATAAAAATAAATACGTAAGAATACAAAAGAGATCGATAGCAAGTCCTGGTGGCATTGCAGTGGAACTCCTATCATTGACAGTGGCTTGGCTCAGGCCAAAAGCTGTGTCAGTTATTGATGTCAACTCATTGCCAAGACCTACACTAAAAATGTTGTTATGTTGTAAAATGTTGTGTTGAGATTGCCTTCAGCTATAATAATAATAATAATACATGGAATTTATATAGCGCTATATCTTGTAAAAACAAATCAAAGCGCTTGCACTCGACCCTCACAACAAACAACCAATGACAATAAATAATTCTAGCAAATTCGAAAGCACACACGCGCGGGCGCGCGCGCGCGCGCCACACACACACACACACAACACACACACACACACACACACGCACGCACGCACGCACGCACGCACGCACACACACACACACACACACACACACACACACACACACACACACACAACACACACACACTTATAGAGGTTATACATTTTGACAGGGTGAATGGAATTTCAATTGTTGAAGGCAGGGACAAATAGGAGATGAAAACAGAAGGCAAAAATCTTAGGTTTGAAACAAGTGTGTCTTGAGGTTAGATTTAAAAGTGTCGTATGTAGGCTTTTGCCGAAGGGATAGAGGGAGGTCATTCCAGATTGATGGACCAGAAATAGAGAAAGAGCGGCGGCCAACGGTAGATAGGTTGAATCTCGGAATTTTTAAGGATAAGGTATCTGCAGCCGAGCGGAGGGAACGAGAAGGTGTGTACACGTGAAGACATTCACAGAGGTAGGAGGGTGCTGTTTTGTGGAGACATTTATAACAGAGAGTACTGATCTTGTAGTTAACTCTCTGTGGCACAGGCAGCCAGTGGAGAGATTGCAAGAGAGGAGTAATGTGTTCAGATTTTTTCTTTCTGAGGACCAGTCGAGCTGCAGAGTTTTGTATACGTTGGAGAGAGTGGATAGATGATGCTGGCAGACCAGCCAAAAGAGAATTGCAATAGTCCAGACGTGAAAGAATAAGAGAAGTGACTAGTTTGGATGTTGCATCAGTGGACAGGTACTTTCGAATTGCACTAATACGCCGTAGTTGATAGTAGCATGACTGACAGGTCTGGGTGATGAATTTTTGCATGGAGAGTGTGTTGTCAATAACGACTCCTAGATACTTTACAGCACTGGATAGAGGGACTGAGTATTGCCGAATTCTATTGAAGTTGTTGTGATAAAAGACAGTTTGTGTTTGGTCCCTACAAGCATGGATTCGGTTTTATCTGCGTTTAATTGTAATTTGTTCTGTATCATCCAGTTTTGGATATCTTGAAGGCAGTAGGACATATTTGTCAATAGAGAAGGCAGGTTTTCAGGTGTATCACTGCTTAGAATCTGAGAGTCGTCTGCATAAAAGTGATGGTTGATCTGATGACGGTTAATAACATGTGATAGGGGAGCAGTATAGAGAGTAAAGAGAACAGGGCCTAGAACAATCCTTGAGGGACTCCGCATTCTAGTTTGGTTGGTGTGGAATGAGCTATGACAAGCTCTTAACAAGAACAACCTGCACTCTCCTTTTTAAAGGAAAAAAAAAAATCCTCTGAAGTCGGAGTATGGCTGCCTATAATTATGGCGAGGTACTTTGAAAATAGTCATACACGCAAACTTCTCATTCAGTAGTGTGCAATTTCAATCTCACAGTGATTCCCAGGTGGGATGAGTGAGTGAGTCAGAGAACACATTCCGGGTGACCCCCCAGAGTGTTAAGCTGGGGAACACACAACAACAACAACAACAATATTGACAGCGGTGATGGAGACAGCTGAGTTTCAATTGAGTCGCTATTGGTGGGTGGGTTGACTTTTTTTTTTTTAAGTGGTTGGGATTGCTTTGAGGAGGAGGGAGGGGGGGGGGTATTAGGTTTGTTTCTTGTTTGTTTTTTTAGAAGGGAGAGCATTTAAACCCACCTGGTGCATCTCGGTGTGTCATTTTTATAGTTTTCTCTCCTTATCTGTGATTTGTCTCATCTGTTTGAATGATGTTGTAAGGTACCCGTCTTGTTCCAACACGCAAAGAAAAGACGAAAGGGTGTTATTTGGAAATGTGAAGACAAGAGTTAACTCTCTCACAGGCCCCAGTGAAAATTATTTTTCGTCAACAGGGTGTCTGATGGCAAGATTGGAGTGGGTACATTGATTTAATTGTCCACAGGTGCTTTCTTCACACACATACACGCGCGCACGCACAGCAAATACACATACACACGCA
>CM060348.1:6196482-6200710 GCA_030674155.1 Stramonita haemastoma
CCCCCTAGAGAAGCTGAGGTCTCTGATGCCTCGCACCCCTACGACAACATAGGTTATGGAACACCCTTTACCTTTTTACTTTTTTTACCAATATGTGTTACACTGTTTTGTAGACACTGGGGGTGTTTCTTTATTTTGTTTGATTGGGTTTTTTTAAAATAATTGTGTTATTGTTTGCTCAATTTTCATGCATTGTCCCTACTGCAAGTACTGTAACACTCTGAAAATAGCTCCTGGGTATTTGCTACTTTTTTTTTTTAATTGGGGACATCTATCTTGGACACCCATTTCAGCCATTGTTAATGTTACTGGTGCTGTCACTGACACCATTGTAGTTTGTGCTGCTGCTAATACTACGACTTCTACTGCTACTACTACTTCTATTATTATTATTATTATTACTACTACTACTACTAATAACTTACTACTACTACTACTACTACTACTACTACTACTACTACTACCACTACCATTACTACTGCTGCTGCTGCTGCTGCTTCTGCTACTACTACTGCTACTACTACTGCTACTACTACTGCTACTACTACTGCTGCTGCTGCTGCTACTACTACTATGCTGCTGCTGCTGCTTGACTACTACTACTACTTACTACTACTACTACTACTACTACTACTACTATCTACTACTACTACTACTACTACTACTGCTACTACTGCTGCTGCTCGCTGCTCTGCTCTACTACTACTACTACTATCTCTGCTCTACTGCTGCTGCTGCTCTCTACTACTACTACTGCTCTAGCTGCTGCTGCTGCTGCACTACTACTACTACTACTACGAGCTGGACGCGACTGACGTGCTACTATACTACTACGACGACGACGACGAATGACTACTTTACTACACTGCTACTCTACTTACTACTACTTTCTACTTCTACTACGACTACTACTACCACTGCAGCAACTGATTTCGTTGTTGTTGTTTTTTCTTCTTCTGTTCCCATCTCTCTTATTTCTATCGTCACACACTGTCCAAGGATGAACACTTGACCTTTTCAACTTTTGATCTATGGCGTAGAGAGGATAATTATACTCTGTTGAGATGATTTATTTATGCACAGACATGGCGTACATAGTAATTATGAGTAATTATGCGCGGTAGTTAAGCGAAAGAGGCGCACCTCAAACATCTTTCTCCCCCCTGTTTGAAGATAGGTCTTAACGTATGCAATACCTTGTCTGTGTTATTTGATGACCAGAACCAATTTGTGGACACAAGAGCTGACGTGATGTGTGTAACGGATCCTGAATCACACCCCACCCTGGCTTCTGAAGACAGGTGTTGTTGAGACATCTTTATGTGAACTTTTTTTTCGTTCTGTCCTTGAGAAAGGGTGTGTTTAAAGATGTAAAAGAACAGTTTGAAAGCAAAACCCAACAGAAAACCCCCCCAAGAAAATGACTTTTTTTTCTCTCTATTTGACGCAATTTTATTCGGCTGCAGATTATTCTTGTATAATAATTATCTGGATGTTAGAGTACTTAGTACTGTTAGAGTTTGAGATGTAAATCGGTGGTCTAGAGGTAACGCGCCTGTCTAGAAAGCGAAAAGTCCGGGTCGGAGTGTGCGCGGTGGTTTGAATCTCGTTTCGGCCCAAAACTTTTCCTCCATCCATTAGATTATGAGTGGTGTGGTCTGGGTGCTAGTCTTTCGGATGAGACGATAAACCGAGATCCCGCGTGTTGCATGCACATCATCATTAGCGCTCGTAAAAGAACCCACGGCAACAAGTTATGTAGAAAAAAGCCACTCTGATAGGGAAACAAATACAGTTGCATGCAGGAAAAAGAAAAGAAAATGGGTAGGCGCTGCACTTGTGGTGACGCGCTCTCCCCGGGGAGAGCAGCCCGAATTTCACGCAGAGAAATCTGCTGTGACATTAAGAGGTAAAAGATGATAGATAAATAAATAAATAAATAAACCTTTTCTGTTCTGTCCGTGAAAAGGGGTATGTTAGACATGTAAAAGAAGTTTGAAAGCAAATCCAAAGCAGAAAAAAAACAAGAAAATAATTAATCTTATTTTTTCAACTATTTGACGCAATTCTGTTCAGCCGCAGCCCGTTCTTGCATGCAGGAAAAAGAAAAGAAAATGGGTAGGCGCTGCACTTGTGGCGTCGCGCTCTCCCTCCCGGGGAGAGAGAGAGAGCAGCCCGAATTTCACACAGAGAAATCTGCTGTGACATAAAGTGGTACAAAATACAAAATACAAAAAATTATTGCATAATAATTATATGGATGTTAGGAGTATTCATATAAGCATTGCTTATTGTACCCATTTCATGTGTTGGTGCTACTTTGTTCTGAACTAATAAAATTGTGTTTCAACCAAGAAAAAGACTTATGTTCCCTTTTTTTTTTTTAATTTGGAAAGATCAGTTTTCACAATTATTTCGAAGACATCACCCTTCACGGAAAGAGCAGCATCAGTTTCAACGGTTGACAAGGTGGATGGGGGGGGGGGGGGGATTGGAAAGATTTTTTTTTCTGATATTCAAATCTGTTAGAGGGGAAGGAGATGATGCTTTCCCTGTTCTATCCAAAAAGTAGAAAGAATCTATTTTATACCCCTTTATTCACAGCAGATTTCTTGCGTGAAATTCGGGCTGCTCTCCCAGGGGGGAGCAAGTCACACACAAGTTCAGCGCCATCCTTTTTTTTTTTTTTTTTTTTCCTTTTACCTGTCTGCAGCTGTATTTGTTTTCCCTATCAGAGGGGCTTCATCTACAGAATTTTGCCAGGGACAACCCTCTTGTTGTCGTGGGTTCTTTAACGTGCGTTGAATAATGATGTGTAACCACGGGACCTCGGTTTATCGTCTCATCCGAGAGATTAGCACCCAGACCACCACTCGTGATCTAATGAATGGGGGACAAGTTTGGGGCCCAAACTGGATTCGAACCACGCACACACTCGACCCGGACTTTTCGCTTTCTAGACAGGCGCTTACCTCTAGACCATCGACCCACCAATTGAAGATCATTGTTACAATCAAATTGACCATGTTGATGATGAATCGAATGTTTAAGTCGGCTTCTTACTTGCTTGTTTGCTTACTTAATTGGTTGGCTGGTTAGTTCGTTGCGTTGGTTGGCTGTGGTTGGTTGTTGGCTGGTGGTGGTTAGATGGCTGGTGGTTGGTGGTTCGTCATGTGTTTATTTGTTTTTTTTATATATTATTTTTCTGAATATTGTTTATTTCAACATTATGGCTTTTAAAATCATTACTATCGTGATTATTATCAGCATCATAATCATAGGTAATGGTAGTGGTGTTTTTGTTGCTGTTGTTGTTACTGCCTGTTTGTTTGGCACTGTTGTTATTGTTTTGTTAGCATTCTTATCATTAAATCTTTTCATCATTGTCATCATCATCATCATTGTCACCAACACCACCATCATCATCATCATCGCCAGTTGTATTAGTGGCAGTAGAAGTGGTAGTAGTACCGTAATAGCAGACGTCACTATCATGATTATTATGACTATTGTTAGGATGATGATAATGATGATTGTTGTCATTATTGTTATTATCGTTATTTTATTGTCACTGTTGTCACTACAACTGTTAGGATTATCATCATTATTATCATGTTGTTTGTTGTTGTTGTTAACACTATCATTATCATTATAACACTTTAAAAAAAATATGAACCAGACAATTCATTTACATACATGCAGCATTTAAGCAGTCGAGGATAATAGAATAAGCACTGATGTGCTTTTTTTTTACATCTAGTCCCTGTGAGTGTGTAACTTCATCAGTGTTTTTTTTTATCCATCCCTATCGGCACACAGTGGCCTACTCTTCCGAAGCGCGGAACGGGCTGTAACATGTGCGCAAGATACTCTGCATGCGTTCGCACACGGGACCTAGGTTTATAGTCTTTGGGAAAAAAATTGTTATCGTCACATCAACAAAACAATCTTTTCGGATCAAGTGTGTTGATAGATCAAGCACATCACTTTCTTTTATCTTATCTCGATGCCTTTACACGTGTGAGAATATCCCATATGAGTATTTCCTTATGACCTTTTTGCTTGGTTGGATGGGTGGTATTATGTTGTATGGTAGTGTATGTGTATTGTTTTGGCACTGATTATTGTGTATTGTATTGTATCGTATTCTAAATATTGTATTCTACTTGCATTGTGTTATTAATTTGTGTATAATGAAAAGATTGAAAAGTGTCAGGACTTAGGACTG
>CM060348.1:6200810-6203310 GCA_030674155.1 Stramonita haemastoma
GTCTGTCTGTCTGTGCCTGTTTATCTGTCTCTGCCTGTTATCTGTCTGTCTCTGCTGTTTATCTGTTTGTCTTTCTGTTTGTGGCTATCTGTCTGTCTGTCTGTGCCTGTTTATCTGTCTGTCTGTCTCTGGCTATCTGTCTGTCACACCACATAACACTACACCACACCACCGCACCATGCCACACCACACCACACACACTACACCACACGGGGACTGGACGTAAAAAAAAGCACACGAGTGCTTATTCATTATCCTCGAAATAAAAGAATTTGCCTTGCCTTGCCTTACATAATACCATACCATACCACACCACACCACACCACACCACACCACACCACACCACACCATTTTGTGATGTCAATTTCAGGCGAACGTTGAAGAAGGCTTTTGACACCTGGTCAGAACCCAGTCAGCTGACCGTGAACTATGACCCCGTGAACCCTGACATCCGGGTCTCTTTCTGGAGCCGGGAACATGGCGACGGAGATAGCAACGCCTTTGATGGCAAAGGTTTGGTGTTTTTTAAAATTTTTTTTTAAATTTATTTATTCTTTTATATTGAGGATAACAGAATAAGCAATCATGTGCTTTTTTTTCATCCCGTCCCCGTGTTAATGCAGTTTTGTAAATGTCATCTGTTCCCACCGGCACACAATGGCCTACTCTTACGAATAGCGGAACAGGGTTTAACGTGTGCGCAAGATGTTCTGCGTGCGTTCGCACACGGGACGTCGATTTATAGTCTCATCGAAAAGACTTTTGGGGAGAGTGGAGTCAGCACTGATGTTAACTCCAGGTGAAAAATCCCCTCCAACGGGAGTCGAACTCGGGTTGTCAAATTGCGAGCGCAATGTTCTGACCACTATGCTATCCCGTCCCCCATATCCCGTGTGTGTGTGTGTGTGTGTGTGTGTGTGTGTGTGTGTGTGTGTGTGTGTGTGTGTGTGTGTGTGTGTGTGTGTGTGTGTGTGTGTGCGTTGCGTGCGTGCGTGAGTGCGTGTGTGCGTGCGTGCGTGCGTGTGTGTGTGAGTGTGTCCTGACTAAACAGTAATTTACTAGTACAGTGTGGACATGGATGGATTAATTAACTCTTTCGCTCCATGGACAGGCAAACTGCTGGCGCACGCCTTTCCCCCGGGCAATGCTGCTCTGGCCGGGGACATCCACTTTGATGCCGACGAGCCCTGGTCTGTGGGCTACGACTCTTCAGACACCAAGGATCTGCTGATGATCGCCATGCATGAGGTCAGTGACTGAGGCCTGGTCCCTAGCTGTGTGTCTGTGTGTCTGTATGTCTGTGTATGTATGTATGTATGTATGTATGTATGTATGTATGTATGTATGTATGTATGTATGTATGTATGTATCTATCTATCTATCTCTATCCATCCATCCATCCATCTATCTCCATCGATCCATCGATCTATCGATCTATCTATCTATCTATCTATCTATCTATCTATCTATCTATCTATCTATCTCCATCCATCCATCCATCCATCCATCTATCTATCTATCTATCTATCTATCTATCTATCTATCTATCTATCTATCTATCTATCTATCTATCTATCTATCTATCTATCTATCTCTATCCATCCATTCCATCCATTATCTATCTATCTATCTATCTATCTATCTATCTATCTATCTATCTATCTATCTATCTATCTACTATCTATCTATCTATCTATCTATCTATCTATCTATCTATCTATCTCTATCCATCCATCCATCCATCCATCCATCCATCTATCTATCTATCTATCTATCTATCTATCTATCTATCTATCTATCTATCTATCTATCTATCTATCTATCTATCTATCTATCTATCTATCTCTCCCTTAGTCTGGCGACCGTGGGGGGCCCCCCTGAAGACTTGACAACCAGTTCCCTACATTTCTCTCTTTGCCCTGCCTTTCTCAAAATTTGTTTGAGTTCTAGACCTGTCCATTCGCTGATGTTGTCCTCCCATCTCTTCCTTGGTCTGCCTCTTTTTCTTCCGCCTTGGACAGTGCCTTGCAGTATTGTTTTTGCAAGTCCTTTTGATCTTGTGACATGCCCGTGCCGTTTAAGTTTTACACTTCTTTACGATTGATAGAAGAGTTTCATAGGGACCAATGGTTTGCTGGATTCTGTTATAGACGTCTTCGTTGCTTGTGTGATCTCTGTAGAATGGTCTGTAGGCTAGCACAGCGCACAAATCCAACATGGCTCAGTCAAGAGAGTGCTAGATAAACTTAGCGCGGCCCCTTTTCTTTTTACCCTAAGTGTGGTCATGATAATGATGATAATGATGATGGTGGTGGTGGTGTTTGTGGTGGTGATGATGATGATGGTGGTGGTGGTGGTAATGGTGGGGATGATGATGATGATGATGATAATGGTGATGATGATGATCACGACGACGATGATGATGGTGGTGATGACGGTGATGATGATGATTTTTATTATGATGGTGATGATAATTATGTTGTTGTTGATACTGCTGCTG
>CM060348.1:6213310-6238310 GCA_030674155.1 Stramonita haemastoma
CCAGTAACCAGAATCCACCGCCAGTAACCATAATCCACCGCCAGTAATTAGAATCCACCTCCAGTATTCAGAATCCACCTCCAGTGACCAGAATCCACCGCCAGTAAACAGAATCCACCGCCAGTGATTAGAAACCACCATCAGTATTCAGAATCCACCTCCAGTGACCAGAATTCAGTGCCAGTAACCAGAATCCACTGCCAGTAACCAGAAACCACATCCAGTAACCATAATCCACCGCCAGTAACCAGAATCCACCGCCAATAACCATTACCTCTACTGTCAGCAACAAGTAAAATCAACTGCAGGTAATCAACTTCAAATGCAAATAACAACTGGAACCTATAGCGAGTAACCAGTGTCCAATGACCCATTTGAGCCTTTGATGGGTTACCGAATCGCAGATGTCCCCATGCACCCTGGGCTTGCAGAGTCATGGGCTCCACTAGTCATGATCTACCCAAAAAAAGACACCGCCTTAAAACATTTCAGTGCAGTGCTCCATTGACTCTTCGGAGCACACACACGCACACAAGCACGCACGCACGCACGCACACACACACACACACACACACCACACACACACACACACACACACACACACACACACACACACACGTGCACACGCACACGCACACACACACACACACACACACACACACACAACCCGGGTCGTAATTTGACGACCCCGGTTCGATTACCGTTCGAGGAGATTTTTCTCCTGGAGTTAACATCAGTGCTGACTCCACTCTCCCCAAAAGTTCTTCGGATGAGACTATAAACCGAGGCCCCGTGTGCGAACGCACGCAGAACATCTTGTGCACGTGTTAAGTCCTGACTCACTTTTCGTAAGAGTAGGCCATCGTGTGCCGGCGGGAACAGATGACATTTACAAAACTGCATACACACGGGGACTGGATGAAAAAAAAAGCACATGAGTGCTTATTCCATTATCCTCGATATAAAAGAAAAAAACACACACACACACACACACAGCATCTAAGTTGTTTCAGGATGTCTTAGATTTAAAGCACATAAGGTGGCTTACACATATTAGGGGGGGCAGGATAGCCTAGTGGTCAGAACATTGCGCTCACAATCTGACGACCCGGGTTCGATTCCCGTTGGAGGGGATTTTTCTCCTGGAGTTAACATCAGCGCTGACTCCATTCTCCCCAAAAGTCCTTCGGATGAGACTATAAACCGAGGCCCTGTGTGCGAACGCACGCAGAACATCTTGCGCACACGTTAAATCCTGTTCCGCTTTTCGTAAGAGTGGGCCATTGTGTGCCGGTGGGAACAGATAACATTTACAAAGCTGCATACACACACGGACTGGATGTAAAAAAAAAAAAAAGCACATGAGTGCTTATTCCATTATCCTCGATTTAAAAGAATAAATCAAAATGAATAAATGAAAAAAAAATAGGCATTAGGTGACTGAGATATATACGGCACGAGCAAATTTATCTTACTGTCGTTTTCATAGAGATGTTAAAAGTTAAAGTCTGTCCCGAGCCTAAGGCTCATCAGGCCGGTGCTTATCCCGGTTTCTGTGGCGCTAAGCGACTGAGAGTCATAGACTCCCCCCTGGATAGGACGCCAGTCTATCGCAGGGTTAACCCCCCAACACAAGGTTGGTACCCCTTTTACACCTGGGTGGGGTGAGAAAATAGCCGTAAAGTGCCTTTTCCAAGGGCACAACGCCATAGCCGACAGCTGGGATCGAACCCGCAACCTTTAGATTACGAGTCCAACGCCCTAACCACTCGACTACCGCGGCGGCTTTCATAGAGATAATGTCTTGTATTGTTCTGTCGGATTTTGTTTCTTCTTTCTGGAAAGAAAGAAAGAAACGGCTGGATGTCCTGAAATATGTAAAGTTAAAAAAATATTTGTTGACCCACGTGACATATATTGAAGTCACGTGATGTGGATCTAGGCACGTTTACTTCCGGTTCGTACAACACACACACGAAGAATGTTCACGATGCAAGATACCAGGCATTATTCTGTTGCTCATGGCTCCCAGTTTACAGACAAGCAGGTGAAGATATTGTATAAAGATGGAGAATCCATCTGAAAGTGTATCTAATTATTAGGCAAAGATATAGAATCCATCTGAAAGTGTATCTAACATTAGGCAAAGATAGAGAATCCATCTGAAAGTGTTATCTAATATTAGGCAAAGATAGAGAATCCATCTGAAAGTGTATCTGATATTAGGCAAAGATAGAGAATCCATCTGAAAGTGTATCTAATATTAGGCAAAGATAGAGAATCCATCTGAAAGTGTATCTAATATTAGGCAAAGACAGAGAATCCATCTGAAAGTGTATCTAATATTAGGCAAAGATAGAGAATCCATCTGAAAGTGTATTTTAATATTAGGCAAAGATAGAGAATCCATCTGAAAGTGTATTTTAATATTAGGCAAAGATAGAGAATCCATCTGAAAGTGTTATCTAATATTAGGCAAAGATAGAGAATCCATCTGAAAGTGTATCTAATATTAGGCTGGTTTGGTGATGTGTATCTAGAGCTTAACATTTTCCTGTGTCTCCCCATGTGGGACATTTGCTGTTGATATGCTGATTGTTAGTGTTTTGATGAAGGCAGCGTGTTGTTTGTATAGTAAAAGACGTGGGCATACACCACTTGTGCCGTCAATATGACAATCGTAATAAACATGATAAGTGAAACCTTAGTCATGGATGCATGTTTTTAAATGATTATTATAAGGTATATGTTTATTGTTTTTTTATGTACTGATTTGAGTTTGTAATATTCCTGCGTAATGGCAGCTGATATTTATGGATATAACTGATTAAAAAAAACAACAACTACTACTTTTTGTTGTGATTGAATGGTTGATTGTTTGTTATTCATAATAATTGATGATTTATTGCTCGTCCTTTAAAACAATATTTAGTTAGGTCTGCTATCCCAACAGTTTACACACACACACACACACACACACACACACACACACACACACACACACACACACACACACACACACACACACACACACACACACACTATATCTACACTCTCCACAAAAGTCCTTCGGATGAGACTACAAACCGAGGCCCCGGTACGAACGCACGCAGAACATCTTGCGCACACGTTAAATCCTGTTCTGCTTTTCGTAAGAGTAGGCCATTGTGTGCCAGTGGGAACAGATGAAAAGATTTATAAAACTTCATACACATGGGGACTGGATGTACAACAGCACACGAGTGCTTACTCTATTATCCTCGATATAAAAGAATAAATAAATAAATAGATATTTTAAAAAATCTAAATCCTGTCCCCCTCTCATAAAATATCACTTTACAAACAGCACTATTTATAACTACATTTTGGTAGAGTTTGGTATTAAGGTACCGTGACATGGCAAATGCCACTCTATAGATGTTATCATTCAGACAATGTCTAACATTGTAAAAGATATCTAAGTGTCTCAAATACATCTTAATCCTCAAAGTTGTGTTTTTAACAACGTTTGTGTTTAATTGTGGTGAACAGATACTTTACCTATGCTATAGATACTATCGTTTTATGACATTTGGATCCATGACATCAATTTGATCTGGGTGTGTGATTTAAGTGAGTAAAAAAGTTACAGAGGGGAAGTGTTTGCTTTGAACTTGGTACTGTAAGGTGTAATGTCTGTGCAATCCTGCATACTACCTCTGGCTTGGATCCCTTGTCTGATACAACGGCTCCCAAGTACCTGAAGCTTTGAACTGTTTCCAGCTTCTGGTCACTGACCCTGATATCAGTGCTGATGCCCTTGGTGTTATTGGTCATTAGTTTGGTCTTCTCTGCACTGATTTCCATGCAGTATGTTTTAGAGACCTTGTTCAGGTGTTTCTCACGGTCAAAAACTGTGAAATAGTCTATAAGCACTGTCAAAACTGAACACCGTCTGGAAAGATAAAAAGATCTCACTCCAGTCCAAGATCAGACTAATGCGCTCCCTTGTCATAGCCACATTCCTGTATGCCTGTGAATAATGGACCCTGACTGCAGATTTGGAGAGAAGAGTACAGGCAGTAGAGATGAGATACTTCTGGAGACTCCTTGGCATTTCCTACAGAGACCACATAAGCAACAAAGTCGTGCATAGCAGAATCCAGCAAACCATTGGTCCCTATGAAAATCTTCTATCAATCATAAAGAAGCGCAAACTTAAATGGTACGGGCATGTAACAAGATCAAAAGGACTAGCAAAAGCAATACTGCAAGGCACTGTCCAGGGTGGAAGAAAAAGAGGCAGACCAAGGAAGAGATGGGAGGACAACATCAGCGAATGGACAGGCCTAGAACTCAACACAACCCTGAGAAAGGGAGAACAGAGAGAGGAATGGAGGGAACTGGTTGTTAAGTCTTCATGGGCTCCCCACACAGTCGCCAGACTAAGGGATAGATGGATAGATTGAAGTGTGTAAAAAATAATAAAAACAACCTCACCCTCTGCTACCATGATCCCGTATATGGGATTGGTCTATTTGCCTTTAAAAGTCAACTTTTTTATAATCAATATACACCAAAATACTGCCAGACACGCTGATTATGGTCTAATACCTAAACAAATTTGATAATTTTGTTTAAAACATTTTGGTAGCATTTGGGTCAGAACTGGAAAATCTGACCCAAGAAATAAACGTTTATTTAACCAGAACTTTCTTTGGAGTCTTCTGTCATTGTGATGGGACTGACCAGTTAAAATGATAGAACAGTTGACTGGTTGTATCATTCACAAGTAAATGAAGTTCTTAGATTTGCCAAACCAGACTAATCCACTAGCTTTCAAACCACATAAACAGATTTTTTTTCAAAATCGTTCCTGCTAAGTTTGAAGGTTAACAGCATTTTCCTGTAACCATTTCAAGAGTTTCATTTCATTTGATTTCTTCTTTTTTCCAACAAAAGCATTGAAGGTGTACACAAAGGGGTTCAGAGCAGAGTTTAAGGGCAGCAGGAAGATAGCAAAGGCCACATTGACTTCACCAGGAACAGGAATACCTGCCATAGCCAACAGTCCCACACACCCAATGGGAAACCAGCACATGAAGTCTGTGACAGCTACAGTGATCAGTCTGCGAGCTATGGTCATGTCCTGGGACTGTTTGGTAGTGATCAGATGCCAGTGTGTTCTTTTTTATGGACCAGTAGATAAAGGCTTGACAAGCTGAGATCACCAGAAAGAGAACAAAGTTAAACACTACCATTATAGCAAAGGCATAATGGTGCCCCTTGAATTTGAGTCTTGTAACTGGCAGTGGAATACAGATTCCTGTTTGGCTGTAAAACTCCCAGTGGGATGTGAATGGAAGAAGTGGCAAATGCAAGACATAAACCCACTGACCAGGCCACGGCACAAGCAGTTATTGCTGGATTTCCTCTCAAATCGAGCAGTGCTAAATGGGAAATGAATCACGAGAAAACGATCAAGTGAAAGGAGCCAGATGATCATGGCTGACACTTCACTGGACAAGAGAGACAAGAAACCAGCTACTTTACAATACACATGTTTTTCCATACATCATCATAAAATACATATCTCCCACGGTAAACTTCATCAGCCACTCCAATGATGAGAGGTAGATACCCATCAGCAAGTCAGATACACAAGACTGCTGACAAACAAGCCATAGGTACTGACTGAAGTTTTGCGAGCACACTGCCGTATCATCAAACTGCACACATTGCCTGTCACAGACAACCAGCTGATTAGCCAAAGGAAGGTACGATATGTGGATGTCTGGAGTAAATCTTCACAAGAGGAAATTTCATCAGAAGGTGAATAGCAAAATGCCAAATAAAAATGATTTGGAAGAACTGTTTACAGCACAATTTATAATTTTCTGCCCAAAGAACACTGAACCTAGAAAGATCTTTAAATATGTCAGATGGAAATGTTTTCACAGGAGTGCCTTGTAATGACAAAGAAGTTAGATAAGACATATTCTGAAATCCTTTTGGTCCAATTCTTTTAATGAAACTGAAAGACAAATCAAGGTTTCTCACTTTCAAAAACTGTGAAATAATCTGACTGTTAAATATTAGTAGCTTTGTGTAGGAAAGATTGAAGGTTTTCAGAGCAGTTTGATGCAGTTTATCTTCTGGATTATAGCTCAGCAAACTCAGAGGATTGCTAGCCAGGGACAAAGTCTGTAGATTTTTAAAGGCAGCAAACAAGGACATGTTGACATGCTCCAGTTTGTTTTCAGAGACATCTAAAAAATTCAAATTGTACAACGTGATGCTGGATAACAAAGACAATGAGCACCTGGCCAGAGATAGATAAACAAGATAGGTGTTCTCTTTCAAATCAGAGATGGTCATTCTGACCCAGTCCCATTCAGATAGCGGAGCTGAGGGAAGAGATGAGCAGAAAATGGCTGAGGACACAGAAAGGAGTGGCCATGGCACATACACGTTTCAGGACATATCATGTCACATAACAGTTCATCATCATGCAGTGGACAGTGAGGCCAGCCATCACACAGATGGTCACTGTGAACACACACAGCAGAGGATCGACATTGGAAGAATCCTGGACATGTCACTTCCTCACAGGCCTCTTCATCCTCATGACCAACACAGTCAAACACTCCATTGCAACGGGTGTAAACTGGCAGACAGTTGTTGACATCACCAGGACAACGGTAATGGGTATCAGGACAGAGTTCTCCAGGTTTTAGTTTGGTCACAATGAATTCTTGGATTCCATCAAAATAAACAAGCACAGGTGCTGGAAAATGCGCATTGAAAACGTCTATTGAATGTATTCGCTGTTCACAGTCTTTTTCATCTGAGTCATCCAGACAGTCAGATAATTGATTACAGCGTTTGATGTAGAGCACACACTGGCCATTTAAACAGGTAAACTCATCACAAAGAAGGTGTATCACAGAAAGATTCATCAGATCTATCTTGGCAATCAGGTCTGAAATCACAACAAAAGAAAGGGAAAATTTTGTTTGTTGCTTGTCACAAGAAAAGGAAGCCAACTGGGATTGCAAGTTCCTTCATCAGTTTCTGATTGCTGCCTGAGGGCTCTAGTTCTTTGAAGAAACAAGGAGTTGTGTGCCCTTTCTCACACACATTGTGTGGACCACATGAAAGAAATGGTGTGTGTCACATGACCATTTTGACACTGGGTTATTTGCTGTTGTGGAAAGTTTGAGGACGGTAGGGTCTTAAAGTTCAGAGATACTGGTTTCAGCTGTCTGACTTTATGACTTGCCTGTCTCCTTTCACATAGTATATTTTGTCCATATGTTTTCTCGTCATAAAGAAAAGTTGTCAAGCCATCTTGAAAATATGCCCTGTATCCCCCAAAACGAACTGTTGCATGAGAAACCCTGACTGAATGATACAGTACTGTGCCATCATCAGCTATGGGGCTGTTTCTGTACATGTTTGGCTTAGACATGTCATTCCACTGTACCCCAATTGGTGTTCCATCAAATTCAATATTTGATGAACTGAGTATGTACATTGCCTCATTCCATTCCTGATCATGTTTTTGTGATGCAAGATTGCCACCCATGGACTGACACACCTCTCTTGCTAGGTCATGGTCATTTTTGTTCATTAGTTTTAAATCTATTGATTGTTTTGCTCATCCATATGTAGCTGGTGTGCTCTGATTCCACGCAAATTTGAGAACTAAAATCTGGATGTGCAGAACAGTTTTCTGTTTTCCTCCATCTTCCAACCCTGCTGAAAGAAGCTGGTAAAAGGAAACTTTTATTGCAGCATGGGGTTGGAGTTGATGGAAAAATGACATGCACAAGATGAAAAACATAAGATATATAAAGTCAACTGAATTGCTAAAATGCAAGAGACAGAAATGACAAATGCCTAGAAAACGTCAATTGAAAAGTTTCTGATCCATAACTATTTGGAGATTAAGGCTTGAAGAAACTAATCCAATCATACCTAGATAAAGAAAAAGTTACTGAATTTTATTTTAAAAATCCTTTCTTTAGTTTTTTATGGAAACGTTTTCTATATTACTGAAGAGAACAGCAGATGTAGCTACCGCTCACTTAATCAGAAAGCCTTCTTTAGAACCTGACAATAATATTGCTACAGATGTTTTTTTTTAACAATGAAACAAGAATGACTAATATTATGCTATCAAATAAAGAAGTGACAGATGCAATCACTTATTGGTCTTAATAATATTAAAGCAACTGCACCACATCTCATCCATAACAGATTTCTTAATGCCTTTGCCAAGAATATAGAAAATCTTTCAGTAACTGTTCTCAGACAAAGTAGATTTGCTTTGTTGTTTCAAACAGCATGTGACTCCCCTTTCTGTAAAAAATGAGCACCAGGTGCCTGTTTAAACTACCATATTTTCTCTCTTTTAAGCTGTGTTATAAAGGTATTAGAGAATCACATTCACAAACATGTTGTAAAGATATTGGAGAAGCACATTCACAAACATATTGTAAAGGGATTGGAGAACCACATTCACATAGATGTAAATTACTACCTTAAACGTGACACTGCACAAAGTGGAACTCAGTCTAAAATTATTGTAGATGACCCAGCAGCTAACTAACTGATAAATATAATTATATACATACAAGACAGACACTTGATGCCATTGAGCCTCTGCCCATTATGGAGGAACTAGATGCTTAACCAACCCTTGCTGAACTCAGTAAAGCAATTGAAAACTTAGCTGGTGGCAAAGCACCTGACACCAATGGCATACCACAAGACCTCATCAAAAGCTGTAAAGACAACTTACTACAGCCCCTTCACGACGTCCTATGCCAGTGTTGGAGGGAGGGAGCCATGTTGCAAGACATGAGAGATGCCAGGATTGTCACCCTCTACAAGAATAAAGGTAATATGAGCAATTGTAATTACTACAGAGGCATATCTCTCCTGAGCATCACAGGAGAACTCTTCACTCGTGTTGTGCTTGTGCGCCTCCAGAAACTTGCTGAGCGTGTTTACCCCCGAGTCACAATGCAGCTTCCGAGCTGAACGTTCCACGGTGGACATGGTATTCTCCCTACACCAACTTCAGGAGAAATACAGAGAACACCACCAACCCCTCTACATAGCCTTCATAGACCTTACCAAGGCCTTTGACCTAGTCAGCAGGGAAGGGCTATTCAACATCCTTCCAAAAATTGGTTGGCCCCCAAAACTCCATAGTCTCATCAGATCCTTTCATGATGACATGAAGGCAACAATCCAGTGCGAGGGCAGCATGTCCAACCCATTTGACATCAAGGGTGGAGTTAAGCAAGGCTGTGTCCTTGCGCCCACCTCCTTGGCATCTTCTTTGCCCTGCTCCTAAAGCACGCTTTTGGAACTGCAACAGATTGGGTATACCTAGGCACCAGATCCAGTGGTTGACTATTCAACCTGGCTTGGCTGAAAGAAAAAACAAAAGTGAGGGAGAAAACAATTTGGGACATGCTTTTTGCTGCTGCTGCTGCTGTCACTTCATACAACTCCAATGCCTCATGGACAGGTTTTCCCAGGCCTGCAAAGACTTTAGACTGACAATCAACCTGAAAAAGACCAATGTGCTAAGCCAGGACGTGGTTACTGCACCAACCATCTGCATCAATAACTACCAGCTCAAAGTCATACACCAGTTCACATACCTAGGATCCACCATCAGTGGCAACCTGTCCCTTGATGCCGAGATCAACAAGCGCATCGGCAAAGCTGCTACAACCTTCGGACACCTCATCACCCATGTTTGGGAGAACCCAACGCTGATGATTTCAACCAAGATGACAGTGTGCAAGCCTGCATTGTCAGCAATCTCCTTTATTGGCAGCGAAACATTGACAACATACTCCAAACAGGAGCGCAAACAGAAAATTATGTTTACAAGAGATAAGTTTCTGGCAAAAATGGTCTAAAAATGGGAACCAATAACCCGAATGCTTACCCCTACTCACTTCTAAAATTCACTCCTGCAAAAATCATAACCCCATGTCAAAAATTCTTTTCTAGAACTAAAGATTAATGATTCATTGAAGTACTCACATGAAAAACTGGTGTTTTGAAAAGTTTTCTGGACAAACAACAATCATGAATCTTCGCGTTTCGTACGTTGTGGGCCCACACATTAATTTTTGCTTTCAACTCCGAGCCAGCAGACGCTAATTGCGTAAAAATCAGTTTCACATCAATTATTTATCAAACGAAAATCATTATCAAGCTGCAATTTCATATTCAAATCAAATGAGTACATGTAGTTTGAAAAAAATCTGTTTGGAGTCACGGATGAGACTCTCCTAATAAGCAAAATCAAAATGCACAGCAAAACTTCAATCACACACGGCAGTCCAGCCCGCCATTTCCTGACTCCCTGATTAATTGTGGAAGAGTACACACATCTGTGGCGTTTTTGTGCATTTTTGGAAGGTGAGAGTAACCTATTTGTCAAAAAAGAGTGAAGGGTAAAAGCTTCTCTCTGCTGGTAATGCCTGTTATTTTTGTGTGTGGTACCATTCTCTGAAGAAGAAATCAGCAAAATATTTATTTTTGCTAAGTCTTTTTCTCTAAATTTGCAATTGATCAGGCAAATAGTGTGTTTATGCATTTCTTGTGTCGGTGTTCTTCGTTCTGTGAGTCTGATGTCTTGATTTGGTTGACGAAATTTAGATGTGTGGAAATTTAAAAAGGTGTCACATGAAATGAAGGTTTGCTCTCATTTCAATATTTTGCTTACTGGCACCATCTGTTGAAATTTTCTTTACATTATCTTGCATATTTTATCATATTCAGTAGTTGTACATTGGACAATAAACATAAGAGAAACAAATTCTGTTTAAAGATCGTTTGGTAATGTTGCCTCCAATCAGTCTTTGACGTAAAAGTTTATTTTGTGGTGTCATAATGCAATGTAGTAACAGTTTCTTTTGTTTTTACTAGTTTTGTAGATATGATAATGGCATTGACAAAATTGCACAGTTCATATTGAATCTGCATGTGAAATCTGAGCTGTGGACAAGGCTGTTTTTTTTTTTTTTTTGATGTGTCGCCAAGTGGTGGCATTGATTACATGTGACCCCAAGTCTGAGCATTTTAGAGGCAGCCGTGGTGGTACATGTAATGAACTTGTTTTAAAAAATATTTGTTTTAAGTTTTTAATGAAGGTTTTTTTTTTTAGATGGTGTTTAGTAGATTCATTTTTTTATTTTCAGCCATAGCACTTTAAGATTACTAGAACTGTAGAAGTAGGATTTCGTCTTTCTGTGAAAGGGTAGGGAAAGAGGAGGCAGTGACCGGGAGCTGTCGACACTGGTGAAATGACCTGTTGAAACCCTTCCTCCTTTCTCTACAGTCTACCGTCCACGCCACATCTACACTACCCCTTGTTTTCGGCAGGTGCCTATAAGTTGCCATGGTACCAGAGCTGTCAGCTCTTCCCAACCACCACTCCACCCATCTCTATCCCCCCTCCCCCCACACACGCACGCACACACACTCGCGACACACACACCACACACACCACACACTTGCGTACTCATATGCACGCACACATGACAGAATAGAACCATGCATAATTGTATCTGATATTGTTGTGAAAGAAAAAGAGACAAAGAAAAGTGAGGACACATAGTCGGACTAACAGGCAGACAGAGACAATGAGAGCAGACAGAGAAAGGGGTAGACAGGCAGTGAGACAGACAGATAGACAGAGAGAGAGAGAGAGAAAGAGAGAGAGAGGGGGGGGATGAGAGGAGGGATGAGAGAGAGAGAGAGAGAGAGAGAGAGAGAGAGAGAGAGAGAGAGAGAGAGAGAGAGAGAGAGAGAGAGAGAGAGAGAGAGATGTATCATCTAAACTAAAACTGTTATACTGAGATGCTCCTTCCAACATTACTTCAATGAAATCCGAGCTTTCATTGATTGGTAAACACGTTCTTCCTTCTGTAGCTGTTGTTTTTCGTTTACACGACTCCAACAGTATAACAGTGGGTACAGTGCAGAGCTGAGAGGTGTTATGACAACAGCCAGGATGACTATGAGTGTGTCTGAAACACTGGCACCATGCAGGACCATCAGACTGGTGGTGGTGATGGAGAACCAGCACACAGCTGTTGTGAAACTGATGTTTGTTACCAGTGGCTGTGAAGACAGCGCTTCCTTTGTCTTTGTGTCTGCCATGATTCTGTATTTTGGCTTTGACCTGTAAATGAACACTTGGCCAACACTCACCATCAGACATAGCATTGTGTTGAATGTCAGAAAGAAATATTTCAGGGCAGTGCTGCCTTTAGAATACTGTTTGTCAAAGAAAACCAGATGGCATAAACCATTCAGGCTGTAGTCTGTACTCTGTGAGAGCTCAGGAAGTAGAGGTACTGATGATAAAAACAATCCCAGTAACCAAGCCACCCCTAAAGACAGAGACATTGACTTTGTAGAAAATTGCAGACTGCTGATGGGTGAGCAAAAAACAATGCCATGATCCAATGTCAAGAACCAGATGATGAGAAGTGACATCTCACCAGAGAAAAGAGAAAGAAAGCCAGCTATCCTGCAAGCCAGGCTGTCAGTCCAGGCCTGTTCATACAGAAGATAGTCACCTCTCAGCTGCTCATCAGCTACAGCAATGATGGTGGTGCTGATTCCCATGCATGTGTAGGTGCACTGTAGATTTAGAACGCACAGAAAAATATGCATTGGAAATGATGCCTTACTGACCTTCTGGGTCATGAAAATAAAAGCAGTTCCAAAGACTGCAAAAAGGCCATACAGCCAAAACAGATGAGCATACAGTTTTGGAGACAAAAGATTGTGGCAAGAAGAAAGTACAGGTTGGGGTGCATTACAGAGTGGTTTTCTTGAGACTGTGGCTACAAGCTGCTCACAACATATTCTGAAGGTGGATGAATGTATGATGGACAGTTGTTCAAGCCCTGAGAAAAGATCTGGAGAGAAACTGGTCACCTTGTTTTCCCGAATATCTAACTCTTGGAGTCGCTGCAGGTGTTGAAAGCCATTTGCTCCTATAACTTGTAGTTCTGAAAAAGAAATGTTAAGGAACTCAAGATGCGTAAAGGGCTGTAAACAATGACTGTCAAACATTTGAAGAAGAGTTTTGGATAAATCAGCACTCTTCAAAGAGTTTTGGGTCAAGTTAGAGGGCTGATGTACAAGTGATGTCAGAGGATTACCTGCTAGTATGAGAACATGCAGATTTGTTAATGGGACAAAAAGGTGAACAGTGATTCTTGTAAGATAATTGTTACTCAAATCCATGAACTTCATGTTGGGAAAGAACAAGTCAGGTAAACAAACAAGAGAGCAATGTGAGAGAGTCAGTTGAACAAGGTAAGTGTTGTTCCTCAGATCAGACAGCGTCATCCCTGAACCCTGAGCATCCAGGTAGCGAAGCTGGGGGAAGAGGTGAGGAGAGAAAGGCTGAGGACAGACAAAAGACAGCCCCTGACACTGACAGCCCACAGGACAGGTCATGTCACACAGCCATTCATCATCACGTTGTGGACACTGTCCCCAGCCATCACACACATTATCTATGTGCAGACACATTGGAGAAGCACGACACCGGAAAAATCCTGGACATTCTGCACTCTCACAGCCTTGTTCATCCTCCCTGTTGATGCAGTCATAATATCCATTACAGCGAGTGTAGGCAGGTAGACAGGTGAGTTGTTCAGTTGGGCACAGGTAATGACTGTCAGGACAGGACTCGTTTACTTTTATTTTTTCGTGAGTGAAGAAACCTTTGCCATCCAGGTGAATGGTATACAGTTGCTGTGGCCTTAGAGAAATGAAGCGCTTTTTTCTGGCAAAGCAGAGAATTTTCCTATCAAATATATCATGAACAATCTCATCAGAGTCATCCAGACAGTCAGAAAATCCATTGCAACGTTTATCAGATGCCACACACTGACCATTGTCACACTGAAAACCCTCACATGGAGGTTGTTCACAGAATGACTCATCACTGTTATCTGGACAGTCCTGTCTGAAATTACAAACAAGAGTGTATGGCAGTGTTGTAAAATCATCATCACACACAAACATAACAACTGTCGACACAGAATGATGTTGACAAGACTGACATAACATGGATTCTCTGGTGTATTTACTTTGTCCACAGTTACCATCTACATCAGACACCAACACCTGGAGTGTGAAATGGCCACCTGGGCAAGAATGTAACATTCCTGACAGTGTTTTACCTGATAGTTTATTTTGTGTAGGAGACAACACAACAGTTTTAAAACCAATTGTTGTTTTCGAGTCATATTCACAAAGAAACATACAACAAGGAATTAGAGCTCTGTACATGCTTATTTCTTGTATTTGTGGATGAAAAATTCCTCCACTCTCTCGTCCATCAGAAAGCACAGTGTATCCTACTTGCAGTGGAAAGGATACATAGACTACTGTGCGGTCAGACCACATGTAAAACTCTCTGTACATGTAAGGTGTTGTGTGCTGTTTAGTATGAACACCTATGCGCATTCTACAACACAAATAACATAAGGTGGCTTTGATCCATTTTGCAACATCAAGATAGTCTGCATTGTTTTTCAGTGCTGCAAGACGTCCTCCATGGACTCTACACTGCTCTTCTGCTACATCATAGAACGTACTCGTATGACCACTTCTTACAAGTAAACATTTGTTAGCAGAAGCAACCCATTTTCTGCAACAAACAGAACTGGGGGACAATACTTCGTTTCATTTTGTCCATCTGCAAAATTCAGAGCATATGTGCATTTTGCGTGCGCCAAAGGATGTTCAATCAAGCTACAGTTAAAAGTTGGTTTGGTTTGTGCTTTTGAGGAAGAATATTCACTCGAGTAAAAAACATGAAGCCTCCAGCTCTGCCTTCCATATGGCCTTGAGAAATCCTTAGTTCAATTTGTAAAGATGAGGAATTAAAAAACATAGCTGGGGAATCAAGAAGTAAATGGCAAATGCCTATCACCTTGGCTGGGTGTTTGTCATGTTCTCCATGAAATAATCTAATGTAGACTGGCATCTAGTTTCCAAGATAGCAAGAGTAAACTTCACTACCATTCCATAGCCAGAAGATGTTGATATATTATACCGGTAATACTGTTCTGTCAAATATATACCCGGAAAAACGGAAAATACAGCAAATCCAGAAGACATTGAATAGTACTTAAAGTCTACATGCTTGTAACTTTCTCTGTGAAAGCTGATATTGATCTGTGGATTGTTGTAAAATGAAATATATGTGTGATTTGTGCTCCAGTAGAAATACAGCGATGATCCAAAGGTCTGGTCACACAGGTAACGACATAATCAGCAGATGATGGACTCGGCATCAGAACTTTAGGAAGACTGTCATAGAAATGCACAGCCCAGTAGTGATACTGACATACAGGAGGAAACACTCCACCAGCTCTGAACTCCACTTCAGCTTTAACAAGATACACAGAGGGGGACATTTCTCTGTGAACATGACAGAATGTTTGGGAATGTCCACATCTGCCATACAGCAGTCCTGGACGTATGGAAACGTCAGTGTGATATTATCACAGTCAGTCACATTGCCATAATATCTAACTTCCATATTGGACTGTGGCAGCAAATGTTCCATACCAGGGCAGATGACACCATAATCAGGGGTCAGGTAGTTTCTAGAATTGTTAAAGGTGCTGGATGGTTCATTGTTTGCAGTGGTGACATTGTGTCTCATGGTACTGCTGTCAAAGCTTGTGACAAGTGAAGTACTTGTAGAAATGAAAGATCTGGTATTGAAACTTATGCCGTTGATAGGAAATTCATTTCTTTGTTTACTGCTGTTGAATTTGTTTATCTTTCTACTGCTTTTGATCAGGTTGACACTGGCATTCTCTGTTGTAACTGTAAGCAATGATGTTCTTATATCAGAGGGGGGAAGGGTTCAGGTTCATAGGACAGTTATGCATGCTGTAACTGCAAGGAGAGGAAAAAAATAAAGAAAGTGTGGAACAAAAGAAAGAAAAAATATTCCTATTTAAAGGGAGCATGCAGACATGCAAGATGAATGTCACACTGGTACAGCAAATCTGAATCTCTTGCAAAATGTACAGAAAGACCTGATGACTTGCTAATCTCCTGCCTAGCACTGTCTCTGACTGTTGTAGGTCATTATAGAAAACTCTTGGTCTGTACTTAATCAGGGGATTCAAGGAGAGCAAATTCAAAAGAAAAGACAAGAACAACATTTTCAGTGGGAATTTTGAAGGAGGTTCACCTTGTGCTGCTAACATACTTGATAAGCACCATTCAGCCTGATGAAACAGCTTTTAAAAAAAGCTAGTCACAGAATTTTCATAGTAAAACTTGATGCAAAAGCACTACACGCCACTCTTACTGAAGTTCCTGCTTTAACATTAAACAGCTCACAAGAGGGTGTCAACATTTTCTGTAATAGCCTACATCAGCCAGTGATAAAGTACTAGGCAGGAGATTTGCATAGTTGTAGATTTCAGCACAGAAGTAAATGCAGGAAAAGACACGGAGTTTTGTATTGGACCTTTAGGGCTTAGAGGCAGAGGATGTGCTTACTTTTTCCTGCAAAGCAACAAATTCAATGACTGCAAACTCTTTCTGCAAACACCCCAAAAGAAGGCACATCACGCAAACCCAATATCACTCAGTCAAGAGTGCTAAATTTAATGCACCCCTTCCTTTCCTTTTACCTAGTCCAAATCTGGTCAGTTTCTGCTATGATTAACACCAGGTAACCCAAGCTGGGATGGGCTGAGATAGGATGGGATGGAAAGCAGCTGAGAGCAGCTAAATGTGACGCTCCACCACGAAATGAGTCGCTTAGCACATTACCCAATTTTGCGCAAGGAGCCATTTAAGGCAGATGGGGGTCAAGTTGTCAATTTTGAGATTTTGATTGATTATTAAACTATATCCGTTTATCTACCTAATAATAAAATATCAAGGCATAATTTTTATTCCCTTTGCTTTTAAATGTGTTTTGAAAATACCTATGCCCTCATTCTGGCTACTTTTTACGAAAATAAACTTGCCCGTTTCTCATTTTGTCACATCCTGCAGTCTATCATTTCAATTTGTAATAACTTTGCACAGAATTGTCCGATTTTCAATCTGTTTTTTATATTGGATAGCCCTTTTATTACAAATCAATAACTTGTCAATAACTAAAAGTTGACGTCTGGTGCAATGCGACTCCTTATGTGGTGGAGCGTCACAAATGTGTGTGTTGGGGGGGGGGGGGGGGTGACAACTGTGGAGGTAAGACACATGTTGATGAAAGTTGCTAACAAATTGATTGTAATCATATTGACTGGCAAAGTAAACAGCAGTCATGAATACCAGAGCAGGACCCAGGACAAATAATGATAGTGTCCACAAAGATCAGACAAGTTTAATGGAGGTAAAACTGAAAAAAAAATTGATCCTGAAAATAGAATCTGGACAAACTGCGTAACATTGAAGCCAAAAGTGCCTATAAAATTCAAATAGATATTCTTTCAAGCAATTCTGAAAGAACAGAATGAAAAAGAGGATTCACCAGAAGAGATCAAGAATGACATAAAGAACACATACACAAAGGCTGCCTAAGAGAAGTCAGGGGAAAAAAGACTACAAACTACCCAAACCCTTTCCATGTGAGGAAGTTCTACTGTGGAAGAACTGAAACAGCTGGTCATTCTGTTTTTCAATGCCTTCAAGGAGTTGGAACTCGCAATCAGCCTTAAAAGACCAATGTTATGTATGGATCAGGATGTTACTGCACACCATCAATCTGTATCAATGAGGACATGTTGAAAACACTGACCATGTCACCTACTGGTCTCCACCATCACCAGTAACCTGTCCCTTGACAGATAATTTTATACACACGTTGCCAAAGCTGCTGCATTGATGTCAAAACTTCGTAAGAAAAGTATGGGACAACAGCAGTCTCACCCTGAACACCAAACTCAAGGTTTACCAAGCATGTGTTCTCATATCTCTACTTTATGGCAGAAAAAACAGGATGGCATGTGCCAAACAAGAGAACTGTACAGAAAGTTTCCGTCTCTGCTGCTTGCACTGAATCCTGAATATTACCTGTTAGCATAGAGTCACCAGCACTTTTGATTTTAAACAGGTGTAGTCCTAGCATAAATCGTTTTGCCTTGTCAATGCTGTCTTTCGTTTGTTCTTCACTCTAACAACTTTCCACTATGAGTGATATCAGGTGATTATGCTGTTTTTGCAGGATCCGTCATGTGCACTGTATGATGGAAAGCTGCATTGTCCAATGCATCCTGTATGATGAACTGGCTTCAGGACACCATCCTTTACAGTGTCCATTGCTACACTTCAAGGATGTGTGCAAACCTGACTTGAAAGTCCCTGACATAAACCTTGACACTGGGAAACACTTGCAGAAGTCCATAGGGGTGAGAGGAGAGCAGTACCTAAAGGGATTTTTTAAAACTCTATCATAGGTGATTTACCTCTACATCACTGATCCAACTTATTCAAAATTATGTCCTATAAAAAGGTAAAGATTTCTAATGACCAAGACAGTAATGTTATATCCCTGCAGTTTTAAAATTTGTGTAAAGTAGTAATGTTTCAGTTTGACAATCAAATTTGACGGTAAATTAATGCCATGTAGACCTCAATGTTGTTTTGCATTCTGTTTGCATCAAAGGGCTTCATACTTTTGAAATGCTGGTATCATTTCCTAAATAGAGGACCAGCCAATACAAGTGTTTCAGGTGCCTGTCACTGAATTGTCTATCCTGACCTCAGCCAGAAGTACTGGCACCTAAAAGATCTTTTTTTTATATCTAGCCTCTTGAAGGAGGTGGCCAAATTGTCACAAAATTGCTTTCATCCATGGCACATACTATAATGTTATGCATAATTATACTGGCAGCAATCAGCTAGGTTGAGGCACACTATTTTGTGTTCAGTGTAAGCTGAACCTTGTTGCCAACCAAGACCTACATGGTCAGTTGAGAACACGAACTTCCCACGAAGTCTGTCAAGGATGGCAAAACCAGCCAGCTACTCACAGAACCTTCATGCAAACCACAGATCCACTAGAACTGAGCTTCTACTGAATCCCAGAATGATGTTACTGTGTTTCAGGTCATAGCAACTTCTTATTATATCTGGGGTAGTCATAAAATAGAGAACAGAAAAACTTAAAATCAGATGACCTTGAACCAAGTGTATTGGCCTTTCGAATGGACCATGACAATGATGTGGAGAGGGGCGGTCTGCTGCATAGATAACAGTTTTCCCTCCACACTTACTTGCCCAGACTTTTGTGCTCTAGAGCCTAGAGCGCAACTCCACAGTCTTCTGAGACTGAGGGATGCCTATTAGTGAATGCCAGATGGCAACATTGATCACAGTGCTCAGAAAAGAAACACCAGAAAATGATGTCCAAGCTTTATAACTGCAGTCAGTCAAGCAGAACAGGTAACTCAAGACTGTACGCTGCACATCACAGAATATTACCATTCATGATTTTGTTTTGGAAGGGGGAGCTTGGAATAAAAACTACATTGAAAAGTGACATGAAAAAGAAGTGAATGCTTCGGCAATGCCGTTATCACCATTGTAAGTAGTAGTAGTAGTAGTAGTAGTAGTAGTAGTAGTAGTAGTAGTAGTAGTGTAGTAGTAGTAGTAGTAGTAGAGTAGTTTCTCACCACACTGTAAGTCTTTTTTCATAAGTGAAAATTTTCTTTTGTTCCTAGTCTGCCTATTGAAGCATAAATTCCACACACCAGCACCATCCTTTTCTGGTCAATATAGTTAGGATGATGGTGTCCTGATTAACTGTTGAGTTTTGTGTCATCAGGTCTATGGTCAAGACTGTTGCAAGAGTCATAAACTGATGACGACAACACAAACTTCCTTGTTGCCTACTTTTCTGCAAATAACAGGTGTCTGTATGGCACGGTGGGTATGTGAGTTGACTTAAAAGATGACTTAAACTTTAAAGTATCTACAATGCTGAGGACATGGGTTCAATCCAAAGTCTAGCAGTAGAAGGACACCTAGAAGTTACGATGTGGATGTAGATCAGCCTCTTTCTACATGACCCTCCACTGCATGTTTGTCCATAGATATTTTGCTGCTGCTTCCAGTTAAAAACTGCTTCTGTATTGCATGTGGTCATCACAGTTCTGATTGTGGATTTTGACAAGAACACTTTATATGTGTTTTGCATTTTTCATTACAATTAATAGTGCTCAAACCGCAATATAGGAGTATAATCATGAAAGCTATCACCTAAAAACTTTGTTTCATATTTGATTTCTTGCAATACACCTTCCATCACACAATACCTATGTGCAACAAGCAAAAGAAACCAAAGCTGAAATTGAAATTATACATAGTCACCAAGCACTGGATAAAAGTAGTAACCCCCCCCCCTTTTTTCCTGTTCCACACCATCCTCACTCACATAACACCACTTCACTCTTGCAAAACCCTACAATGACAATTTCTGACAACGAACTACTTATCTGAACAGATCAAACACATAGTGACATACTTGTCAGGATGACATCACATTCACGTACCAACCTCTCCATCTCCTCTGCTCCCTTCCATTTTCCATCTTTTTACGCACTGCCCACACACTCTCATCCATCTCTCTGTACCTATGGAACGTATGTATAATGTATATATCTTTCTGTCCCTGCATACAAAGACCCCTTTCTCTTTACTTACCTTCCTTTCCCCACCCTGTACACCACCTATTTTCACTTTTTAAAAAAATTAAAAGAACACACTACCACTGAAATACACAATGGCGCTAGAAATGCATGAGCACGCAATGCAACGCGTGCGTGCACACGTCTCCTTCACATTCTGCTGATGTGTGTACATGTAAACGTTGGTGACATGAACAACATGGGGCTTTCCTTTTAAGGAAGTGCTCCCATCTGTTTCTCTGTACCTCTTGTTTACTTCAGTGTCAGCTGAAGGTAGAATTGCAATAGGGATGGGACATCTTTGTGGTTTGGGCAGTAGTAAACTCTGAAGTTTGATGATAAAGGACAGTTCAGGATACAGCCTTCACTGAAGTCTCCATTTCAGGAGATTTTTCCATGAAATTTACACTGTTGCCAATTCCTTTCACCTGAAATTCACACTGGTACTAATTTCTTTCCCCTGAAAATTAGCACTGGTGCTAATTCCTTTCCTCTGAAATTATCACTGGTGCTAATTCCTTTCCTCTGAAATTATCACTGGTGCTAATTCCTTCCTCTGAAATTATCACTGGTGTTAATTCCTTCCTCTGAAATTAATACTGGTGCTATTTCTTTTCCCCTGAAATTTACATTGGTGCTCATTCTTTTCCCCTGAAATCAGCTTACTTTACTCTATTTAATCAGTCCTCTTGTACCATCTTGGGTGCTGAGGGCAGAAAGAACTGTCTGTCTCAGCAAATTGAAGGCCTGGGTGGGTGGGATGTTGTGGGTCTTCAGTGTTTCTTTTACACCCTCAATCCAGGTTTTCCTCGGTCTTCTCCTTGCTTTGTACCTGGACATCCTTATGTTGTAAGCTTTACTGGCAAGCTGATGACGTTTATATTGATTTTAAGAAGGCATTTGACAGGGTGTGGCATGCAGCTTTGTGGGTAACCATAAATTTGTACAGCATCAAAGCAAACCTGATCAGAGTCATCAAAGAGCTGTACAACAAGGCCACAAGTGCAGTGTACTACAAAAGCAACATTGGATAGTGGTTTCGAACAACAGTTGGGGTAAGGCAGGGTTGTCTACTCTCATCCATTCTTTTCAACATCTTCCTTGAGAGAATCATGGCTAATGCACTGGAACACCATAAAGGATCAGTCAGTATAGGTGGCAGAACGATCACACATCTCCACTTCGCAGATGACATTGACAGACTAGCAGGATCAGAACAGGAGCTTGCCAGCCTAACAGAACACCTGAACAAGGCCTCTAAAACATATGGCATGGAAATCAGTGCAGAGAAGACCAAACTGATAATCAATAACGCCAAGGGCATCAGCACTGATATCAGGGTCAATGACCAGAAGCTGGAAACGGTTCAAAGCTTCAAGTACTTGTGAGCCGTTGTATCAGACAAGGGGTCTAAGCCAGAGGTAGTACGCAGGATTGCACAGACAATAACAGCACTGTCAAAACTGAACACCATCTGGAAAGATAAAAATATTTCACTCAAGTCCAAAATCAGACTAATACGCTCCCTTGTCATATCCACATTCCTGTATGCCTGTGAATCCTGGACCCTGACTGCTGATTTGGATAGAAGAGTACAGGTGGTAGAGATGATATGCTTCTGGAGACTCCTTGGCATCTCCTACAGATTTGATTTGATTTGATTCTTTTATATCGAGGATAATGGAATAAGCACTCTTCTGCTTTTTTTTCATCTAGTCCCCGTGTGTATGCAGTTTTGTAAATGTAGTCTGTTCCCACCGGCACACGATGGCCTACTCTTACGAAAAGCGGAACAGGATTTAACGTGTGCGCAAGATGTTCTGCGTGCGTTCGCACACGGGGCCTCGGTTTAAAGTCTTATCCGAAGGACTTTTGGGGAGAGTGGAGTCAGCACTGATGTTAACTCCAGGAGAAAAGTTTCCTCGACCTGACTCAAACCCGGGTCTTCAAATTGCCAGACCACATAAGCAACAAAGAAGTGCATAACAAAATCCAGCAAACCATTGGTCCCTACGAAAATCTTCTATCAATCAAAAAGAAGCGTAAACTTAATAGGTATGAGCATGTAACAAGATCAAAAGGACTTGCAAAACACAATACTACAAGGCACTGTCCAAGGATGAAAAAAAAGAGGCAGACCAAGGAAGAGATGGGAGGACAACATCAGTGAATGGACAGGCCTAGAACTCGACAAAACTTTGAGAAAGGGAGAATACAGAGAGAAATGGAGTGAACTGGTTGTCAAGTCTTCAGGGGTGCCTCCACGGTCGCCAGACTAAGGGATAGATAGATAGATAGATAGATAGATAGATAGATAGATAGATAGATAGATGGATGGATGGATGGATGGATGGATGGATGGATGGATGGATGGATGGATGGATGATAGATAGATAGATAGATAGATAGATAGTTAGATAGATAGATAGATAGATAGACAGACAAGTCTTTCCCTGAAATTCACACTGGTACTAATTCCTTTCCCCTAAAATTAACACTGGTGCTAAATCCTTTTCCCTGAAATTAGCATTGGTGCTAATTCCTTTCTCCGTGAAATTAACATTGATACTCATTCTTTTCCCTTAAAAGACATTCAAATCAGTCTGTCGGTTGAAGACCCATGTATGAACATGCTCAGAAGATCTTGTGCATACATTAAAAGTTCACCTGTCATCAATGGACAAGCATGTCTGTTATGCCTGGTAGCATAGATGACACTGACTTTCCCTTCATGAATCCTGGCTCTTGAAAACAGGATGGCCCCTGCCAAGTCTTTGCCCCCAACACACTATCTGAAAATCTCAGAGCTGTCCCCCAACGACTTTTCACTGTTTTCAAGATGTCCAGACAGGATGTGTTTTTTTTCACTATGCAACGTCTTAACCTCATACCACACACTCACTGCTGTACAACATTTTCTAAACAATCAAATGTCGCACCTTTTTAGGGGATAAAACTTATCCACACTTTCTCTCTTATCTTACCTGCTGTTTGAAGAACAAAAACACCTGCATCAGTGTGAACGGCTGCCTGCATTCTTTTGATAGTTAGCTGCAGTAAACATTCACCTGGGTTTGTAGTTGCTCAAGTGCGTGTTGTTACGTTCAGTTGTAAACGTGTATAAATGGGTGATTTACATCTGTCTGGGTCTACTTTTGCTCTGGTGCAAGTATGGTAGTGTTAGGCTTCCAATTTTACACCCATTCTCTCACACATCTAATTTTGCCTACCCTTTACCTGTTTCCCAGGTATAGGTAGTTCTTTCGAATGTTCTCTCCTTTTTATGACTCAAAAGCCTCCCTTTTTTCTTTAAGTGGCCCTTATTATGTTAACCCTGTCAGTCTGTAACAATAAACTGATTGTTTTATTGTCTGTTAGTGGCTTTGTTTGATTGTCTTTCGGTGTTTGTGTTTTATTGTCTTTTGGTGTCTTTGTTTTATTGTCTTTTAGTGTCTGTGTTTTATTGTCTTTTAGTGTCTTTGTTTTATTGTCTTTTGGTGTCTGTGAGTTGTTTTTTTTGTCTTAAGTGTCTTTATTTACCACAGTTTTTCTTTCTTTCTTTGAGTTGCATTTCTGGAATTTTTAAACACAAGTATTGTTTGACAGGATAGCTCTTTTCTGGATATAATACAAACTTTTCCAATTTCAGTTTTGACAATCCCTGTTTGTACATACAAGAAATACCTTGATTACTGTTATTTGTACGTGTCTTCTTGTTTCACGCCTTGTACACACTTTGCATTCTGTGTGTAGTTATAACTCAATTTCCAATACTCTACATCAAGTCCCGTCAACTCAGTATTAGCATCTTTGTTTTAAAGTGATGTGCTTTGTGTGCTTTGGGAGAAATTAAGACAGCTGTCTTTTTACAGTATCCAATAATTATAAATTCCAGTATCTCATTTTCATTGTTTCCCTTATTCCTTTACTGTATGAGGAGTCTTCAAGTATATTTTTATTATTTGGGGGGGAGGTAGTGTTGAGAAAGGTAGACCTGTCAGGACCACCCCATCTTTAAAAGCTACAGATCGCATGTTAGGTATAACCATACAATCTATAACAACTATATCATCCGTATTAACTAGGTAATCCATATTAACTAAATCCATATCAACCAGATTTTAACTAGATAATCCATATCAGCTAAATAATCCATATCAAGTAGATAACTCATGTAAACTGTATAATTCATATCTGCTGTATAATCCATATAAACTACATAATCCATATCAACTACATAATCTACATCAACTACATAATCCATATCGACTACATAATCCATATCAACTACA
>CM060348.1:6243310-6253853 GCA_030674155.1 Stramonita haemastoma
GAGATAGCATTAATCCATTTTCTGTCATAAATTCATTTATTTTATTTAACTCATTTTGATAAACCTTTCTAATGTAATTAAGAGATCTTACTGGAGTATGCCTTTTCATAGTAACTTTCATCCAAATGCACAGATCGTCTGCAAATTGTACCAATTCAATTTTATTGGATACTGTATTGGGAAGGTCATATGTTTAGATATTAAAGAGCATAGGTGCCACTACTGCTCCCTGGGGTATCCCCATATCTATGAATCTTGGATTAGTGTAAGTATTTCCAATTTTGTTTGAATAGATCTATTACTTAAAAAAGTTTTAAGATAATTATACATGCATCCAGACAGACCTATCAGTTTAATTTTATGAAGCAATCGTAAGTGCCATACCTGATCATACGCTTTCCTGATATCAAAGAAAGTAGAAAGAACATTTTTTCTTCTAGCAAATTGATGTTTTACATGGGTGGTAAGTTTTATCAGATGATCTGTGGTTGATCTATTTTTTCTAAAACCCGCTTGGGCTACAGGATGATGTTCCTTTTTTCACAGTAATGAATAAGCCTGTTCAATATTATTTTTTCCATCAATTTTCCAACATGGGAAGTCAGTGAGATAGGCCTATAGCTGTTTATATCTGATTTTTGTTTACCTGGTTTACAAATAGGAACAACTATAGACTGTTTCCATAAGGAAGGCATTGCTCCCTCTGACCAATGTGTGCGTGTGTGTATGTGTGCGCCTGTGTGTGTGCACGTGTGTGTGTGTGTGTGTGTGTGTGTGTGTGTGTGTGTGTGTGTGTGTGTGTGTGTGTGTGTGTGTGTGTGTGTGTGCACACCGCGCGCGCGCGCCTGTGTGTGTGTGTGTGTGTGTGTGTGTGTGTGTGTGTGTGCGCGCGCGCGCCTGTGTGTGTCTTTGTGTGTCTGTGTGTGCCTGTGTTTGTGTGAGAGTGAGTGAGCAAGTGTGAGAGAGATTTTGTTAATAACATTGTTTGTATGCTAGATGTAGTGTGCTAGACTTAGCGCGACAGGAGAGCTGATTAGATTATATTCCATGCAATCTTGTCGCTGCGTAGTATAACTATTTTCGGACTCAGCAGTAAATTGTGAAACACTTTGTAGTTTTAATAGGTATAGTTAAGTTAGTGCTTTAGTCGTCTTCATACCTTGGTCTTCACCCATACTGGAATGCTGAGGAACGAATAAAGAATGACCAGCCAGCTACCGTCTTCCCCTGAGTCTTCTGTTGCCCAGTTGCTATGAATTGTTGCTTGAGATTCGTTGCTTGAGAATTGTGGTTCCACTCTTTCCCTAACGTGTCTTATTCCTTACCTCACGGTACCATCACATAATAATAATAATAATAATAATAATAATAATAATAATAATAATAATAATAATAATAATAATATAATGATAATGCGTGTAAGTATGTTAGTATGTATGCGTGTGTATTCATCTGTATAGCTATGTATGTATATATTTACCTGCACACACACACACACACACACACACACAAACACACACACACACACACACACACGCACGCACGCACGCACGCACGCACGCACACGTACACGTCACAACATGGCACTATGAAGCAACAACCCAACTTGAGCCCTGTGTGCAATACCAAGTTCCTTGCGAAATAATGACGAAAACAAGGCGTCAGAGGGCCGCTTTCTTTCACATTTGAAGCTATTTTTGTAGTTTGTATTTTGTACCACTTTATGTCACAGCAGACTTCTCTGCGTGAAATGCAGGCTGCTCTCTCTCCCCGGGGAGAGTGCGTCCGTCGCCACAAGTACAGCGCCTACCCATTTTTTAAATTCTTTTTCTTGCATGCAACTGTATTTGTTTTCCTATCAGAGTGGCTTTTTCTACAGAATTTTGCCAGTCAACCCCCTTGTTGCTGTGGGTTCTTTTAAGTGCGCTAAATAATGATGTGTAACACACGGAAACCTGGGTTTATCGTCTCATCCGAAAGACTAGCGCCCAGACCACCACTCAGGGTCTGATGGATGGGGGGAAAAGTTTTGGGCCGTAACGGGGTACGAACTACCGTACACTCCGACCCGGACTTTTTGCTTTCTAGGCAAGGCGCGTTACCACCTAGATCTAGACCACCGATCCACTATTGCAGTGAATACAACCACACGTCACACCACCGCTAAAGAGAAGGTGACCAAAAAACGACACTAGGAAAATCAACCACAGGGGGCGGGATAGCCTAGTGGTCAGAACATTGCGCTCGCAATTTGACGACCCGGGTTCGAATCCCGTTCGAGAAGATTTTTCTCCTGGAGTTAACAACATCAGTGCTGACTCCACTCTCCCCAAAAGTCTTTCGGATGAGACTATAAACCGAGGCCCCGTGTGTGAACGCACGCAGAACAGCTTGAGCACACGTTAGAACCTGTTCCGCTTTTCGTAAGAGTAGGCCATCGTGTGCCGGTGGGAACAGATGACATTTACAAAACTGCATACACACAGGAACTGGTTGTAAAAAAGCACAAGAGTGCTTATCCCATTATCCTCAATATAAAAGAATAAAATAAAAATAAAAATAAAATGAAATAAAATAAATAAAAAATCAACCACCATTTCTGCAGCGTCTTCAATATCCAGGAACAACAGTATAATTATCTGCAACTGCCAAGAAAAGAGCGAGATAGCAGGCATGAAAAACCTAGTTGTCCCCGCTCCATGACCAAAAAAAAAAAAAAAAAAAATCAACAAAATGGAGAAGAAAAAAAAATCCTTGCTGACCTCAGCCACGGGACATTGAATTGAATTGAATTGAATTGAATAAATTTTATTTAAAGAGGGTAATGGCATAAGCAAACATGCTTTTTTACAACCAGCCCTCTGGGCATAAAAGAACACAAATAACCAACAATCAAGAAAACCAACCTCTCAACCAAACAATGAACAATTTCTTTTTTGAAGAATACGGGGGAAAATCAAAACAAAGAATATATTAGGAATACAAATTAAAATACCAGACAGGAGAGTATGGGGAAGGAGAGGGAGAGGGAGAGAGAGAGAGAGAGAGAGAGAGAGAGAGAGAGAGAGAGAGAGAGAGAGAGAGAGAGAGAGAGAGCATAATTTTGCAAATATTAACATTTCCATATCCAAAAATATAATAATAATTTAAAAAAAAAAAAAAGCATCCGACCATCTAGTCATGTCAATAATCATATTAATAGCAACAAGAACAATGATGATGATGATAATTATAACACAAACTATGATGAGGGTGACAAAAAGACGCTAATGAGGATGATGGTGTTGAGGATGAGGATGACGATGATGGTGATGATGATGATAATGATGGTGATGATATGAACAACGACTACGACAAACGGTAAGATACATGCTGAGTGACAATAATAGTGTTGATAATAGATCAGTTCAATACGTGTTTGTGTTCAATACATGTTTGGAGAAAGGAATGTTAAATCAGAGAGACTCATTAAGTAATTAAACATGTTGGTTTTAAATCTAAAAAAATTAGATTCACATTTTAGGAGCTCTGGAATATTATTCCATAGCCATCCTCCAGAGTACATAAGGCTAGACTTATAAAGATTAATTGTTGTGAAAGGAACATTTATTTTGTGCGAATGTCGATAACTATTATAAGTAAACATATTCCTAAGAGAATGTGGAGTCTTACCATGGAGTATTTTACACATGAGAATGCCTTTATTGTAAATTAACTTGGCTGGGAGGGGAAGTATATTTGCTTGTTTATAGTCAAAGTCTGTTAGAGTAGATGCCTTGTTAATGACAATTTTAATGGCTCTTTTGTGAACGCTAAGCAAATGTTTAAGTACATTTTTACTCGCTAGATCCCATAGTGTAGATGCATAATCAATGTGAGATTGTATATATGCATAAAAGAATAGTTTCCTAGCATGTAAGTTTAAAAAGTTCTTTATTTTTCTAAACTGATACAGTTTTGATGCTATATTTCTAGACATTTTTTCTAAGTGTTTCGACCATGTGAGGTTATTATCTATTGTTACACCTAAAACTTTATGATTCGTTACTTCATCGACTTTCACATTAGAAATATACAGAGAGGGTAAAGACTGGGTGAGGTTTTGACGCTTTTGTCTATTGGTAATCAACATAAATTTAGTTTAATTGGGATAAAGAGACATGTGGTTTAGGTGTGTCCACTGAATAAGGTTATTGATACTTTTTTTGCATTGTATGATAAACCTCACGCGCATCAGAGTTCGTTGTTTCAAGGGTGGTGTCATCAGCAAACATGTCGCATTGAGTACCTATGGATAAAGGAAGATCCTTAATGTAAAGTACAAAAAGTAGGGGACCCAAAACTGAACCCTGAGGCACACCATACTACAGAGCAGGCTCGGACAAGAACCAGAACCAGAAGATCACCGGAGAAATGCAGTTGAGCTAGGAACACAGACAAGAGCCACCATTACTTCCTGCCTCTGATCAGGTTACACTCTGGTATTATTTTTGGGGTCAAGTAGGTATTATTTTTGGGGTCAAGTAGTATCTTTTATAGAGAGCGGGTCGGAAATTTTTTTGGGTTGATTTTCACAGATTTTTTTTTAAAGTATTAAAAAAATGCACTGTGCACTTGTTTTAGGGGATTGAGGACGTAGAGCAATACCAGGTAGTCATGAGAAAGTTGGAAATGATCATCAAATGAGGAGTGCTTGTGTTCCTACATCCTTGACCCCTGCGCATGCATATTGGGGGTTAGGAAGCCAGCAAGACGACAAAGGAGTGAGAGGGTACAGTTTTTACTGAAATTTATTTTTTTAAGTTCAAACCTACCCAAATTTGTGCAAAATCACCTGAGTTTTGAGTCAGGGGTTATTAGTCTTTCTGAAAAAGTGTTGTGTTTTTTTGTTTTTATTTTATTTCTGTGGATGCCTTAGTACGTGCAGTGCGAATGTCAAGAGTGATATATGAAAATAGAAGGAAAAGTAGTCAAAATTAATACCGGTGTGTAGCCTCTCCCTTCTCTGCTAGTGGTAATGCCAGACTCACTTACGTTGCTGCAGCGGCCAAGCAACAACATCACACGAAGCCAGTAGCAGCAGCGACAACCAAAGCTGGTCGGTGTAGGCCTAAATCTCCACAGCAAAAGGTCAGTGAAGGCAAGACAAAAAGCAAACAGTCAAGACACGAAGGAAGGGCAGCCACAGAACAGTTCCTTGACGCAAAACAGGAACATAATTGTTGACGTCAAATCCAAAGTCAGTTCTAAAAGTGAGAGTTTGGATCTCGCTCTCTGTTGTACTCCTTCAAGACTGTCCTGAGCGGTGTGAACAGTCATCGCTTAGGGCAGTCTTATGGATTCAGCATTTAAAAAAAAAAGAAGGAAAAATAAGAAAAAGAAATTGACGAAAATCATTGACATCCCCCAAATCACTGAGCAAAGCCACTTCTGATCTGGAGAGAGTTGATTCTATAATTGTTCATTGTGGAATCAATGACCTCGTAGATACAGATCCACAAGCCAGCAAGAAAATGGCAGGAAACTAATCAATATTGATATTGTGGCATCATTTCCCTGACACTAAATTAGTACTAACCAAACTTGCTCCTGTCAAAAAGCCCTCTCCCAAATCAAAAGAGAAGTATTGAATGCCATGACGTGTTCAGATCTGTATGGCCAAAACAACGTTTCCTTCATTTCCCACCTAACCCGAACCCTGCAAACAACCAATTGAAAGATTGGGTTCATCCATACGTCCCACTTGAAAAATCGGGTTCATCCAAATGTCCCAATTGAAAGATTCGGTTTCATCCAAACGTCCCAATTGAAAGATCGGGTTCATCCAAACGTCCCAATTGAAAGATCGGGTTCATCCAAACGTCCCAATTGAAAGATCAGGTTCATCCAAACGTCCCAATTGAAGGATCAGGTTCATCCAAACGTCCCAATTGAAAGATCAGGTTCATCCAAACGTCCCAATTGAAAGATCAGGTTCATCCAAACGTCCCAATTGAAAGATCAGGTTCATCCAAACGTCCCAATTGAAGGATCAGGTTCATCCAAACGCCCAGGGCTCTAGCGCTCTTATCAGAAACATTGGCAGGGTTGTGCATTCCTTTTTTTTCTGGGAGAAACCCAGAAGAAAGCAAAGACGCCACTTTTACCCCAAGAATAATGGCCAGCCAACACCTTATGTGTCTGACTATAGACAGCAACACCCAGGCTATATACAGACGACGACCTTTCTCCCATCATAGCTTGTAACTTCCATGATGGAGAGATCAGATATAATTATTACAAGTCTGTTTATATGTGGAAAAACTGGTGGATTTTCTACGGCATCTGCTTCGCAGAGTACTGACTGTATAATATTTGCTCACATCTACTGAAGCTGCCTACATTTTTTCTCCTCTTTTTTTCTCCTTCAAACTGAAATGGACTTTATGTAAACTTTAGTTAACTTGTTCAATTTTGACAGTCCTGCAACTTTGGATTAACACATATAATATTTGAGTTAAGGTGGTTTTGTGGAAGTTTTGGGGGCTGAGTTCATCTATTTATTGTATTTGTTGTTGTTGTTGTT
This sequence comes from Stramonita haemastoma, assembly GCA_030674155.1. Lineage (NCBI taxonomy): Eukaryota > Metazoa > Mollusca > Gastropoda > Neogastropoda > Muricidae > Stramonita > Stramonita haemastoma. Next base: position 6,249,876 of record CM060348.1, read on the forward strand.
GTTGTTTTTTTTTAAGGTTTTTGGTGCCCTCTTTTCCCGTGTTCTATCTATGTAATGGTCTCGAAGAAAAAAGCATGCAGTTAAAATCATGCAGTGGAATGCAAGATCTATTTCCACAAATCTGGCGTATTTGATCCACCACCTTTCAAAAAAAAAAAATTACCAGACCCTTGTTTTACAATCCCTAAACATGAATAAAAAAAAATAAATAAATAAAAAAAGATACCCAGATTCCCAGGATGCTATTATCCACCAGTACATCAGAAAGTAGGTCTATCACACCAATTCGTCATGTCATATATTTTGCCACCCAAACTGTTTGCTTTTAAAAGAAGGGAGATGAATAAAAGAAGAGAGACGTAGCATCAAGTGAATATGTAGAGTAAGGGAAGCAACCCTGTATGATCTACCGCTTGGTATTCTTGGGTGACGAGTGTGTGCTTCCCCTTGAATTAAGAAACATGATTGGAAGGACGGTGGCAGAATGGTTAAGACGTTCGCCTGCCAATATGTAAATCGTGAGTTTCTGGGTTCGAACCCAGCCTCGCCCTTTCTTCCCAGTTTGACGAAAAAATCGAACTGAATGTCAAAGTCATTCGGATGAGACTCGAAACCGAGGCCCCGTGTGCGAATGCACGCAGAACATCTTGCGCACACGTTAAAACCCCGTTCCACCTTTCGGAAGAGTAGGCCATCGTGTGCCGGTAGGAGCGGATGACAAAATTATAACAAACCAGCATGCACACAGGTGTCGTGTTTAGACACCATCCCTGAAGAAAAATTGGGGAGTTGGAGTTGGGGATCTTTGCGCCTGGCGGCAGCATGATCTGTGGCTCTGTAGGTCAAATGCAAGCGCTTTGATTTGTCTTTACAAGAGATAGCGCTATACAAATTCCATGTATTAATTATTATTAATTAATTGTACGTCATTATACCCGTCATTCTTTTATTGATATGCATGCTTTTTGTTTCTCTATATCTCAAAAGAGTTAACGGGAATAAACTATTGTGAAATAGCCACATGTTTGTAACCATCTTTTTCAAAGTCAGTCCTGTGTGTTCTATCAATAAAATTGTACGAATCATCAAACAGAACAGCCAGCAGAAAGAGAGTTGTCTCTGAGACACAGACACAACACACTAAAATCTTTGAAATGGGTGGCGCTGCTATTGTTGTAGCCACACCACCCGGGTAAAAGACACTTCTATCTATCTATCTATCTATCTATCTATCTATCTATCTATCTATCTATCTATCTATCTATCTCTCTATCTCTCTATCTATCTATCTATCTATCTCTCTATCTATCTATCTATCTATCTATCTATCTATCTATCTATCTATCTATCTATCTGTCTGTCTGTCTGTCTGTCTGTCTGTCTGTCTGTCTGTCTGTCTGTCTGTCTGTCTATCTATCTATCTATCTATCTATCTATCTATCTATCTATCCCTTAGTCTGGCGACCGTAGGGGCATCCCTGAAGACTTGACAACCAGTTCCCTCCATTCCTCTCTCTGTTCTGCCTTTCTCAAAGTTTTGTCGAGTTCTAGGCCTGTCCATTCGCTGATGTCCTCCCATCTCTTCTTTGGTCTGCCTCCTTTTCTTCCTCCTTGGACAGTGCCTTACAGCATTGTTTTTGTTAGTTATTTTGATCTTGTGACATACCCGTACCATTTAAGTTTACGCTTCTTTATGATTGATGAAAGATTTTCGTAGTGACCAATGGTTTGCTGGATTTTTATTATTATTATTATTTTTTTTTTTATCGAAGTCAAGTGTCGTTTGCTACAGAATCCAGCAAAAGACACTTGACTCTGATGAAAAAAGAATTGTGGTAAGTCAGTGTAGTATTCAAAACACTACAACTTACCATACAATTAAATACAAAACGATACAAAATGATACAAAGCAGTACAACACAGTATAATGCCGGCGCAATGCGTGCACACACACACACACACACACACACACACACACACACACACACACACACACACACACACACACACACACACACACACACACACACACACACACATAAGAGTTGCATATATGATTATGTGTGAAAGCATTTTTAAGTGACAGATCAGTTCAGACGAAAGTAGAAAACACTTAATCTCACTTAAGGCCTCTCCACATGGGAATTATGCAAGGATCTGTTATAGCCCCAACATTGTTTGATATTCTGACCTATATTTTTCAAAGTCAGTATCTCAAAATGTTGAAATTGTGCAGTGCGCAGATAATATCTGCATGTGGATGAAAGTAACTCTTTAAAAAAAAGTAGTCCTCAACGGACTTTAAATCATTTAAAAAATGTGTATCGAATTGAACTTGATAAAATGTATGCATATATATGTTTGAAAATAAATGATCTCTTTCTTCAGAAAAATAAAACCTCATATGATGCTCTTTATTTCAGGACATAATCCAGAACTTCTTCCAATTTCTTTTTTTTATATAATGAAATGGATGTATAATTGAACATAAACAGGTTGCAATGTTTTTAGGGGTTATCTAACATTTAAACTGACATGGAATTATCACATTATCTTTACCTTACCTTTTACCTTATGTTACATTTAAACTGACATGGAATCATCACATTACCTTTACCTTACCTTTTACCTTATGTTACGTTTAAACTGACATGGAATTATCACATTATCTTTACCTTACCTTTTACCTTATGTTACGTTTAAACTGACATGGAATTATCACATTATCTTTACCTTACCTTTTACCTCATGTTACGTTTAAACTGACACGGAATCATCACATTACCTTTACCTTACCTTTTACCTTATGTTACATTTAAACTGACATGGAATCATCACTTTACTTTTACCTTACCTTTTACCTCATGTTACGTTTAAACTGACATGGAATTATCACAGTACCTTTACCTTACCTTTTACCTTATGTTACGTTTAAACTGACATGGAATCATCACATTACCTTTACCTTACCTTTTACCTCATGTTACGTTTAAACTGACACGGAATCATCACATTACCTTTATACCTTTTACCTTATGTTACATTTAAACTGACATGGAATCATCACATAGAGTATGTATTTAACAAAGGCCAGAACCAGTTTAAACTTTGTGAAGATAGTGAATAGACAGCCTTGGGGTCAAGATGTCCATACATCTTTACTTCTAGCGACATCTTTGTTTCGTTCAAAACTAGTATTTATGTGCGCAAGAGGTTTTTTTCTTCTCTGCTCCAATACATCATACACACACACACACACACACACAACACACAAAACACACAACACACACACACACACACACACACACACACACACACACACACACAACACATAAATAAATATATATATATATATATATATATAATATATATATATATATATATATATATATATAATACACATACTATAAAAACTACAAAGCCTAGATAGCAATGCCTACAACCTTGTGCTTGGTGTGCCGCTTCATACTGCGAAGCTGAGTATATAATTATGCCGAAATTGAAGTATTGCCTTTTGAATCACAAATGAAGCCTGCTTCAGCTAAATACATATTGAGTAGTCGTACAAGTGACATTTTGAGTATGCCAGAACTTGATTTAAAAGCTGAATCCCATGATCCCAAAAGAGCTAAACAAATAAGTTCTTCAAAACCCGATAGGGAATTTCACATCTGATCTGTTTGAAAAATCAAGTGTGAATCCCAAAATTGCTGCTCCTGGATTGTCATTTAGTAAAATTCCTCCATGGGAGCTTAATTCAGCCAAATTTGATATAGACTATATTGACCTTTAAAAAGTTTATGGTCCTGTCGTATCGTCCTTTGTTAGGTTTCATATTCATGAAAAAATAGAATAATCACTTGAAAGTCTGCACAGACGGCTCTGTACTAAATAATAAGGTTGCAGGAGCTAAATTTGTAATTTCAGCTCTGAAAATGGAAAGGTCTTATTACAATGAAAAAAAAAAGCTTTTCTATT
>CM060348.1:6258953-6273953 GCA_030674155.1 Stramonita haemastoma
GCAAGGCGCGTTACCACCTAGATCTAGACCACTGATCCACTATTGCAGTGAATACAACCACACGTCACACCACCGCTAAAGAGAAGGTGACCAAAAAACGACACTAGGAAAATCAACCACAGGGGAGGGGATGTAGCCTAGTGGTCAGAACATTGCGCTCGCAATTTGACGACCCGGGTTCGAATCCCGTTCGAGAAGATTTTTCTCCTGGAGTTAACAACATCAGTGCTGACTCCACTCTCCCCAAAAGTCTTTCGGATGAGACTATAAACCGAGGCCCCGTGTGTGAACGCACGCAGAACATCTTGCGCACACGTTAGACCCTGTTCCGCTTTTCGTAAGAGTAGGCCATCGTGTGCCGGTGGGAACAGATGACATTTACAAAACTGCATACACACGGGGACTGGTTGTAAAAAAAAAAAAAGCACAAGAGTGCTTATCCCATTATCCTCGATATAAAAGAATGAAATAAAAATAAAATAAAATAAAATAAATAAAAAATCAACCACCATTTCTGCAGCGTCTTCAATATCCAGGAACAACAGTATAATTATCTGCAACTGCCAAGAAAAGAGCCAGATAGCAGACGTGAAAAGCCTAGTTGTCCCCGCTCCATGACCAAAATCCCCGCTCCATGACCCAAATTTTTTTTTTAAAAATCAACAAAGTGGAGAAGAAAAAAAAATCCTCACTGACATCAGCCACGGGACATCATACTGCAGAGCAGGCTCGGACAAGAACCAGGACTAGAATATCACTGGAGAAATGCAGTTGAGCTAGGAACACAGACAAGAGCCACCATTACTTCCTGCCTCTGATCAGGTTACACTCCGGTATTGTTTTTGGGGTCAAGTAGGTATTATTTTTGGTTTTTTTGGGGTCAAGTAGTATCTTTTATAGAGAGCGGGTCGGAAATATTTTTGGGTTGATTTTCACAGTTTTTTTAAAAGTATTTAAAAAAAAAAGCACTGTGCGCTTGTTTTGGGCATTGAGGACGTAGAGCAATACCAGGTAGTCATGAGAAAGTTGGAAATGATCATCAAAATGAGGAGTGCTTGTGTTCCTACATCCTTGACCCCTGCGCATGCATATTGGGGGTTAGGAAGCCAGCAAGACGACAAAGGAGTGAGAGGGTACAGTTTTTACTGAAATTTATTTTTTTAAGTTCAAACCTACCCAAATTTGTGCAAAATCACCTGAGTTTTGAGTCAGGGGTTATTAGTCTTTCTGAAAAAGTGTTGGATTTTTTAATTTTTCTTTTATTTCTGTGGATGCCTTAGTACGTGCAGTGCGAATGTCAAGAGTGATATATGAAAATAGAAGGAAAAGTAGTCAAAATTAATACCGGTGTGTAGCCTCTCCCTTCTCTGCTAGTGGTAATGCCAGACTCACCTACGTTGCTGCAGCGGCCAAGCAACAACATCACGCGAAGCCAGTAGCAGCAGCCACAACCAAAGCTGGTCGGTGTAGGCCTAAATCTCCACAGCAAAAGGTCAGTGAAGGCAAGACAAAAAGCAAACAGTCAAGACACGAAGGAAGGGCAGCCACAGAACAGTTCCTTGACGCAAAACAGGAACATAATTGATGACGTCAAATCCAAAGTCAGTTCTAAAAGTGAGAGTTTGGATCTCGCTCTCTGTTGTACTCCTTCAAGACTCTGTCCTGAGAGGTGTGAACAGTCATCGCTTAGGGCAGTCTTATGGATTCAGCATTATAAAAAAAAAAAAAGTGAAGAAAATCTTCGGCATCCCCCAAATCACTGAGATAAGCCACTTCTGATCTGCAGAAAGTTGATTCTATAACTGTTCGCTGTGGAATCAATAACCTCAGAGATACAGATCCACAAGCCAGCAAGAAAATGGCAGGAAAGTAATCAATATTAATATTGTGGCATCATTTCCCTGACACTAAATTAGTAATAAGCAAACTTGCTCCTGTCAAAAGCCCTTCTCTCCAAATCAAAAGAGAAGTATTGAATGCCATGACGTGTTCAGATCTATATGGCCAAAACAAAAATTTCCTTCATTTCCCACGAGAACCCAAACCCTGCATACAACAAATTGAAAGATCAGGTTCATCCAAACGTCCCAATTGAAAGATTCTCTTCATCCAAACGCCCAGAGCTCTAGCACTCTTGCCACAAACATTGGCAGGGTTGTGCATTCCTTTTTTTTTTTTGGGGGGGGGGGGGGGGGAGAAAACCCAGAAGAAGGCAAAGACGCCACTTTCACCCAAGAATAATGGCCAGCCAACACCTTATGTGTCTGACTACAGCCAGCAACACCCAGGCTATATACAGACGACGACCTTTCTCCCATCATAGCTTGTAACTTCCATGATGGAGAGATCAGAGATAATTATTACAATTATGTTAATATGTGGAAAAACTGGTGGATTTTGTACGGTACCTGCTACGCTCCAGCTGTGGTACAGAGTACTGACTGTAATATTTTGCTCACATCTGGGGGAAGCTGCCTACATTTTTTCCCTCTTTTTTTTTCTCTCCTTCAAACTGAAATGGACTTTGTGCAAACTATAGTTAACTTGTTCAATTTTGACAGTCTTGCAACTTTGGATCAACACATATAATATTTGAGTTAAGGTAGTTTTGTGGAAGTTTTGGGGGCTGAGTTAATCTATTTATTGTAATTGTTGTTTGTTGATTTTAAAGGTTTTTGGTGCCCTCTTTTCCCGTGTTCTATCTATATAATGGTCTCGAAGAAAAAGCATGCAGTTAAAATCATGCAGTGGAATGCAAGATCTATTTCCACAAATCTGGCGTATTTGATCCACCACCTTTCAAAAAAAAAAAAGATTACCAGACCCTTGTTTTACAATCCCTAAACATGAATAAAAAAAAAAAATTAAAAAAGATACCCAGATTACCAGGATGCTATTATCCACCAGTACATCAGAAAGTAGAAGGTCTATCACACCAATTCGTTATGTCATATATTTTGCCACCCAAACTGTTTGCTTTTAAAAGAAGGGAGATGAATGAAAGAAGGGAGACGTAGCATCAAGTGAATATGTAGAGTAAGGGAAGCAACCCTGTATGATCTACCGCTTGGTATTCTTGGGAGACGCGTGTGTGCTTCCCCTTGAATTAAGAAACAAGATTGTACCTCGTTATACCCGTCATTCTTTTATTGATATGCATGCTTTTTGTTTCTCTATATCTCAAAAGAGTTAACGGGAATAAACTATTGTGAAATAGCCACATGTTTGTAACCATCTTTTTCAAAGTCAGTCCTGTGTGTTCCATCAATTGTACGAATCATCAAACAGAACAGCCAGCAGAAAGAGAGTTGTCTCTGAGACACAGACACAATACACTAAAACCTTTGAAATGGGTGGCGCTGCTATTGTTGTAGCCACACCACCCGGGGAAAAGACACTTCTATCTATCTATCTATCTATCTATCTATCTATCTATCTATCTATCTATCTATCTATCTATCTATCTATCTATCTATCTGTCTGTCTGTCTGTCTGTCTGTCTATCTATCTGTCTGTCTATCTATCTATCTATCTATCTATCTATCTATCTATCTATCTATCTATCTATCTATCTATCTATCTATCTATCTATCTATCTATCTCTCCATCCCTTAGTCTGGCGACCGTGGGAGCATCCCTGAAGACTTGACAACCAGTTCCCTCCATTCCTCTCTCTCTCTCTGTTCTGCCTTTCTCAAAGTTTTGTCGAGTTCTAGGCCTGTCCATTCGCTGATGTTGTCCTCCCATCTCTTCTTTGGTCTGCCTCCTTTTCTTCCTCCTTGGACAGTACCTTACAGCATTGTTTTTGTTAGTTATTTTGATCTTGTGACATACCCGTACCATTTAAGTTTACGCTTCTTTATGATTGATGAAAGATTTTCGTAGTGACCAATGGTTTGCTGGATTTTTTTTGGATTTTTTTTTATCGAAGTCAAGTGTCGTTTGCTACAGAATCCAGCAAAAGACACTTGACTCTGATGAAAAAAAAATTGTGGTAAGTCAGTGTAGTATTCAAAACACTACAACTTACCATACAATTAAATACAAAACGATACAAAATGATACAAAGCAGTACAACACAGTATAATGCCGGCGCAATGCGTGCACACACACACACACACACACACACACACACACACACACACACACACACACACACACACCACACACACACAAAAGTTGCATATATGATTATATTACAGCCTTTTTAAGTGAAAGGTGAGTTCAGTCAAAAGTAAGAAACCCCTATTCTCACTTAAGGCCTCTCCACATGGAAATTCCGCAAGGATCTGTTATAGCCCCAACATTGTTGTTTGATATTCTGACCTATATTTTTCAAAGTCAGTATCTCAAAATGTTGAAATTGTGCAGTGCGCAGATGATATCTGCATGTGTATGTGGATGAAAGGAATTCTGAAAAAGAGTAGTCCTCGTAGGATTATAAATCATTTTTAAAAAATTGTATCAAATTGAAGTTAATAAAATGTATGCATAATTATATGTTTGACAAAGGATTATCTCCTTTTTTCCAGAAAAAGAAAACCTCATATGATGCTCTTTATTTCAGGACATAATCCAGAACTTCCAATTTCTTTTTTATATATATAATGAAATGGATGCATAATTGAACATAAACAGGTTGCAATGTTTTAAGGGGTTATCTAACATTTAAACTGACATGGAATCATCACATAGAGTATGTACTAGCATAGGGTAGAATCAGTTAACACTTTTTGAAGATAGTGAGTATGCAGGCTTTGGGTCAAGATGTCCATACACTTTTACATCGAGCAACTTTTTTGGTTCGTTCAAAACCAATATTTATGTGCGCAAGAGGTTTTCTTCTCTGCTCCAATATATACGTATACATATACATATACATACACACACACACACACACACACACACACACACACACACACACACACACACACACACACACACCACACACAATACTATATATATATATATATTATATATATTATATATATATATATATATATATATATATATTATATATATATATATATATACATATATAAAATACAAAGCCTAGATAGCAATGCCTACAACCTTGTGCTTGGTGTGCCGCTTCATACTGCGAAGCTGAGTATATAATTATGCCGAAATGAAGTATTGCCTTTTGAATCACAAATGAAGCCTTGCTTCAGCTAAATACATATTGAGTAGTCGTACAAGTGACATTTTGAGTATGCCAGAACTTGATTTAAAGCTGAATCCATATCCCAAAAAGCTAAACAAATAAGTTCTTTAAAACTGATAGGGATTCACATCTGATCTGTTTGAAAAAATCAAGTGTTGAATCCCAATAATTGCTGCTCCTGGATTGTCATTTAGTAAAATTCCTCCATGGGAGCTTAATTCAGCCAAATTTGATATAGACTATATTGACCTTTAAAAAGTTTATGGTCCTGTCGTATCGTCCTTTGTTAGGTTTCATATTCATGAAAAAATAGAATAATCACTTGAAAGTCTGCACAGGCGGCTCTGTACTAAATAATAAGGTTGCAGGAGCTAAATTTGTAATTTCAGCTCTGAAAATGGAAAGGTCTTATTACAATGAAAAAAAAAAGCTTTTCTATTTTTGCAGCTGAACTTGTTGCTATTATAATGGCTTTGAATTACCTGCTGGATTTTCGATTGACATGTTTACAAGTGTTACTTTGTGTTGATTCCAAGTCTGTTCTACAATCCTTGACATTGCAGACAGTAGCAGACGACATTTCCAGACGCTCTCTAACTCGCTCAGCCAATCAGTGCCGGTATAGGTGGCTGCATTCAGATTCATGAGTGTTGTTGTTTGTATGGTTGGGTTTTTTTTGGTGTTTTTTATTCATTTTTTTCCCCATCTGTTCCTATCAGAAAGAAATGGCCTACTCTTCCAAAAGGAGGAACGAGTTTTTAAACGTATGTGCAAGAAGTTCTGCACGCATTCACTGAAAGGGGGAGGGGGGGGGGTCTTGGAATTAAGAGTCTCATCCAAGGACTTTGTAGGTGTGTGTGTGTTGGGGGGGGGGGGGGGAGTAGGGGGGAGTGGTATCAGTTTTTGAATTTACCTCCAGAGTAAAATTCCCCAAAACGTGGCGGTTTTAGAGTCTCATCCAAGGAGTTTGTAGCGGTGTGGGGGGGTGGGGGGGGGTGGGGGGAGTAGGGTGGAGGGGGGAGAGTGGAGTTAGTCTTTGAATTTACCTCCAGGGTAAAATTCCCTAAAAATGGTGGTTCGATCCCAGGCTATCAGATCACGAGTGCGAGGTTCTAACCACCATGCTATTCTGCCACGCCACCCTCCTCCTTCCTCCTTCCCTAATAAGTGCGATAACATTATCATTGCTATTACTGTTAATAATACTTATACAATGTGTGGCTGACGATGTCTCTCTGTCTCTCTGTCTCTGTTTCTCTCTCTGTCTCTCTCTGTCTCTCTCTCTCTGTCTCTGTGTGTGTCTCTCTCTCTGTGTCTCTCTCTGTGTCTCTCTGTGTTGTGTGTGTGTGTGTGTGTGTGTGTGTGTGTGTGTGTGTGTGTGTGTGTGTGTGTGTGTGTCTGTCTGTCTGTCTGTCTGTCTGTCTGTCTGTCTGTCTGTCTCTCTCTCTCTCTCTTCTCTCTCTCTCTCTCTCTCTCTCTCTCTCTCTCTCTCTCTCTCTCTCTCTCTCTCTCTCTCTCTCTCTCTCTCTCTCTCTCTCTCTCTCTCTCATGGGATAGCTGGTGGTTAGAGTGATGAGTATTGCGCTCATGATCTGCTGACCCAGGTTCGAATCTCGTTCAAGAGGACTTTTCCTCTAGAGTTAACATCAGTGCTGACTCCACCTCCCTCCAAAAAGTCCTTTACATGAGACTATAAACCGAGGTCCCGTGTCCAAACGCACGCAAGACATCTTGTGCACATGTTAAAACCCGTTTTGCTTTTCGAAAGAGTAGGCCATTATGTTCCAGTGGGAATAGATGACAAAAATTTATACACACAGGGATTGGATGTAAACAGACAAAAAGAAAAAAAGGGGGCACATGAGTGCTTATTCCATAATCCTCGAAATAAAAAGAATGAATAAACAAATAAATAAATCAACGAATAGATAAATGGATAAATACATAAATAAGTAAATAAACAAATGGATAAATGAATAAACAAATGGATAAATACATAAAAGAAGTAAATAAATAAATGGATAAATGAATGGATAGATAAATAAATAAACGAATGAATAAATACATTGATAAATACATGAATAAGGAAATAAATATATGGATAAATAAATGAATAAAAATAATAAATAAACAAATGGATAAATACATAAATAAAGTAATAAATAGATAGATAAATAAATACATACATAAATAGATAAATAAAAATCCTCGACAAAAAAAAAAGAATAAATAAATACAATTTATTTTTTTGAAAATGGAGACATGTCACCTCCCAGCTGTAGGCCTTGGTGTGAGCCAGTAGACTCCTTGTCAATGCTATACAGGTGGAAGTTTGCATAACCCTTGTGCTCAATCACACCTGTCCATCCATTGTCAACGACACCTGGCATGACATCAATAATATTAAACCGTCCTCTCTGTCTGTCTGTCTGTCTGGCTGGCTGGCTGGCTGTATGTCTGTGTGTCTGTCTGTGTGTCTGTGTCTGTCTGTCTATCTGTCTGTCTCTCTGTCTGTCTCTCTCTGTGTCTGTCTGTCTGTATGTATGTCTGTCTCTCTGTCTGTATGTCTGTCTTCTGTCTGATGTCTGTTTCTTCTGTCTGTCTTCTGTCTCTGTCTCTCTTTCTCTTTCTGTCTGTCTCTTCTCTGGTTCCTCTTCTGTTTCTCTGTCTCTGTTCTCTCTCTATGTTTCTCTCTGTCTCTTCTCTCTCTGTTCTCTCTGTCTATCTGTCTCTGTCTCTCTCTGTCTCTGTCTCTCCTCTCTCCTCTCCCATTATCCTCGATATAAAAGAATAAATCAAATAAAAAAATCAAATCTCTGTCTCTGTCTCTGTCTCTGTCTCTGTCTCTCTCTCTCTCTCTCTCTCTCTCTCTCTCTCTCTCTCTCTCTCTCTCTCTCTCTCTCTCTCTCTCTCTCTCTCTCTCTCATATGCGTATTCAAGAGGGACCAGCGCTGACAAGTGCCACCACCACCACCACCCCCTACCCCCCCACTGCCCCCCCACTTTTCGTCTCCAAAACCACCCCTTTGCATATATATTAAAATTTTATCGTGTATCTGATAATCTTGCTAAACACTGTGTTTTCGTGGTGCGACACCTGACACTGTTTTTGTGCTGTTTCCGTGTGTGTGTGTGCGTGCGTGTGTGCGTGTGTGCGTGCGTGCGTGGTGTGTGTGTGTGTGTGTGTGTGTGTGTGTGTGTGTGTGTGTGTGTGTGTGTGTGTGTCTGCGCGCGCGCGCGTGTGTGTGTGTGTGTGTGTGTGTGTGTGTGTGTGTGTGTGTGTGTGTGTGCGTGCGTTCGTACCTACATGCGTGCGTTTTTTTTTTTTTTTTTAATCTATTTTTTTAAAAAAATTCTTTTAATTCGAGGAGTCCAAAGGACTTATGAGTGCGCGTGCGCACGTTGTGCGTGTGCGCGAGCGTGCGCGTGTGCGTGTGTGCATTTTATTTGTCTCTCTCTCTCTCTCTCTCTCTCTCTCTCTCTCTCTCTCTCCTCTCTCTCTCTCTCTCTCTCTCTCTCTCTCTCTCTCCTCTCTCTCTCTCTCTCTCGTGGACTGGATGTAAAAAAGCACAAGAGTGCTTATTCCATTATCCTCGATATAAAAGAATAAATCAAATCAATCAAATCTCTCTCTCTCTCTCTCTCTCTCTCTCTCTCTCTCTCTCTCTCTCTCTCTCTCTCTCTCTCTCTCTCTCTCTCTCCTCTCTCTCTCTCTCTCTCTCTCTCTCTCTCTCTCTCTCTCTCTCTCTCTCTCTCTCTCTCTCTCTCTCTCTCTCTCTCTCTCTCTTCACTGGTTTCCACTGTTTTTGTTTTCGTGCTCTCTTGTTGACTCCTCGGCAAAGCAATGAAAACTGGACACACAAGCCGTTACACAGATGGCTGGCCACTGCCCCCTCATCAGATCATTCCCTACATAACAATCATAATGAGAGTCGATTGTCAGACTCTGGCCTGGTCACTTTACCCATTCTCTGACCGTATCATTTTGACAACCGCCATGTCACATTTTTCATCCAGTCAACGACCTTTTTATTATTTTATCGCCTAGCGGAATCAAGAAGTCGTCGTGTATATAATATATAAAGGGGGGAGGAAAGCCGAGCTTGGTGTAACTCGTGCTTCTAGTCACAGACCAAACACATACAAAAAAAAAAGAAGGGAAACAGGAACTGGTTTGACGTCATGGCTTTGCTTCCGGCCGGCATTCTGCTTTTCCAACTGTTCTTCTTCTTGGCTGGTATGTCTTTAATTTAAAAAAAAAAACTGAATTGTTTGTATCTTTTTTTTTTTTTGGGGGGGGGGGGTGTATTTTTTTTTTGGGGGGGTGGGGGTGGGGGGTGGGGGTTGTTGTTGCCTTTGGTCGTTTTGTGTGTGTGTGGTGTGTGTGTGGGGGGGGGGGGTTGGTTTTTTTTTTTTTTTTTTTTTTTTTTTTAAAGGAGGTTAGAGAACGTATGTAAACAGTGTATCTCTCTGTCTCTGGATATATATACCTCTCCCTCTCAGAGACGGGATAGCCTAGTGGTCAGAACTTTGCACTGGCAATTTGACGACCCAGATTCGATTCCCATTTGAGGGGATTTTTCCCCTGGAGTTAACATCAGTGCTGACTCCACTCTCCCCAAAAGTCCGTCCGATGAGACTGTAAACCGAGTCCCCGTGTGCGAACGCACGCAGAACATTTTGCGTACACGTTAAATCCTGTTCCGTTTTTGTGTGCTGGTGGGAACAGATGACAAGATTTACAAAAACTGCATACACTCGGAGACTGGACGTAAAAAAGCACATGAGTGCTTATTCCATTTTCCTCGACATACAAGAATAAATAATGAATAGATAAATAAATAAATACATAAATAGATAAATAAATAAATAAATAAGAGTACAGGTTGTTAAGGGACGGGATGGCTCAGTGGTCGGAGCACTCGCTTTTCTGAAGCTCAGGTTACCTTTATAGGTTATTATGCTAATACATTATGCATAAAGAACGATCTTAACGTAACATTTCCTATGTTTTGTTGCTGTTGTGTTTTCCCCAGCTTAACACACTGGGGGTCTGTGAGATTGAAATTGCACACTGAATGAGAAGTTTGCGTGTAGGAACGTTTTTGAAAGTACCTCGCCATATAGACACCCATACTCCGACTTCAGATGATTTTTTTCTCCCTTTTAATGGAGAATACAGGTTGTTATGTTATGTTATGTTATGTTATGTTATGTTATGTCATGTTATGTTATGTTGTGTTGTGTTGTGTTGTGTTATGTAATGTTATGTTAAGAGCTTGTCATGGCTGAAGGCACAATCTCAGCACAATTTTTACAACACAACAGTTCAGAAGAAGGAGAAAACAAAACAAAAAACAAAGAACAAAAGAAGAGAACAACAAAAACAACAATAGAAACAGAAACAACAAAAACACACCACACAATCAAGCCAACCAACCAACCACCATCAACCTCCCACCCCAACACCACCACAACCAACCAACACCAACACTACCACCCCCACCCCCACACCACCCCACCACCACCCCCACCAACCAACCACAAACCATCACAACCAACCAACTACCACCACCACCACCACCAACCAAACACCCCCACCCCCCCACAACCTCACCACCACCCCCCACCACCAACCACCAACCCGCCCCACCACAACCACCAACCAACCACCCCCACACACCCCCACCAACCCCCAACCCCCCCCCCACCACCAACCACCACCACAACCCCCCCACCACCACCACCAACCCCCCCCCCCCCCCCCCCCCCCCACCCAACGATATACACACACACTGTGTTTTCAGGAGCGGAGGACAGCAGCGCCTTGCCTTATCCCATCGACTGTGACCAGCCCTACGTGTGTTTAATGGACTCTCATCAACACTGCACCATGTCTGGCCGTTTGGTCTTTGGCCATTGTGGCCTTCAGGCGGCCATTTGTCTGTAAGGGGGCTTGCTTTTACACTGTGTATGTGTGTAGGGGTGTGTGTGGTGTGTGTGTGTGTGTGTGTGTGTGTGTGTGTGTGTGTGTGTGTGTGTGTGTGTGTGTGTGTGTTGTGTGTGTGTGAGGGGTGGGGGTGTACGTGTGTGTCTGTCTGTGTGTGTGTAAAGGGGGTTTACACTGTGTGTTATATGCATAACACTGTGTGTAAAGGGGTTTACACTGTTTGTTGTAAAGGGGGTTTACACTGTCGTGTGTGTCAAGGGGGTTTGCGCTATTTGTGTGTGTAAAGGGAGTTTACACTCTCTGTGTGTAAAGGGGATTTACTGTGTGTGTGAAGGAGATTTACACTGTGTGTTAGGTGCTTTACACTGTCTGTGTGTTAGATGCTTTACACTGTATGTGTGTAAAGGCGGTTTGCACTGTGAGTAAAGGGGGTTTAGACTGTGTGTGTAAAGAGGATCTGTCTGTCTGTGGATCTGTCTGTGTGTAAAGGGGGTTTACACTGTGCATGTGTAAAAGGGACTACATTGTGTGTGTAAAGGGGGTTTACACTGTCTGCGAGTGTGTGTGTAAAAGGAGTTTACACTGTCTGTATGTGTAAAGGGGTTTACATTGTGTGTAGAGGGGGGTTACACTGTCTGTGCGTGTGTAAAGAGGGTTTTGAAGCACAAACAAACAACAATTTGTCCAGTTAACATTTTGTCAAGTACATTAAATTCTCAAACTGGGTTTACTTGCTCTTTTTGTGAAATTCTGTCATCTGGTTTCTTAACTATTTTTGCTTTTGTTGTTGTTGTTGTTGCTGCTGCTGCTGCTGCTGCTGTTGTTGTTGTTGTTGTTGTTAGGGTAACCTGGTGGCATCACATTTTGTTTGCTCTGTAGCATTGTATAGGGGACAGGATAGCTCAGTAGTCAGAGCACTCGCTTTCCCCCAAGCGCAGGTCAAGCAGCATCGAGCGTGGTTACCAGTTGGATTGATGACTCTTTGCACGCCCTGGCTTCAGTACAAGTCCCCCAGTTCACCCAGCTGTAAATGGGTACCTGCCCTCTTTAGGGTCAGGGAAGGTAAAGCAGCGAGGGAGAGGGGATGGGCGCCGCCCCTCAATATGCTGGCCCCTAGAGAAGCTGAGGTCTCTGATGCCTCGCTCCTCTACGAGCACATAGGTTATGGGACACCTTTACCTCCACTTCACAGTGGTTCAGATTCCATTTTCCTTGCAAGTTCGTCATGCTTATAACCTGATGTTTTGTGTGCTAAGGCATGAATTCTTGTAGGCTTACACACAAAAACGCATTCCTACCGACCCTAAGTGTTAGAGAGGATGAATCATGGCTTGCGTGTCTGTCTGTCTGTCTGTCTGTCTGTCTGCCTGTCTGTCTTCTGACCTCCCATGTGCACACATGTAATGCACGGGGCTTGTATGGTTTGCAGAGACAACGAGACCTATGACCCTACGGGTGCCTGTCTGCCCGACGAGTGATTGACCTCTGAACCGGAAGTCAAGGCTGGCTGTCGTCTGCTTTTGCTCTCAAACATATCTTCAGTCAACTTTATTTTTCTTCATGTTTGTTTGTGGGTTGTTTTTTTTTATATAGTTTGGTGTTATGATGACTTACATTAACTCTACCCCTGCAGCATGGTAAAACTTAGGAACGTTTTTTCTTCATTTAAAAAAAAATATATAGTTTGGTGTTATGATGACTTACATTAACTCTACCCTACAGCAAGGTAAAACTTAGGGACGTTTTTCTTCATTTTTTTTTTTATATTATAGTTTGGTGTTATGGTGACTCCCATTAACTCTACCCCCATCTTGCTAAAACACAGAAACTTTATATTTCTTCAAAATGTTGAGAAAATGCCTTGTTTATTTTGTTTGATATCATTACCAACAGAAACCAGAGGTTTGTTTTATCTCGTGTTTAACTTAGATAGCTAAAAGATTCTATATATATTTTGACAAATATAGTAAGGGATCTTGTATTAAAAAAACACACACAAAAACCGGGATTTTCTCTGTGCTTTAGATTAAAAAAAAAAAAGTTAATGTGTTTTGCTAAGTGGGTTGAGCCTTTGTTTTCAAGATGGCTGACACTGTTACCCCATGACTTTATTTAGAAAAAAACAACAACCCCAAAACCTCAGGCTGTTTCTGTCTATAATTTAAAAAATAAAAAAAGTGAAAATGTGTACTCTCACAGACTGGTGCTTTTGTTTGTTTGTTTGTTTGTTTGTTTTGATGGCAGAAGAATTCTACTCTCATTTTTCTGACTTGCTGGTTTCTTTGCACACAATGCAAACGTGTAAGACACGCGAGAGTGCGTATGTGCGGGTACACACGCACACACAAGCGGGTGTGGACACACGAGAGCGTCTGTGCATGTGCACACGAACACACACACACACACACACACACACACACACACACACACACACACACACACACACACACACACACACACACACACACACACACTCACACACAATCACACAATATTTGTAGGGGGACGGGATAGCCTAGTGGTCACACCATTGCGCTTGCAATTTGACGACCCGGGATCGGGTTCCGCTTTTCGTAAGCGTAGGCCATCGTGTGCCGGTGGGAGCAGATGACAAGATTTACAAAACTGCATACACACGGAGACTGGGTGCAAAAAAAAGCACATGAGTGCTTATTCCATTATCCTCGATATAAAAAAAAAAAACACTCGCTTTCTTGGATTGATCGGTGGTCTACAGGTAACGCGCCTGTCTAGACATTGAAAAGTCCGGGTCGGAGTGTGCCGTGGTTTGAATCTCGTTTGGGCCCAAAACTTTTCCCCTATCCATTAATTTTGGTGGTCTGGGTGCTAGTTTTTTTTGGTGAGACGATAAACGGAGAACCCGTGTATTACACATCATTATTTAACGCACGTCAAAGAACACACGGCAACAAGAGGGTTGTCCGTGGCAAAATTCTCTAGAGAAAAAGCCACTCTGATTGGGAAACAATACAGTTGCAGACAGGAAAAAGAAAAAAATGGGTGGCGCTACATTTGTGGCAACGTGCTCTCCCCGGGGAGAGCAGCCCGAATTTTACGCAGAGAAATCTGCTGTGACATTAAGTAGTATTAAAAAAAAACAGTTGGCAAGTTCCCCCAAGCTAAAGTTAAGCAGCACTGAGCGTGGTTTACCTAGTGGATGGGTGACCGTTTGCGCGCCTTGGCTTCAAGTACAGTTCCCGAGTTCACCCAGCTGTAAATGGGTACTTACCTACCCTCTTCAGGATCAGAGAAGGTAAAGCAGCGAGGGAGAGAGGAGATGGGCACCTCCCTCAATAATTATTGCTGGCTCCTTAAGAAGCTGAGGTCTCTGACACCTCGCTCCCCAACAACCTGATAGGTTATTTATTTATTTATTTATTTATTATTTATTTATTATTCTTTTATATCGAGGATAATAGAATAAGCACTCGTGTGCTTTTTTAAATATTTTTTTTTACATCCAGTCCCCCCGTGTGTATGCAGTTTTTGTTGTTGTGGTAAATCGTGTCATCTGTTCCCAAACGGCACACGATGGCCTACTCTTACGAAAAGCGGAACAGGATTTAACGTGTGCACAAGATGTTCTGCGAACATGGGAACACCAACACCACCTGTACTAGCACGGTAAAAGACTCTGGATTCAGTCAGAAAACGTGTCTGACAAAAAAATAGCGTGTGAAAATACAAGCGGTTTAGAGTTAGACATGACGATGATGATCATGAGCAATAGGCCCTACCTGCAACTGCCACTCACACTCAAAAAAAAAGGTAAGTTTAGATTTACAAAACTGCATACACACGGGGACTGGATGTTAAAAGAAAAAGCACATAGGGGCTTATTTCATCATCCTCGACGACCCGGTTC
>CM060348.1:6278953-6283953 GCA_030674155.1 Stramonita haemastoma
AAGTGGAACGGGTTTGTTAGTGTGTGGAAGATGTTCTGAGTGTGCGTTTGCACACGGGACCTACTACGAGAGTGTGTTTTTTTCTGTACAAATTTAGCTGTCTTGTTGCTGTAAGTTTTTTTTACATGCACTAAAAATGGATGTTAGGGAGCCAAAACAGGCAATATTATTGGTTAGAGCGTGGTTCTCATGATCTGATAGTAAATAAGAGTACATGTTTCAGTCTCTACCGAGAGATTTTTAAAGGATTTTTCCCCCTAGAGTTAACATTGCTCCTGACTTTCTCCATATATCCGTTCATTCGATTTAATTTAATTTAATGTTGTTTATAGCTCCACAAACCTTAGCAGCCATATCAGGGTTTTCACCTTACATCATTTTCAGCACCTCCAGTTAACATTAACCTCAACTTCAAAATTAATACAGTCTTCGGGAAAAGGTAAAGGTGTCCCATAACCTATGTGGTCGTAGGGGAGCGAGGCATCAGAGACCTTAGCTTCTCTAGGGGGCCAGCATATTGAGGGCGGCGCCCATCTCCTCTCCCTTGCTGCTTTACCTTCCCTGACCCTAAAGAGGGCAGGTACCCATTGACAGCTGGGTGGACTGGATGACTGTACTGAAGCCAAGGCGCACAAACGGTCACCCATCCACTTGGTAACCACGCGCGATGCTGCTTAACCTTGGCTTGGGGAAAGCGAGTGCTCTGACCACTGAGCTGTCCCGTCCCTGTGACTTACCATGAGGTGGGGCTTAGAATAAACTGAAGCTTGATAGCCGCTTCCAGTCACAGCAGAGTTCTCTGCGTGAAATTCCGGCTGTTTTCCCTAGGGAGAGCGCGTCGCCACAAGACCAGCACCACCCATTAAAAAAAAAAATTGTCTGCATCTGTACTATTTTGTTTCACTATCAGAATGGCTTTTTCTACAGAATTTTGCCAGGCACAACTCTCTTCTTGCTGTGGGTTCTTTTACGTGCGCTAAATGCACGTTACATACGAGGCCTCGGTTTGTCATCTCTTCTCAAAGACTAGCACCCAGACCGTCACGCACAGTCTAGCAGTCGGAGGAGGGAGAGGGGGGAGAGGAGGAAGTTTGGGGCCCAAATGGGGATCGAACCAGCACGACACTTTGAACCCAGACTTTTCGCTTTCAAGGAGGTGCGTTACCTCTAGACCACCGATCCACCGCTTCTAGAATAGGATGTAGAGCAGCAGCAACAACAGCAAAATAAGACACACAAGATCAAAAACAGTAACCTAATAACAACAACGACAGCAAAAGCAAAAGCAAAAACTACAATAAAAAGAAAGAAAAACACAACCACAACAGTAATAACAACTACAACAAATAAAAACCGATGGAATGCAATGCTAATTACTGTATAATTATATGTTTTTGTTAATACGAACAAGACAAAAAAATAAGAGCAAGAGCAACAAAACAACACCAAAAAACCCCAACAAGAACCCACGGCAACAAGGGGGTTGACCCTGGCAAAATTCTGTAGAAAAAACCCCCACTCTGATACTAGGAAACAAATACAGTTGCATGCAGGAAAAAGAAGAAAAAAAGGAAGGCGCTGCACTTGTGGCGACGCGCTCTCCCCGGGAGGGCAGCCCAATTTTCACGCAGAGAAATCTGCTGTGACATAAAGTGGTACAAAATACAAATATAACCACCACCACCAATACCAACACCACCACCACCAACAACAGCAACAACAACAGGCTACAGACGATAATAATAACATCATGTTGTGGGAAATCTCGAGTTCTAAGGTTCTGTTGATGTTCTATCAAACATAACCATGGTGCTCGTGACTCACCAAAACATGATCTTCAACTCCCCCCTCCCTCCCCATCCGCTCTCTCTTCTCCCCCCCCCCCCAATCCCCTCTCTTGCTAAAAGATGATCTTCAACTAAACTCCCCCCCCCCTCCCCTCACTCATCGAAACATGATCTTTAGCTTGTCTACCCCCCCATCTTTCCTGTTCTTCCGCCTTCTTCTTTACAATTATATTCTCTGTTTGTCTCTCTCTGTCTCTGTCTGTTTTTTTTCTCTATCTCTCTCTCTTCTGTTTTCTCTTATTCTCTGTCTGTCTGCCTCTCTCTCTGTTTGCCTGTCTGTCTCTCTCTGTATCTGTCTCGGTCTCTCTTACTCTGTCTTTCTGTTTCTATCTCCCTGTCACTTTCTCAGTCTCTTTCTCTGTCCGTCTGTCTCTCTCTCTGTTTCTGTCTCTCTGTCTCAGTCTCTCTCTCTGTTTCTCTCTCTTTTTTCTCTGTCTGTCTGTCTGTCTGTCTGTCTGTCTGTCTGTCTGAACTCCTACTACAACTTCTTTTGTGTAACTTCTAAAAAATAAACTGAATTCTTTTTGTTTTATCTGGATGATTTGTTTGAGTTTTTTGTTTGATTTTGTTTTTGAAGCAATACACTTTTTTTGCTGAAACGTTTCATTATATTTAGAACAATTTCCACCACACATAAATGTAATTTTAATTTCGTAGGTGTCTTTGAAAGTGCATTGTATTGTATTATATTGTATTGTACACTTTATGTCTCAGCAGATTTCTCTGTGAGAAATTCGGGCTGCTCTCCCCGGAGAGAGCGCGTCGCCACAAGAGCAGCGGTAGCCACTGTTTTTTTTTTTCTTTTTCCCTGTCTGCAAGTGTATTTGATTCCCTAACAGAGCGGCTTTTTTCTACAGAATTTTGCCAGGGAAAACCCTATTGTAACCGTAGGTTCTTTTACGTGCGCTAAATTATGATGTGTAACACACGGAACCTCAGTTTATCGTCTCATCCGAAAGTCTAGCACCCAGACCACCACTCATGGTCTAATGGATGAGGGAAAAGTTTTGGGCCCAAACAGGATCTGAACCACCCACCGCACACTACAACCCGGACTTTTTGCTTTCTAGGCAGGCGCGTTACCTCTAGACCACCGATCCACTTGACTGATATTGTGGAATCCGCTTCTGACGAATTCTGCTTTTGTACACTACAATTCGCCTTAGAAACGGTTTTCACAGAGAGCACACATCCGCATTCAGCTCAGAACATGTATCCCTGAACACCACAAAAGTGACCCAGCAGCAGTGCAGGGTCCCTCTGGCTGTGTGGCCCCATGGTACCTTGATAATCATTTATTCATTTCTTCTTTTATATCGAGTGTATATATATATATATATATATATATAATATATATATATATATATATTATATATATATATAAAATATATATATTGTGTGTGTGTGTGTGTGTGTGTGTGTGTGTGTGCACGCGCGCGCGCGCGCGTGCGTGCGTGCGTGCGTGTGTGGGTATATGTGTAAAACTAGATCCAGTATTGTTACTTTTAGCTTTTATGAATATACTGTTAGCAGCTTTGGCCACTTTGCAATTAAGCAGTATGATGTTCATTACTTCTTCTTCTTTTCCTTTTTCTTCAATTCCTCCTCCTCCTTCCCTTCTTTGCATTCTTCTCCTCCTCCTTCTTCATTTTCTTCTTTCTTTTCCTTCTTTTTATTCTTCTTTTTCTTTATCTTCTTTCTTCTTTGCATTCTTCTTCTTCTTCTCCTCCTCCTTCTTCCTTGCAATTCTTCTTCTTTTCCTTCTTCTTCTTCTTCCCCTCCTCCTCCTTCCTCACGATTCTTCTTCTTTTTTCCCTTCTTATTTCCTTCTTCCTCGCAATTCTTCTCCTCCTTCTTCTCCTCCTCCTTCTTTTCCTTCTTCTTCCTCGGAATTCTTCTTTTTCTTCTTCTTCTTCTCCTTCGTCAAACGCTTTGACAGCAACCAACTATTGTCTATAATATTCATAAACAAAAAAACGTAGCGTTTCCGTTAAGCGCCTGACAAGTCAGGCCCAGCACATCCGACTTCGGTGTGGGAGAGAATTGATATCTTTTGAGTCTTTCTGGGGAAAAATATGTTGAAGAATGGACCGCCAAGAAGGCAGAGAATAGACAAGAAGGAGTTGGTTACAATAGAAACAGAGCTGAAGACCCTCCAACACTCCTGGGGAACAGTTCAGAAACTGGCCCGAGACAGGCAGGAGTGGAGAACCTTTGTTGCTGCCCTACAGGCCAAGAAGGCATAAAAAGGCTTTGGATTGGATTGGAGGTGGTTACAGGAAGAAAAGGAACAAGGCAAAAACAAAGAGAGAAATAGAAAAGAGGGAATTCCTGGCACAGATTTGAAGATAGAATTAAGACTTTTTTGGTTGGGGGCGGGATAGCTCAGTGACCAGAGCACCGCTTTCCCTAAGCCACGGTTAAGCAGCATTGAGCTTGGTTACCAACTGGATGGGTGACCGATTGGCGCTTTGGCTTCAGTGCAGTCCCCCAGTTCATCCAGCTGGAATGGTTACCTGCCCTCTTCAGGGTCAGGGAAGGTAAAGCAGCGAGGGAGAGAAGATGGGCGCCCCCTAAAATATGCTGGCCCTTAGAGAAGCTGAGGTCTCTGATGCCTCACTCCTCAACGACCACACAGGTTATGGGACACCTTTACCTTTTGTGGTTGGACAACGAATGACTGGACAAAATGGCCAATAACAAAATGACCAATAACAAAATGACCAATAACAACAAAATGACAAATGACCAATGACAAAATTATATAACAAAATGACCAATAACAAAATGACCAATAACAACAAAATGACAAATGACCAATGACAAAATTATATACAAAACGACAATGACAAAATGACCAATGACAAATGACCAATGACAAAATGACCAATAGCAAAATATATATATAACAAAATGACCGATGACAAATTGACCAATGACAAAATGACCAATAGCAAAATGTTATATATAACAAAATGACCAATGACAAATAACAAAATGACCAATAGCAAAATATATATATAACAAAATGACCATTGACAAAAATGACCAATGACAAAATGACCAATAGCAAAATATATATATAACAAAATTACCAATGATAAAATGACTAATGATAAAATGACCAATAGCAAAAGGACCAATGATAACGGA
>CM060348.1:6288953-6291453 GCA_030674155.1 Stramonita haemastoma
GTAACAACATCGTACAATGGACCACACCTTCTGCCCCATTTCCCGGTTACGGTGCTGACAATTTCATGACACAGTTTAGCATAACTGAACAGAGTGGCCAAAATGTCATAATACTCTGTTAGGAGTACAACAGTTACACTTGCTTAAATTAAAACAAAAACAACCAGGCAGAAGAGCACAAAGCAGAAAATAAGGGTCAAAAAAGAGAAGGAGGAAAGGGGAGAGGGGAAGAGGAGAGAGAGAGAGGAGAGAGAGAGAGAGAGAGAGAGAGAGAGAGAGAGAGAGAGAGAGAGAGAGAGAGAGAGAGAGAGACAGAAGAAGACAGAGGCAGAGAGAGATAGACAGAGACAGAGAGAGGAAGATATATATATAGAGAGAGACAGAGACAGAGAGACAGACACAGAGAGAGGAAGAGAGAGGGAGAGAGAGAGTCAGACAGAGAGTGAGAGAGAAGAGAGAGAGACAGAGAGAGAGAGAGAGAGAGAGACAGAGAGAGAGAGAGAGAGAGAGAGAGAGAGAGAGAGAGAGAGAGAGAGAGAGAGAGAGATTAACTTTAAAAAAAAAGAAGACAGAGACAGAGAGAGAGAGAGAGAGATTAATTTTTAAAAAAAGATATAAAAAAGTGATGAAAAAGAGGGAAATTTCTGACGGAATTTCCAAATAGTGACACAGCTTCCCAGAAAGCCAGAATAAAGCTGCCATCTATAAACAGTATGTGGACAACCAACGCACCAATGCGTTGTAAAGTTCTTCGCAAAGCTTGAAAAACTGAAAAAAAAATTCTATCCATCTATCTATCCCTTAGTCTGGCAACTGTGGGGGCACCCCTGAAGACTTGACAACCAGTTCCCTCCATTCCTCTGTTCTGTCTTTCTCAAAGTTTTGTTGAGTTCTAGGCCTGTCCATTCGCTAATGTTGTCCTCCCATCTCTTCCTTGGTCTGCCTCTTTTTCTTCCTCCTTGGACAGTGCCTTGCAGCAGTATCGTTTTTGAAAGTCCTATTGATCTTGTGACATGCCTGAGTATGCCTGTGAATCGTGGACCCTGACTGCAGATTGGGAAAGAAGAGTACAGGCAGTAGAGATGAGATGCTTCCGGAGACTCCTTGGCATCTCCTGCAAAGACCACATAAGCAACGAAGGCGTGCATAACAGAATCCAGCAAACCATTGGGCCCTACAAAAACCTTCTCACAACAATCGAAAATAAAATACTACCCTATTCTTAAACTACAAAATTTGAGGAAATGGCTTTGATCCTTCATTTCTGAGTTAATACGTTCAGCTCTTATCATATTTACAGATCTGAAACAGTGACCACATGGTTTCATATTATTATATTTCTCCACAGCTATGACATTCTAATAACAAACATGCTTGTTCATCTTCTAAGTTTCAGAAAGAAAAACGAAAAGATAAAGAAAAACCGCTATATACTTATTGTTTGATGATCACCACACACTTGTCATCACCACTACTAACTAGTTATCCTCATGAACGGGTATCACAACAGCTACCCTACAAGTCTGTCTCAGCAGTTTTTAGCAATGTAATATATATATATAATATATATATATATATATATATATATATATATATATATATATATATATATATATATATATTATATAATATATATGAATACCACAGAATACGGTCCATCACAAAAAACACTTAACAGTCAAAAGAAACAAAGATGGCTGATTTCTTCTACGATCAACACACAGTAGAAAAAGCATGTACAAAAAAAACCCCACAAGCCCACCAGCATCTTCTTAACAAACATGAACTTCAGAATCACAAGGATTAAAAAAAACACCAACAGATTGATTTTCAAAATTGTTCCATCATAATTACGAAAATCATAAGAAGTGGCCAAAAAATGAGCAGTGGTCATTAAAGCTCATTATTATTATTATCATCATCATCATTATTTTTTGTACATAATACAATGGAAGATCGTTGAATGTACATCAAGGAGAATCAATGGGCCAAAAAAAACATGATAACATGACTGTTAGATGATTATGCTCGTAATGGAAATTCAGAGATGGCGATGAATTCTCAGTACATCATGCTGATTAAAATTATAAAAAAAAAACCCACCATCGCCCCCCCTTCCACCCCCTCCCTCCCAAACAACCATAGTTGAAATAAATAAAGAATGTTCATTTTTTCGTCTGTTTCTCACTGACTGGAGATCACAACAAAACCACCATTACTCACTAATCATCGTCATTGATGATGATGATGATGATGATGATGATGATGATGATGATGATGATGATGGTGTGATGATGATGATGATGATGATGATGATGGTGATGATGATGGATGATGATGATGATGATGATGATGATGATGAAGAAGTAGAAGAAGAAGAAGAAGAAGAAAAAGAAGAAGAGGGAGAATAAAAAAGAAAAAAAAGATAATATTGATTAAAAAATTATTCATAATCATAACAATGACAATGATAATACTGTGTACAATAAATTCAAAATGA
>CM060348.1:6298953-6318953 GCA_030674155.1 Stramonita haemastoma
GTGTGTGTGTGTTGAGTGGTGTGTGGTTGTGTGTGAGTTGGTGTGTGTGCGGATGCGTGCGTTTGTGTGTGTGTGAGCGCGCGCACACACACGTCAAACCAAATACTGCTTAATATGATAAGAAACACAGCCAAGAAAACCTAAATGGACAACAATCTAAAAAAGAAAAAAAATCCAAAAAGAGAGAATATAGAATACAACATTGTGATCCATATTTAGATTCTGTGATACCGACAAAAGCTTTGCAAATATTAGGTCAGGATACATCTCTGTTCTGCCATCAACGTTTTTCCAGTTAATAATAAAATTTTATATACACCTCGTGAATACTAATTTTAAAAAAACAGGACTGACCAAATAATCATTCACAGTCAAGAGATCTGGAAGCTGCCATTCAGCGAAAGTGCCGTTTGATTCAAACTGTTACAAAAACTACACCTATCTGCTAATTATTATTCATTTATTTATCTATTTATGTTGATTGATTGATTTATTTATATAACTTTATGTCACAGCATATTTCTCTGCGTGAAATTCGGGCTGCTCTCCCCAGGGAGAGCGCATAGCCACAAGTGCAGCGCCTACCCATTATTTTTTTTTCTGTCTGCAACTGTATTTGTTTCCCTATCAGAGTGGCTCTTTTCTACAGAATTTTGCCAGGGACAACCCTCTTGCTGCCGTGGGTTCTTTTACGTGCGCTAAATAATGTGTACCACACGGGACCTCGGTTTATCGTCTCATCCGAAAGACTGGCACCCAGACCACCACTCATGATCTAATGGATGGGGGAAAAGTTTTGGCCCAAACGGGATTCGAACCACCGCACATTCCGACCCAGACTTTTCGCTTTCTAGACAGGCGCGTTACCTCTAGACCACCGATCCACCTATATAGATAGGTCTCTCCAAGTTCGAAGAGACATTGCTCAGCAGCAGAGGCACAGAGAATCGAGAAGAAAGGCTGCAGACCTAGGCAGACAGACCAGCGTCAGACTTCATCTGTGCCCTCTGCCATAGGGACTGTCATTCCGTGTGGGACTGGCCAGCCACAACCAACACTGTACCAGAATTAAACACCTAGAGCGCAACTCCATAGTCTTCCGAGACTGAGGTCTGCCAATAGTCAAATATCTGGTATAGATGTATCAGTTCAAGCCATTGCCTCAAAAATGAAAAGTTGAATTGCTTGATTAACCCTTTTGTTTAAATATGTTAGTTATTATCATTTTTTTTAAATTATCAAACTGAGCGGATTTACACATACGTGTGCGTGTGTGTGTGGAGTATAAATTTGAGATATATGTTTATTCTAATACTTTGTGAATAGGTTGCACGCGAGCGAATGATCTGAATGCAAGTGCTTTGATTTTGTTTTGCTTTACAGGATTCAGCGCTATATATAAATACTATAAATTATTATTTATATTATTTATATGAACAACACTCATCACAGCACAGTAACAACAAGCTTAAGCTGTATGTGATAAACTCATATTAAGCGGTGACAGATACAATGTTTTATATGCTCAGGTTATATTAATCAATATATTTATATATGAAAAACAGAGTAGAAAAAAAGAGAGAAGAAGAGAGAGAGAGAGAGAGAGAGAGAAGGAGAGAGAGTAAAGGATAGAGATAGAAAAGAGAAAATAAATATGAGAGAGAGAGAGACAGAGAACAGAGATGTGTCAGAAGATGAGAGTTGAATCAGAAAGTTAGACATTTTTTTATTACATCGCTTGCAAAATACAGAGAAGAGAGAGAGAGAGAGAGAGAGAGAGAGAGAGAGAGAGAGAGAGAGAGAGAGAGAGAGAGAGGAGAGAGAGAGAGAGAGAGAGAGAGAGAGAGAGAGAGAGGAGTGAAATAAAAGCATCAAATAAGCAAAAACAGGCAAGCAGCAAGTATTTATAAGTAAATAAATAAAACACACAGTCGAACATGATATAATCATACGAGCAGCATTGAGCGTGGTTACCAATTGGATGGGTGACCGTTTGCGCGCCTTGGCTTCAGTACAGTTCCCCCAGTTCCCCAGCTGTCAATGGGTTCCTGCCCTCTTTAGGGTCAGGGACGGTAAAACAGCGAGGGAGAGGAGGAGAGGGCGCTGCCCTCAATATGCTGGCCCCTAGAGAAGCTGAGGTCTCTGATGCCTCGCTCCCCTACGACCGCCTAGGTTATGGGACACCTTTACCTTTTTACCTTTACCATACATCTCAGCACATTGTACTCCATAGGTTTTCGTCTGTGATGTGGATTTCTGTCGGATGTAAGTCCAGGAATATGCCAAGGGTTGGATTCAAAGAGAATTAACAGATCATCATGTTCTCTCTCAGTAAAAGGGCAAAAAAAAAGAAACTAACGAAAATTGACATGGGAAAGCCAAACCGTCTAGCAGAAGCCATATGTAAAATTGACATTGATATGAAGTGAGAATCAAGCAAATAATGTTTAGAAACAAACCAAGAATGACCAGAAACAAGCAGGAAAAGAACAAAAAAAAAAAAGAATGAAACAGACACTGACTGATAGTAGCAGTTAACACACACACACACACACCTTACACACACACAACACACACACACACACACACACACCACACACACCCCCCCCACGCATACGCACACACACACACAACACACACACACACACACACACACACACACACGCATACGCACCACCACACACACTCACACACACTCACACTTACACACACCATGGTAAAAGAAAATATTACACGCACGCATGCTCGCACACACACACACACACACACACAAACACCATAACATAATACACAATAACTTCAACAACCATAAACAAAAAGAGACTTCAAAAGCAAAAAAACTGTGATAGGACTTAAAAAGCATATTTGTGCCAGTTCAAAATAAATATACCACATGATAAAGTGAACTCTTCCACAAAAGCTGTTTCATTTGTTGTTCAGTGGTCCCAATTCAGCATGATACACACACAGTATACGATGTTGTCATAATGCATATTGGCAAAAAAAATGCTGAATTTTCAGAGGAGTAAAACTTTCCATAAAGATAGCGATTTCAAAACATGTCACGCACAACCCTGTTACACTACTAACTCAACAG
Source organism: Stramonita haemastoma (assembly GCA_030674155.1). NCBI lineage: Eukaryota > Metazoa > Mollusca > Gastropoda > Neogastropoda > Muricidae > Stramonita > Stramonita haemastoma. The sequence continues at coordinate 6,302,051 of CM060348.1, forward strand.
AAATATAAAATATGTGATATTTACTTTCTTGTCTTTTTTTAAAATATTATTTAAACAAAGTAAACATGTCACATAGTTGATGGCAATGCATCACCAAAAATGAAATATATGAATGCTATATTGTCAGAGAAAACGGGATAACAGTGGTCAGAGCACTCGCTTTCCCCAAGCCAAAATTAAGCAGCATCGAGCGTGGTTACATGTTGGATGGGTGACCGTTTGCATGCCTTGGCTTCAGTACAGTCCCCCCAGTTCACCCAGCTATAAATGGGTACCTGCCCTCATTAGGGTCAGGGAAGGTAAAGCAGCGAGGGAGAGGAGATGGGCGCCGCCCTCAACATGCTGGCCCCTAGAGAAGCTGAGGTCTTGATGCCTCGCTTCTCTATGATCACGAAGGCTATGGGATACCTTTACCATTACCTTTTTATTTTGTCAGAATGAAATAATATGTTATTACATTGTCAGAGTAAAAGAATGTTATTATATTGTCAGCGTAAAGAATCTTACTATATTGTAGATAAAAGAATGTGATTATATTGTTATAAATAAAAGAATGTGATTATATTGTTATAAATAAAAGAATGATGTTATTTATTTTGTCAGAATAAAAGAATGTGATTAGTTGTCAGAAATTAAAAAAGTGATTATATTGTCAGAAAAAACATTTTTATTATATTGTCAGAATAAAAGATTGTGGTTATATCGTCAAAATAAAAGAATTATATATTGTCAAAAATGAAAGAACGTTACTATATTGTCAGAATAAATGAATGTTATTATTGTCAGGAAAAAATTAATGTTCATATTATCAACAAAAAAAATCCTGTCATACTGTCCAAAAAAATGTATACCACACCATCAATAAAAAAATAAATCGTGTTATATTCAGCATTACCTATATCTAAAGGTAAAAAATAAAAAGTATAACATAACAGTTTTGATCCGTTTTTACCCAACACAATATTTGCAACAAAAAAGACAAAACAAAACTCTCAGTAACAAACAAAACAAAACAAAACAAGACAAAGGTTGGTACATCTGAGATCAAAACTTCAATCAACAACAAATAATATAACTGGTAGACCCCCCCACCCCCCCACACCACCAAAAGAAAAAAAATAAAGAAAATTATCTTCCATGTAAGTAAATGCATTGACAAGTCAGCAACTCAAACATTGTTCCGAAACTGTTCTTAGAAGACCTGATATTGTTCAATGTTCAACACAACAGTCCCCAGCTTTGAATTTTACATCCAGTCCCCATGTGTATGCAGTTTTGTCCATTTTGTCATCCGACCGCACTAGGACTTTTTTTTTTTTGCTGTCTCATCATCTGTGACGTTCCTATCCCTGCTGTTCCCATGCCGCTGGTTTCAATCTCCCCGCCACAGCCATACCCCAGGTTCGCTATGTCTCATCCTCAGGTCGGAAGTCCATGGGAGCTCATCAGTATTAGACGCCGTAGGGGCCACCAGCCAGAGGGGCCCTGCACTTGCTGGGTCACTTTGTGGTGTTCATGGTGCCTGTTCTGATATAAAATATGCAGGACACCACCTACTAAGCCCACTACTAACGACTAGTATTAGCTCAGTCGGACCATGCTAGGACTTGCTATCCCTGCTGTTCCCATGCCACTCGCTTTAATCAAATTCAAATATCAAAATACTGTATTATCTCTAAAGCAGAGAAATTCCAATCTCCCCGCCACAGCCATTTAAGCGCTTTGATTTGTTTTTTGGGATTAGGTAATTTTTTTTTTGAATTATTATATTATTATTATTATTATTATTATTATTATTATTTATTATTATTATTATTACTTTATGCTAAAAGGAAGAGGCATGCTAAGTTTAGCACTGGGGCCTGGACCCTTGATTGACTGAGTTAGGCTGGATTTCTGGACTGTTGCTATTTCTTTCCATCAGCGATTTGTGTGTGTGTGTCTTCGTTTTAACATCATCCACTTGTGATGGAGTGGTAAGTAGATTACCTCCCATGCGATCAGAGCCCTGTCGCAGCGTTGTGTTACTAAATCGGGACACACCTGCAGAATTGTGCGATGCTCTGTTTCCTTGGGGGTGTGTCGAAAGCCCCCCATTGCATACACTTCGCCTTCAGGTGAATGGTAGAATTTATGCAATCCTATTTTTAGAGGTCATGTTCTAACTGGCTAGCTTACCCACCCGAGAAGCTGTACAGAGATGGACATCACATGGACCAATGTCCATCTATTACATGGTGATTTTAGACAGGACATGGGGAGGAGAAGGAGATAGAGAAGCGAATTTTAAGTGTTTCTTTGTTATGTTGAATGAATGATAAAAGGGAAAAAGCAGATTTAACCATGTAAACTCACTGAACTGTTCATGCAAAATAAAACAAAGAAAAAAACGGACAAAACTTGAGTAAACACGCACATGTGTGTATGTGTGTGTTGTGTGATGCTGTGTGTGCATGCGCGAGCATGCGTGCGTGCTGCATACATGTGTGTGTGCATGTATATGTATGTATGTGTGTGCGTGCGTGCATGTGTGTGTGCGAGTGTGTATGTGAGAGAGTTCATGAGGTTGACACACTTTCCCTCACCCCTTTATCGATTTTTTTTCATCATTCGTTTACTTATCTCTTCCTTTTTCATGCTTCTGACTCCAGAAAAAAATAATATTCCTTATTATTGTAGTCACATATGGCTTGAGACAAAAGAGAGAAAGGAGGATGTGGGGGGAGGTGGATGAGGTGTGAGATTTTTGTAATATACCCCAGAAAATAGAGATCATAGTCCAAAACCACAAACAAAGAGAACGAGAACAAAACTTAAAGAAACACACACAGAGAAAAAAAAAAGCAAAAAAGAAACTCAAGAGAAGTGGGAGAGAGAGAGAGAGAGAGAGAGAGAGAGAGAGAGAGAGAGAGAGAGAGAGAGAGAGAGAGAGGAGAGAGAGAGAGAGAGAGAAAGACAGACAGACGCAGAAAACAGACAGACAGAGCTAACAGACAGACAAAGAGGTAGACGACAGAGAAAGGACGGAGATGGAGACAGATCTTCCTGTTCTCTGTTCTAGTCACAATGAGGGGTGGAGTGGGGAAAACTCTATGTGTGTGTGTGTGTGTGGTTGTGTGTGTGTGTGTGTGTGTGTGTTTGTGTGGAGGGGGGACTGGGGAGTGGAAGGGGGGGGGGGTGGTGGGGGAGAAAGGGGTACGATTATATGAAATGGAAGGGAAGACAATTATGTCCCTCCCTTTTCATCTCTCCCTTATGTTCAAAATAATGGCAATTTTCACCGTTGACTCTTAACCCAATCAAGCAACCCATCAAGCAACCCAGCACACAGACAGCCCATCAAGCAATCCATCAAGCAACCCATAAGCACAACCCACTAGGCAACCCTAAAAACAGCAGCGAAAGAATGGAGTAATGATGAAGAACACCACAGTGATAGAAAAGCTATGAACCGTAAGCTTAGGGTACAAAATGCTGAATATATAAAAAAGCCGAAGTAATACTTCAGATTCCATATAACAAAATTTAAGACTTTTACATAACCACAAATTCCATATCTATACTTCAGATCCCATAACAAAATTCATGGCTTTTACATAACCACATATTTCATATTCAGTCACTGAATATAATGAAAACAACAACCAAAATACATATAGACATATTTGAACATCATTAAAAGATAATTTATAAATAACCCCACAAATGTCATCTTTTACGCTTAATAAAAAATAAATAAACCAGGTCTTTCACAACAATATTCAATTTTAATATAAACTAGTAAAAAGAGATATCTGTCATAGTTGACGCTTTAATAAAAAAAAAAAAAAGCCGCCACCAACAACATATCTTTTACATTGCTATTGAAAACTGACGATAAATAAGTAAAAAGAGATATCTGCCATATTTATCACTAAAGATACAACAGCAACAAACAACAACCAAAATATATAATTTACATTGCTATTGAAAATGGACAATAAACAAGTTTAAAAAAAGAGATATTTGTCATATTTCACAGTTATAAAACAAAAAACCCCCCAGCAACACCATATCTTTCAGATCTGCTATCTAAAACTGACCATATACAATTCAAGAGATATCTGTCATGATTCATCTTACAAAAACAAACCAACAAACACACACACAAATTCCCCCCCCAAAAAAAACCCCAAACAACAACATATCTTTCACATTGCTATTGAAACTGTTGATAAACAATTCCAGAGATATTTGTCACGTTTCAGACTCACACACATTACACAAAACTAACCCAACAACAAAGACATATTTTTCAAACTACTATTTAAATTGTCAAAAAACAATTCAAAGATATATTTGCCACGATTCAGATTCACACTCACAAACCTACAAAAAAAACAAACAAACAAAAAAACCCCAAAACCCAGACATATCTTTCACATAACTATTGAAAATTTGAACAATGAAACCATTCAACAAACATGTACATCATTATTAGTATTAAATCATTCCCCACTTCTAACAAACACAACACCATCGTTCACACAGATGTCCAAGATCACCACCACACACCACACCCACACCCCACCCACCCCACCACACACCACACCCCACACCACACCCTACCCCATCCACACCCACTCCCACACTTTTCACCACGAGTCATTAAACGCATCAGCAGGAAAGCTTTCCAGCAAAATATTCCGGGCGCGCTGCAAACAGATGACCAAGATGGCGAACTGTCGACGCACCTGGTTCTTCCATTCCTGGCGCTGGCCGGTCTGTCGTCTGCTTTCAGCAGAGCCGTGATGACTCCGGAAAGACGATCTCTTCGTTCAGGTTCTCCGGATGGGGTGCGATGAGAATGTTTCTGAAAAAACACACACAAGAAGGAAGAAGTGGGGGGGGGGGGGTGGGGAGGATATTTTCCTGTTTGATAATTTGCCTCACGTAGTCACGTAGTTGTTAACAACAACAACACAATAGAATGATGGCATACGACAGGGTGTGGCATGCAGCTTTGGGGGCAACCATGAATTTGTCACAGCATCAATGCAAACCTTATCAGAGTCATCAAAGAGCTGTACAACAAGGCCCCAGTGCAGTGTACTACAACAGCAACATTGGAGAGTGATTTCGAACAACAGTTGGAGTAGGCAGGGCTGTCTATTCTCACCACTCTTTTCAACATCTTCCTTGAGAGAATCATGGCTGATGCACTTTAACACATAAAGGATCAGTTCAGCATTGGTGGCAGAGAAAATCCGCTTCGCAGATGCATCGACGGACTAGCAGGATCAGAACAAAGAACTTGTCAGCCTAACAAACACCTGAACAAGGCCTCTAAAACATACGCATGGAAATCAGTGCAGAGAAGACCAAACTGATGACCAATAACGCCAAGGGCATCAGCACTGATATCAGGGCCAATGAGCCAGAAGCTGGAAACGTCAAAGCTTCAAGTACTTAGGAGCTGTGATCAGACATTAGGTCCAAGCCAGAGGTAGTATGCAGGATTGCACAGACAATAACAGCACTGTCAAAACTGAACACCATACTGGAAAGATAAAAAATATCTCACTCAACTCCAAGATCAGACTAATGCGCTCCCTTGTCCATATCCATATTCCTATATGCCTGTGAATCATGGACCCTGACATCTGATTTGGAGAGAAGAGTACTGAAGTAGAGATGAGATGCTTCCGGAGACTCCTTGGCATCTCCTAAAGAGACCACATAAGCAACGAAGAGGTGCGTAACAGAATCCAGCAAAGCATTGGTCCCTACGAAAATCTTCTATCAATCGTAAAGAAGCGTAAACTTAAATGGTACTGGCATGTAACAAGATCGAAAGGATTTGCAAAAACAATACTGCGAGGCACTGTCCAAGGAGCAAGAAAAAAAGGCAGACCAAGGAAGAGATGGGAGGACAACATCAGCGAATGGACAGGCCTAGAACTCAACAAAACCCTGAGAAAGGCAGAACAGAGAGAGGAATGGAGGGAACTGGTTGTCAAGTCTTCATGGGTGCCCCCACGGTCACCAGACTAAGGGATAGATAAAAAGATAGATAGTTTTGGCAAGTTACTTCTTCTATACAAAAACAAAGAAATAGATATCTGAGTTCTTTGATTTAAAAAAAAAGAGAAAAAACACACACACATACACACCACAACCCCCCCAACACACACATACACACTCACCTGTACCAGGGCTGCCCCATGACCCCTCCCGAGTGGATGAATGCACGTGACACCCGGATCATCTTGTCGTTCAGGTAGCGAACCTCGAACTCGCTGCAACAACACATGTGCATGTAGTGAATGTAATGAGTGTACAGAGACCATTCAGCATGCACATTTGCATGTCCATGTATGCCCTCAAATATGCCCTTCATCGCCCCTTAATCCTGTTTTCTTCTAAAAGACACATGTACAGACTAACAGACACAGACAGACTATATACTGGGGGAACTGTACTGAAGCCAAGGCGTGCAAACGGTCACCCATCCAGTTGGTAACCACGGTCGATGCTGCTTAACCTTAGCTTGGGGAAAAGCGAGTGCTCTGACCACTGAGCTATCCCGTCCCCCAAAAGCTGTATGATCTAACAAAATAAAGAAATGAGCTATAAACATGGAGCTTGTCTGCTGCTACCAACAGAAGAGCAGCATAAGGAGGAGAAGGAGGAGGAAGAGGAAGAGAAGAAGGAGGAGACAGGGGAGGAAAAGGAGGAGGAGGAAGAGAAGAAGAATGAGGAAGATGAGGAGGGGAAGAAGGAGGAGGAGGAGGAGAAGGAAGAGAAGGAGGAGGAGAAGGAAGAGAAGGAGGAGGAAGAGGAGGAGGAAGAGAAGGAGGAGGAGGAGGAGAAGGAGGAGGAAGAGAAGGAGGAGGAGGAGGAGGAGGAGGAGAAGAAGAAGAAGAAGAAGAAGAAGAAGAAGAAAAGAAGAAGAAGAAGAAAGAAGAAGAAGAAGAAGAAGAAGAAGAAGAAGAATTGCGAAGAAGACGAAGAACTGCGAAGAAGAAGAAGAAGAATTGTGAAGAAGAAGAAGAATTGCGAAGAAGAAGAAGAATGCGAGAGAAGGAAAAGAAGAAGAAGAAGAAGAGAAGAAGAAGAACGGCGAAGAAGAATGCGAAGAAGAAGAAGAAGAATTGCAAGAAGAATTGCGAAGAAGAATGCGAAGAAGAAGAGAAGAAGAAGAAGAAGAAGAAGAAGAATTGCGAGAAGAAGAAGAAGAAGAAAGAAGAAGAAGAAGAGAGAAGAAAAAGAGAAGAAGAAGGAGAAGAAGCATGAGGAGAGGCAGGGAGGAAAAGGAGAGGAGACGAAGAGGAAGGAAGGAGGGGAGAAGAAGAGGAGGGTGATGATGATGGTGAGGAGGAGGAGAAGGAGGAGGAAGAGAAGAAGGAGGAGGAGAAGGAGGGAAGAGGCTGCAGCAGTTAGTCACCTGAGGGAGTTGATGTTGAAGGCAGTGTAGTTGGTGTGGAAGATGTCGGCAGCGTGTGTGAAGTTACTCCTGGCTGACTCCAGCAGCTCTGAGGACAACACACATCACATTAATCACCACATCACATCAACACATCACACATGAGACAACACATCAATGACCACATAACACACCTCTACATACAGACAACACTCAATAGCCCTTCCCTTCCCCCACCCTCAACCACATTCTTCCCTGGCCAACCCACCCCCACCCCCCTACCACCACCCTTACCCCCACCACCCAGCCACACTAACAGGATCAACAGACATTTATATATAACAGAGTAAACAAACTAACTAATGTCCAAACCAGCCTCCTACAGTAGTTGCAGTCTCCCCCCCCCCCACTCTACAACCCCCTACACCCTCCCCCCACACTTCCACACCCACCCCACCTCAAAAACCCTACCCCCAACAACAACAACACAGCCAGACTAGCAGCATCAACAGACATAATTATATAGGCTACCAGAGTGACCAACTGACCTATGTCCAGATCATCTTGATGCAGAAGCTGCAGTTCCCCCCCCCACTCTACAGCCCCCCCCCCACCAGCACCCACCCCCAAACCCTTCCCCACCCCCACACACCACCCCCAACAACACAAAGCTATACTAGCGTAGCAGCAGCAGTAGATATATATATATATATATATATATATATATATATAATTAGATATATATATATATATATATGTATGTATGTATGTATGTATGTATGTATGTATGTATGTATGTATGTATGTATGTATGTATGTATGTATGTATGTATAAGTGTGTGGGTTGTTGTGTTGTGTGGTGTTGTGTTGTGTTGTGTTGTGTTGTGTTGTGTTGTGTTGTGTTGTGTTGTGTTGTGTGTGTGTGTGTGTGTTGTGTGTGTGTGTGTGTGTGTGTGTGTGTGGTGTGTGTGTGTGTGTGTGTGTGTGTGTGTGTGTGTGTGTGTGTGTGCGTACGTGTGTGCGTGCGTGTGTGCATGAAATAGTCAGTCAAGTCAAAACACTTTAATAATCTCTGAATATATAAATACATACATATACATACATAAACAAGTAAAACCAACTGACCAATGTCCAAACCAGCCTCCTGAAGCAGTGCAGCCTGTCTCTCAGCAAGTCCATCCCTCTCTTCAGCAAGAGGTCGTAGCCGCGGACGTTGAAGGGCAAGATGTGCGGAATCGGCCAACCGAAGGATGACGTCACACAGCACGCGCACCAGCGCCGTGGTGCGGTTGAAATCCGGGTCCACGTGAGCGTGGAAGGAGTAATCGTAGGTGTCGTTCAGGTACCGTACACTGGGTAGGTGGGTAGGTTGGGGTATTCCTGGGAGATAAAAAAGGTAGAGAACAATGAATGAGAGAGAGAGAGAGTGAGAGAGAGAGAGAAGAGAAGAGAGAGAGAAGAGAGAGAGAGAGAGAGAGAGAGAGAAGAGAGAGTAGAGAGAGAGAGAGAGAGAGAGGGGGGTAGAGAGAGAGAGAGAGAGGTAGAGAGAGAGAGAGAGAGAGAGAGAGAGAGAGAGAGAGAGAGAGAGAGAGAGAGAGAGAGAGAGAGAGAGAGAGAGAGAGAGAGAGAGACAGACAGACAGACAGACAGACAGACAGATAGACAGACAACCAGATACAGACAGACAACCCAGATAGATAGACAGACAGACAGACAGAACAGACAGACGGACTGAGAAAGAGAGAGAGAGAGAGAGAGAGAGAGAGAGAGAGAGAGAGAGAGAGAGAAGAGAGAGAGAGAGAGAGAGAGAGAGGTAGAGAGAGAGAGAGAGGAAGAGAGAGAGAGAGAGAGAGAGAGAGAGGAGAGAGAGAGAGAGAGAGAGAGAGAGAGATTGAGAGAGAGAGGTAGAGAGAGAGAGAGAGAGAGAGAGAGAGAGAGAGAGACAGAGAGACAGAGAGAGACAGAGAGAGACAGAGAGAGGGTGTGTGTGTGTGTGTGTGTGTGTGTGTGTGTGTGTGTGTGTGTGTGTGTGTGTGTGTGTGTGGGTGTGGGTGTGTGGGTGTGTTGTGTTGTGTGTGTGCTCGCGTGCATGTGAAAAAGCAGAAAAACGCGGAGAATGGAGGAAGCTGGTTGAAAATTCTGCATAGGTTCCCCAACGATCGAAAGGACTACAGGATAGGTTAGGAGAAGGAAGATGTGTGGTGTGGTGGGGTGTTACTTTGTTGTTGTTGCTGTTGTTGTGATGGTGGTGGTGGTGGTAGTGGTGGTGGTGTGATTGGTTTAAATTTTAACACTTATATACAAAAATGGGCCGCAGCTGAACAAAAAGTGCGCGTCAAATGGATGAAAAATGAGATAGCTGTAGGCCTATGTGTCTTTCTAGAGAGTGAAAATATCTGGGAAAAAGACACACAAATGAATAAACAACGATAAACAAAGGGGGTAGTAGGTGTATCATTACAATTCCAGGCAAACATCATCTCAACACAGGCTGTATCATGCTTACACTAGAAAACAATATAAAAATTATTAAATATGTGGTGGCGTGGCGTGAGAAGTCCACAGGGAGCTCATTAATGCAAGGCTTCCGTAAGGCCACCAGCCAGAGAGAAGCCCTGCACTTCTGCTGGGTCACTTTGGGGGTGTTCAGTGGTGCCTGTTCTGAGCTAACATACGCAGGACACCACCTACTAAGCCCCTACTAACGACAGTATTAGCTCAGTCCTGAAGCCAGACTGAGTGAGTCACCCACCCGAGGTGGCGACCACCACAAAGTCCCTCCAACGACCTTCTCCCGTGAACCTCCAACCCTAAAGGCTTTGACACAAACTCACCACAGGTACAGAGGTGTATGGGCAAAGTGAATCTGAGGTCACCATGAGACCAGAGCAATGGGGGCCACCGAATCAGAGGCAATTTTCTGGTACTGCTTGATGATCAATGATAATGTGGATGATGTAAAGATGTTGCTTTGGGTGTTTTTTTAAAGTACGTCAAAGGGCTGAACTCTATACTTTCTATTTAGCCAGGTGTGAACCAGGCCCGAGAGATACAGACACCTGCTGTGTTGGTCAGGTGGTTTCAACAACACTTAAAAAAGTGCATCAATAAAGTAGATGGAAGCTCAACTGTGTGGTTCCAGTCTTCCCAAAGAACCATCAACTTCAAATAATGCTGCAGGTATATGGCAGGACAATGCTCACTCCACCCCTCACCTTAATGCTGCAGATAAAAGGCAGCATCCACCCCTCACCTTGATATTGTAGGTATAGGCAGGTGAAGCCAAGGAAAGGCAAAACAGTGCCCACGCCACCCTTCCCCTTTATGTTGTAAATAAAAGGCAAAAGAGGGTAAAGTCAGGTAAAAGTCAGGACAGTGCCTACTCCACCCCTCACCTTGATCTTTCAAGTAAAGGAAGGTAAAGGAAGTTGAAATCAGGTAAAGGCAAGTAAATTCAGGTAAAATACACGACAACGCCCACCCCACCCCTCCTCACCTTGATGCTGCAGGTAAAAGGTAAAATCAGGCAAAGGCAGGTAAAGTCAGGTAAAAAGACACAAACAACACCCACACCCCCACCTCCTCATCTTGATATTGCAGATAAAACTCAAGCAAAACAGCCCCCACCCCCACCCCACCCAACCCCCCACACCACCCTTATCCTCACCTTAATATTATAAGTAAAAGCGGTAGACATGGAAGAGATGCCCAGGCGGTACAGAAAAGGGCTGTGGTCACTGTCGCCGGGCAGGTCCGAGATCCAAGGGGGTGTCCAGGGAAAAATCCGGCCTCCGGAGCCTCAGCCACTCATCGTACACTGTCTTGTCCGCCCCTGCAGTCCCGTCAGGACATCCCACCGTCTTGGTGGCCGCGTACAAGACGTCGTACAGTAAGGGATTCGCTTCCGCGTAGAAGGAGTAGTTGCCTTGAATGAAGAGGAGACATGTGGGTGAGATGATCGGGTTTTTTTTGGGTGTGGTTTAGTAAAAAAAAAAAAAAAAAAAAAAAAAAAAAAAAAAAAAAAAAAGGGGGGGGGGGGGGGGGGTTGGGTCTGATGTTTGTTGGTTAAAGGAGTGAAATATCGATCAGATGTTAAAGGGCTGAAACATTCAAGGGGGCTTCTTCTTTCAAGACCTTAAGTCCCCCCCCCCTCCCTCTCCCCCTGCCTTTAGGGAATGCGAGGGGTCACTATCATTCTGGAAACTCTGTGCCAGGGATTCCCTCATTTTTTATATCCCTTTGTTTCTGTGTTCCTTTTTCTGCTCCTGTCTCCCCCTCCTCGTCTATTTTCTACCGTCCTGGTCCATTCTCATTCTCAAGTCATTCGGATGAGACTCGAAACCGAGGCCCCGTGTGCAAATGCACGCAGAACATCTTGCGTACACGTTAAAACCCCGTTCCACCTTTCGGAAGAGTAGGCCATCGTGTGCCGGTAGGAGCGGATGACACAATTATAACAAACCAGCATGCACACAGGTGTCGTGTTTAGACACCATCCCTGAGGAAAAATCGGGGAGTTGGAGTCCCAGAGCAGCTCGGGGCTGTAGGTATATGGCAACGTTCTGGTGGCTCCTGCGACGGTACTGGAACCATTCGTATCAGTCAATGACCTTCCAATGGATCATTCCAGTGCCGTGGAGAAGGGGGTCTGCTGCATGGGTAACAGCTTGCCCTCCATACATACTTGCCCAGGCTTTGCGCTCAAAAGACTAGAGCGCAACTCCATAGTCTTCCGAGACTGATGGGAACCTACTACTACTACTGCATACACACGGGGACCGGATGAAAAAAAGCACATGATTGCTTATTCTGTTATCCTCAATATAAAAGAATAAACAAACAAATTCTCCTGCCTTTTTTCGAGAAAGACTTAACAGATAACAATTCTCTCTCACACCGAAGTCGGATGCACTGGGCCTGACTTGTCAGGTGCTTAAAAAGCAGGCAGCCAAACGCATTTTCGCTCATACGACAGACAACAATAATTGCTATTCGACGACGACGACGACGACGACGAAGTAGAAAAAGAAGAAGAAGAAGAAGAAGAAGAAGAAGAAGAAGAAGAAGAAGAAGAAGAAGAAAGAAGAAGAAGAAGACGGCGACGAAGAAGAAGAAGAAGAAGAAGAAGAAGAGAAGACGGCGACGACGACGAAGAAGAAGAAAATGAAGACCTTAAACAGTCCACACCTCCCTAGACATTCTGTCTTGTGATAATCATATGGCTTTTTACGGTTTCTTAGGAATACTAGACGTTAGCATTGGAGTTTTCTACCAGGAAAAAGGAATTGACCGTCTGAAAATGAACCCGTCTGGTCTAGAGACGGTATATCACTTTTGTAGGGATTCTCAGGGGGAAAAACAATGAAATTTGATCACTTAATTGGGATATTTGCCCTTTTTTTCTTTTTTGCTCCTTGGCTCCCATAAAAAAGGAATAATTGGATGTTTAACGTTTCTATGGTTTCGCGATAGTGATGGTTGTTGTATAGCTTCGTGAAAGCAACAAAAAGCAGAATTGTGATTACTTTCTTACAGAAGTGTTATAAACCACAATATTGCTGCTTACTCTCAGTGCAAATGCAACAAAAATTATTAGCTTTTTTCAGCTCTCGACAGCCCGGGTCAAGCTCTATAAGGTTCAGTTTTTTAAAAAAAGTGAACACACACACACACACACACACACACACACACACACACACACACACACACACACACACACACACACACACACACACACACTAACGCACACACACACACAAATGGAATAAACATACACATATACAAAAATAGATCAATAAAATCAAAGAATAGAATAAAATGAATAAACACACACACACACACACACACACACACACACACACACACACACACACACACACACACACACAGACAGGTACAGACACATACAGACTGGTGTCGTGATCAGACACCATCCCCGAAGTTGGATTACGGCTACCTCAATGACTATAAACCGAGGCCCCGTGTGCGAACGCACGCAGAATATCTTGCGCACACGTTAAAACCCCGTTCCGCCTTTCGGAAGATCAGGCCATCGTGTGCCAGTGGGAACAGATGACAAAATTATATCTATCTATCTATCTATCTATCTATCTATCTATCTATCTATCTATCTATCTATCTATCTATCTATCTATCTATCTATCTATCTATCTATCTATCTATCTATCTATCTATCTATCTATCTATATATAACAGCATGCACACAGGTGTCGTGTTTAGACATCATCCCTGAGGAAAAATCGGGGAGTTGGAGTCCCAGAGCGGCTCGGGGCTGTAGGTATATGGCAACGTTCTGGTGGCTCCTGCGACGGTACTGGAACCATTCGTATCGGTCATTACCTTTCCAATGGACCATTCCAGTGGCGTAGAGAGGGGGGTCTGCTGCATGCGTAACAGCTTGCCCTCCATACTTACCTACCCAGGCTTTGCGCTCTTAAGACTAGAGCGCAACTCCAGTCTTCCGAGACTGATGGGTGCCTACTACTACTACTACTAATAGTGGGAAAGGTAAAATTTGAAAGTCGCATACACAAAGTCTCACCATTGGTGAACCTCACAGCTGCAGCTGAGGAAAGAGCAGAACCCCCCCCCCCCTTAAAAAGAACCATCCAAAACAACAAAAAGTCACCCCCAAAACAAATTACCAACAAAACAACAACAACAACAAAAACGAGCAAAGAATCCCCACAAAACCCCCAAACAAAAAAAAATTAAGCCGAGGAACGACCACCCCCCAAAAAAACAACAACACTCAAAAAAAACAAAAAAACCCCAACAACAACAAAACACCAAACATCAAACAACAACAAAAACAAACAAACAAAAATACCGAAACAAAGATAACATCAGCACCCAAACCCAAGCAACCCCTCCCCCCAAAAAACAACAACAAAAAACAAAAAAACACCCCAACTCAACAAAACAATAACCCCCCCCCTCCCCCTAAAACAAAAGCAAAAAAAACCTCCAAAGAAGCAACAACAACAAAATGAGCAACAAAAACAACAACAACAAAAACAAGCAGCAAAAAAACCAAAAGAAAGAAAACACTCAGACCTACCTCTGACGGCAGCATCTAGGTTAATGTATGCCACTGCTCCCGAGGTCAGCTGCTCTTCATATTCCTGTTACACACACACACACACAGACACAGACACAGACACACACACACACACACACACAGACACAGACACACAGACACACACACACACACGCACGCACACAAAAAAACAAACAAAACACACACACACAAACACACACACACACACACTCACACACACACACTCACACACACACACACACACACACACACACACACACACACACACACACACACGCACACACACACACACACACATATATAAAGATTAAAAATTCTCTCCTTAGGTTAATGCGTTTAAAACCAGATTTATGACATGTGTTGCATGCTGTTAAACATTTCAACTTTTCATCTGATATTTTGATGTGAAGTCTTAGGAACCAATGTTGCGCAGTATTAACAACATAATCAATAATAATAACAATAACAATAATAATAATAATAATAATTGGAATTTATACAGCTCTATATCTTGTAAGGGTAAATCAAAGCGCTTTATAGGTATTTCTGACTTATCATTTGAAAATGTTTTCAATTTACTTTTAATTTTATTTATGTTCAGAATCCTTTTGCCCGTTTACTGGACAATAGCATTTTTCTTGTTCCAATATCTTTTTGTTTTATCGATGATAGTTCTCGTCTGTCATAACACACGCACTCACGCACGCAGACACGCACGCACACACACACATATGCAAGCACACAAGTACATACACACACAAGTACATACACACACACGCGCGCGCGCGCGCACACACACACACACACACACACACACACACACACACACACACACACACCACACGCACACGCACACACACACACAACCAATCTACCAACCAAATACCAAACAACACAAACACATCAACCAACCAACCAACCACCAAACCCACCCACCCCAACCAGTCATTATAGTATGACTACAAATCCCTCTGAAGACGATAATTATACAGCTGACCTGTGCCCATTCAAAAGCTCCAACATGGCCGTACTTGGAGGCGTCCCACCCAGCAAAGATGATGGTTCTGCGAGGCCGCCACCCTGATGTCATAATAACCATTATATATAATACACACATATACACACACAAATATATATATATATACATATATATAAAGGGTAAAGGTAAAAAAAAATGTATACACACACACACACACACACGCACGCACGCACACACACACGGAAAACACACACACACTCATCCATCCCCCAACAAGCACACACATCAATAATAATAATACATGGAACTTATATAGCGCTATATCTTGTAAAAACAAATCAAAGCATTCAAACATACCCCCCCCCCCCTCCACACACACAAAACCCCCATCTCCCAAACAATCCTCCAAAACCCCCTTCCCTCCCCCCAAACACAAACTTCCCCCATTCACACACAAACACCCCCCACCCATCCACACAAAATACCCCCCCCCTCCCCACACACACCCCCCCTACCCCCCCCCCCCCTACACACACACACAGATGGCAAACACACAAGTCTTCCCCCCACCCCACCCAACCCACACACATCCAAACACCCCCCCCCCAACACACACACACACAAACACCCCCTCCATCCCACCCACCCCACTCTCCCCCACAGACTGACACACATGCCCACCTGTGCATCTCCTCTGCTGGGAGAAAGTCCTGACGAGGTCCATGAGGGCGGCATAGCCAGTGCCGGCATCTATGGCCCCTGTGGTCCACGAGTCGATATGGGCTCCCACAATCACGTACTGGTCTGTAGCAATACAACAACAACACAACGTCAGACACGCGTGCACGCATATACGCACACGCGCGCATGCATGCACGCGGCGCACACATTACACACACCCTATGCTTACCAACACCCAGATTCAAACAATTCTGTGTTAGAAGAAATCTCCTCTTTTCTATACCCCTCTCTTTGTTTCTGCTCTTATCCCAGAGTCGATATGCCCCCCCCCCTCCCTCCCCCGTTCCCACGATCGCGTACAAATACGCCACAACCCAACACCACAGACACACATACACCCTATGTTTACCAACATCACCCAGATTCAAACAATTCTGTGTTAGAAACTCCCTCTTTTTTTATTTTCATCATTTTGTTCATTTGTTCAGTTTCACACCACATTAAGTCACGGCAGAGTTCCTCTGCGTGGAATTTGGGCTGCTCTCCCCGGGGGAGAGCGCGTCGCGTCGCCACAAGAGCAGCGCCACCCTTTATTTGTTTTTATTTTTCATTTCTGCAACTGTATTAGTTTCTCTACCAGAGTGGCATTTTTCTACAGGATTTTGACAGACAGACAGACAGACAGACAGACAGACAGACAGACAGAGGGAGGGGGAAGGAGGAGGAGGTTGTCACCTTTCTCATACTGGCCATGGAT
>CM060348.1:6333953-6336453 GCA_030674155.1 Stramonita haemastoma
TACTACTACTACTACTACTACTACTACTACTACTACTACTACTACTACTACTACTACCACCACCACCACCACCACCACCACCACCACCACCACCACCACCACCACCACCACTACTACTCAAAACAAAACACGCCCCAACTCCCAACAACTTAAAAACATGACGTGTGCGTCACAGCGTGAACACGAGACAGGAAGGCAACATACTGCGTAGCATGCAATGCACAAACACAGAGGCAGCATTCAAAAGCTGTGGCCCACAACAAGCCTGTGACAGCAATACAGCATTAACAGTGCAGCTGATTTCTGCTGTGACACATCCCATCCCATCCCATCCATCCATCCATCCATCCATCTACCATCCATCCATCTATCCACCCACCCACCCATCCACCTACCCATCCATCCATCCCTCTACCCATCCATCCACCTACCTATCCATCTACCCATCCATCCATCCACTCACCTACTTATCCATCCATCCACCCACCCACCCATCCACCTATCCATCTACCCACCCACCCATGCATCTACCCACCCACCCATCCATCTACCCACCCACCTACCCATCCATCTACCCATCCATCTACCCATCCATCCACCCACCCATCTATCCATCCATCCATCTACCCATCCATCCATCCATCTACCCATCCATCTACCCATCCATCCACCCACCCACCTATCCATCCATCCATCCATCTACCCATCCATCCATCCATCTACCCATCCATCTACCCATCCATCCACCCACCCACCCATCTATCCATCCATCCATCCATCTACCCACCTATCCTACCCATCCATCCACCTACCCATCCATCCATCCACCTATCCTACCCATCCATCCATCCACCTATCCATCCATCCATCTACCTATCCATCCATCCACCTATCCATCCATCCATCCACCCACCCATCTATCCACCCACCCACCCATCTACCCATCCATCCATCCATCCATCCATTTCCTTCCTTGGGCTTCACGCACTGGTGGCAGTCAATCACACGCCTGTTGTGATCACTCAGCTACCCCCCCCCCCCCCCTCCCCCCCCCTCACCTTCCCCTCACCTTCCCCTCCCCTTCCCCCCCCCCCCCCCCCCGCCTCTGTACAGCACAATGAACACAATGATCTGCTGACCCAGGTTCGTTCAAATCTCGTTCAAAAGGATTTTTTTTCCTCTGGAGTTAACATCAGTACCCCCCGACTCCACTCTCCCCTCAAAAAGTCCTTAAGATGAGTCTATAAACCGAGGTTTCGTGTGTGCGAACGCACGCAGAACATCTTGCGCACACGTTAAAACCTGCTTCGCTTTTTCGTAAGAGTAGGCCATTGTGTGCGGGTGGGACCGGATGAGAAAATTGACAAAACGGCATACACACGGGAACTGGATGGAGGAATACCTTCATTATCCTCGAAATAAAAGAACAAATAAATAAAGATAAATAAATAAACAAAAAAAATAAATAAACAATACAACCAACAGTGGAAAAAAGACAGCAACGAGAACCATTATAGAACCTTCCCCTGCAAAGTACTTAACTCTTCGTTTTCGTTTCTGTCGACTCTTGTTTTCTCTGTCCCCTTGGCATGAGTGCTTCCGTTAGCAGAGAAGGGTTTCTGGTTTTGAGCAGTGCCAAAAAAAAAAAACCCCAAACAAAACAAACCCAAAACAATTGAGTTGTTGAATTGATGGGAAAAGTCCCCCATCAAGATCTGACACCCTACAGGAACTGTGCTGTTCGGGTAAATCGACAAACTGTTCTGGTGATGTTAAAGTTCGCTCAGGCGTGGTGGTCATGCCATCGTTTGTAGAACAGACCTGCAGACTATTACCAGCGGGGATAGTCACCTTCATCTTCACCTGTCCCGTTGCTCCAGAAACTGTGTGGGTACCACTGAAGATTTTGCAACCAGCTTCCTCCACTCCTCACAGTCGTCAGAGCACTCGCTTTCCCCCCCAAGCTAAGGTTTTAAGCAGCATCGAGCGTGGTTCCCAAGAGGATGGGTGACTGTTTGCGTGCCTTGGCTTCAGTACAGTTCCCCAGTTGTAAAAACGGGTATATGCCCTTTTTTAGGGTCAGGGAAGGTAAAGCAGCGAGGGAGAGGAGATAGGCGCCGCCCTCAACATGCTGGCCCCTAGAGAAGCTGAGGTCTCTGATGCCTCGCTCCCCTACGACCACCTTGGTTATGAGACACACCAGGCGTGTTGGTCATGCCATCGTTTTTTAGAACAGACCTGCAGACTATTACCAGCAGGGATCTTCACCTTCACCTTCACATGCCCCCGTAGTCCCGCGGACCGTAGGGGGTACCACTGAAGATTTTGCAACCAGCCTCCTCCACTCCTCACGGTGGTCAGAGCACTCGCTTTTCCCCGAACTAAAGTTACGCATCGAGCGTGGTTACCAACTTGATGTGTGGCCTTTTGCGCGCCATGGCTTCAGTACAGTTCCCCAGTTGTAAATGGGTATATGCCCTCTTTAGGGTCAGGGAAGGTT
>CM060348.1:6345419-6350419 GCA_030674155.1 Stramonita haemastoma
AAGGGGAAGCCAGGGGGAGGGGGAGGGGTTAGCTAATCTCTGTTTGTAGCATAAGCATTTATGCTGATTGCGTTTTAATGGAGTGTTTAATGGGCTCTTTGATATTTGTTGGGTGACGACGTCAGTTGGAATTAGTGGTGTGGTCTGACTGTTGACAGTAGACGGCCATTTTCTTTAACAACAATTAGGAATCAAAAGCCAGGGAATAACTAGCCAGTGCAAAGAGAATGATGACTTGGTGGGTGAGAGAACGAGCGATGGACATTAAATTAATGTGCAAAGCTGAGCCATAGGGTGGAAGTCAGTTTATGCCGTCCGCAGGTTGAAACCCCAGCATTTTAGCAAAGACGACGTTGATTATCTATCTATCTATCTATCTATCTATCTTCTATCTATCTATTCTACTATCTCTCTATCTCTCTATCTCTCTATCTCTCATCTCTATCTCTATCTATCTATCTATTGTCTGTCTGTCCTCCGTCCGTCCGTCGTCCTTGTATCTATCTATCTATCTATCTCTACATCTATCTATCTATCTATCTATCTCTATCTCTCTCTCTCTATCTATCATCTATCTATCTATCTATCTATCTATTTTCTGTCTGTCCTCCGTCCGTCCGTCCGTCCTGTATCTATCTATCTATCTATCTATCTATATCTATCTATCTATCTATCTATCTATCTATCTATCTATCATCTATCCCGTAGTCTGGTGACCTTAGGGACAACCCGAAGACTTGACAACCAGTTCATTCCCTCTCTGTTCTGCCTTTCTCAAATTTTGTTGAGTTCTAAGCCTGTCCATTCGCTGATGTTGTCCTCCCATCTCTTCCTTGGTCTGCCTCTTTTTCTTCCTCCCTTGGACAGTGCCTCGCTGCGTATTGTTCTTGCAAGTCCTTTTGATCTTGTGACATACCCGTAACCATTTAAGTTTAAGCTTTTTAACGATTGATAGAAAGTTTTCGTAGGGCCCAAAGGTTTGCTGGATTCTGTTGTGCACGTCTTCGTCAAAGACGTTGATTGGGTAACGAAATTTGGATTCCTGATTTGAATAGAGTTCATCATCAAACCTGCTTTCCCGGATTGCCCTTTTTCTGTTTTATCTCTTCAATTTTCCATTCCTGACACACTCTCTTTTCTTCCTCCAATCTCTGTTGCTATCCCCCCAAGGGCTACCTCCCTCCTCCCAAATCAGTTTTCCTAATACGTCTGTATACCTGGCTTCAGAAGAGAAAAAAATAAAATAAATGGGTGATTGCAATTTGTCTGGAGGCTTTGGCACTGAGATTGCAGTGGTCTGTATACCTGGCTTCAGGGGAAAAAATAAATAAATGGGTGATTGCAATTTGTCTGGAGGCTTTGGCACCGAGATTGCAGTGGTGCAACGGACCGTGAAAACCTGTTCCGTCGGCTGACAGGGGTGACTGGAGCGTGACGTGATTTTCCTGATAGTGCGGCAGCGATGCAAACTGATGTCATTGTGAGACCCTGAGTTTGGGGGGTGGAGTGGATGGTAGGGTGTGGGGGGAGGTATGTGTTTGTTTGTTTGTTGTTTGGGGTGGTGTTTTTTTTAGGTTGTTTTGGGGTGGTGTTTTTAGGTTGTTTTTGGGGTGGTGTTTTTGGGGTTGTTTTGGAGTGGTTAGTTTTAGGTTGTTTGGGGGTGTTTTTAGGTTGTTTTAGGGGGTGGTTTTAGGTTGTTTGGGTGTTTTAGGTTGTTTTGGGGTGGTGTTTTTAGGGTGTTTTGGGGTGGTTTTAGTTTGTTTTTAGGGTGTTTTTTTAAGGTTGTTTTGGGGTGGTGTTTTTAGGGTGTTTTTTTGGTTTTGGGGTGGTTTTTTTAGGTTGTTTTGGGGTGGTTTTTTAGCTTGTTTTGGGGTGGTTTTTCAGGCTGTTTTGGGTGGGTTTTTTATTTTGGTTGTTGGGTTCTTTCCTTTGTTCGCTGGCTAGAGCTTCACCTTTCGACATTGTGAGATTTTGAGAGTGAGACCATTAAGGTAGCTGCATTCCAGTTATGGGTATGATATCTGAACATATCACCACTGTGTAGGTTCACTGATCCATTTCTCTTTGTGCCTCTGTCATGGACTTCCTGATTCTGTTGTTGAGTGCCTTGTATTGTTCTGCTCTTTCTTCTGTTTTATTTTTCCTTTTCTTCAACTCTCTAGGTTGTCGCATAGTTGTAGGATGTTAGGTGTGACCCAAGGTTTTTTGACTGGTCAGTGTTTGCCAAGAAGTTCGCTTGCTGTTTCAGTCACTGCTGTGTTGAAACCATCCGTCAAGGTATCTATATCCATATCATCTGAGTCTATCAGAGTGAGTGTTGCGAACTTCCCACCTATCCTTGCCTGAAAAAAAATGTCTGCGCTGCTACCTCTGGATCCTTCAGCTTCTCGAGGTCAAACTTGATCCTGATGTTGTTCTGCTTGTGATTTTTTTTTAAGACGGAATCGGAATGTCATTATTACAAAATCATGGTCACTCCCTATGTCCGCTCCTGGAAAGCTTCGTGTCTGTGCAGAGTTTACACTAGACCTAAATCGTCTCTTCACCATGATGTAATCTATCTGGTTGTGGTGTTCACCATTTGGGCTATGCCATGTCCATCTCCTGGATTTTTTATGTAGGCCAATTGTATTCACCAGGTGGAGATTGTTTTTACTGGCAAACTCCATGAGTCTAAAGCCTCTTTCATTTGTTTCTTTGTTGCAGATATAGCGCTGTATAAATTCCACATATCTGTTAATTTAACTGAACATCTCTACCTCAGCCTACTGTCATCTCTTGGACTGAGAGAAGGTGGGGACATAAGCTGAACATTAATACTTTCAGGTGTCCCATAACCTAGGCGGTTGTAAGGGAGCGAGGCATCAGAGACCTCAGCTTCTGTAGGGCCAGCATATTGAGGGCTGGTGGGGCCCATCTCCTCTCCCCCGCTGCTTTACCTTCCCTGACCCTAAAGAGGGCAGGTACCCATTTACAGCTGGGGGAACTGGGGGGGGGATGTACTGAAGCCAAGGCGCGCAAATTGTCACCCATCCAGCTGGTAACCACGCTCGACGCTGCTTAACTTGACTTGGGGGAAGAAGAGTGCTCTGACTACTGAGCTATCCCGCCCCCAGTCTTTAAACAATATCCAAATGCTCTCCCACGCCGAAGTACGATGCGCGGGGCCTAACTTGTCAGGCGCTTAACGGCAGCACGGCCAATTTATGCTCATTTAACAGACAACAATAGTTAGCTGTCAGAGAGTGTTTGATGAAGAAGAATAATGAGAAAGGTTATAAATGTGTCATTTGTCAGGAGGTTTTTTGTTTTTTTTTAAAGAGGTGATTGCAGTGAGGTAGTGGACCGTGTAACTCGCGAACAGTGGAGCGTGAAATGGTGTGTGTGGTGTGTGTGTGTGTGTGTGGTGCGTGCGTGGTGTGTGTGTGTGTGTGTGTGTGTGTGTGTGTGTGTGTGTGTGTGTGTGTGTGTGTGTGTGTTATGGTGAGTGTGTGGGTGTGGGGGGGGGGTGGTGTTATTGTGTGTGTGGTGTGTGTGTTATTGTATGTGGGGGTGTTATTGTGTGTGTGCGTGTGTGTTATTGTGTGTGTGTTTGTGTGTTTATTTTATTCATTTAATTTAATTTTATTTATTTTATTTTATTCTTTTATATCGTGGGGGTGTGTGTGTTTATTTTATTTTATTTTATTTATTTTATTCTATTCTTTTATATCGAGGATAATGGAATAAGCACTCGTGTGCTTTTTTTCATCCAGTCCCCGTGTGTATGCAGTTGTGTAAATATTGTCATTTGTTCCCACCGGCACACAATGGCCTACTCTTACGAAAAGCGGTGTGTGTGTGTGTGTGTGTGTGGTGTGTGATGAGTGTGTGTGTATATGTGTGTGTGTTATTGTGGGTATGTGTTATTGTGTGTGTGTTATTGTGGGTGTGTGTTATTGTGTGTGTGGTGTGTGTGTGTGCGTGCGTGCTGTGTGTGTGTGTTGTGTTGTGTGTCTGTGTGTGTGTGTGTGTGTGTGTGTGTTAAACAGGGAGAGAAAGATTGCGCGTGTAAATAAACAGGGACACAGAGACCCAGAAAGAGAGTGTGTGTGTGTGTGTGTATGCATGTGAATGTTTGTGTGTGTGTGTGAGTATGAGTATGTGTGTGTGTGAATAAACAAGGAGTTAGATGTATGTGTGCCTGTATGTGTGTGCGCCACGCGCGCGCGCGCGTGTGTGTGTGTGTGTAAATAAACAGAGAAAGAGGGAGGTTTCTTGTCCCCTGTGTATGTATGTGTGAAAATGATGTTGATGGAATTTTGATGCTGTAGGGAATGGCCCCTTTGATGTTGGTGGCTGATGATATCAGCAGCTGTTGTCCGCAGCGAAATATTCTGAGGTAGCCATTAAGTTGAGATAGAGAAGACCAGCCGTCATGGCGCAGTGGTTAGCACCACCGCCTCGGGGGTTTCGGACTGGGAAGGTCGCGGGTTCGAATCCCATGATAAGGGTCATCCAGTCCCCCCCCCATACGTGTGTACGCAGTTTTGTATAGTAAATCTTGTCCTCTGTTCCCACCGGCACACCATTCATCCCGTGGCCTACTCTTACTTACGAAAATGGGAATGGAGAGAGAGAGAGAGAGAGAGAGAGAGAGAGAGAGAGAGAGAGAGAGAGAGAGAGAGAGAGAGGAGAGAGAGAGAACTCGAACTCGAACTCGTACTCGAACTCGGAATGGTTTATTCAGTATATGCTATGGCCTCTTACTGAAGGGGGTACTACAATGCACCAGTTCCAAAGCCAAAACAGTGGCCAGGTGTTCCAAATCTTATTCTGTAAACATGTCATTTTCAATATGGAGAGAGAGATTTGATTTGATTTAATTTGATTTATTCTTTTATATCGAGGATAATGGAATAAGCACTATTGTGTTTTTTACACCCAGTCCCCGTGTGTATGCAGTTTTTGTGTCATCTGTTTCCACTGGCACACGATGGCCTACTCTTACGAAAAGCGGA
>CM060348.1:6366538-6369038 GCA_030674155.1 Stramonita haemastoma
CATTGAACATGGCATCAACATTTTCATATTTATGGTTGGTAAAATCTTGACAGTTAGGCACATTAGAAAAGGGAATCCAATTAGGTTTTTTTTATAATAATTATAGTTTGGAATGATACATGCATGCCTTTAGTAGCTGCTGTCTTTCTCTGCCATTGATGTTATGATAGGCCAATGGTCACTTCCTAAGCTAACTGCACATGTTTCCCATGAACAAGATGGAACCAGTTCTGGTGATATCAAACTGAGATCAATAGCTGTCGCCCTATGAGTGCGAACATCAGGAATTCGTGTTACAGATCCATTATTGAGAAAATAAAAATGGCTGTCCAATATACACTGGAGATTGCCAGTTACAATAATCTCCTGCTAGTGAACACACTTGGCCCACATAAAAAAAATCCAGAAGACAGACATGACATAACCCAAATGGTGGACGCCACAACCAGATAGATTACATCATGGTGAAGGGACTATTTAGGTCTAGCGTAAACACTGCACGGACACGAAGCTTTCCAGAAGTGGACAGGGGGAGTGACCATGATCTTGTAATGATGACATTCCGACTCCATCTCAAAAAAAAAATTCACAAGTACAACATCAGGATTAAGTTTGGCCTCGAGAAGCAGACATTTTTTTCAGGCAAGGATAGGTGGGAAGTTTGCAGCACTCATTCTGATAGACTCAGATGATATGGATATAGATACCTTGATGGATGGTGTCAACACAGCAGTGACTGAAACAGCAAGCAAACTTCTTGGCAAACATCGACTAGTCAAAAACCCTTGGGTCACACCTAGCATCCCACAACTATATGACAAACGTAGAGAGTTGAAGAAAAAGAAAAATGAAACAGAAAAAAGAGCAGAGCAATATAGGACACTCAGCAAAAGAATCAGGAAGTTCATGACAAGATCAAAAGGACTTGCAAAAACAATACTGCAAGGCACTGTCCAAGGAGGAAGAAAAATAGGCAGACCAAGGAAGAGATGGGAGGACAACATCAGCGAATGGACAAGCCTAAATAAAATTTTGAGAAAGGAAGAACAGAGAGAGGAATGGATGGAACTGGTTGTTAAGTCTTCAGGGGTGCCCTTACGGTCGCCAGACTAAAGGACAGATAGCTAGCTAGCTAGCTAGATAGATAGATAGATAGATAGATAAACAGAATAGTTGTATAACATCCACCACGGCACATAGCTGTCGACAGAATCAGAATGTCCTGGATGTAGATCTAGATAGCGGTGATGACTGGCCAAAGACAGGGATCCTGATGACTTTTCTGTGATTTTCCTTCCGTGGTATTTCCAAAAACAAATTTCTAATGTGTCACCCAAGATTTCCAGCCATCACGCGTGTTTCTCTCAGATTTGGGGTTTTGTCATCTTTCCTGTACTGCTGGCAGGGCCCGGCAGGTTTTCATGTGACACAAAAGAGACTTTTTTTTCCATGTCAACCAATTCTGCAGCTATGAGCGCATGATATAAAGATTTCGCTTTATCTCCATGACTTTACCGGAGAGATGTTGCTGATAACCAGTCCTGATGCTTGGGTGTTCATAGGTGATGCGTTTGATGCATGCAGAAAAATTCTTCGATACTTCTTTTGGATCTGCATTACTTATCTCGTGCGTTCCACGGTGAACATCTAGGCAGTTGACTGGCAGGGTCAGCTTTAGAAGCAACCGTGTCTAGTGACCACTTGACATTTTCTGACGTCTCTATTGGTCTTCATTTGCTGTTAAAACCATAAGATTGCCCAAGTCGTTTTAGATGCAGACCAGTCATGACTGAATCGAGAATGAAATTATCTTGCCGAAGGTGTGTTCGTGCTGCTCTGAATACTCTAGAAATGGCTTAGACTTGCGTAATACGTCATGTCTTTTAATGACGTCAACAACCTATTACGTGGGCCACTTTTTTTCTCTTCTTTTTCCGTGTTTTCATTGGTTTAGTGTTTTTTTCTTCCCCCCCTTAGTTCTACATTTCTTGCGGGTGTGGGGGGGTGACTTTCCGTTTTTAAAACATCTGCGTAAGTACATGAAACGCCTTTGATGTCTGTCTTCTTTAGGCTAGTACTGGTTGTTTTATCACCGGCATTCAACGGAACTGTAGTTTGCTCTAGTACTGATTTGCTCTAATGACATTCTCTCATTGAGCTTGACAAAACCATGGACTTCATATCTTGGAACGTACTCACGATTTCGCCATATCTTTACAATACCATGGATCTGATGATCGTCACAAGAACGTAGCGCTTCAGTCTTGGATCTGTCCGAAGGTAAACCCATGTTTGTGACATAGGTGATGTCTTGCCGCCGCCTAAAGTTTTACCGGACGTGCCTTTGAGTTCGTAGCTGGTAGATGACGCTTTGGGCTTGCCTTTGTTGAAAGTGAATTCAGTGCCACAGCTTCTCCTTGTTCTGGTCATTTTCTCTATTGAATTTCTTGTGAACTCTGAAAGCTGTTATTCTGAAAGCTGTTATTCTAGCAGAATGTGT
>CM060348.1:6376538-6384038 GCA_030674155.1 Stramonita haemastoma
CGGGGGTGTATATGGGAGAGGGTAATCCCGAAACCAGTGCCGATGCTGTCAAACGCCGTCTCTTCACCATGATGGATTTGGTGGTGCCTGAGACGACCGATGCCATGCTTCAAGACGCTGGGATATATCTAGGGGACGACCATCCAAAGTCCACTCCAAAGGCGAAAGCGCCCACCGGCTCAGTTCCCTCCTCGCCTGAGGGGACCAAACCGACTCCACCAGGCCCGGACGCCTCGGGGGAGAGACAGGAGTCCAAGGAGGAGGTGGAATTTGGGGGGGAGGAGCCGCAAGACGAAAACGCGTCCATGGCTACCACGGAAAGTGTCGTTCTGCCCACCCAAAACATCTTCGGGATGTTCTTGACAAAGACCGCGTCAGGTCGAGTTATCGAGCCGAGTCAGACTGGGAGTGACAGCGTGGTGTAGGCTAGTCAAGGCGGCTGCGACAGGAAGGAAGGAAGGAAGAAAGAAATAAGGGAAGGAAGGAAGAAAGAAATAAGGGAAGGAAAGAAGAAATGAAGGAAGGAAGGAAGAAATGAAGGAAGGAACAAGGGAAGGAAGGAAGAAACAAGGGAAGGAAGGAAGGAAGGAATGAAGGATGGATGGAAAAACGAACCGAAGAGGCCGACACACTCGCACCTGCCTTCTGTCTCTATCGCCCATAGACGAGGATGGAAAAGCTCCACTTCATGTTCTGAAGGATGATCGCCAGGCGATGTATACACACACACACACACACTACACACACACACACACACACACACACACACACACACACACACACACACACACACGGTCTGTGTCTGCTCCCTCCTGTGTAGAATGGATGGATGGATGGAGGGAGGGAGGGAGGCAATGATGTCTTGGGAATTTCCTTCAGTGTGCTGCTGCTACTGGTGCTGCTGTTGTTGCTGCTGCTGCTGCTGCGGCTTGCTGCTGCGGCTTCCAGCATCAGTGAGGTTGTCCACAAAGTCCGGATTGATTCTCTTGTTTGCTGGCCTTCTTTGCTGTCTCTGTGCTGCCTCTCCCCCCTCCCCCTCCTCCCTTCCTTACAAGGGCTGGTGTCAGTGACTCGGTTCGCGTGCTTCTGTTCCTGTGCCCGACATTCTTCCAATGTTTCTTTTGTGTCGTGATTTCTTGGAGCAGTTTCTGCCAGACAGGCTAGCTTAGTTCCTCTAGCCCACTAGGTCCTGTTTGTTTGTGTCTGGCAGCCCGCACACACTTTTGTCTCCCAACTGAAAGGAATCATTTCGAAGCAAAAAAACAAACAAAAAAGAAAGGAAAGAAAAAAGAAAAACGGAGAAGAAAGAGCGAGTGTAGGTAGGTAAGCTAGTTTCCTCTATCTAGCCACTAGGTCTTTTTTTGTCTGGGAGTCTGCACGATTTTTTGTCTCCCAACTGAAAGGAATCCTAAGACAATTTTGTACATTTCGAAGCACAAAAAAAAAAGAAAAGGGAAATAAAGTGGATAAGAAAGAGCGAGCGTAGGTAGAGCTATCGGCTTGACACAACTGCATGCAAAACACTTGGGTGTGTAGCCTAGCCCATTTCTGGAGTTTTTCCCCTCTCCAACACCTGCAGAGGCAGATTGGTAGTCTAGCGGTAACGTACCAGCCTAGAAATCGGATCTCCGTTTTGTGTGCGCAAACCTTTCCTCCATCCATTCAAACCTTGAGGGGTGGTCAAGGTGCTGAGTCTTTCGGATAAGACGCTTAAACCCATGTCCCGTGTGCAGCACGCAAATCAGCGCACGTGAAAGAACCCACGGCAACAAGAAAGTTGTTCCTGGCCACATTCAAACCAAAAAAAACAACAACAAAAACCTTACCACTCTCAAAGGGAAACAATTGCACATGCAAATACGCAAATAAGAATGTTTAAAAACATGGGGGGGGGGGGGGGGGGGGGGGGGGGGGGGGGGGGGGGGGGAGGAGGCTGCTTTTTTGTTGTGATGCGCTGTCCGATGGGAAAGCAACACCAATTCAAATGTCAAACTTTGCTATGTCTTGCTTTCAAGCCAGTGATCAGATGTTGCTTTGGTGTTAAATCTGTCAATCTGTGTGTCTTAAGAGCCTTTGGTTTTAAACTGTCTTATCTAAAATATGCCTGTTGGATCAAGGGGGGGGCAATCTATATTAGGTTTGCTTCGTTTATTACGTTCTACTTCATTTGATGCTTACTTTTTTAAAATAATTTTTTTGATAAACTGGAATTAAAAGATACCTCATGCTTACTTGGCGGGTTTTGTGTCTCTACCTTGCTGCTTTGTTTGTTTGTCTGAATAGTCTATATGCCTTTTATCTGTCGATCTCCCTGTCTGTCTGTCTTTGATATTTTAAACTACGTGTTCTTCATACATGCGGTCAGAAAAAAACATATTTAAATGATAATAATAATAATAATAATACATGGAATTTATATAGCGCTATATCTTGTAAAAACAAATCAAAGCGCTTGCATTCGACCTATACAACACACAAGCAATCGATAACAATTTATAGTTTTAGCAAATTGGAATGTACTCAACACACACACACACACACACACACACACACACACACACACACACACACCACACACACACACAATGTCACGTATGTGAAATAGCAAACATTAAAAAAAATGTATTCACATTGTAAAATTAAACCATAGAAAAAACAGTTTGTTAAAATAAACTTCATTTATTGTTTACACACGTTATGTCAAATAGCAAACTGTTTTTTTTCAAAAGTATTCACATTGTAATTTTTTTTTCTTTTTTAAATCGATGAATTTCAGTAACGAGTAGGATTCTGTAGTAATTATGCGGTAAAAGTTACTGCATAGCTATGTAGTCACAATTTCTACTTGCATGCGTGTATGTGAGCGCGCGCACACACACACACACACACACACACACACACACACACACACACACACATATATATATATATATATATATATATATATATATATATATATATATGTATATGTATATATAAACATATGCATGCACGCACAAATACAAACACACACCGCATGCGGAGAGGGCGCGCGCGCGCGCACACACACACACACACACACACACACACACACACACACACACACACACACACACACACACACACACTGCGTGCGGGATCACACATACACACACACACACACACACGGGAGGGGGGGCGCGCGCACACACACACACACATACACGCGCGCGCGAGCGCGCAATTTCACATTTTAAAACGGGACAATATTTCTTCCAGAAACAATATGTATCATATCTTACAAACTTTCCTTCATTTCTACATGTGACAAAATCTTCATGAGAACACATTCTACAGTTCAAGACGACACGAGCAATGATCAGATATAAAGGTAAAAGGTGTCCCACAACCTATGTGGTCGTAGGGGGGCGAGGCGTCAGAGACCTCAGCTTTCTCTAGGGGCCAGCATATCGAGGGCGGCGCCCATCTCCTCTCCCTCGCTGCTTTTTTCCTTCCCTGACCCTAAACGTTGCCATAATATACAGCCCCGAACAGCCCTGGGGACTCCCAACTCCAACATACATACATACATACATACATACATACATACATACATACATACATACATACAAACATACAAACATGCATGCATGCATGCATGCATGCATACATACATACATTCATACAAGCATACATACATACATACATACAAGCATGCATACATACATACATACATACATACATACATACATACATACATACATACATACATACATACAATACACGACGCAGATTTCTGCATGTTACTAGTTGGAAGAATGCGCGCAGCGTCCTAAGAGTAGGCCATCGTGTGCCGGTGGGAACCGATGGCAAGATTTACAAAACTGCATACACACTGGGACTGGATGTAAAAATAAAAATAAAAGCATGCGAGCGCTTATTCCATTATCCTCGATATAAAAGAATAAAAAAAAAAAATAAATGATTAAATAAGTAAAAAAAAATAAATAAATAAATAAAATGAATTACCAAAGTAAAGTCTTGCGCACGAACACAAAAAAATATTCGTAGATGTGGCATCAATATCATTTCATTGCAAATGTCGCACACTTCCTTCACAATCTTTTTATTTTCACTCTAAGAGTTTCTCCTCTCGCCCCCCCCCCCCCCCCCCCCCCCCCCCCCCCCCCCCCCCCCACCCCCACCCCTCCCCCTTTCCGCGTGCGCCATTCCATTGCTATCTGTTCAGCTGCAGTTTGGGATGTGGCAGCTGTTTTCGCCCTGGAGTGCTGTCCCCTGAATGAGTAGCGTCCCTTGATAAGCGCCGTCCGCCATGATGGGAAGTAGATGAGACTCCTGAAACAAGGCAAGGACAAATTCTTTTTATTTCGAGGACAATAAATTTTATTTATTTGTTTATTTATTTATATCGAGGATGATGGAATTTATTTATTTATTCATTTATTTATTTCATTCCTTCATATTGAGGATAATGGAATAAGTACTCATGTGCTTTTTTTTTTTTTTTTTTTTTTTTACATCTAGTCCCCATGTGTATGCAGTTTTGTAAATCATGTCATCTGTTCTCACCGGCACACCATGGCCTTCTCTTACGAAAAGCGCAACAATAAGCACTCGTGTGCTTTTTTTTTTTTTTTTTTTTACATCCAGTCCCCGCCCTTATATTATGGGATAAGATCAAACAAGGAGAACGTGATGATCCCCTCAGGACTATGGGCAATGTCTCAGTGGTATAATATAGACTATCTGTAATTAGGGGAAGGGGAATTAGCTTAGTGGTTAGAGTCATGCCTCGTGATCTGCTGACCCGGGTTCGAATCCCGTTCGAGGGGATTTTTTTCCCCCTGGAGTTAACATCAGTGCCGACTCCACTCCCCCCTAAAAGTCCGGATGAGACTATAAACCGAGGCCCCGTGTACGAACGCACGCAGAATATTTTGTGCACACATTAAAAACCTGTTCCGCTTTTCGAACGAGTAGGTCACTATGTGCCTGATGGGAACGGATGACGAAAATTGACAGAACGACATGGAGAAGGTTACTAGTTGTAAAAACAAAAAATCTGTAATGCACATGAGTGCTTATTTCATTGTCCTCTGAATAAACGAAAGATATAATATAGATAAATACATAAACAAACTAATAAATAAATGACTAGATAAATAAATAATAACAGGGCATAGTACCTTAAAGAGCAAGGGCTAGCTCAGTGGTCAGAGCACTCGCTTTCTCCGAGCTAAAGGTTAAGCAACATCGAGCGTGGTTACCAAACTGAATGTGTGACCGTTTGCTCGCACCTTGGCTTCAGTACAGTCCCAAATTCACCCAGCTGCTGTAAATGGGTACCTGCCCTCTTTGAGGATCAGGGAAGGGAAAGCAGCGAGGGAGAGGAGGGGATGGGCGCCACCGCCCTCAATACGCTTACCCCTAGAGAAGCTGAGGTCTCTGATGCTTCGCTCCTCTACGACCACATAGGTTATTAAACACCTTTACCTTTTACCTTTCTAGTACCATAATCATTGTGTTTTTAACTTAACCCCAAGAAAACCAGACCTCACCCTCAGTTCTGGGGTTCGAAGAGGCAACAGACAGAGAGCGAAGCGTCACAGGAGCGTCTTTTCGAATCGACTCGTGACACGTCAGCCTTGACGTCACTTCCGCAACACTGCGTCTGCGCGCAGAGGGCACTTCCTGTGCTCCTTCCGATCGTGCCTGTTTGTAGTTGGTGGTGGTGGGGTGGTTGTTGTTTTTTTTTAACAAAGATAATGGAAGAAAATTAGGATCGAAATCATTTGTATACTAGAAAAAAAAATACATGTCTCTTCCAAATAATATTAACTAGAGACCTACGGTAAAATTCCACTAATGCAAGAGAAAATATGAGAGAGTAAATCGCAGTTGAAAGTGAACATCTCTCTCTCTCTCTCTCTCTCTCTCTCTCTCTCTCTCTCTCTCTCTCTCTCTCTCTCTCTCTCTCTCTCTCTCTCTCTCTCCTTCGGATGAGACTTAAAACCGAGGCCCCGTGTGCGAACGCATGCAGAATATCTTGCGCACACGTTAAATCCTGTTCCGCTTTTCGTAAGAGTTAGGCCATCGTGTGCCGGTGGGAACAGATGACATACACAAAATGCATACACACGGGGACTGGATGTAAAAAAAGCACAAGAGTGCTTATTCCATTATCCTTGATATAAAAGAATAAATCAAATCAAATCAATCAAATCAAATCTCTCTCTCTCTCTCTCTCTCTCTCTCTCTCTCTCTCTCCCTCCCTCCCTCCCTCCCTCCCTCCCTCTCTCACTCCCCCCTTCTCTCCCCCATCTCTCTCTGTTCTGACAGTTCCTCGTAGCAACACAGTTCGTCGTAACTTACGACGAACTGTGTCGATGGGGGGGGGGGGGGGGGAGGGGGGGGGGGGGGGGGGGGGGGTATCCCATGCAATGGCAAAAAGTTCTTAGTATCTTTATTATCATTTCTTTTTAATACTAAGAACTTTTGCCATCGCATGTTTTTTTGGTGCTGAAAAGTTGTGACAAAGTGCGTCGACACACTTTGTCACAACTTGGAACTGAAAATGCTGAAGTAGTAGTGCATTAAATTGAACTTACATTGATTAACGATATGTTGTTGTTTTGTTGTTGTTGTTGTTGTTTTTTACATGAGGGCCTAACACAGTTCGTCGCAAATTTGCAAACGAACTGTGTCGACCCCTACCCCCGAGGGATCGACACAGTATTACGACGAACTGCGTTACTACGTCGAACTGTGTCAGAACACTTCTCTCTCTCTCTCTCTCTCTCTCTCTCTCTCTCTCTCTCTCTCTCTCTCTCTCTCTCTCTCTCTCTCTCTCTCTCTCTCTCCCACCCCTCCCCCCTCTGTGTGTCTTTTCCCACGTACAGTAGTAGGAGGGGAGTGTTCTGCCGAGGTGAAGATCCCTTCATAACCAGCCCCCTCCCCCTCCCCCTCCCCCTTCCTCCGTGTGGGGTCAATGTCCCGCAGATCGTGAAGGGAGCGGCATCTTCGCCTTAATCTGGACACGAAGAGGACTTGGTACCCCATGCAGTTCACCTGCAAAATTTCTATATATGGATATGCAGTTCACCTGCAAATTTATATATATAGATATAGATAGATAGATAGATAGATAGATAGATAGATAGATAGATAGATAGATAGATAGATAGATAGATAGATAGATAGATAGATAGATAGATATAGATATATATGCAGTTCACCTGGAAATTTATAGAGAGAGAAATATGGGGGTAGACAGAAAAGGAGAGAGGGAGAAGGTAGGAAGGCAGAGGGAAAGAGAGAAAGAGAGGCACAGACAGATAGATAGATAGAGAGATAGATAGATAGATAGATAGATAGATAGATAGATAGATAGATAGATAGATAGATAGATAGATAGATAGACAGACAGACAGACAGACAGACAGACAGATAGTTATAGACAGACAGACAGACAGATAGACAGATAGATAGATAGATAGATAGATAGATAGATAGATACACACA
>CM060348.1:6402684-6410184 GCA_030674155.1 Stramonita haemastoma
AAGCATAATGGAATAAGCGCTCAAGTGTTTTTTTTTCCCCCTAAAACCCAGTCCCCGTGCGTGTGCGGTTTTTCCTGCTGACACACACTGGCCTACAAATTTTGAACGGCCAGAATCAGGTTTTAACGTGTGCGGAAGACGTTCTGCGTGGGTTCCCACACTGGGACCTCGGTTTATAGTCTTCTTCGAAAGACTTTTCGAGGAGATAGAAAAACCTGGAAATTTTACGGGGCACTTTTTGCTGTCGATAGGACTGGTGATTCTGATTTAAAGCTCCAGGCTATTTGCGAGGTAATATGCCATTGTGTCTACAGCTACACACCATTTGTTTACCTGCCGTTGTGTCCACATGAATTCTAACATTCAGACCGACCAGCTGACAGACAACCCTTGCATGCTGTTCAATAACTCTAACCCTAACACTTAACCTCAACACTAACCCCTGGCCCCACATGTGGACACAAAAAGGCAGATAGATAAAACGGTCTGTGCTGACACTTTGGCTCAACATTTTTTTCTTTCCTCGCAGTTGGTGGGAGGAGGCGTGGGGGTGATAGATTTTTTTTTTTTAGAGAGAAAAGGATGCTAGGAAGGGGGAGGAGAGGATGAAGGGCCTACTCCTCCGAAAAGCGGATCGGGCTTTTAAAGTGTGCGTAAGATGTTCTGTGCGCGTTCGTAGGCGGGACTTCGGTTTATAGTCCCGTCCGAAGAACTTTGGGGGGGGGGAGTAGAGTCAGTGCTGACTCCCAGGGGAAAATATCCCCTTAAATGGGATTCGAACCAGGGTTAGCAGCGCAATGCGCAACACCCTAACCAACCAGGCTATCCCTCCTCCCTGAGAGAGGGAGAGGGGGAGGGACACACACACACACACACACACACACCACACACACACACACACACACACACACACACACACACAACACACGCACGCACGCGCGCCGCGCGCGCGCACAACAACACCACTCACACGCACAAACACACACATTCACGCGTACACGCACACGTACGCACACCCATACGCCCGCACACGCACGACACACACACCCGCACACGCACGCACACACACGCACACACACCACACACATACACACACATACACCCATACACCCATACACCCGCACACGTACACCACACACACACCACACACACACACACACACACACACACCACACCACACACACCACACCACACCACCAGCACACTCACAAACACACAATACACGCGCACACGCACACACGCACATGCACGCGCACGCACGCACACGCACGCGCACGCGCACGCACACGCACAAACACACGCACACGCACGCACACACACACACACACACACACACACACACACACACACACACACACACACACACACACACACACACACACACACACACACACACACACACAAAGGGCGGTGGAGGGGAGGGGAGACGGTGCGAGTACTTTCTTTATTTTTTGAGGATAATGGAATAAGTACACATGTCCGTTCCCACCGGCACACAATGACCTACTCCTCTGAAAGCGGAACGGGTTTTAACGTGTGCGCAAGGTGTTCTGCGTGCGTTGGCCCCGTGTGGCCTCGGTTTAGTCTCATCCAAGGACTTTTTTTTTTTTGGGGGGGGGGGGGGGGCGTCAGTGGAGTCGGCACTGTGTGGTGTGTGTGGTGTGTGTGGGTGTGTGGGGTGTGTGTGTGGGTGTGGTGTGGTGTGTGTGGTGTGTGGTGTGTGGTGCGTACGTGTGCGTGTGTGTCCGTGACTCCAGCAGACAAATCTAGAAAATGGTATACCATAGGTATTTCTCATCACCAGTGAATCGTCAGCGTGTTTTAAGAAAAATCCTTTAAGCCGTTGTTCGACTTGTGCGGATTGTAGTAAAATCGATTACAAAAAAAAAAAAAAAAATGATCACCGTAATTTTGGAAAAGGATTGAAGCGAAGTAGTGGAAGTGTCGCGTAAAAAATTGCAGTATTTTTTATTTTTAAAAAAAAATGAATGGTCCGTGTAATAATTGTTATTGGCCCACCTTGCAGAAGCAAAGGCGGGATAGCTCAGTGGTCAGAGCACTCGCTGGTAGCATAGAGGGTTGGTTTCCCACCCTCTGTACTACTACTCTCGCTATCCCCGAGCTGAGGTTAAGCAGCGTTGAGTATGGTTTTAACCTCTTGGAAGGGTGACCAACTGTTCATGCACCTAAGCTTCAGTACAGTTCCCCAGTTTACCCCAGCCACGAATTGGGTACCTGCCCTCTTTTAGGGTCAGGGAAGGTAAAACAGCGAGAGAGACGGATAGGATGGGCACCGCCCTCAATATGCTGGATCTCAGAGGATCTCCCAGAACCCAGTCCGTTGGAGGTGTGTTGTTGCGGCCCTTTGTTCCCCAGGGAATTCATAGGCATAAGTTAGTCAGAGAAGCTGAGGTCTCTTACACTTCGTTCCCCAACGACTGCATAGGCTATGGGAGCATGTTTTTTTTTAAACACCTTTTACAACCTTTTTTAAGTGCTTTTACAATTTATTTTTTACTCTAGTGACTGGGTGAAGGATTGAAAACCCCATGTGTCGGCATGTTTATGCTTTTGGGTTGCAAATATTAAAAGTCGATGCTCTGATAGTAGGCTTCAACAATCAGAATGTGTAGAGAAAATGTTTCTTTTAGAGGATTTACAAAGTTTGTTGTAAACAGCATTGCTTCCATTTTTCCTATATTTATTTCATGACGGTCTTGTACAGACTTCATGAATTACCTTTAAATGTTTTTTGCTTTTTTTTTGCTTTTTTTTTTGCTTTTTTTTTTTTTTTGGGGGGGGGGGGGTAGGTGGTGAGCACACACCACAGGCACATGACTACCCAACTCACTTTCTTTTCTGAGGATAAAGCAAGCTTTTCTTTAAAATTGATAAGCTGATGTTTTACACTTACCCATTTCGAGGGTCTGTGTTTTCTGGCTGTAAAGATAATACGGCTGGAATTTAGCTTTTTCTCACTTTGTTTTAAAAGCATGTTGGAAAGAACATTTGTGGTCTGAGATATATCGAATGATGGTTTGAGAATTCAAAAACTAACAATTGTCAGTGGGTCAGTCATTGTGTCACTGCTGGTCAGAGCATTGGGAAAAGCCTACCTCCCCTTCAGCAAAAAAAATGGCTGGAGTTGGGGTTGGGTAGCCGGCTCGCAGCTGAAATAGAATTGAAACTCCAAAATGACTTGTAAAATCTGGTTGTCAAATCTTGATGAAATGTTAGATAAATCACCCCTCCAAACAAAAATAAAACAAAAACTCGACAGAGGTCTTTGTTCAAAATTCTCTTAATGAATGAATGGCGGTGTATTTGTGACGCTCCGCCACGAAATGAGTCGCTTAGCACATTACCCAATTTTGCTCTAGGAGCCATTAAAGGCAGGTAGGGGTCAAGTTGTCAATTTTGAGATTTTGATTAATTATTAAACTATATCCGTTTATCTACCTTATAATGAAATATCAAGGCATAATTTTTATCCCTTTTGCTTTTAAATGTGTTTTGAAAATACCCAAGACCTCATTCTGACAACGTTTTACGAAAATAAACTTGCCCGTTTCTCATTTTGCCACTTCCTGTAGTCTATCATTTCAACTTGTAATAACTTTGCACAGAATTGTCCGATTTTCAATCTGTTTTTTGTATTTGATAGCCACTTTATTGCACATTGATAACATGTCAATAACTAAAAATTGACCTCATGTGCACTCCGTCTCATTATGTGGTGGAGCGTCACATTTAGTGTAGAGTATGTGCACAGGACCTCAGATACAGCTCTCTCTCTCTCTCTCTCTCTCTCTTCTCTCTCTCTCTCTCTCTCTCTCCTCTCTCTCTCTCTCTCTCTCTCTCTCTCTCCTCTCTCTTCTCTCTTCTCTCTCTCTCGCTGGCTGGCGCGCGCGCGCGCACACACACACACTCACACTCACACACACACACACACACACACACACACACACACACACACACACACACACAGAGACTCAAACGAACTCAGTGCATCAAAATTACGGAAACAACTGTGACTGGTTTAAACAAATTCAAATTCCTGTCAGAAATAAAAATACATCCACAAAAATCTAAAATCTTTATTTTCCAAAATATCTTGCGTATTTAATTAAATGCATTCCGGACAAAATTTGTTTACGCACACGCGCGCGCGCACACAACAACCACACACCACACACACACACACACACACACACACACACACACACACACACACACACACACACATACACACACACACATACATACATACATACATACACACACACAATCACCACACACACACAAATATATATATATATATGTACATATATATGTATAATATATATATATATATGTACATATATTATGTATATATATATATATATGTGTGTATATATATATATATATATATATATATATATATATATATATATATATATATATAATAGGAACAATATCGAGCGTTCGTTCTCTTTATAATTCTCTAGTTTCAACAAATGCATTTTGTTCAAGAAACTTGACAAAAACGCACTTTATAAATAATAAACTTAATGTCAATTATTACAATCAACGGAAACTCTGGCTGAATGTAAACGAAATACCCGATTTACAACTGCATTTACTAGCTTCCATTGCAAAACGGACGATGTTTGACCGGTAGCTTATCCCCCACCCCCACCCCCCCCCCCACCCCCAGTGTGGCACATCGACATTGATACTAAGCTACACATACATATGTATGCAAATGAGCTCTCTGCACAATATACAAACACACCAAAACGTAAGGCTATCCCATAAATATATATCTGGATTGGAAGATTAAAGCCTAGTCAAAAATTTAACACACATATGGGTGTGGGTGTGGGTGTGTGTGTGTGTGTGTGTGTGTGTGTGTGTGTGCACGCACACACACATACACATACACCTACACACGCGCACGCACATGCGCACAGACAGACAAACAAACACACACCACACACACACACACGCGCACGCACGCACACACGCGTATGCACGCACGCACACACACACAACACACACACACACACACACACACACATATAATACATATCAAAGAAAGGAGGGGGGGGGGGGGGGCAGTGTTTCCTGCTGTAACAACGGTCAAAGGGAAGAAACTACCAACAGTAAATGCTGCTTTTGTTTGCGTTTATCTACCTTGATAAGTTCTATATATAAGGTGACGGAATATCAATAGCTCAGTGGTCGGAGCGTTCGCTTTCCCCAAGCTAAGGTTATTAATTAAGCAGCATCAAGCGTGGTGACCAATTGGATGGGTGACCGTTTACGCGCTTTGGCTTCAGTACAGTCCCCCAGTCCACCCAGCTGCTGAAAATGGGTACCTGTCCTTTTTAGGGTCAGGGAAGGTAAAGCAGCGAGGGAGAGGAGATGGGCGCTACCAGCCCTCAATATGCTGGCCCCTAGAGAAGCTGAGGTCTCTGATGCCTCGCTCCCCCTACGACCACATAGGTTATGGGACACCTTTACCTTTATCTTACCTATTGCCGTTGTCCTGTTCCTGGGCACGTGGGGAATTCGGGTAAATTTACCGTCTTTAAAAATGTATTTATTTTTATTTATTTTTTTTTTTTAATCAAGGATAATGGAATAAGTAACCGTTTGCTCTTTTATGTCCAGTCCCCGTGTGTATGCGTGTATACAGTTTTGTAAATCTATGACATCTGTTCCCACCTGGCACACAATGGCCTACTCTTACGAAAAGCGGAACAGGATTTAACGTGTTGCGCAAGATGTTCTGCGTGCGTTCGCACACGGGGCCTCGGTTTATAGTCCCATCCGAAGGACTTTTAGGGAGAGTGAAGTCAGCACTGATGTTAACCCAGAGGAAAAATCGCCTCGACAGGGAATCGAACGTGGGTCGCCAAATTGCGAGCGCAATGTTCTGACCTCTGGACTATCCCGCCCCCTAGGGACGGTGGTGTGTGTGTGTGTGTGGTGTTGGTTGTGTGTGTGTGGTTGAGTGTGTGTAGGACGTGTGTGTGTGTGTGTGTGTGTGAGTGCGTGTGAGTGCGGTGTGTGTTACTTTGTAACAAATTAACAGTTTCCTTCCTCTTTATCTTTACATTTCGAACAAAACATGAATAGTATAATAATTATCATGTTTTATTTTCATTACACTGGCTTTCATAACAACTGGGTACAGAAAGAATAAGTTGGAAAGTGTTTTTTTTTATTTCGAGCTCTCCTTTTTTTTTTTTTTTTTTTTTTTCTGTTTTTTTTGTGTGTTTTTTTTTGGACGCTCTGGGGAGGTGAAAACGTCATCATTTAAATGTCGTCATAGATCGAGTTGACGTATGTATTGAGACAAAAAAAATATAAAAAAAAGTACCGAAAAAAAAGGAGTTGGATCGTGCGTGAGCCTCTTTCTTTATATGTGCTTGACAGGGAAAGGGTTTGTTTTTTTTTTTATATTTCCGATCAGAAAAGATTCAGGGAGACATGGGATGCTGAATGCACACACACACAGAAACTGCACCATCTTTCAGAAGGTAAATAACTACATCTAGAACTGTTGGGCCAGAAATGTCCCATTTCGAACATCTGTTTTAGCTCTCTAGAAACTTCTGGCACAGATTGATTAGAGAACCACTTCTCATGGGGTAGGCCCCCTCTTATCTATGTCTTTTCCCTGAGCAACAGGCCTGTTTCTTTGATAGCTGAAGACGAAGAAGAAGAAGAAGGAGAAGGAGGAGAATGTCACTGAGAGACCAGCATGGGAAAGGGATGCTTTTCGTCACAGCGGTAATGATAGTGGGGGTGTGCTTGCATTCTGAAACGATAGCCCTGAAACAAACTCGGCGAGATTTGAGATCTAGAGTTCGCAGACGGAATGAGGAACTGTGTAAAGAACACCGTGAAGTGGATCCCTCCCAATTTATCAATTGTACACCCCAAGTGCAACAATATATGTGCACAGGAAGCCTAACGGGCTTCATCTCTACCACAAGCCGTAGTCCGGTGGGTGGCACCGGGTCTGACAAGTTTGAGGAAAATATACGCAACCCGGACCTGCCAGAATCCAGAATCCTTAAGGATTTAGAACAGTCCCTGCAGGTACTGCAGAATTTAAGACAGTCAGTAGACCACGTCCCAAACCCCACTGGGCTGAAACGATTCATCCACAGCGTACACAACAGATCGGTGGCAGTGGCCAGCTTTGTGCTGAGCAACCACAGGATTCTTTCCCTCCTGAAACAAAAACAGCTGCTGACCCAACTTCTAGACCATTTCGAAAAACTCGGCCCTGCTCTAGCCTCTAAGCTTGGTATCGGCGAATCGTGCACGTGTGAGAACCTCAATATCGAAATGACCATACGCAAGTCGGCCGAAAGATTCGTGTCTGAACAACTCTCCCGCGTGTCTCTCCAGTTCAGCGAGGACAGTTTCCTGTTGATCCGATCGAACCAGACCCAGACCCAAACCCCAGGCGACAACAGCGTCGCCATCTCGGGGGTGATCTTC
>CM060348.1:6417684-6435184 GCA_030674155.1 Stramonita haemastoma
GTGTGTGTGTGTGTGAGAGGGTGAGGAGAGTGAGAGAGAGAGAGAGAGAGGAGAGAGAGAGAGAGAGAGAGAGATATCTTATATCCAGGATCATGGAATAAGCATTCATGTGCTTTTTTACATCCAGTCCAGAAGATAAAGAGAGAGAGATAGAGAGGGGGAGGGGGGGTGGAGGCAGAGACAGACAGAGAGAGAGACAGAGAGAGAGCGCGTGTGTCATGTGTTTGGTTGTGTGTCTGTCTGTGGTCTGCGCGCGTGTCGCGCGCGCGCTTGTGTGTACGTGTGTGTATGTGCGTGTGTTGTGTGTATGTCTGTGTGTCTGTCTGACTGCGTGTGTCTGTGTGTATGTGTGAGCACGCGTGCACCTGCGTGCGCGTGTATGCTGCATGTATATTATTTCTGTCATGTTTCTATTTTTGATCGCTTCCTTGCTTGCTTAATTGCTTGGCTGGCTGGCTGTTTGTTTATCTGATGTTTTATATATATATATATATATATATATATATATATATATATATATATATATATATATTAAAATATATACACATCATACATACATACATACATACATACATACATACATACATACATACATAATACATCATCACATACATACATACATACATACATACTATATACATAATACATACATAATATAATACATATACATATGTATATATATATACATTATACATCTGCCGTGCTCTCTCTCTCCTCTCTCCCCTCACCTCCCACCACCACACCCCTACACACACACACACCCCCTACCACCACACCCACCACCACCACCCCACCCTACCACCACCACCCACACCCCTACCCCCACCACCCCCCACCACCCAACACCCACCACCCCCCCAACCCCACCCTACCACCCCACCCCCAACCCCCCCAAACCCCCCCCACCACCCCACCACCCACCCCCCAACCCCCCCCAACCCCCCCAACCCCCAACCCACCCCACCCCCACACCCACCCCACCCCAACCCCCAACCCCCCACCCCCCCCCAACCCACCCCCCCCCAACCCTCCCCACCCCCCCACCACCAACCACCACCACCCCAAAAAAAAAAAAAACCAAACAGGTGGGCTGCGCGATAGTAGCAGGGATGCTGCAGTTCCTCTTTCTGACGGCGTTTTCCTGGATGGCGGCCGAAGGCCTGCAGACCTACATCAACCTGATCCTGGTCTTCTCGCCTAGCTTCAGCATGACGCCTGTCTACTATGCCCTGGGCTACGGGATCCCCACCATTGTGGTGGCCACGTCTGCTGCTATCTATAGTGAGGTGGGTGAGGGAGGGAGGGAGGGAGGGGTAGGTGGTGGGGGTGAGGGTGGGGTGGGTGGGTGGGTGGGGTGAGGAGGGGAGGGAGTGGGGGAGGGAGGGAGTGGTGGGTGAGGGAGGGAGTGGGGGTGGTGGGGGAGGGAGTGGGGTGGGTGAGGGAGGGAGTGAGGGAGGGGTGAGGGAGGGAGTGGGGGTTGGGGAGGAGTGGAGTGAGGAGGAGTGGTGTGGTGGGTGAGGGAGGGGAGTGGGGTGAGTGGATGGAGTGGGGTTGGGGAGAGTGGGGTGGGGGAGGGAGTGGGTGGGTTGGGTGGGTGAGGGAGGGAGTGGGTGGGTGAGGGGGGGTGGGGTGAGGGGGGTGGGTGAGGGAGTGGGTTGGGTGGGTGAGGGAGGGGTGGGTGAGGGAGGGGTGGGGTGAGGGAGGGAGTGGGGTGTAGGGAGGGGGAGAGTGGGTGGGGGGTGGGTGGAGGGAGGGGTGGGTTGGGTGGGTGAGGGAGTGGAGTGGGTTGGGTGGGTGAGGGAGGGAGTAGTGGTTGGGTGGGTGAGGGAGGGAGTGGGTGTGGTGAGGGAGGGGTGTGAGGGAGGGAGTGGGTGAGGGAGGGTAGTGGGTGTAGGGAGGGATGTGTGTGGGTTTGGTAGGAGGGTAGGTTGGCTGGTGGTTGTGTTCCTTCGTTCCTTCGTTTGTTTAGTATTTAGTGAGTTGGTTGTGAGTGGTAGGTTGGTTGGTAGTTAGTTAGTTTTTTGTGGAGGTTTTTTTTTTATTTATTTTTTTATATCGAGGATAATGGAAAAAAAAGCATTTCTGTGGTGTGTTTTTTTTACATCCAGTCCCCGTGTGTATGCTGTTTATTGAAAATCGTGTCATCTTTTCCCACCGGCACACGATGGCTTATCCGGAAGACTTTTTGGGAGAGAGTGGAGTCAGACCTTGAGTGAGGGAGTGGGTGGGTGGGGTGGGTGGGTGAGGGAGTGTGTGAGTGAGATTCAGATTCAGATTCAGATTCAGAATATTTATTGCCATTTTTAAGTCATGCAGACCTATTTGACACAACACAACAAAACAAACATCAGTTTTAAGTATCTTTCTGCCCCCAAATGATGTCACACTAAAAAAAAAAACATGTTGCATTCTACTTTTCTTTTGTCTCGTTTCTCCATACATTCATCACATATCTAATGATAATTATCTGCTTGATATATATCAACTGTGATTATGTCGCTTAACTTATCTATATACATTGTTTACATTCTTTGTCTATTGTTTTAATCTTTAGTAACAAATTGTTTCTAAGTTCATCATATCAGACACATTCATCGAGTAAATGAGTGAGTAAAGGAGGGAGTGGTAGGGTGGGGTGAGGGAGGGAGTGGGGGTGGGTGTGGGGGGTTGAGGGAGGGAGGGATGGGGGAGGGGGAGGGGGGGGGTGAGGGGGGAGGGAGGGTGAGGGGGGGGTGGGTGAGGGAGGGAGGGGTTGGGTGGGAGGGAGGGAGTGGGTGTGAGGGAGGAGGGTGTAGGGAGGGGGTAGGAGGGAGTGGGTTGGGTGGGTGAGGGAGGG
Organism: Stramonita haemastoma; assembly: GCA_030674155.1. NCBI lineage: Eukaryota > Metazoa > Mollusca > Gastropoda > Neogastropoda > Muricidae > Stramonita > Stramonita haemastoma. The sequence continues at coordinate 6,420,521 of CM060348.1, forward strand.
AGTGGGGGTGAGGGAGGGAGTGGGTGTGTAAGGGAGGGAGTGAGGTGGGTTGGTGGGTTTGGGTAGGAGGGTGGTTGGCTGGATGGTTGGTTGGTTATTTTAGTTTGTTATTTAGTGAGTTGGTTGGTTGGTTAGTTAGTTAGTTTTTTGTGGAGTTTTTTTTTTATTTTATCTTTTATATCGAGGATAATGGAAAAAGCATTTCTGTGGGGTTTTTTTTTACATCCAGTCCCGTGTGTATGCTGTTTATTGAAAATCGTGTCATCTTTTCCCACCGGCACACGATGGCTTATCCGAAAGACTTTTGGGGAGAGAGTGGAGTCAGGCCTTGAGTGAGGGAGGGAGTGGGTGGGTTGGGTGGGTGAGGGAGGGAGGGAGTGTGTGAGTGAGTGAGTGAGTGAGTGGATGGGTGGATGGGAAAATGCGTGGGTGGGTGGGTGGGTGGGTGGGTTGGTTGGTTGGTTGGTTGGTTGGTTGGTTGGTGGTCTAGAGTTAACACGCCTGCCTAAAAGGCAAAAGGTAAAGGTGTCCCATAACCTATATGGTCGTAGGGGAGCGAGGCATCAGAGATCTCAGCTTCTCTAGGGGCCAGCATATTGAGGGCGGTGCCCATCTCCTCTCCCTCGCTACTTTACCTTCCCTGACCCAAAGAGGGCAGGTACCCATTTACAGCTGGGTGGACTGGGGGGTGGGGGGGGGGGGGGGAGGCTGTACTGAAGCCTAGGCGCGCAAAAAAAAAAAGGTCACCCATCCAACTGGTAACAACTGGTATATATGCCTTTGTGCGAACGCACACAGAACATCTTGCGCACACGTTCAATCCTGTTCCGCTTTTCGTAAGAGTAGGCCATTGTGTGCCGGTGGGAACAGATAAGATTGACAAAAACTACATACACACGGGGACCCATTATCCTCGATATAAAAGATTATAATAAATATAATACAATATAACACAATACACACACACTACCCCCCCCCCCCACACACACACACACACGATACTAACCACACACTCCCCCCTCCCTCCCCTCCCCCACCACATATACACACACTACACACACACCCTCCCCACTATACCTCCCAGTTGTTGTTGTTGTTTTTTGGGGGGTTTATTACTCAACAGGTTTGGGCCCAAAACTTTCCCCCCATCTATTAGACAATTGAGTGGTGATCTGGGTGCTTAGTCTTTCGGATGAGACGATAAACCGAGGTCCCGTGTGTTACACATCATCATTTAGTGCATGCAAGCTGTGGATCGGTGGTCTAGAGGTAACGCGCCCGTCTAGAAAGCGAAAAGTCCAGGTCGGAGTGTGCTGTGGTTTGAATCCCGTTTGGGCCCAAAACAATCAAAAATAACATGCCTATTTGTAATCTTCTCGCCACAAATACAGTTGACGTCTTTCACGTATTTTGTCCTGAAAGCGTTTAGTTTAAATCTGTACACGAGTGAGGACATATTTCTCCAATTATACCAACCAGAAACTTCGGATGAGACTATAAAGCGAGGCCCCGTGTGTGAACGCACGCAGAACATCTTGCGCACATGTTAAAATCCTGTTCCACGTTTCAGAAGAGGAGGCCATTGTGTGCTGGTAGAAACGGATGACATTATTTTAAAAAATAATAATAATAACAAACCAGCATGTGCACAAGTGTCATGTTTAGACACCATCCCCGAGGAAAAATCAGGGAGTTGGAGTCCCCAGGGCTGTTCGGGGCGGTATATATATATATATATATATATATATATATATATATATATATATATATATATATATATATATATATATATATATATATATATATATATAATGAATAATGGGTAGGCGCTGCACTTGTGGCGACGCGCTCTCCCTGGAGAGAGCAGCCCGAATTTCACGCAGAGAAATCGGCTGACATAAAGTGGTATAAAATAAAATAAAATAAAATAAAATAGACAAACTTGGTTACAAATGATAGGATCGATGTTCTTGATATCGGCCATACATGTGGCTAACTTGACTGATGTCATGCTATGTACATCCATCATTCAGGGCTACGGGACGAGTCGAGTGTGTTGGTTGTCCACCAAGCGGTCCTTCCACTTCAGTTTCATCGGGCCTGTGCTGGCCATCGTCACCTGGAACACCCTCATGATCCTGGTGGCTATCTACGTCATGTGTCAGCAGTATCATCACCAGTGAGTTTTGGTTGTGTTGGGGGTTTTTTTAGGGTAAGGTAGGTCCCTCGTGATATCTGTTTAGTATCTTTTCATCTTGATGTTATCCCTGAAAAGGGCGGGGACTGGATGTAAAAAAGCACATGAGTGCTTATCTATTATCCTCGAATAAAAGAATTTTGCCTTTGCCTTGCCTTGCCTTGCCTATCTCCTATATGGCTGTGAATCATGGACTCTGACAGCAGAGTTAGAGAGAGAATCCAAGCATTCGAGAACAAGTGCCACAGAAGACTCCTCAAAATATCGTACAAAGAACACAAGACCAATAACTATGTGAAAGAAGAAATCAAAAAGCGTGTGAGCCCCCAAGAGCCTTTGCTCTCCACCGTAAAGAGGAGAAAGCTGATGTGGTTTGGTCACACCACAAGACACAACACCCTAGCAAAAACCATCCTGCAAGGAACAGTCGAGGGCAAGAGAAGAAGAGGCCGCCAAAAGAAATCATGGGTTGACAACATCAAAGACTGGACTGCCCAACCCCTGCAACACCTCCCACTAGCCACATAGGATCGTCAAGCATGGAAAAAGATCTCTGTTGCGTCTTCTCTCATGTCCCCCCTACGTCCTTTGGGACATGGGACTGAGTGAGTGATGAGTGAGGTGCTGTATGTGTCAGTACTGACGCGGGTTTGGGGTTTTTTGGGGGGAGGGTTTTTTTTTTTTGTATTTTGTACCACACTTTATGTCACAACATAATTTATTTCTCTGCGTGAAATTCTAGGGCTGCTCTCTGTCTCTGTCTCTCTCTGTCTTTGTCTGTCTCTCTGTCTCCCTCTCCTCTGTCTCTCTCTGTCTCTTCTCTGTCTCTCTCTGTCTCTCTCTCTCGTCTCTCTCTCTCTCTCTTCTCTCTCTCTCTCTCTCTCTCTCTCTCTCTCTCTCTCTCTCTCTCTCTCTCTCTCTCTCTCTCTCTCTCTCTCTCTCTCTCTCTCTCTCTCTCCTCCGCGTCGCTACAAGTGCAGCGCCTACCCTTTTTTTCTCGTCTTTTTCCTGTATGCAACTGTATTTTGTTTTCCCTATCAGAGTGGCTTTTTTTTCCCCAACAGAATTTTGCCAGCAGGGTCAACCCCCTTGTTGCCGTGGGTTCTTTTTTCGTGCGCTAAATAGTAATGTGTTACACACGGGACTTCGGTTTATCGTCTCATCCGAAAGACTAGCGCCCATACCACCACTCAGGGTCTAATGGATGGGTGAAAAAGTTTTGGGCCCAAACGGGGTACGAACCACCGCACACTCCGACCCGGACTTTTTGCTTTCTAGGCAAGGCGCGTTACCACCTAGACCACCGATCCACCTTGTTTTGTTTCAATAGTGCGCTTTGTCTTAATGTGTTGACAGAAAAGGTGAAGGTGTCCCATAACCTATGTGGTCGTAGGGGAGCGAGGCGTCAGAGACCTCAGCTTTCTCTAGGGGCCAGCATATTGAGGGCGGTGGTGCCCATCTCCTCTCCCTCGCTGCTTGACCTTCCCTGACCCTAAAGAGGGCAGGTACCCATTTACAGCTTAAAGGGGGGGGGGGGGGGACTATAGTGAAGCCAAGGCATGCAAACGGTCACCCATCCAATTGACAACCACGCTGGACGCTGCTTAACTTGCCTGGGGGACAACGAGGGATAGATACAAAAGGTGCTGATTATGATGGCAGCAGGTATATTACTTTATAAAACTATTTTTTTAAATAATAAAATATATAATAATAATAATAATAATAATATAATAATAATAATAATAATAATAATAATAATAATAATAAAGGAGAGAAGAATTTTTTTGCTTTGTTCGAATTTGTTTTGGAAATGTGTCTTAAGGTCCAGATTGTTGACAAAGTTCGTCAGGACAAATGCGTTGACGCACTTGTCACAACTCGTACTATTTCACATTTTCCAATTAAAAATAAATGACTTTTAAAAAAATCAAAAGAAGTGGGGAGTTTGATGGCAGGAAGGCTGATTACTTTTTTTTAAGTTAGAAAACTAACTTTTCATGCTCTGCTCTTTTTGTTTTGTTAGGAAAACTGTCTTGAGGACCAAAATTGTGACAAAGTCTATCAAGGGGCTTTGTCAAAACTCCTCAGCACCTCTCCCACTGCACTGATAAGGCTGCTTAGCATCACAAACTGTGCTGGTGAATTTCTCTGTATTTTTTAGAAAATAAAGTATTGGAATTTGAATTTGATTGCAATCGAAGTAGAGAAGTTGTTCTGTCAAAACAAATAACACACCTCTGAATAGTAGAAGTAGTAGTAGCAGTGTATAGTAGTGTTAGAAGTAGTAGTAGTAGTAGTAGTAGTAGTAGTAGTAGTAGTAGTAGTAGTAGTAGTAGGCACCCATCAGTCTCGGAAAACTATAGACTAGAGCGCATGGCCTGGGTAAGTAAGTATAGAGGGCCGGCAAGCTGTTACCCATGCAGCAGAACCCCCCCCCCCCCCTCTCCACGCCACTGGAATGTGATGGAAAGGCAATCGCCTATACGAATGGTTTCAGTATACGGCAACACTTTTGATTTTTTTTTGCTGTTATTTTATTCAGCTTTTTCTTTGACTTTAATTCGAGATTGTGACAAAGTGTGTCAACGCACCCACTTTGTCCCAACTCTTGGTTGTCTCACACTTTGCAAAATAAAAAAGCTTTTTGATTCAAAGGAAACGACTTTATTTTAAAAAAGATTTAAAACAATTGTGTATGCTCTGCTCTTACTTTGTTAGGTTTTGTTACCTTACAGTCCAGAATGTGACAAAGCACGTCAACACAGCTTTGTAACTCTTCCACACTTTGCAGTGATACAACTCTTTATTGTAAAAAAAAAAAAAAAAAAAAGTGCAAATTGCAATGGAGGTAGATATGTTGCTCTGTGAAACAGAAAAAAAACGCCTTTGAATGCGTTGCTGTTATTTTCATTAGCTCATTGACTTAAGCACTAGATTGTGACAAAACGCTTTAACAAGCTTCGTCACAACTTTTCTTTTTTTGCTGTCTCATTTTCTGTGACGTTCCTGTCCTGCTGTTCCCACGCCGCTCGTTTCAATCTACCCGCCACAGCCATACCCAGATTCGTTATGTCTCATCCTCAGGGTGGAAAGTCCACAGGAAGCCCTCACTCAGGCGCTTGGCCACCAGCCAGAGTGGCCCTGCACTGCTGCTGGGTCACTTTGCATCAGCTAGTTCTCAGCAGTTATGAAGGGGGAGATTGCCACCTACTTTATAAGTTTCCTGGTTAGATGTGTTTACTGGTACACCCAAAGCAATCTTTATGCCTTTGCAATCAGCATTTTGTATTTTCTTCAACAGGTATTTTGGTGCAATAAAGAGCACCTTTTGAACGTATGATAGTTTTGATCTTATAAGAGCTATAGACAATTGTTTAAGAGTTTTTGGATCCATACCCCAAAGTGTTCTTGTCATAATCCAAAAAAAAAAGTATTGATTTACTTCCCTTTGTTAAAGTGTGATCAAAGTGAACATTCCATGTCAGTTTTGGTGTCAGGTCAACTCTCAAAAACTTGATCGTTTTCTTGTTTTCTATTAGCTTGTCAAACAAATGGAAATTGGTAGATTCTTTGGATACTACCTGGGTTAAACAGGACCGTATAACTTTTTTCTCTGTAGATAGTGATAAACCATTTGATAGCATATAATTTCCCAAGGTATGGAAATCTAACCCAATACATTTTCCAAGCATAATTTAAAGCTCTCTGTGGAGTAGATTTTTTTGTAAAGATACATTCGTCCGCTCGATATATCATCATCATACTGTACCATAATTACGCAATCTGAAGGTATGTTAGGAAGATCCTGAATGAGAATATTAAATTAAATTTATATGCTATTAGTATTACTGAGCCCTGTGGAATTCCCATATCAAGGTTACGTGGAGATGAATAACTGTTCCCTATCCTTGTTTGCAGTGTTCATCTGACAAAAAGGATTCATATAATGATACAAAGTTCCACATAATCCAATGAGTTTCAGCTTGTAAAACAAGAGTGGATGCCAGACTTGATCATACGCCTTTTTAACATCGAAAAAATATTGCTAAAATACTGTTCATGCGTGCAAACTAATGTTTGATTTGGATTAAGTTTAATGAGATGTTCAACCCGTTGACCTGCCTTTTCTAAATCCTGCCTGTATCACGAGAATCATTTCATTCTTTTTACGGTAGTAAAGGAGTCTGTTTAAGACTATTTTCCCATAAATTGACAGGTTTTGGATGTAAGCACTATTGTTTTGTAGTTTTCTTTACCATTTCTTTTAGGTTTCCCTGATTTTCGTAGTTGTACAACTAAGGAAATTTGCCATAAATGAGGTATGTTTCTAGAAATCCAGCATTAAAAAAAAAAAAAGATCATGCAATAAAATAATCTAATTATCTGGACGATGTTTTAACAGTCATTAGAAACGACATCCACACCAACAGACTTCTTTTTATCCTTGAGGGAAGTTGCTGCAGCTTTAATTTAATTTCATCCAAAGTAATAGGAGCATTAAACCATTCATTACTTTGGGGGATGGGATCTGAGTTCATCAGGTTAAACTTTTTTTTTCCCTGTAAGATGGTAGACATTCAAAGTTACTGTTGCTAGCAAACCTATTTGCAAAAGTTTCTGTTGTTTTTTTTAATATGATGGAAAATTGTTTGACACTTCATCTGTTATTGGATAAGCTCGTAAGCTAATTCCCTTTTTTTCATCTCATACATTTTTTTCCCAAACCTTGTGAAAAGCTTTCTTGTCCAGTATTTCTTTAGTATAGTATGATGACCAGTCATCTTTCTTAGCTTGTGCTAGTATGCCTTCAATATTTGCTTTTTTTCATAGAAATGTGCTTTTCCTACTTTCTTTCTCGTAAGATATGCTCTAAATGCATGCTTTTTTATGTTCAACAGCCATCCGACATGAATCTGACCCAAAATAAAATTTACCTGACTGATCATTTGTATTTACAGTTTTCAGTTTCGGTATTTACTGGTAAGCTGCTGCTAAGACTGATTCTTTGAATACATTGAACATGGCATCAACATTTTCATTTTTATGGTTGGTAAAATCTTGACAGTTAGGCACATTAGAAAAGGGAATCCAATTAGGTTTTTTTTAAATAATTATAGTTTGGAATGATATACATGCATGCCTTTAGTAGCTGCTGTCTTTCTCTGCCATTGATGTTATGATAGGCCAATGGTCACTTCCTAAGCTAACTGCACATGTTTCCCATGAACAAGATGAAACCAGTTCTGGTGATATCAAACTGAGATCAATAGCTGTCGCCCTATGAGTGCAACATCAGGAATTCGTGTTACTGATCATTATTCAGAAAATAAAAATGGCTGTCCAATATACACTGGAGATTGCCAGTACAACTATCTCCTGCTAGTGAAACACTTGGCCCACATAAAAAAAATCCAGAAGACAGACATGACATAACCCAAATGGTGGACGCCACAACCAGATAGATTACATCATGGTGAAGGGACATTTAGGTCTAGCGTAAACACTGCACGGACACGAAGCTTTCCAAAGCGGACAGGGGAGTGACCATGATCTTGTAATGATGACATTCCGACTCCATCTCAAAAAAAAAATTCACAAGTACAACATCAGGATTAAGTTTGGCCTCGAGAAGCAGACATTTTTTTTCAGGCAAGGATAGGTGGGAAGTTTGCAGCACTCACTCTGATAGACACAGATGATACAGATATAGATACCTTGATGGATGGTTTCAACACAGCAGTGACTGAAACAGCAAGCAAACTTCTTGGCAAACATCGACTAGTCAAAAACCCTTGGGTCACACCTAGCATCCCACAACTATATGACAAACGTAGAGAGTTGAAGAAAAAGAAAAATGAAACAGAAAAAAGAGCAGAGCAATATAGGACACTCAACAAAAGAATCAGGAAGTTCATGACAAGATCAAAAGGACTTGCAAAAACAATACTGCAAGGCACTGTCCAAGGAGGAAGAAAAAGACGCAGACCAAGGAAGAGATGGGAGGACAACATCAGCGAATGGACAGGCCTAGAACTCAATAAAACTTTGAGAAAGGCAGAACGGAGAGAGGAATGGAGGGAACTGGTTGTCAAGTCGTCGGGGGTGCCCTTGTGGTCTCCAGACTAAGGATAGATAGATAGATAGATAATGATAGATAGATAGATAGATAGATAGATAGATAGATAGATAGATAGAACAGTTGTATAACATCCACCACGGCACATAGCTGTCGACAGAATCAGAATGTCCTGGATGTAGATTTAGATAGCGGTGATGACTGGCTAAAGACAAGCATCCTGGTGACTTTTCTGCGATTTTCCTTACGTGGTATTTCCCAAAACAAATTTCTGATGTGTCACCCAAGATTTCCAGCCATCACGCGTGTTTCTCTCAGATTTGGGGTTTTGTCATCTTTCCTGTACTGCTGGCAGGGCCCGGCAGGTTTTCATGTGACACGAAAGAGACTTTTTTTTTCCATGTCAACCAATTCTGCAGCTATGAGCGCATGATATAAAGATTTCGCTTTATCTCCATGACTTTACCGGAGAGATGTTGCTGATAACCAGTCCTGATGCTTGGGTGTTCATAGGTGATGCGTTTGATGCATGCAGAAAAATTCTTCGATACTTCTTTTGGATCTGCATTACTTATCTCGTGCGTTCCACGGTGAACATCTAGGCAGTTGACTGGCAGGGTCAGCTTTAGAAGCAACCGTGTCTAGTGACCACTTGACATTTTCTGACGTCTCTATTGGTCTTCATTTGCTGTTAAAACCATAAGATTGCCCAAGTCGTTTTAGATGCAGACCAGTCATGACTGAATCGAGAATGAAATTATCTTGCCGAAGGTGTGTTCGTGCTGCTCTGAATACTCTAGAAATGGCTTAGACTTGCGTAATACGTCATGTCTTTTAATGACGTCAACAACCTATTACGTGGGCCACTTTTTTTCTCTTCTTTTTCCGTGTTTTCATTGGTTTAGTTTTTTTTTTCTTCCCCCCCTTAGTTCTACATTTCTTGCGGGTGTGGGGGGGTGACTTTCCGTTTTTAAAACATCTGCGTAAGTACATGAAACGCCTTTGATGTCTGTCTTCTTTAGGCTAGTACTGGTTGTTTTATCACCGGCATTCAACGGAACTGTAGTTTGCTCTAGTACTGATTTGCTCTAATGACATTCTCTCATTGAGCTTGACAAAACCATGGACTTCATATCTTGGAACGTACTCACGATTTCGCCATATCTTTACAATACCATGGATCTGATGATCGTCACGAGAACGTAGCGCCTCAGTCTTGGATCTGTCCGAAGGTAAACCCATGTTTGTGACATAGGTGATGTCTTGCCGCCGCCTAAAGTTTTACCGGACGTGCCTTTGAGTTCGTAGCTGGGAGATGACGCTTTGGGCTTGCCTTTGTTGAAAGTGAATTCAGTGCCACAGCTTCTCCTTTGTTCTGGTCATTTTCTCTATCGAATTTCTTGTGAACTCTGAAAGCTGTTATTCTGAAAGCTGTTATTCTAGCAGAATGTGTTACCTTCGCCATCTTGATGACGTCTCGTGTGTTGTGTGTGTGTGTTTTTTTTCAAATTCTTTTATTTCGAGGATAATGGAATAAGCACTCATGTGGTTTTTTTACATCCAGTCCCCGTATGTATGCAGTTTTGTTAATTTTGTCATCCGTTCCCATCGGCACACAGTGTGTGTGTGTGTTTGTGTGTGCGTGTGTGTGTGTGTGTGTGTGTGTGTGTGTGTGTGTGTGTGTGTGTGTGTGTGTGTGTGTGTGTGTGTTTTGATTCTAACTGTAACACTCATAGAAACCGACAATTACCATAACTTAAAAAGTTGAATCTGTTGGTAGCAAACTCGTTACAGCAATACTTATCTGGTTTAGACAGCTGAAGCTGTTACAGTCTTATACAACACTATACTTTTATCATGATTTTAACAGTTGAATCTATCTGTAACAGTTTCATAGCAATTTACAGTTATATGTTTTAAACAGTTGAATCTGCCTGTGAGCGTATCCTAACAATTTACAGTTATCATGGTGTAAACAGTGGAATCTGTCTGTAAAGGTCTCAAAACAGTTTACAGTTATGGTTTAAACAGTTGGATCTGTCTATAAACGTCTCAAAACAATTTTCAATTATATTGGTTTTAAACAGTGGAATCTGTCTGTAAACGTCTCAAAACAGTTTACAGTTATCACAGTAGAATCTGTCTGTAAACGTCTTATAACAATGTACAGTTATCATGGTTTAAACAGTGGAATCTGTCGGTAAACGTATTAAACGTCTTATAACAATGTATTAAACGTTTATAACAATGTACAGTTATCATGATTTAAACAGTTGAATCTGTAAACGTCTCATAAAAATTTACAGTTATCATGGTTTAAACAGTGGAATCTGTTTGTAAACGTCTCATAACAATGTACAGATATCATGGTTTAAACAGTGGAATCTGTTTGTAAACGTCTCATAACAATGTACAGTTATCATGGTTTAAAACAGTGGAATCTGTCTGTAAGTGTCTTATACAAGTTATATCAATTTACAGTCACCATGGTTTAAACAGTGGAATCTGTCTGTAAACGCCTTAAAACAATTTACAGTTATCATGATTTAAACAGTGGAATATGTCTGTAAACGTCTTATAACAAGTTACAGATATCATGGTTTAAACAGTTGAATTTGTAAATGTCTCATAACAATTTATAGTTATCAAACAGTTGAATCTGTAACAGTTTCATAACATATAACATTTATCATGGTTTAAACAATCGAATGTTCATGAAACTATCCGTTAACAGTTAATTGATATCGTCGTTAAAACAGTTCAATTTTAAGTCTCAAAACAAGTAACCTTTATCATGGTTTAAACAGTTCGAATTTATGTAGCAATTTCAAAACAGTTTAGCGGTGCTATACTTCATTTAAACAGTTACGTCTGTCTCTAACAGTCTCAGAACAGTTTACGGTTATCATGGTTTTAAACAGACGAATCTCTCTGTAACAGTCACATTGCTGACGTGGTGGTCAGAGTGATGCGCTCGTGATCTGCTGACCTGGGTTCGAATCTCGTTCAAGAGGTTGTTTTTTTTTCTCTGGAGTTAACATCAGGGTGGCAGGATAGCTCAGTGGTCAGAGCACTCGCTTTCTCCCAGTCAAGTTAAGCAGCGTCGTCGTGGTTACTAGTTGGACGGGTGACCGTTTGCGCGCCTTGGCTTCAGTGCAGTTCCCCCCAGTTCACCCAGTTGTAAATGGGTACCTGCCCTCTTAAGGGTCAGGGAAGGTTAAGCAGCGAGGGAGAGGAGATGGGCTCCGCCCTCAATATGCTGGTCCCAAGAAAAGATGAGTGATGCCTCGCTCCTTTACGACCGCCTAGGTTATGGGACACCTTTACCGTTACCTTTTAACATCAGTGCCGACTCCACTCACCCCTAAAAGTCCCTCGGATGAGACTATAAACCGATGTCCCGCGTGCGAACGCACGCAGAAGATCTTTGCGCACACGTTAAAATCAGTTCCGCTTTTCGGGTGGGCCATTGTGTGCTTGTGGGAACGAATGATGAAATGTACAAATCTGTATTTAGGCTACACTGGGACTTGATGTTAAAACACACATGCGCGCACGCACGCACGCACACACACATAGACACACACACACACACACACACACACACACACACACACACACACACACACACACACACACACACACACACACACACACACACACACGAGTGCTTATTCCTTTATCCTCGACGTAAAAGAATTTTTTTTTTAATAATTTTCAACCGTAGAACCTCTCTGTAACAGTCTCACTACAGTTTAAAGCCTGACATTTTGCCTGTGTTTATACCACTTTATGTCACAGCAGATTTCTCTGCGTGAAATTCGGGCTGCTCCCCCGGGGAAAGCTCGTCGCCACAAGTGCAGCGCCTACCCATTTTTTTTTCTTTTTCCTATATGCAACTGTATTTTGTTTCCCTGTCAGAGTGGCTTTTTTTCTACAGAATTTTGCCAGGGTCAACTCCCTTGTTGCCGTGGGTTCTTTTACGTGCGCTAAATAGTATAGCTAAATTGTATGGCGACCTTAATACCAGTACAATATTGGATGGGCACAAAGGATGTTTATTGAACTGCTGTGTGGTTTTTCATATGCCATTCTTATGGGGGAGGGTTTTTTTTTATTACTTTTGAAGTGTTTGTTTATCGGGGGGGGGGGGGGGGGGGGGGGAGTTCACGCTTTTATTGTATGTATATGTATGTCTTTGTGCGTGCGTGTGTCTGTGTCTGTCTGTCTGTCTGTGTGTGTGCGTGCGTGTGTGTGTGTTAGTGTGTATGTGTGTGTGTCTGTGAGTATGTGTGTGTATGTGCATGTGTGTGTGTCTCTTGTGTGTGTGTGTGTGTGTGTGTGTGTGTGTGTGTGTGTTGTGTGTGTGTGTGTGTGTGTCTCTGTGTGTGTGTGTGTGTGTGTGTGTCTCTGTGTGTGTGTGGTTAGCTATAAGGAATGTTATACCTAAGATCAATCAATCAATCAATCTATATCTATCTATCTATCTATCTATCTATCTATCTATCTATCTATATATATATATATATATATATATATATATATATTATATATCTGTATCTATCATACTATCTATCTGTCTGTCTATCTATACCTTAGTCTGGCGACCGTGGGGAAGAAGACTTGACAACCAGTTCCCTCCGTTCCTCTCTCTGCTCTGCCTTTCTCAAAATTTTGTTGAGTTCTAGGCCTGTCCATTCGCTGATGTTGTCCTCCCATCTCTTCCTTGGTCTGCCTCTTTTTCTTTCTCCCTGGACAGTGCCTTACAGTATTGTTTTTGCAAGTCCTTTTGATCTTGTTACATGCCCGTACCATTTAAGTTTACGCTTCTTTATGGTTGATAAAAGGTTTTCATTGGAACCAATGGTTTGCTGGATTCTGTTATGTACTTCTTCGTTGCTTATAATGGTCTCTGTAGGAGATGCCAAGGAGTGTCTCATCTCTATCCCCTGTACTCCTCTCCAAATCAGCAGTCTGGGTCCACGATTCACAGGCATACAGGAATATTGATATGACAAGGGAGTGCATTAGTCTGATCTTGGATGTTGAGTGAAATACTTTTATCTTTCCAGATGGTGTTCAGTTTTGACAGTGCTGCTATTGTCTGTGCAATCCTTCATACTACTTCTGGCTTGGACCCCTTGTCTGATACAACAGCTCCCAAGTACTTGAAGCTTTGAACCGTTTCCAGCATCTGGTCATTGACCCTGATATCAGTGCTGATGCCCTTGGCGTTATTGGTCATCAGTTTGGTCTTATCTGCACTGATTACCATGCCATATGTTTTAGAGGCCTTGTTTAGGTGTTCTGTTAGGCTGGCAAGCTCTTTTTCTGATCCTGCTAGTCCGTCAATGTCACCTGCGAAGCGGAGGTTTGTGATTGTTCTGCCACCGATGCTGACTGATCCTTTATGGTGTTCCAGTGCATCAGCCATGATTCGCTCAAGGAAGATGTTGAAAAGAATGGGTGAGAATAGACAGCCCTGCCTTACTCCAACTGTTGTTCGAAACCACTTCCCAATGTTGCTGTTGTAGTACGCTGCACTGCTGGCCCTGTTGTACAGCTCTCTGATGACTCTGATCAAGTTTGCATTGATGCTGTACAAATTAATGGTTGCCCACAAAGCTGAATGCTACATCCTGTCGAATGCCTTCTTAAAATCAATAAATACGTGGCAGAGGTCTTGTTGGTGTTGAAGGTACCGCTCATAGAGTATTGTGAGGTTGAATATCTGTTCAGCTGTGCTACACCCTGCTCTGAAACCTGCTTGTTCCTCAGCAATGATGGTCTCTGCTTGTGGCTTCGGTCTGTTCAGTATAATCTTCAACATGACCTTGCTTGGGTGGCATAGGAGACCGATTGTGCGTAATCCTGGCACTGCTGAAGATTTCCTCTCTTGGAGAGGGTGATGATGAGTGACTGTGTCCATGGTGTTGGCCATTTTTTCTGTCTGCCAGATCTTCTTCCAGATTTTTATACTTAGAGAGTTGATCATGGCTTCCCTTCCAGCTTGAACCAACTCATCGGGAATGTTGTCAGCCCTTGCTGACTTCCCGTTTTTCAACGATCTGACTGCTGTTTCCACTTCTCAGAGGATAGGGTGACTGTCTGTATCAGTGCTTGTGGAAACATCGAGGACTTGTAGATCTCCTGTGGTTTTGTAGTTATAGAGGTCGGAGCAGCATTCAGTCCATCTGTTCAGAATATCCTGGTCATCAGTGAGGCACTTCCCATTTTTGTCTTGGATTGTTGAGCTTCTTCCCTGTTTTTGTGCCAGTCAGGTCTTTCACCAGTTGCTATGCTTTCTTGCTGTTGTTTTTCTTCCTGTTTTCTTCAATGTTCTAGCACTGGGTCTTTTGTTGAGTGCCCTATATTGTTCTGCTCTTTC
>CM060348.1:6442684-6445184 GCA_030674155.1 Stramonita haemastoma
TGTAGCCTAGCCCATTTCTGGAGTTTTTTCCCCCTCTCCAACACCTGCAGAGGCAGATGGGTAGTCTAGCGGTAACGTACCAGCCTAGAAATCGGATCTCCGTTTTGTGTGCGCAAACCTTTCCTCCATCCATTCAAACCTTGAGGGGTGGTCAAGGTGCTTGCTGAGTCTTTCGATAAGACGCTTAAACCCATGTCCCGTGTGCAGCACGCAAATCAGCGCACGTGAAAGAACCCACGGCAATAAGAGAGTTGTTCCTGGCCACATTCAAACCAAAAAAAACACAAACCTTACCACTCTCAAAGGGAAACAATTGCACATGCAAATACGCAAATAAGAATGTTTAAAAACATGGGGGGGGGGGGGGGGGAGGAGGCTGCTTTTTGTTGTGATGCGCTGTCCGATGGGAAAGCAACACCAATTCAAATGTCAAACTTTGCTATGTTTTGCTTTCAAGCCAGTGATCAGATGTTGTTTTGGTGTTAAATCTGTCAATCTGTGTGTCTTAAGAGCCTTTGGTTTTAAACTGTCTTATCTAAAATATGCCTGTTAGATCAAGGGGGGGGGGCAATCTATATTAGGTTTGCTTCGTTTATTACGTTCTACTTCATTTGATGCTTACTTTTTTAAAATAATTTTTTTGATAAACTGGAATTAAAAGATACCTCATGCTTACTTGGCGGGTTTTGTGTCTCTACCTTGCTGCTTTGTTTGTTTGTCTGAATAGTCTATATGCCTTTTATCTGTCGATCTCCCTGTCTGTCTGTCTTTGATATTTTAAACTACGTGTTCTTCATACATGCGGTCAGAAAAAAACAGATATTTAAATAATAATAATAATAATACATGGAATTTATATAGCGCTATATCTTGTAAAAACAAATCAAAGCGCTTGCATTCGACCTATACAACACACAAGCAATCGATAACAATTTATAGTTTTAGCAAATTGGAATGTACTCAACACAACACCACACACACACACACACACACACACACACACACACACACACACACACACAATGTCACGTATGTGAAATAGCAAACATTAAAAAAATGTATTCACATTGTAAAATTAAACCATAGAAAAAACAGTTTGTTAAAATAAACTTCATTTATTGTTTACACACCTTATGTCAAATAGCAAATTTTTTTTCTTTTTAAGTATTCACATTGTAATTTTTTTTTTTCTTTTTTAAATCGACGAATTTCAGTAACGAGTAGGATTCTGTAGTAATTATGCGGTAAAAGTTACTGCATAGCTATGTAGTCACAATTTCTACTTGCATGCGTGTATGTGAGCACACACACACACACACACACACACAACACACACACACACACACACACACATATATATATATATGTATATATATATATATATATATATGTATGTATATGTATGTATATGTATATATAAACATATGCACGCACGCACAAATACACCGCATGCGGGAGGGCGCGCGCGCGCGCGCACACACACACACACACACACACACACACTGCATGCGGGATCACACACACACACACACACACGGGAGGGGGGGGCGCGCGCACACACACACACACACGCGCGCGCGCGCGAGCGCGCAATTTCACATTTTAAAACGGGACAATATTTCTTCAAGAAACAATATGTATTATATGTTACAAACTTTCCATCAATTCTACATGTGACCAAATCTTCAATGAGAACACATTCTACAGCTCAAGACGACACGAGCAATGATCAGATGTAAAGGTAAAGGTGTCCCACAACCTATGTGGTCGTAGGGGAGCGAGGCATCAGAGACCTCAGCTTCTCTAGGGGCCAGCATATTGAGGGCGGCGCCCATCTCCTCTCCCTCGCTGCTTTACCTTCCGTGACCCTAAACGCTGCCATAGTATACAGCCCCGAACAGCCCTGGGGACTCCCAACTCCAACATACACACACACACACACACACACACACACACACACACACACACACACACACACACACACACACACACTGCAGGTTTCTGTATCTTACTAGTTGGAAGCATGCGCACACACAGTGTCGTAAGAGTATAAGCCATCGTGTGCCGGTGGGAACCGATGGCAAGATTTACAAAACTGCATAGACACGGGGACTTGATGTAAAAAAAAAAAAAAAAAAAAAAAAAAAGCATGCGAACGCTTATTCCATTATCCTCGATATAAAAGAATAAATAAAAAATAAATAATAAAATAAAATAAAATTTTAAATAAAATAAATAACCAAAGCAAAGTCTTGCGCACGAACACAAAAAATATTCGTAGATGTGGCATCAATATTATGATTTCATTGCAAATGTCACACACTTCCTTCACAATCTTTTTATTTTCACTCTAAGAGTTTCCCCTCCCCACCCCCCCCCCCCCCCCCCCCCCCCCCCCCCCCCCCCCCCCCCCCCCTCTTTCCCCGTGCGCCATTCCATTGCTATCTGTTCAGCTGCAGTTTGGGATGCGGAAGCTGTTTTCGCCCTGGAGTGCTGTCCC
>CM060348.1:6450184-6455184 GCA_030674155.1 Stramonita haemastoma
ACAAAAAAAAAGCACTTAAACAAAAAGCTCGTAACCAAAGAACAGACATCTACACAGAAATGAAGCAGCAACCAAACAAGATGGACGGACAACCGTGAGAGAAAGAGAGAGGAGAGAGAGAGAGAGAGAGAGAGAGAGAGAGAGAGAGAGAGAGACAGACAGACAGACAGACAGACAGACAGACAGACAGACAGACAGTAAAAAATGAATGAAGAGAGGGGGAGGTGAGGATGGGGGAGGAGGGTGGTGGTGGTGGTGATGATGATGGTGACATTGATGATGATGGTGATGATGATGGTGGTGGTGTGGTGGTGGTGGTGGCGTCAGCTGCTATGATGATGACGGTGATTACGGTGATGACGGCGACGGCGACGACGACGATGATGATGATGATGATGATGATGATGATGATGATGATGATAACAACTGTGATGATGATAATGGTGGTGGTGGTGATGATGACGACGACGACGAAGACGACTATGACGATAGTGACAATGATCACACACAACACACACATAGACATCCTTACCCCCCCCCCCCCACACACAACACACACAACCCACACAGACTCACAGGATGTCTGTGTCATCGCTCTCTTCCAGATCTGCTGGGGTTAAGGACTATTTCTCGGCCAGGGCTTTAGCACACGCACACCCCCCCCCCCCCCACACACACACACACACACACCCACACAGACTCACAGGATGTCTGTGTCCTCGCTCTCTTCCTGATCTGCTGGGGTTAAGGACTGTTTCTCGGCCAGGGCTTTAGCACACCCCCACCCCCACACACACACCCCTAACCCCTCCAACACCCCCCCCACCACACACACACCCACACACACAACACACATCCCCACCCCTACATCCCCCCCCCCAAACACACACACCACACACACACACACACCACACACACACACACACACACACACACACACACACACACACACACACACACACACACACACACACACACACAACACCCTCACACCCACACCCACCCCAACCCACCCACACACACCCCCTACCCCTCCTCCCCCCACCGTTCTCCCCCTCCACCCACCACCCCACCCCCCCCCCACACACACACACAGAGACTCACAGAATGTCTGTATCCTCGCTTTCTTCCTGATCAGCAGGGGCTAAGGACTGTTTCTCGGCAAGGGCTTTAGCTTTGCGCACTATGTCGTCTGTCTTCATCGTCACCAGCACTGTCGTTTTCTGTCTCTCACACACACACACACACACACACACACACACACACACACACACACACACACACACACACACACACATACATACACACACACACACACAACACACATACACACACACACACACACACACACACACACATACACACACACGCGAGCGCGCACGCACACGCACGCACGCACACACACACACACATAAACACACACACACACACACACACACACACACACACACACACACACACACACACACACACACACACACACACACACACACACACACACACGTAAAGTTCTCAAAACAGACAGACAAGCAGACATTTATGAAAGAAATTTACGTAAGACCATTGTTTTATCTCTTCTTCTTCTTCTTCCTCTTCTTCTTCTTGTTATTGTTATCTTTGTTATGATACACATACAGATGGTAAACCCGTCTTTTTTTTTTTAATCTGTTGTTGAAATTCTCCTGAAAGACAGAAAGATCACAGACAGACAGTACAGAAGTAACTCACATAAAGCCATCGTTTTTCTCCTGTTGGTGTAATTCCTGACCAGACAGACAGACAGACAGACAGACAGTACAGAAGTGCCTCACGGTAAAGCCATCGTTTTTCTCCTGTTGGTGGAGTTCCCAGGCCAGACAGACAGACAGACAGATAGAAAGACAGATAGGCAGTACAGAAGTGCCTCACAGTGAAGCCATCGTTTTTCTCCTGTTGGTGTAATTTCTGACCAGACAGACAGACAGACAGACAGACAGACAGACAGAAGACAGACAGACAGACAGTACGAAGTGCCTCACAGTAAAGCCGTCGTTTTTCTCCTGTTGGTGGAGTTCCCAGGCCAGGCGGAGTTGTCTCCCCAGCTCTGGGTTCTCCTCCATGGCTTTGCCCAGTAAGCGAGGGTCCATGTCCGCCTGAACAATCATGGCAATCATGGCAATCATCAATCATGGTAAACACCAATCACGGCAATCATCAATCATAGTAAACATGATAAATAACAACCATAGCAATCATGATAAATAACAATAATGATAAATGACAATCATAGCAATCATCAATCGTGGTAATCAGCAATCATCAGTAATAGTAATCTTCAATCATATCAATCACCAATCATGGTAGTCATTAATCATGATAGACAGCAATCATGGTAATCTTCAATCATGGTAATCTTCAATCATAATAATCATTAATCATCGCAAATCAAGTCAAGTCAAGTCAAGTCAAGTCAAGTCAAAAACACTTTAATCATCCCTGAAGGGCAATTACAATACTGACAGGCATATTGATACAAATCATAATCAAACACACGAAGGAGCTACATTTCCTATTTGTTCAAACATTATATAACTTCAAATAAAATGTCACAAACACTCACACTCTACGCGCGCTTGCACACATGCAAACACACGCATACACACACACCAATGTTTAGATACAATGTTCTTAAAAACCATTGACTAGAAGAGACATATGATCACCATTATTTACACATTATACGCACGCGTTCACACACGCACATATACATGCATACACACACACACACACACACACACACACACACACACACACACACACACACACACACACACCACACACGCTCCCCCCCTCCCCATACAATCCACACCCACCCGCCCCCACACTCACACATACACACACACTCCCCCCCCCCTATCCATACACACCTTCCACACCCACCGTCCCCCCCCCCCCCCACACACACACACACACACGCACATAATTGGTAGAAGACATGTGAATTTACAAGCAATTCAAAAAAAAGATAAAAAAATAAATAAAGATAAAGCCAAAAATAAGACATACTTATTTTATGGGTACATATGCATGTATGTGCACGCCTGTATGCATTGGCTACATACATAACAGTGGCAGGTAAGTAATTCAGAGAAGCTTACACACACACACACAGAGACACACAGAGACACACACACACACACACACACACACGTACACACGTACACACACACACACACACACACACACACACACACACACACACACACACACACACACACACACAAAAGAGCAAACAAACTAACAAACAAACACAAACAAAAACAAACAACCTCAGTCAGTGTTATTATGAGTTTAGAACTCGGATAGCTACTGGCACAAAGGAATTCCTTTTTCTGTTTGTTTTGCTGTTGTGGCATTGAAAACGACGTCCTGAAGGCAACAATTGAAATTCTGAAAACAGAGCGTGGGAGGAATCGGCCAAAATGGCTCTTGCTTTACGTACAAGCTGCTGATTACAAAACGACCTGAGGTCTCTTTGTTCTTCTCCGATAATTTTAGAGCAGATTCTCACAATTCTCTGAAGACCATTCTTGTTCTTAATGCTAAGGTTATTGTACCAGCAAATGAAAGCAAAACTTAAAACGCTCTCTATATAAGACTTGTAGAACAAAGAAAGAATCTTTTTGTCGACAAAAAATGAGTTAAGCTTCCTCAGAAAATACACACGTTGTTGCCCCTTTTTGACAATGGCGTCAGTGTTAGCATCCCAATTTAGCTTGTGGTCAAAAACAGTTCCCAGATATTTGTATTTCAAAACGTTTTCAACTTCTTCACTATGGATGATGGTATTCTCAGAAGTGTGCTCCGATCTTCTGAAATCAATAGGAAGGTCTTTAGTTTTAGAAACATTTAGCTCCAGATAGGCCTCATCACACCAATCTACGAACTCGGTAAGGGCTGGACCATGGTTTAGGACTGATCCAGATAAGAGAGACAGAAGAGCACTGTCGTCCGCAAATTTTACCAGAAATGAGTTTTCATGGCTGCTTCTACAGTCATCTGTGTATAGAATGTAAAGAAGTGGCGAGAGGACGCAGCCCTGTGGGGAACCAGTGTAGGTATATCTAACTGATGAAGGTATTTTGTTGGCAAAAACACGCTGTGGCAACCAGCAATCATTACAAACATTATTTGTTTGTCAACAAAAATCTTATTGAATTAAAAAAAAAGGTTAAAAAAATTAAGTTCTTACCCCTCGTGAGCCGATCAGCTTTTGTAACACCCCTTTGGGTAACTGAAACAAATGGTTACACTGTCAGTGTATTACAACACACACACACACACACACACACACACACACACACACACACACACACACACACACACACACCTCGCGCGCACACACACACTTGCGCGCGCACATACACACACACACACACACACACACACACACACACACACACGCACACACACACACACACACACACACAAATATCCATACACACATCCCACAATTACAGTAAAGGTCTTACAGGAGAAGAATACTATAATTATAACTTCAGCAACTGATAACTCTTTATGAACTGCTGAGAGTCATATAAACCTTCTTAAACAGTGGCATATTTCTGATCAATATCTAAACCTCTTCTTATATTATGTGGATCGGTGGTCTAGAGGTACCGCGCCTGCCCAGAAAGCGAAAAGTCCGGGTCGGAAGTGTGCGGTGGTTCAAATCCCGTTTAGGACCGAAACTTTTCCCCCATCCATTAGACCATGAGAGGTGGTCTGGGTGCTAAGTCTTTCGAATGATACGATAAACCGAGGTCCCGTGTGTTACACATAATGATTTCGCGCACGTAAAAGAACCCACGGCATCAAGGGCGTTGTCCCTGGCAAAATTCTGTAGGAAAAAAAAGCCACTCTGATAGGGAAAACAAATACAGTTGCAGACAGGAAAAATCAATAATAATGGGTGGCGCTGCTCTTGCGGTTACACTCTCTCCCCATGGAGAACAGCCCAA
>CM060348.1:6460184-6462684 GCA_030674155.1 Stramonita haemastoma
CACAAAGGAATTCCTTTTTCTGTTTGTTTTGCTGTTGTGGCATTGAAAACGACGTCCTGAAGGCAACAATTGAAATTCTGAAAACAGAGCGTGGGAGGAATCGGCCAAAATGGCTCTTGTTTTACGTACAAGCTGCTGATTACAAAACGACCTGAGGTCTTTTTGTTCTTCTCCGATAATTTTAGAGCAGATTCTCACAATTCTCTGAAGACCATTCTTGTTCTTAATGCTAAGGTTATTGTACCAGCAAATGAAAGCAAAACTTAAAACGCTCTCTATATAAGACTTGTAGAACAAAGAAAGAATCTTTTTGTCGACAAAAAATGAGTTAAGCTTCCTCAGAAAATACACACGTTGTTGCCCCTTTTTGACAATGGCGTCAGTGTTAGCATCCCAATTTAGCTTGTGGTCAAAAACAGTTCCCAGATATTTGTATTTCAAAACGTTTTCAACTTCTTCACTATGGATGATGGTATTCTCAGAAGTGTGCTCCGATCTTCTGAAATCAATAGGAAGGTCTTTAGTTTTAGTTTTAGGATTAGTAAGTAATATGTACACGTATGGACAAACATTGGAGACGGGATAGCTCAGTCGTCAGAGCACTCGCTTCCCCCAAGTCAAGTTAAGCAGCATCGAGCGTGGTTACCAATTGGATGGGTGACCTTTTGCGCGCCTTGACTTCAGTGCAGTCCCCCAGTTCACCCAGCTGTAAATGGGTACCTACCCTCTTCAGAGACTGGGAAGGTAAAGCAGCGAGGGAGAGGAGATGGGCACCGCCCTCAATATACTGGCCCCTAGAGAAGCTGAGGTCTCTGATGCCTTGCTCCCCTACGACCACATAGGTTATTGGACACCTTTACCTTTTACCTTATGGACTAAAAGGCCTACATAAGAAAGCATTTGGGAAAAACGAAAGAGGGAAGCAAACACAGACAGATGGATAGATAGTCAGTGAGACATACAGACAAATAGACAGGCAGAGAAAGAGAGGAAGAGGGAGAGAGAATCAGGCAGTCAGGCAGTCAGACACAGACAGACAGACAGACAGACAGACTGATTGATAGGTAGACATACAGACAGACACATAGACGATTACACAGGTAGATAGATAGATAGATAGATAGATAGATAGATAGATAGATAGATAGATAGATAGATAGATAGATAGATAGATAGATAGATAGATAAGATAGAAATATAAACACAGAGAGAGTGAGAAAGACAGAGACAGACAGACAAACACACACAGACACATAGACAGACAATCAGACAGACAGACAGACAGACAGACAGACATGTTACCATGTTCCCTGGCATCCAGGTAAAAACAGACCTCCCGGTCAATTTCAGGAATGTACACGTCACGGGATAGCTGACACCGGCCTGACGTCACCACACCACAGAAGAAACAAGGCACACAGTGAAAACAAGAACAAAAATCAACTGTTATCTTCTCCTCTGGGCTTTTAAGTGTGTGTGTGTGTGTGTGTGTGTGTGTGTGTGTGTGTGTGTGTGTGTGTGTGTGTGTGTGTGTGAAAGATATATATATATATATATATATATATATATATATGGAGAGAGAGAGAGAGACAAGAGAGAGAGAGAGAGAGAGAGGGAGAAAGGGGGGGGGGTGCTGATATTAAACTCCTGGGGAAATAAAGCTGAAGAGAAGGATATAAAGATCTTGGAAAAAATAAAATAATAACAGTAAGGGGGATAAGATATGAAACACCTACATGCTACCTTCCCTCTGGAGTTAACATCAGTGCCGACACTACTCCCCACCAAAAAATGTCCTTCGGATGAGACTATAAACCGAGGCTCCGTGTGCGAACGCACGCAGAACATCTTGCGCGATTTTCGCTTGAGTAGGCTATCGTGTGCCGGTGGGAACGGATGAAAATATTTATAAAACTGCATACACAAAGGGGACATGATATAAATATAAAAATAAAAAAAGAAAAGCACACGAGTGCTTATTCTATTATCCTCGAAATAAAAGATTAAAAGGAAACAAGATGAGCAATCACATTTACAAAACCCCACTATAAAATATAGAAAAAGACAAAGTTATAAAAAAAAAAAAAGACTTGAAAAAAATAGAACAATGAAAAGAACAGGAGAAGGGGAACAACTCCTCTCTTACCTGACAGGATAAAGAACAAATAAAAAAAGACAGGAAAAGGGGGAACAACTCCTCTCTCACCTGACAGGATAAAGAAGAGATAATCCGAAGCGTCACTCTGGCGGAGAATGGTCTTGTTGGGGGGATAATCCTGCGGATCAAACCACCATTTCGTCCGTTAATCCTGTGATTGATTGATTGATTGATTGATTGATTGATTGATTGATTGATTGATTGATGACTCACCCAATTTATCAATCACTCGGTCAGCTTATCAAAATTAATCTGTCAGTCATTCAGTAAGTTGGTGAGTCAGTCGCAACCTGTCAGTTACCCTACCAATCAGTCATTCCTTCATTCTTTCATAGACTCCGT
>CM060348.1:6467684-6470184 GCA_030674155.1 Stramonita haemastoma
AATCATCATCATCATCGTCGTCATCATCATCATCATCGTCACCTCCACCACCATAAACATCATCCACAACAACAATATATCTATAAACTACAATATCAACAACATCAACAACAACAATATCAACAATACTGACAATAACAACAATATCAACAACAATATCAACAATACTAACAACAATATGAACAGTTGCATCAGAACGACAGCAACAATATGAACAACAATAGCAACATAACAATATCAGCAGTTGAATCAACAATAACAACAACACTATCAGCAGTTGCACCACCACCACCACCAACACCAAAACCACCACCAACACCACCAAACCACCAAAACCACCACCACCAAAACCAACACCACCAACACCAACACCACCAACACCAACACCAAAACACCACCAAAACACCAACATCACACACAAACACTCACATCAACAACAACACAAAATGTTCATCCTCACTACCAACCTTCAGCAGTGATGACTACGGACCCGTGAGAGGCGAAGAGGCGTTTGTTGAAGATGGGCACAGGCTCCTTGTCCCTGTTCTCCTCGGCTACCCGTTCCCGCATCTTGCCCAGACCCTCAAAGAACTGCTGAGACTGGGCCGCTGTGGCTACCAGGTTACTCAGGCGTCTGGAGTAAAATAATAGTAATAATAATAATAATAATAATAATAATAATAATAATAATAATAATAATAATAATATAATAATAATAATAATAATAATAATAATAATAATAATAATAATAAAATAATAATAATGATAATGATGATGATGATGATGATGATGATGATAATGATGATGATGATGATGATGATAACAATGAGGAGGAGGAGGAGGAGGAGGATAATAGCCGCTGCTGTAGTCTAGTGGTTAGGGCGTTGGACTCGTAATCTAAAGGTTGCGGGTTCGATCCCAGCTTTCGGCTATGGCGTTGTGCCCTTGGAAAAGGCACTTTACGGCTATTTTCTCACCCCACCCAGGTGTAAAAAGGGGTACCAACCTTGTGTTGGGGGTTAACCCTGCGATAGACTGGCGTCCTATCCAGGGGGGAGTCTTTGACTCTCAGTCGCTTAACGCCACAGAAACCGGGATAAGCACCGGCCTGATGAGCCTTAGGCTCGGGACAGACTTTAACTTTAACTTTTAATCATAATAATGATAATAATGATAATAATAATAATGATAATAATAATAATAATAATAATAATAATAATAATAATAATAATAATAGTGATGATGATGATGATGATGATGATGATGATGATGATGATGATGACGATGACGACGACGACGACGATAACAATAATAATAACAATAATAATAACAACAACAACAACAACAACAACAACAACAACATTATAGCGCTGAATCTTGTAAAACAAACAAATCAAAAACCCTTTTTCGCTCATAGGACAGACAACAACAGTTGCTGTCTGAGGGAACATTCGACGAAGAAGAAGAAGTAAGCTATAAGGATCTAGTGTCTGCTCTCACGGGTGAATATCGGGTGAAATGAGTGAGATAGTGTGAGCATATTCTAGGTGACCCCCATGGGTAGACCCCTTATAAGTTCAGGCTTTTAACCTGTAGTCTTACTGTCTACACTTCGATCTACGAGAGACACGGGTGAAGCAGCTGCCTCTTTCGAAAAAAAAAACAAAAAAAGCTTGTAAAATCTCCTGTTTTATGATTGTGCAATGTAACTTAACACTGCTAGATCTAGTCTGTGATACGTGTATTGTGTTGTCTGTCTCTGTTTTCCCTCCTCGTGCGTAGTCTGTTTAATGCGTTTCGTGCGGTATGGTGGGGGAGGAGGGGGGCGGGGTGTGTGTGTGTGTGTGTGTGTGGTGTGTGTGTGTGTGTGTGTGTGTGTGTGTGTGTGTGTGTGTGTTTCGGGGGTCAGGAGGAGAGTGTGTGTGTGTGCGTGTGTGGGAGGGGGTCTTTTGTGAGTGTGTGTGTGTGTGTGTGTGTGTGTGTGTGTGTGTGTGTGTATGTGTGTCTGTCTGTCTGTCTGTCTGTCTGTCTGTCTGTCTCTGCGCACGCACGTGTGCATGTGTCTCTGTGTGTGTATGTATATGTCTGTGAGTGCGTGTGTGTGTGTCTGTGCGCGCGCACGTGTGTATGTGTCTGTACGTGCGTGCGTGTGTGTGTGTGTGTGTGTGTTTGTGCATGCATCTCTGTGTGTATGTGTGTGTGGTGCGTGCGTGCGTGTGGTGTGTGTGCGCGCGCACGCGCGTGTGTGTGTATGTGTGTGCGTGCGTGCGCGCGCGCGCGAGTGTGTGTGTGTGTGTGTGTGTGTGTGTGTGTGTGTGTGTGTGTGTGTGTGTGTGTGTGGTGTGTGTGTGGACCTACAGAAACACTTCTCCGATCATTAAAAATGTACCCCCGTTACGGCACCTGACATCACAACGCTATAGCAACTATCATCACCACAACAGTACATTACAGTCAACAATGACAGCACCATCACAACACTTTGTCTAAGTGTAGCATT
>CM060348.1:6475184-6477684 GCA_030674155.1 Stramonita haemastoma
AGTCTGTCTTGTAGCAAAATAAACTTGGCTGTTCCCGTCCCTTTGTAAAATATTTTTTCCCAAATTTTAGAAACCAGTAAGGAGAGGGAGGATATCTAAAGCGCCCCATCGATTAGATTTAGATCTGAATGCTTTGGGAAGCTGTACTGATCATAAATAGTTTTCTTTTCTCTTCTTTTTTTCCACCATGATTATGTGCATTGTTGTCCTGATCCAAACGTGTGAAGAAAAACTTGTGAATAACCACCGTTTTCCCTTATCTTTTTCTTTTTTTATTATTATTATTATTATACATGGAATTTGTATAGCGCTATCTCTTGTAAAGACAAATCAAAGCGCTTGCATTTGACCTACAGAGCCACAGATCATGCTGCCACCAGGCGCAAAGATCCCCAACTCCAACTCCCCGATTTTTCTTCAGGGATGGTGTCTAAACACGACACCTGTGTGCATGCTGGTTTGTTATAATTTTGTCATCCGCTCCTACCGGCACACGATGGCCTACTCTTCCGAAAGGTGGAACGGGGGTTTAACGTGTGCGCAAGATGTTCTGCGTGCATTCGCACACGGGGCCTCGGTTTCGAGTCTCATCCGAATGACTTTTTCGTGGAAATAGTTTTTCATTGCTATTATTCTTTTGAAAAAAAACGGGTCTGATGAGGAAAGGCAATGCATACACGATGGGGAAAAAGGGGGAAAAAACGTGGCCTGCATTATGGCAACATAGGCTTTTCTTGGCTGGGAAAGCAGCCTGAAACTCTATACGCTAAGAAGTCTGCTGCGACAATGAATAACACCCCAAATCCCCACTCGTCCAAAACAAAGCAAAACATAACAAAGCAATAACAAAAAAGATTTTTAAAAAAACAGAAAACCTACATAACACAGGAAAAAAAGATTTAATCAAAACATGTACTTAAAACACACTTTTCTTGGCTGAACAAATAACTCAAAACAAGCACCACAAAAAACCACCTCAAAAAAATCAAACCCAAAACAAAAAAATTCAATAAACTAAAACACCGTTTCACACACACACAAAAAACACATTCACACACCACCACACCAAAAGCAGGCTACGACTGAATTTGAACACAACAAAAGTCCCAATGACCATTGATGAAATGAAGATTTTTTCCTCAGTTATGGGACACCTTTACCTTCAAGGAATATAAAAAAAAGCAAGATAAAAAAATCCCCTCTCTATGTTTGACCAGTACTTGAATCACAGATCGACAACCCCTTTGCCCCCCCCCCCCCCCCCCCCCCCCAATCTCAGCACGTCTTCAGACGACTGTTTGAATTGTCGTCTGATAACAGCGTCTTAATACAGGAATCTTCTGCAAACTGACAACGGTTCTGTATAATAGGGGTACGGGTGTATGTGTGTGTGTTTAACGTGTCTCCTGCTAGATTGTGTGTGTGTGTGTGTGTGTGTGTGTGTGTGTGTGTGTGTGGTGTGTGTGTGTGTGTGTGTGTGTGTGTGTGTAGTGTGTGTGTGTGTGTTGTGTGTGTGTGTGTGTGTGTGTGTGTGTGTGTGTGTGTGTGTGTGTGTGTGTGTGAGAGAGAGAGAGAGAGAGAGAGAGAGAGTGTGTGTGTGTGTGTGTGTGTGTGTGTGTGTGTGTGTGTGTGTGTGTGTGTGTGTGTGTGTGTGTGTGTGTAATGTGTGTGTGTGTGTGTGTGTGTGTGTGTGTGTGTGTGTGTGTGTGTGTGTGTGTTTGACTTAGGATTCCTAGTCTTTTGCCTGGTTATTTCTATCACGCCTGATTATTTTAGTTGGCTTTGAAAAAATATTTTTTGAGAATGGTCGGCCAGCTATCTATCTCACACCTCTAATGCTTACTACTTTTATCAGTGTGTGTGGTGGGGGAGGGGGGAGCGAGACAGAGAGAGAGACAGACAGACAGACAGACAGACAGACAGACAGAGAGGGACAGAGAGACAGAGACAGACAGAGAGCGACAGAAAGACAGAGACAGACAGAGAGAACTAGAGACAGACAGAAAGACAGACAGACAAACAGACAGACAGATATACATAGACACAGAATGAGAGAGAGTGATAGTGTGTGTATGTGTGAGAGACAGACAGACAGACAGACAGACAGTCATGGACAAGAGACAGACTGAGTGTCAGAGAGGGAGAAAGAGACATAGGCAAGGAAAGAAAGAGATAAGGTGGGAGAGAGGGGAGAGAGAGAAAGAGAGAGAGAGAGAGAGAGAGAGAGAGAGAGAGACAGACAGACAGACAGACAGACAGACAGACAGACAGCCAGACAGACAGACAGACAAACAGACAAACAGACAAACAGACAGACAGACAGACAGAGACAAAGACAAAGACAAGAGACGGAAAGATTGAACCACTGAATGAAGCGTATTGCTGATAAGCTATACAGCCAATTCAGCAGGGGACACAATCTACTCACAAAAAAACCAACGCAATACTATGATACCATTGACAAAGTAATTCTGGCAACATCTTCCTTTGTTGCTGTTGT
>CM060348.1:6482684-6485184 GCA_030674155.1 Stramonita haemastoma
AGGCTAAGGTTAATAAACAGCATTGAGCGTGATTACCGAGTTGGATGGGTGACCGTTTGTGCGTCTTGGTTTTAGCACAGTCCCCCCCCCCCCCCAGTTTACCCGGCTGTCAATGGGTACCTGCCCTCTTTAGGGTCAGGGAAGGTACAGCAGCGATGGAGAGGAGATGGGCGCCGCCCTCATTATGCTGGCCCCTAGAGAAGCTGAGGTCTATGATGCCTCGCTTCCTTAAGCTCACATGGGTTATGGGACACCTTTACCTTTTTTTCATCATCATCATCATCATCATCATCATCATCATCATCATCATCATCATCATCCATTCATTCATTCATTCATTCATTCATTCATTCATTCATTTCTTCATTATCATTATTTTCAATATCAATGTTGTTATAACTATTAATGTTTTTATGGCTACTACTCTCGCTGTTATTGTCATTATTTTCATTATCATAGACATCACTGTTATTGTTGTTGCTGTTCTTGTTGTTATAATCATCATTACTACTGTTAATATTACCAATCTTCTTCTTCTTATCATCATCATCAGCAGCAGCAGCAGCAGCAGCAGCAGCAGCAGCAGCAGCAGCAGCAGCAGCAGCAGCAGCAGCAACAGCAGCAGTAGTAGTGGTAGTAGTATTATCATCATCCTCATCCTCATCATCATAATAGTGGTTGTGTTTGGTATCATCATCATCATCATCATCATCATTACTATTGTTAATACTATCACTGTGATTGCTATCATCACCATAATAGTGGTTGTTTTTTATTACTATTCTTATCATTATTATTTCTGTTGTTGTCATTGTCACAAGAATAATGGAATAAGCACTTCTGTTCTTTACATCCAGTCCCCGCATATATGCAGTTTTCTCAATCTTGTCATCCGTTCCCACCGGCACACAATGGATTACTCTTTCCAAAAGCAGAACGAGTTTTAGCATGTGCGCAACATGTTCTGCGTGCATACGCACACGGGACCTCGGTTTATAGTCTCTGAAGGACTTTTGGGAGAGTGGAGTCAGCACTTATTTCTCCAGAGGAAAAAATTCTCTTGAACGAGATTCGAACCCGCGTCAGTAGATCACGAGTGCATCACTCTGACCGCCAGACTATCCCGAAAAGCCGAACGGGTTTTAACGTGTGCACAAAATGTTCTGCATGCGTTCACACACGGGATCTCGGTTTATAGTATCGCCCGGATAACTTTTTGAGGGGATGTGGAGTCGGCACTGATGTTAACTCCAGAGGAAAAATCCTCTTGAATGAGATTCGAACCCGGGTCAGCAGATCACGAGCACATCAGTCTATCCCAGTCCCCCTTACAAGTACAGGAGAAGACGGGGCAATGCGCAAAGCCACCGGGTAAAGGAACACAGAGGAGAAAAAATACAATAAACATAAGGAGAACAGCCTAACTAAAGCTTGGTTTCCACTGTCACCAGGACTCACACTGGCAAATGACCCCTTTGCTCACTCTCTCGTGGCCACAACACATAACTGACATCAGAGTATTGTATCGCATTATCTACCCCACCTTCTATCGTGGCAAAAATTTCTCTGAGTATAAAAAAACAAACGAACTGCTGTCCTCTAAGGAAAGAGCATGTCGCCACAAGAACAGCGTCGCCATTTTTTTCTCCCCTCTCCCTTTGTATATCATTTCCTCATGATAATGGCCTTCTGGCTATGAAGTTTTGTGACAAGGATATCTCTACTTGTTGTTGTGGGTTCTTTTCCGTGCGTTAGCTATGTATTGTGTAAGGGGGTCCCAGTTTATTATCGTCTTATCCGAACTACCAGCATCCCGATCCCCACTCGAGGTCTATAAGACTATGAACCGAGGCCGCGTGTGCGAATGCACGAAAAACATCTTGCGCACACGTTAAATCTTGCTCCGCTTTTCAAGTCAAGTCAAAAACACTATCGTAAGAGTAGGCTATTGTGTGCCGGTAGGAACAGATGACAAGATTTACAAAACTGCACACACACGGGGACTGGATGTAAAAAAAAAAAGCACATGTGTGCTTATTCCATTATCCTCGATATTAAAAAATAATTTATTTTTTTTTAAATAAATAAAATACTAGTGAAAGAGAGAGAATTCTGGGTTAAAAAGGTGTAGGGTTTTCGCTTTCTAAGATGGGAGTTTTACGTACAGACAATGGAAGAATCTGGTGTATTGTTCTTCAGTGCGGCGCCCCAGCGATTCCCTGCTAGGTTAAGAGAGAGAAGGAAGAGGAGGAGGGGAAGACAAAAGAAGTAGCGGTTATAAGTAGTAGTAGTAGTAGTAGTAGTAGTAGTAGTAGTAGTAGTGTAGTAGTAGCAGCAGCAGCAGCAGCAGCAGCAGCAGCAGCAGCAGTAGCAGAAGCAGAAGCAGCAGCAGCAGTGGAGGAGGAAGATTTTATTTATTTATTTATTATTATTTATTTATTCATTTATTTTACTCTTTTATATCGAGAATAATGGAAGAAGAAGGACGACAACAACAACA
>CM060348.1:6525184-6530184 GCA_030674155.1 Stramonita haemastoma
GCCTGGGTCGATCAACGTACAGATAAACACAATTTCGTCTGCTGTTTTACCACTTCCACTACCTACACAAAAACCATACAGGCTCAAGCTCAAAAACTTTTCAGTGACAAACGTATCCCGACTGTGCCTCTGCGCTATGCATTATTTGCCTGTACACTAGATCTAAATGAAATGCGTAACAGTTCGACCAATAACACAACTCGTAGATCTAGATCTAAACATTTTCTACAAAATCGTTTCAAAATATGTGGCTTTTTCTGAAAATACCTGCCAGAAAGATGTCACGCTAACAGCACATGAAATTATCAAACCTGACAGGGTGAGGTCGAGATCTAATTCGACTGGAAAAGACTATAGTGTTGCCGTCTGCATGAAAGTGGCGTATGGAGAGTTATCTTCCCAAGCTCTTGTCGAATGGTTTGAGTTTGCCAGGATTATAGGAGTCTCGGTTGTCCATGTGTACTATCACATCATCAGCGAGGCGACCATGACAGTGTTTAAATATTACGAGGACATTGGATTTGCTGTTCTGTCGCCTGTTACTCCGGCCGTTTTGAAAGGTAAGTTTGGATAATGTAGAGAATTTTTTTTTTATTTGATCATTTAGAGATTTATACAAATGCTGTCGAAGAGAGAAAACTGAAGGCATTATTTTTTAGGATAATATCAAATGCTTTCGTGACAAAATTCAGCAAGGATGTTAAATGCTTATGTGGTGGATAAATTTCAAATACCCATATCATACTTGAATGTAAGAACTTAAAACATAATCTCCCTGCCTTTTCTGAGAATGCCATTGACGAAGTTTTGAACAATGTAAATCTAACTTTTGACATTGCTAAAGGCTTGTTGTTAAGTCCTATAGGGCATTTATTGTAGTTCTTGTAGTTCTTTTGGGATTTTTAAATATTCAATATTTTTCTTGATCTGTTAATGTTAAGAATACCTTTTCTCATTTTGTCATTTCCTGCAGTCTTTCATTTTAAGTTGTAGGCTAATAACTTTTGATAGAATTGTCAGATTTTCAATCTGGTTTTATTTTTTTATTCTATAGCCATTTTATTGCAGATTAATAAGATGTCAACAACTAAAAATTGACCTTAGGTGCAATGCGACTCCTTATGTGGTGGAGCATCACATTTGCTTTTGTTTGTTTCTATGTGGCTACCATCAGGGCACCCTCCCAGAGGGTTCCAGCGGCCCAGACTGGAGAAACAGTCGTGGATGGACG
Source organism: Stramonita haemastoma (assembly GCA_030674155.1). Lineage (NCBI taxonomy): Eukaryota > Metazoa > Mollusca > Gastropoda > Neogastropoda > Muricidae > Stramonita > Stramonita haemastoma. The sequence goes on from CM060348.1 coordinate 6,526,416, forward strand.
GGGTGGTGGCCTGTAACGACTGTCTTCATCGTCTGCATCGTTATCCCTTCATCGCCATCCTGGATTTCGATGAGTTGCTGGTGCCTCTACCTCCTTACCGCACCCTGTCTGATGTTTTGGAGGTCTGTGTGTGGTGGGTGGTGGGGGGGGAGGTGGGGAGGGGCTGGGGGGAGGGGGGGGTGATGGGGGGGGGTAGAGGGAGGGTAGAGGGGGGGGGTAGTGTGTGTGTGTTCTTTTGTCTTGTGTATGTGTGAGGGGGGGGGAGGCAGGGGGAGTTGTGTTCTTTGTGTTGTTGTGGTGGTGTGTGTGTGTGTGTGTGTGTGTGTGTGTGTGTGTGTGTGTGTGTGTGTGTGTGTTGTGTTGTTGTTGTTGTTTTTGTTGTTGTTTTTTGTTGTTGTTTTTGTTGTTGTTTTTGTTGTTGTTGTTGTTATCAAGTTATAAACTAGGCACAGCAGGTAAACTTCTTCAATTATTTTATAATTTTTTGTTTTCCTAATAATTGTTCACAATTCATTCCCTATACTATGATCATATTATCAAAAAACAGGCGAGCTGATAGCACATCCCTAACGTCCAACACTAGCTGTAGTTCATCTAAAAACCTAATCCAGAGATAAACTAGGCACACAGTAGGTAAACAATCCATTATTTTATAACTTTTTGTTTTCCCAATAAATTTTCACAACTTATTCCCTATACTATGATCATATTATCAAAAACAGGCCACACTGAGAGCACATCCCCAATCTCCAACACTAGCTGTAGTTCACCGAAAAACCTGTATCAGTATTAAACTAGGCACAGCAGGTAAACTTTTTCCATTATTTCGTAACTTTTCTTTCCTTTTTTTAAAAAATGTTATTTATTCTTTTATATCAAGGATAATGGAATAAGCATTCGTGTGCTTTTTTTTTTTTTTTTTTTACATCCAGCCCTGTGTGTATACATTTTTGTGAATCTTGTCATCTGTTCCCACCGGCACACAATGGCCTTCTCTTACGAAAAGCGGAACAGGATTTAACATGTGCATAGCAAGATATCCTGCGTGCGTTCGCACATGGGCCTCGGTTTATAGTCTCATCGGAAGGACTTTTGGGGAGAGTGGAGTCAGCACTGATGTTAACTCCAGGGGAAAAATCCCCTCGACTGGGAATCGAACCCAGGTCATCAAATTGCGTGGAACTGGGGGTTGTCAAATTGCGAGGCAATGTTCTGACCACTAGGCTATCCCGCCCCCCTCCTAATAATGTTCACAACTCATTCCCTATACTATGATCATAATTATCATCAAAAACAGGCAACACTGAGAGCACATCCCCAATGTCCGTGGGTGTGTGTACTTTGACTTCCTAAAACTATAAATTGTTATTGATTGCTTCTGTGTTGTATAAGTCGATTGCAAGCACTTTGATTTGCTTTTACAAGATATAGCGCTATATCAATTCCATGGATGATGATGATGATGATGATGACGATGATTATTATTATTATAAAACTAGGCACACAGTAGGTAAACTTGATCCATTATTTCGTAACTTTTTTTCCCAATAATGTTCACAACTCATTCCCTTTACTATGATCATAATTATCATCAAAAACAGGCGACCCTGACAGCACATCCCCATGTCGGATCTTTGTACATCGATTCCTATATCGTCGTTCTTGATTGGCTAGCCACCGACAACGTCACTTCCGTTTCCTTTCTGCGCCACCTGGACAGAACTGTCAGCAACAGGTTAGACAACTCCGGCTCCGGGAAGAGTTCCCCTAAAGTGATCGTTCTTCCCGAGAGAGTAACGGCGGTGTCTACGCATGATTTTTCTCCGAGGGGAAATTATACGGGGTAGGTTTGATTGTGGGCATGGTTGGTAGGGGCGTGTGTGTGTGTGTATGTGTGTGTGTGTGTGTGTGTGTGTGTGTGTGTGTGTGTGTGTGTGTGTGTGTGTGTGCCTGCCCTAGACAGTGCTAGACTTACACATACACACACCTGAGATACACACACACAAGCAGGCGCGCGTGTGCATACACATGCACGCACGTGCGCACGCATGCACACACACACACACAGTTATTTTGCATTACAAAATCTTCTTCTTCTATCCCATAGTCTATTTAGACCGTAGGGGCGCCACGGAAGACCTCGCAACCAGCTCTCTCCATTTCCCTCTGTCCTCGACCTTTCTCAGGTGTCACTCAGCCTGAGGCCCGTCCACTCTCGGATGCTGTCCTTCCATCTCTTTCTCTGCCTGCCTCTCCTTCTCCCGCCTTGCACTGTTCCTTGCAGAATCGTCTTGGCAAGCCCTGTTGATCTTGCGATGTGCCCATACCACTTCAGTTTGCGTTTTTTGACTGTGGTCAAGAGATCTTCAAAGGGCCCGATGGCTTGACCGATTCTGATTTAGAATTACAATCACAATCAGAATCACAAAATGAATTTACATAAACCTTGTTCTAGCAACCACAGTACGGTTTTGTTTTATTTTTTGTCCAAATCTGTGAAGTTTTTCGCTCGTATCTTTTCCGTGTATCAAAACACTCGGGCTCACAATTTACAAACTTTCCTAAAGTTTTTTTCTTTTTAGTTGCACAAAACATTCCGGAAAACTTCACGAGCGAAATAAACATACACAAGCTAGAGGTAAAGAAATTCCTTATTTAACAAAACTATTATCCCATCACCAATGCATGTATCCTTAAGCAAAAAATGCCATTCCGAGCAATCATAGCAATCTTTGGGCTAGAAAATCAAAATCTGTCTGTGTGTGCCAACCGCCATCACTGTCACTATACAGGTTACACTCCTGTATTAGCTTGTGGGTAATGTAGTATCTTGTATAGATAGAATGCCAGTGGGAAAAGTTTTTGTTGATTTTCACAGATTTTTTTTAAAGTATGAACAAAATGCACTGTACAATTGTTTTGGGAGGGATTGAGGACATAGAGCAATACCAGGTAGTCACGAGAAAGTTGGTAATGATCATCAAATTGAGGATTGCTTGTGATCTTACAGCGTTGACCCCGCCCATGCATATTGGGGTTAGGAAGCTAGCAGAGCGCTGGCTCTCCCCCAGCCAATGTTTAGCAGCACCAAGCGTGGTTACCAGTTGGATGGGTGACCGTTTGCGCGCCTTGGCTTCAGTACAGACCCCCCCAGTCCACCCAGCTGTAAATGGGTACCTGCCCTCTTTAGGGTCAGGGAAGGTAAAGCAGCGAGGGAGAGGACCCTCAATATGCTGGCCCCTGGAGAAAGCTGAGACCTCTGACGCCTCGCTCCCCTACGACCACATAGGTTATGGGACACCTTTACCTTTACTTTTTGCCTTTACGCTAGCAGACAGCAAAGGACTGAAGAGGTACAGTGTTTGCTGAAAAAAAAAAAGAATAAAGTTAAAACGTACCAAATTTGTGCAGAATCACACAAGTTTTGAGTCAAGGACTAATCTCTCTCAAACAGTATAGTAGCTTTTTTTTTTAATTATTTCTGTGGATGTCTTAATAGGGGCAGTGCCAATGCAAAAGAGTGACACAAAATATGAACATAGAATATAAAAAAATTCGTCAATAAATAAATTATATCGGCCGGGACTCAAATAGAACTTCAACAACAACAACAACGTCAAAACTGATACCGGTCTGTAAGCCTAACCATACCATTTTTTTTAATTTTCTTTCTTTTTTTTACCACTACCATTTCTTTCATTTCTCCTTCTTTACCCCCTGCCCCCCTTCCCCCCCCCCCCCCCCCTGCCCCTCCAACCCCCACCCCCCA
>CM060348.1:6532684-6535184 GCA_030674155.1 Stramonita haemastoma
GGGGTTTGAAAGTGGAAACACACGTCATAGAATTAACTAACTGCATCTGCATCAAATTAGGGTGAGGGCGTGTTATGTGTATGAGAGAGAGGATGTTTTTGTCTCAATTAAGGTGTCATTTTGAAGGCGGGGAAAGTGGAGAAATGGAGATGAACAAAGAGACACAAGGAAAATATGAACAACTGAATTTGTTGGTCTCTAGTTGGGGGGGTGGGGTCATCATAATTATAATCTAGATCATTTTGGGGGTAGAACACATGTATCCATCAAACATACACCAAAAATTAGAAGCAGAAATAAAGAAAAATTATAAGAAGGGGGGGGGGGGGGGGGAAGGAGATTGCAGTTGGCTGCATGTGCATAAATATAGAATCTTACAGACACATTATGATTATACGCTAGGGGGCCTAATCAGGCTAATGCGAACCAGAGATAACGATTTTGAGTGTTGTGGAATATCTTTGTTGTGGTAGGCCTAGAGCACAGCTTGCAAAAATGAAAATATTTAATGCTATTGCAGATCTAGATCTAGACTATAGCCTTCTAGGCAGACCCTTATGCTTTACCAGAGCAACGATACAAGCAAGGATAGTTGAAGTTGGTTTTATTCCCCGGTTTTGATATGTGTATAGTTGCTCAGTTTTTAAGCTGAGTTAAAAATTTCACGAGGTGACAGCCCCGATATGGCCTATGCTGGCTTATGCAGACAATATGACCTGTGTAGTCGGTAGGACTCTAAACGACATGAATGAATTGAATTGGAGATCTAAAGCAAGCTTTGTGCAGCCAGCTTTTTTTTTTTTACAACACGAGTTAGGCTATGTGGGCTACGAAAAAGAGTTGTGCTTGCTGTGAAAAGAGTCTGTTGTTGATCTAGTCATAGTGAAGTCATGGCAGACGGCGTTACTGGAATGGGTGCGAAGAAAGGGAAATCATAGCGGCATAGATCTGCACGGTAATTTATAGGTTTTCTGCGCACGTAGGCTACAGCTACCTCTGTGTGTGTGTGTGTGTGTGTGTGTGTGTGTGTGCGAGAGAGAGAGAGAGAGAGAGAGAGAGAGAGAGAGAGAGAGAGAGAGAGGAGAGAGAGAGAGAGAGGCCTGAAGAACTTACTATTTTCTGTGTGTGGTTAGCTTACACTACAGTTGACAGGTCTGTTGTTATTATTGTTTTCATTATGGTTTTTTGCTATCTCATCTAATGTGACAGTTCTACCTGTCGAAGGTAAAGGTCTACATGGTAGATAAGAGGGACTAGATTACCTGTTGATTACAGTGTTGAGTACAGTGCTCTCGTGATCTGCTGACCCCGGTTCGAATCCCGATCAAGGGGATTTTTCCCCCCTGGAGTTTTAACATCAGTGCTGACGCCACTCCCCCCAAAAGTCTTCAGGATGAGACTATAAACCGATGCCCTGTGTGTGAACGCATGTAGAACACCTTGTGAACTTGTTAAAACCTGTTTTGTTTTTCTCACTCACACACACACACACACACACACACACACACACACACACACACACACACACACACACACACACACACACACACACACACACACACACACTTTCGTAGCCTTCCAAAGTGTGCCGGTGGGAATGGATGACAATTTTTTTAAAACTGCATATGCATTGGGACTGGATGTGGAAAAGCACATGAGTGCTTATTTCAATATCCTTTTTATAAACTTTTGAAGAAACATCTAATGGACATATTGTAAGACCACTTCTTTATGCTCAAAATGAGTTTATTACTTTATAAGGTTTGCTCTGTAAATTGTTATTCTAACCCTTGTTATTTTGTTTTAAGTATTTCATATTACCTGTCTGCCAGAATTGTGCTTATATGTGGGTGTATATGTTTTGTTCTATTGTATCATTATTGTCTACATTTTAAAAAATTGTTTTCCACTTTTATTTATGTTAATTTTTTAAATGTTGGTTAACATTGTGTTGTGTTTGCTTTTATAAATCAATTTTCTTGACTCTTTTTTGTTTGTTTGGGATATAAAAAAAACTTGTGTAAACTTCATCTTTTGCCCTAAGTAAGATCATTCTGAAAGGACTTGACTTCGGATGAGACTATAAACCGAGGCCCCTGTATTCACACGCAGAATGTCTTGTATACACATTCAGACCTGTTCAGCTTTTCGGAAGAGTGGGCCGTCGTGTGCCAGTGAGAATGGATGACAAAATTTACAAAACTGCATGCACACAGGGACTAGATGCAAAAAAGCATACGAGTGCTTAAAATCCATTATCTTCTATGTAAAAAAAATGAATTAAAAAAATGAATAAGTACACACACGCACGCACGCACGCACACGCGCGTGCGCGCGCACACACACACACACACACACCACACACACACACACACACACACACACACACACACACACACAACACGCACAGATAGATCGACAGAGAAAGAGAGAGAGAGAGAGAGAGAGAGGTGTGCGCGCCTCTGTGTGTGTGTGTGTGTGTGTGTGTGTGTGTGTGTGT
>CM060348.1:6545184-6577684 GCA_030674155.1 Stramonita haemastoma
TTGTTGTTGATGTCGTTGTTGATGCTGTTGGTGGTGATGATTTAAAATTTTTACAAGGTGACAGCCCCTATATGGCCTCTGCGGTCAGCGGGGCTATAAACAACAAGATTGGATTGGTTGGTTGTTGGTTGGTGGTGTTCTTGTTAGCCTTGTTGTTGTTGTATTTTTTCTCTCCTGTTATGGAGAATATAGATTGCTTTTTTCTATTATTGTTAGTTTTATTTTTACCATTATTAGAGAATGATGATGATGATGATGATGATGATGATGATGATGATACTAGAAATAATAATGATAATGATAACAACAACAACATATGGAATATTCACTGTGCTGAATCCTGTAAAGCAAACAAATCAAAGCACTTGATATAGAGTGTATGACCAGTACCATACCTGTCTGTCTATGTTTGTTTTTTGTGCAGGTGCCATCCCTGAGTGTGGGGGACATGGTTCGAATCTGCGCAGACAAGGACCAGGTGAAGCTGCTGAACAGACGTGTGTCGTGGAAACCAGAAATGGAAAAGGTAAAAAAAATTTTAAAAAATTTAATGAGAAAAGACATGGAAAATGTAAATTAAGAAAAAAATCCATCAAAGAAAAGAAATGGAAAATGTAATTTGTTTTTAATTAGAAAAAAAGAGAAAAATGTATAGCTGTTACCTTGACACTGAGATCATATGAGGTGGAAATTATACAATTATATATATATATATTATATATATATATATATATATATATATATATATATATTTATATATATTATATATATATAATATATTCTGTGTGTGTGTGTGTGGAGGTTATGGGTGTGTGTGTGTGTGTGTTTGTTTTTCATTTAATGTCTGTTCACTCTAGGTGATATTAGACTTCAAAAAAATATTTTAAAAATAAATTAAAAATAAATAAAATGAAATTAAAAAAATAAAAAGTATCTAAAACAAGTCCAACAATTAAATTCAAAAGAAAACCTATAACAGAACATTAATACCAGATCAAGAAATAACTTAAGCAATATCAACAATTTATGGTCTATGAGTGAGTAAACCCACAGATTTTATATATATATATATATATATATATATATATATATATATATATATATATATATATATATATATATATTATATATATATATATGTGTGTGTATGTAAAATAACCACACAGGTTTTGAAACAATACCCATGAAAAATGAATGAGGGTGGGGGTCTCAGTTCAAAGTAAAAAAGCTTTATAACTATGTTCTTATAATAACAATCACCTTTAAGCTGATACATACTGCAAGTGTCATACTCTACACACAATACATCATTTTCTCCATTTCTCTCAGATGCTGGGAAAAGTGGGCCAGGTGACGAAGATCGATTCTGACGGGGATGTGGTCGTGTCCTTCGGGTCTGTGGCGGCCATGTTTTCTCCCGGATGCTGCATTCCGGTGTCTGCCGGAATGTCCTTCGATTCCGTCTCCAGCAGTGGGGATGGGGGGAGTGGGGCGGGGTCCGCTAGCTCCTCCAGTTCTTCTTCTGATGATTCCAATGATTATGGGGGTACGTGTGTTTATGTGTGTGTGGGAGGGGTGAAGGTTGGGGGAAGGGGGAGTGTTTGTGTGTGAGTGTGTGTATGGGGGTGGGGCGGGGTCCGCTAGCTCCTCCAGTTCCTCTTCTGATGATTCCAACGATTATGGGGGTATGAGTGTGTGTGTGTGTGGAGGTGTGGGAGGTGTTGGGGGTGGGTGGGAGGGGGGGGATGTGGGGGGGATGTGTGTGAGGGGGGGGGGGGGTAGGGGGTGGTATGGGGGGAGGGGGGGGGGGTGTGTGTGTGTTGGGCGGGGGGGTTGAGTGGGGGGGGATATGGGTGTGTGTTGTGGGGGTGGGGGGGAAGGTGGGGGGTGGGTAGGTGGGAGTGAGGGTGGGGGGAGAGGGCGAGTGTGGGTGTGTGTATGGGGGGGGGAGGGGGGGGGGGTTGTGTTTTTTCCAGTTCCTCTTCTGATGATTCCAATGATTATGGGGGTATGTATGTGTGGGGGGGGGGAGGGGGGTGTTGGGGGTGGTGGTGTTGGGGGGGGGAGGGGGTGAGTGGGGGGAGGGGGGTGTGTGTGTTTTTCCAGTGCCTCTTCTGATGATTTCAACGATTATGGGTGTGTGTGTGTGTGTGTGTGTGTGGGAGGGGGGGCAAGGCAAAGCAAGGCAAATGTGTGTGTGTTGGGGGTGGAGGGGGAGTATGGGTGGGGTGTGTGTGTGTATGGGGGGGGGGTGGTAGGGAGTTGTGTGTTTTTCCAGTGCCTCTTCTGATGATTCCAATGATTATGGGGGTATGTGTGTGTGGGTGTGGGAGGGGTGGAGGGGGTGAGTGTGGGGGAGGGGGGGGATGTGGGTGGGGGGGTGAGTGTGGGGAGGTGAGTGTGTGTGTATGTGGGGGGGGGGGGGGGGCGGTAGGGATTGTGTGTGGAGGGTGTGGGTGGGTGGGTATGTGTGTGGAAGGGGGTGTTTTTGTGTGTGCTTGTGTGTTTATTTGTTCTGTTTTTTATTTTATTTGTTTTATTCCTTTAAATTGTGGATAATGGAATAAGTACTAACTCGCAGAATGGTTTGGGGTTTTTTTTTGTTTTTTTTTTTTCTCCACTTTCAGAGCTTCATCAACACTGATGAAATTCATCGCTCAAATGGCCGGCATACCCCTCAAAGTTCCTGGGGGTAGCGGTGGTGGCAGTGGCGGCGGTGGTGGTGGTGGTGGGGGTGGTGGTGGTGGGGGTGATGCCATGGGACGCCTTCTCCGAGCCATTGCCAGGGGTGATCTGCCTTCTGTCAGAACTATCTGCCAGGAAAACAAACAACTGGTGTGTGTGTGTGTTGTGTGTGTTGTGTTGTGTGTGGGGGGTTGTTGTGAGTGGGTGAGTGGGGGGGTTGTTGTGGGTGGGTGAGTGTGTTGTGTGTGTGTGGGGGTGTTATGGATGAGTGTAAGTGAGTGTGTGTGTGGGTGTGAGTGTGTGGGGGGGGGGGGGGGGGGATGGGGGGGAGGTGCATGTGTGTGATTCAAGATTCACAATATTTTATTGCCATTTAAGTGTGTGGTGTGGGGGGAGGGAGGTGTAGTATGTGTGTGTGTGTGTGTGTGTGTGTGTGTGTGTGTGTGTGTGTGTGTGTGTGTGTGCGTGCGTGCGTGCGTGCGTGCGTGCGTGCGTGCGTGCGTGCGTGCGTGTGTAGTCGGGGGGGGGGGGGGGGGAGGGATCAATGGACTGATGGTGATTGTGATGATGATGATGGTAATAATGATGAGGATGATAATGATGATAGTAATAATGAAGGTGGTAATAATGATGGTGATAATCATAATGGTAATAATGGTAATGGAGGTGGTAATGTTGATGGTGGTAATAATAATGAGGATGATAATGATGGTGGTAATAATGATAAGATGATGGTAATAATGATGATGATGATGATGATGATGATGATGGTGGAGATAATTATAATGGTAATAATGAATATGGTGATGATGATGATAATAATGATGATGGTAATAATGATGATGATGATGGTAATAATGATCATGATGCTGCTGCTGATGATGATAATTATAATGGTAATAATGACAATGATTATAGTGGTAATGGTGATGATGGTAATAATGATGAAAATGATAATAATGATGACCATCATGATGATAATAATGACAGTAATAATAAAAATAACAATGATGATAAAAATCATCATAACCACAACAACAACAATGAAAACAACAACAAAAACTCACCCACCCACAAAATCCCCAACCAACTAACCACAGCAGTAAAGTGTATGGGATATATATATATGATTGTTTTGTCAGGTGAACAGTGTGTACAAGGGCCTGACTCCACTAATCATGGCGGCCCATGAGGGGCAGAAGGATGTGTGTGCCTGTCTCCTCGCCCAGGGGGCCGATGTTAACAAAGCAGGGGAGAAAGGAAACACGCCCCTAGGGGCCGCTTTGGAAGGGTATGTTTGTACTGTGTGTGTGATGTTGGGGGTGGGGGGGGGGGGGGGGGGGTAGGGGAGGTGGGTGGGAGGTGGGGGGGGGAGGTTGGAGGATGTGTGTGTGTGTGTGTGTGTGTGTGTGTGTGTTAGAATGAATGAATAGGTGGGTGTGCCTATCCATTTCTCTGGCTTTTCTGTATGTATGTCAACACGCCTCTAGGGGCTGTTTTGGAGGGGTATGTGTGTGGGGGTGGGGGGTGTGTGTGGGGGGTGATGGCGGGGGGTTGTGGGGGGGTGTGCCTGTCTGCTGGCCCAGGGGGCAGATGTTAACAAAGCAGGGGACAAGGGAAACACGCCTCTAGGGGCTGCTTTGGAGGGGTATGTGTGTGGGTGGGTGGGGGGTGGGTGTGTGTGTGTGTGTGTGGGGGGGGTGAGTGGAGGGTGTGGGTGTGTGTGCGGGTGTATGTGTGATGTGGTGTGGACAGGATGGAAACATATGTGTGTGTGCGTGCATATACTCATACACATTGCAAATTGTATACATGCCTATATGCACACACATAATTATGTATGCATGCAGTCATGCGAAAAAGACAGCACACACTTGTCTGTGTGCATAACACACACACACACACACACACACACACACACACACACACACACACACACACACACACACACACACACGCACACACACATAACTCTTTAATGTTCTTCTTTTCACTAACTTTTCCGTCATTGCTGTTCACAAACAGAAAAAAGGAGCATATCGCCATCTTCCTGTTGGAAAAGGGAGCGAACCCCAATGTGCGGAACGACAAGAACCGTAACCCTGTCCACCTGGCGGCTTACAGCAACATGGCAGAGGTTCTGAAACTGTTGATACAGAAGGGAGCTGATGTCAATGCTAAGGTAGCGACTTGTCTGTCTGTCTATCTGTCTGTGGTCATTTACTTAATTTTTTTATCTATTTATTTATTTATTTATTTATTTATTCATTCCTTTATGACAAGGATAATGGAATAAGCACTCATGAGCTTTTTTACATCCAGTCCCTGTTTGTATGCAGTTTTGTAAATCTTGTCATCTGTTCCTGCCGGCACACGATGGCCAACTCTTACGAAAAGCGAAACAGGATTTAATGGGCCCCACGTACGAAACACACGCAGAACATCTTGTGCTCTAGTTAAAACCTGTTCAGGAAAAAAACTCAAGTTAAAACTCGTTCAGTACCATTATGTGCTGGCAGGAATGGATTGACAAATTGACAAAACTGCATACACAGGGGGACTGGATGTAAAAAAAAAAAAAAAGAAAAAGCACATGCGTTCTTATTCCATTATCCTTATAATAAAAGAAAAAATACCCCACCATAAAAAAAATTCAAATTTTTGCCCAATTTCCCAAACAGCAGCCTGTCTCCTCAGCCGTTTTGGAGGTCATCATCGTCAAACACCATAATATGCCTGTCAGTATTGTAATTGCCCTTCACAAATGATTAAAGTGTTTTGGACTTGACTTTGACTGGACTTGACTTGGACTGGACTTGGACTGGACTGGACTGGACTGGACTTGTCTTGGACTTGACTCGACTTGACTTGAACTTGACTTGGACTTGACTTGACTGGACTGGACTTGTACTTGGACTGGACTTGTACTTGCCTTGACTGGACTTGTACTTGGACTCGACTCGACTTGACTCGACTTGTACTTGGACTGGGCTGTACTTGGACTTGACTTGGACTTGACTTGACTTGACTTGTGTTGGTGTTACAGGATCAGTACGGTGACACGCCGCTGCACGACGCCATAGAACGTCAGAACACAGAGGCGGTGGACATGCTGATCAGGGCGAAGAACATCGACCTGCTGGCCCAGAACAAGAAAGGATTCAACATGCTGCAACAGGCCGCGCTGAAGGGAAATGCGCAGTGAGTAGCAGGTTTTTGGTGTGTATATGTATATGCATGTATGTATGTATGTGTGTGTGCTTGTATGCAGGTATGCAGGCATGCATGCACGCACACACACTCACACACATCAGAACCATTTCACACATTCTTGTAGTAACACATCACACACATATATTATGTTGATCAGTGCCACTTAACACATTCTTGTAACTAACACATCACACACATATATTGATCAGTGCCACATATCACATTCTTGTAACTAACACATCACACACATATACCATGTTGATCAGTGCCACTTAACACATTCTTGTAACTAACACATCACACACATATACCATGTTGATTAGTGCCATTTAACACATTCTTGTAACTAACACATCACACACACATACCATGTTGATTAGTGCCATTTAACACATTCTTGTAACTAACACATCACACACACACACACACATATTATGTTGATCAGTGCCACTGAACACATTCTTGTAACTAACACATCACACACATATACCATGTTGATCAGTGCCACTTAACACATTCTTGTAACTAACACATCACACTCATACGTTCATAATGCCATCATACATACACACATCACACACATATATTACGTCTATCATTGCAATTGAATGTATTCTCGCACTAACTCATCACACTCATAGGTTCATAATGCCATCATACATACACACATCACACACATATATTACGTCTATCATTGCAGTTGAATGTATTCTCGCACTAACACATCACACACAGATATTATGTTGATCAGTGCCATTGAACGCATTCTCATACTAACACACAACACAAATATATTACCTCAGTCATTGCAATTGACCGCATTCTGGTACTAACACACACTACACACATATATTATGTTGATCATTGCCATTTAACACATTCATGTACTAACACACTACACATATACATGTATTATGTTGATCAGTGCCATAGAACGCATTCTGGCGCGTGATGCGGGCCATGTGGACAAACTGCTGGACGGTCATTTCTCTGCTCTGCACATCGCCGCCAACAATGACCATGTGGACTGTGTGAAGCTGCTGGTCAGAAATGTAGGTCAAGGTCTTTTTTGTTGGGTTTGTGTGTGTGGGTGGGTTTTTTTTTTGGGGGGGGGGGCCTTTTGGTGGGATATTTTTTTTTGGTGGGGGATTTTTGTTGTTTTTGGGGGTGAGGGGTTGTGGGGGTTTTTTTGGGGGGTGGGGGTTGATTTCTGGGTGGGCTTTTTATGGGTTTTTTTTTGCTTTTTTTCTTTGCTTTTTGGCTTGTGTTGTTTTTTTCTTTTGTATTTGTGGATCTTTTTTTTTTAGTTCTGGTTTTTTTTGTTTGTTTTTGTAGAGGAGGGGAGTTGTTGTGTTGCTTTTTTTTCTTTTTGTGGGTTTGCTTTTGCTTTTCGCGGGGTGGGGTGGGGGTGGGTATGGGGGAGGGGGGTTGTTATTTTTTGTTTTGTGGGAGTTTTCTTGTTATGTTTTTGTTATTGTTTTTGCTGCTATTGGTGTATGGCTTGGATCGTATTTGTAAAAATTGGTTGTTTTATTTTGTGTATGTATGCATGCTTGTGTGCATGCATGAGTGTGTGCATGTGTGTGTGTGTGCGTGTATGCATGTGTGTTGTTTGTGTGTGTGTATGTGTGTGTGTGTGTACATGCATCCGTGCGTGTGTGTGCACAAGTATGCATGTGTGTGTTAAGCCTTGTTAGATAACTTTCATGTGTGTGTGTGTGTGTGTGTGTGTGTGTGTGTGTGTGTGTGTGTGTGTGTGTGTGTGTGTGTGTGTGTGTGTGTGTGTGTGTGTTTGAATGTGTGCGCACGTATGTGTGCACGCATGTATGAATGCGTGCTTGCATGCATGCATGTGTGTACATGCATGTGTGTGTGTGTGTGTATCAGGGAGGAGCAGAGGTGGACATGGTAGGACACAAGGGACTGGTTCCTCTCCACATGGCCTGCATCAAGGGGCACGTGAGGTCACTGGAGGTGTTGGTGCAGTTAGGTCAGTGCTCAAGTCATGCTGTAGTGTGTGTGTGTGGGACGGGGGGGTGAGTGTGGGGGTGGGGGGATGGGGGTGTGTGTGTGTGGTTTGTTTGTGTGTGTGTGTTTGTGTGTGTGTGTGTGTGTGTGTGTGTGTGTGTGTGTGTGTGTGTGTGTGTGTGTATGTTTCTGTGTACGTGCACGTGCATGCATTTACATACTTTCATAATTATGTATTATGTGTGTATGCGCATAATGTGATAATGTCTTCATACGTTTATGCCTCTGTGTGTGTGTGTGTGTGTGTGTGTGTGTGCATGTTTGCATGTGTGTGTGTGTGTGATGTGTGTTTGTGTGTGTTTGTGTATGTATGCACATGTGCGTGTATGCATGCATGCATGTGTGTGTGTGTGTGTGTGTGTGTGTGTGTGTGTGCATGTGTATGCGCATAATTATGTGTGTGTGTGTAACTGTGACAGGAGCTTCAGTGAATATCCAGGACCGTGATGGAGACACTCCGCTTCATGTGGCCGTAGGAACCAGGGTGGAGAATGCTGAGGTGAGGACTGATGCAGTGCTGTGAATGTGGCGTGTGTTAGTTAAAGTCTGTCCCGAGCCTAAGGCTCATCAGGCCGGTGCTTATCCCGGTTTCTGTGGCGTGAAGCGACTGAGAGTCATAGACTCCCCCTGGATAGGACGCCAGTCTATCGCAGGGTTAACCCCCAACACAAGGTTGGTACCCCTTTTACACCTGGGTGGGGTGAGAAAATAGCCATAAAGTGCCTTTTCCAAGGGCACAACGCCATAGCCAAAAGCTGGGATCAAACCCGCAACCTTTAGATTACGAGTCCAACGCCCTAACCACTAGACTACAGTGGCGGCTGTGGCATGTGTGACACTGTTTTATATGTAAGGACAGAAGAAATAATAGGATAACAAAGGCGCAATACAGTGAACTAGAATTAATAATAAACAATCAAATGATCATTATAATAGAAAACAAAAACGAGGTGAAACCAGAAAATCGATAATAAGTAAGTAGTAATTAAAGCAAAAACAAACAAACAAAATTAGTAATTAAAACATAACAGGTTAAGTACTGGGTACATTATCCAACCATCATCTGTCAACAAAGTTAGTCATAGGCCTAGAGATCATAATATTTTGGTAATAGAGGGGAAAAAAACAAAACAACAACAACAAAACCAAAACAAAACAAACAACAAACAAAAAAACCCACCCCACCTAAGAGATCAAGCCAAGGAACTAAAAAAATAATTTTCAGTCATCACAGACACACACACACACACACACACCCTCCCACACACACACGACACACACAGAGACACACACACAGACACACACACACACAGACACACACACACACACACACACACACACACACACCACAACACAACACAACACAACACAACACAACCCCCCCCACACACACACACACACACACAACACATACCCCCCCCCACACACACCACAATACAACACACACACACACACACACCCTCCCTCCCCCCACACCCACACCCACAACTCCACTCTCCACTCCAGACTCCACTCTCCCCAAAAGTCCTTTTTCAATCAAAAATCATACTTCTGTTCAACAAATGATTCATGTCATGTCATTCTTGCTGACTTGACTTTTCCTGTGGTTTGCAGTCGCTGCACGGCCAGTTGCAGCAGAAGAATCGCATTCGCATGGCGTGCGTTCTCCTGAGTAAGGGAGCTTACCCCAACCAGCAGAACAACAAAGGGAGAGAACCCTTGCAGTGCTGCCCCCATCCTGCCATCCGCTCTGCTGTACAGCAGTTCATAAAGGAAAAGTCAGTGCTGTGTGTCTGTGTGGGGAGGGGGCTGGGAGGGGGGGGGGGGGGAGTTGTGTGTGTGGGGGGAGGGGGGTTTGTGTTGTGTGTGGGGGGGGTTGTGTTGTGTGTGTGTGGGGGGGGGGGGGGGTGTTATATTTTGTGTTGTGTTGTGTGTGTGTGTGTGTGTTGTGTGTGTGTGTGTGTGTGTGTGTGTGTGTGTGTGTGTGTCATGTGTGTATGAGAGAGGGGGTGGGGGATGGGGGGTTGTGTGTGTTTGTATGTGTGTGTGTGTGTGTGTTGTGGTTGTGTTTGTGTCTGTGTGTGTGTTGGGGGGAGGGGGGGGGGTGTTGTGTTGTGTTTGTGTGGGGGTGGGTGGGGGGGGGGTTGTGTTGTGTGTGGTTGTGTGTGCATGTGTGGGGGGGGGGGGGGGGGGGGGGTTGTGTGTGTGTGTGTTTGTGTATGTGTCTGTCTGTCTGTGTCATGTGTGTGTGTGGGAGGGGGTGGGGGTTGTGTGTGTGATGTGTGTGTGTGTGTGTGTGTGTTATGTGTGTGTGTGTGTGTGTATGTGTTGTGGTTGTGTGTGTGTGTGTGTGTGTGTGTGTGTGTGTGTGTGTGTGTCTGTGTCTGTCTGTGTCTGTCTGTGTCATTGTGTTTGTGTGGGAGGAGGTGTGGATGTGGGTGTGTGTGGGTGGTGTTGTGGGTGTGTTGTGGGTGTGTGGGGGGGGGGAGGGGGAGGTGAGTGTTTGTGGTGTGGGTGTGTAGAGGGGGGGGATGTGGGGGGGAGGGTTGTGTTGTGTTGTGGTATGGTGTGTGTGTGTGTGTGTGTGTGTGTGTGTGTGTGTGTGTGTGTGTGTGTGTGTGTGTGTGTGTGTTCTGGTGCGCATATGTTTGTGATTTTACTTTGGCGAGTCTATGACTGGCTGATGTATTCCTGATTTCTGGGTGCTTTTTTATATTTATTGTGATGGGTGCATTCTGATATTTGGCTACTGTGTTGAGAGTACTATTTATGTGATATTCGTATATTGATATGTTTACCGTTTTAATGTATGGCTTGTAAAGGGTAAAAGGTAAAGGTAAAGTCCCATAACCTATTTGGTCATAAGGTCAGAGACCTTAGCTTCTCTAGGGGCTGGCATATTGAAGGCAGTGGTGCCCATCTCCTGTCCCTCACTGCTTTACCTTCCCTGACCCTGACCCTAAAAGAGGGCAGGGACCCATTGACAAAACCAAAATCCTAACTCTTTCATTCTCCCCTTTTACTTTTGCTGCTGCTTCCTTTTATTCCCAGGTTTCTCTTGTCTGTTTTCACAAAATAACACAAACTTTGCTTTTAAATGTGTTTTGAAAATACCCAAGCCCTCATTCTGACAACCTGTTACAAAAACAAACTTGCCTGTTTCTCATTTTGTCCTATCCTGCAGTCTATCATTCCAATGTGTGATAACTTTGCACAGAATTGTCCGATTTTCAATCTGTTTTTTTTTTGTATTGTATAGCCATTTCATTGCAAATTAATAACTTGTCAATAACTAAAAAACTGACCTCTGGTGCAAAAAGCGACTCCTTATGTGGCGGAGCATCACAAACAAACCTAACTTTCCATCAATTAACTCTTTCATTCTCCCCTTTTACTTTTACTTTTGCCACTTAAGTTAAAAAGTTAAGGTCTGTCCCGAGCCTAAGGCTTATCAGGCCGGTGCTTATCCCTGTTTCTGTGGCGTTAAGCGACTGAGAGTCATAGACTCCCCCCTGGATAGGACGCCAGTCTATCGCAGGGTTAACCCCCAACACAAGGTTGGTACCCCTTTTACACCTGGGTGGGGTGAGAAAATAGCCGTAAAGTGCCTTTTCCAAGGGCACAACGCCATCGCCGAAAGCTGGGATTGAACCCGCAACCTTTAGATTAGAGTCCAACGCCCTAACCACTAGACTACAGTGGCAGCTAACTTTTGCCACTGATTCCCCTTTATTCCCAGGTCTCTCTCTCTCCTCTCTGTTAAACAAAATAACACAAACCTAACTCTCCATCACTTTTCCCCACCAGTCCTTCAGTCATCAAGGGAAGACGCCCCACCGCCACCACAGCAGCAACACCAACACCAAGACCCGCCACAGCCACACGACGCGCCAGTGCAGCACTAGACCTCGGCTCTCTCCTGCAAGGGATGGCGTTGCCGTGCGGTGGTCCCGGCTGTCGGCGGTTCTCGGACATCACTCTGCTGCCGTGCGGCCACAAGGCGCTGTGTCGATCCTGCTGTCTGCAGACCAGCGAATGCCCAGTGTGTGACCACGCCATCGAGAGACGCGTTCATAAGAGAGGAGGTATGGGAGAAGGGGGTGGTGGGGGGGTGGACAGGGGGGGGAGGGGGGGGGTTGGGGGGGGGGGGTTGGTGGGGGTGTTTGTGGGGGGGGGTTGGGGAGGTGGTGGTTGGGGGTAGGGGGAGTGGGGTTGGGGAGGGGAGTGGTGAGGTAGGGGTAGGGGGGTTGGGGTGGGGGGAAGGGGGGATTGGGGGGGTGAGGTGGGTTGGGGAGGGAGGGGGGGGTTGGGAGGGTGGGGGAGTAGGGGGGAGGGGGGTTGGGGGTAGGAGTGGGGTGTGTGGAGGTGGGGGGAGGTGTGGGGGTGATGGAAGAGGGTGATGGGTAGGGGTGGGGAGGGGGGTGGGGGAGGGATGTGGTTGGGGGATGTTTGTGTGGTGTTGTGGTGTGGTGTGGTGTGGTGTGTGTGTGTGTGTGTGTGTGTGTGTGTGTGTGTGTGTGTGTGTGTGTGTGTGTGTGTGCGCGCGTGCGTGCATGCGTGTGTCAAAGTCAAAGTTTGATTTTCAGATGATTTATTGAGTAAGCAAAATATTCAGTTTTTTTCATGAAGCCATTTTAAAAAAAACAACTGAAAAGTATATTTTATGAAGAAAAGAATGATACTAACGATGATGATAATGATGAGAGCATAATCACAGTAATAATGATGATGATGTTTATTTATGACAATTGTCGGTGAGTGTGTGTGTGTGTATGTGTGTGATTTATTTTATTTTGTTTATTCTTTATATCTAGGATAATGGAATAAGCATTCATGTGCTTTTTTACATTCAGTCCCTGTGTGTATACAGTTTTGTAAATCTTGTCATCTGTTCCCACTGTACTGGCACACAATGGCCTACTCTTACAAAAAGCGGAACAGGATTTAATGTGTGTGTGTGTGTGTGTGTGTGTGTGTGTGTGTGTGTGTGTGTGTGTGTGTGTGTGTGTGTGTGTGCGCGTGCACATGTGTGTGTGCATGCATGTTTTATTTTCAGACTCGGAATCAGACCTGGCTGATGCCTGCAAGCAGATGTGATCTGAAGGTGCCTTGGCAGAGGCAGAGTTCTCTCCCATCAGCAGAGCTCTTTTACACCAAGAAGTTTCAAAAAGTCTTCAATCTTCAGAAGAAAAAAAAAATTTTAGTCTGACCGTCTGTTGAGACAAAGACTGTGAACTTCGGTGTGGATATTCAAGATTGGGGTTCTCAAAACATTTCTCTTGGGACATTTGGAATTAGAGAGAGAGAGAGAGAGTGTGTGTGTGTGTGTGGGGGGTGTGTGTGTGTGTGTGTGTGTGTGTGTGTGTGTGTGTAAAAGCTTAGGGCGTTTGAGTGTTACATATATATATATATATATATATATATATATATATATATATATATATATATATATATATATATATATATATTATATATATGTATCTTCACTTCTTTTTCTTGCAGACACAGTATATTGCATGATACGTGTTGTGGTGATTTATTTTGTATCTCTCTTTTCTTTTCTTTTTTTTTTTAAGAATCTATTGTAAGCTAATTCTAGCTAAAAATTCATAATGGCAAGTGGGCATAGATTTTTTGTGTGTGTCTGTTTCATGTTTTTTTAAAGGCAGGAGAGCGGTAGTTAAGGATGTGTGTGTGTGGGTGTGGGTGTGTATGTGTATGTGTATGTGTGTGTGTGTGTGTGTGTGTGTGTGTGTGTGTGTGTGTGTGTGTGTAGAGTGTGTGTGTGTGTGTGGGTGTGTGTGTTTGATGAATCTGAAAAAGGATTTTCCCTCTGTGCTCTTGTTGGTATTCGATATTTGCTCGTTTGAAAGAAATGATTTTCAAGGTGTATTTTCATATTGTGTGCATTTGGGTAATTTTTCATGCTTGCTGTGGATCTGGGGGTTTTTGTGGGTTTAGTTGTTGTTCCCCATTTCACCAGCTGTAAATGGTGAATTGTATAAAAGTGGGTTTTGTTCTTGTTAGTTTGTTTTGGGTTGGGGTTTTTTTTTTGGCCTGAGGGCTGGATGTTTTTTTATTTTTTAAAAAAAGCAGTTTTTGCGTATTCTATTAGTATTGCCCTCTTTCAAACTGAAGCTGTTGCAATAATGACGATGATTTTATATATATATATATATGAAAGCCAAAGAAAGGGCTGTGGTGATGCTTTTGTGTGCTGTTGTTGTTGGGTTTGTTTGTTTATTTGTTAGGTTGTATATTATGGTTGGTTGGTTTGGGTGGGGTGGTTTGGGGTGTTGGTTTGGAGTTGTTTTTTTTGTGGGGTGTGGGGTTCTTTGTTGTTGTTTTTGTTGTTGTTTTTTTTTGGGGGGGGGGGGGGTTGGGGGGAGGGATGACTTTGTAGAAAATTATGCTTTTTCCCCTCAAATTTGCTGATTTTTAGTTGTGGGAGTTTGAACTTGTACAGATTGGGATTTCTTATGGAGTTGAATATTGCAGTTATAAACCAAATATGGCCTATGAATTCATTCGTTGTTGTATTTACGGCAATATTAGCTACCCTTCATACTGTTGACATCATTTGTTTATTTATTTCAAAGCTAAGATTTTCCCCTCCTGTTTCATCTTATAGCTGCCCCTCCTGTCAAAAGCCGAAATATTTAACCACCACCCTGCCTAAGTGTATAACCTGTGTGTGTGTGTGTGTGTGTGTGGTGTGTGTGTGTGTGTGTGTGTGTGTGTGTACATTTGACTTTGTTAAAAATCTAGATTGATATTGGTTGCATGGATATGAATTGGTTGAATGCAAGCGCTTTTATTTTGTCTTTTTGCAAGATATAGTGCTATATAAATTCCATTTATTATTATTATTATCATTATCATCATCATTATTATTATTATTATTATTATCATCATCATCATCATCATCATCATCATCATCATCATCATCATCATCATTATTATCATCATTATTATTATTATTATTATCATCATCATAACAATAGCAGTAACTAGCTGTGTTTTTAAAACCATAATGGCATTATTATCATCATCATCATCATCATCATCATCATCATCATCATCATCATCATCATCATCATCATCATAACAATAGCAGTAACTAGCTGTGTTTTTAAAACCATATGGCATTATCATTATTATTATCATCATTATCATCATCATTATTATTATTATTATTATTTATTATTATTATTATTATTATTTATTATCATCATCATCATCATCATCGTCGTCGTCGTCGTCGTCGTCGTTGTTGTTGTTATTGTTAATATTATCCCATCTCCCTGGCAATGTTTTCTCTAGATAACCAGAAGGGTGTGTGTGTGTGTCTATTATTCTTACATTTCTGTGTAGTCTCCACTGATAAGAAGTAGAAATGCATACTGTATGTATATGTACATATAAGTGTGTGACGATTTCATAGAAGTGAAAAAAAACTTTACATATATAAATAATTATATGGCGATTAGTTGAAGAAGTGAAAATCCTCTCAGCAATGTTCATGAGTGTGTTGTTTATCAATAGCACTACAGCAAACTGAATGTTGTTTTGTTTCCCGCTTAATTCAAGGAGCATTGTGCATATCATGCAGTAGTAAGGTTGCTGTTTAGGGAAGCTGGGTTTTTTTTGTTTTTAGTGTTATATGTTGTTTTGCAAGAGAACATTGAAAAATCCCCCCCCCCTCTCCATCTTTGAACAAGTCCTGATACTATATTATAACAAAATGTCATTATGCCAAGGACTTTTTGCCCTGTACTTTTTCCCTGTGGCAAAGCAAAATTTTCATCTACGCAAAAAAAAAAAAAAAAAATTATACTAGAATTTTTTCCCATCATTTTTTACTGTGGTTTTATTGTACTCTCACAAATTTGGGTGTTTTATAATGTTAAGTGTGTGTGTTGCTTTTTATAGATTTTTACTTTTAAGTGTGTGTGTTGCTTTTTATAGATTTTTACTTTTGATAGTTAACTTTTACGATACAAGCAGTTGTAAAGTTAAAGGAGGAAGGTGGGTGGGTGGGAGGGAGAAAAAGAGATGGACAGAGAGGGGGGTGTGGGGGGACAGGGGGAGAGGTGATGGGAAAGAGGTGAAGGATGGGGGTGAGTGTGTGTTCATCTATGTCAGCACATGCTGCATTGTTATGTTATGTAAGGGTATGTGTTTTTACATGCATAATTGTCTTTGTTTACACAGAATTGTTTTATATATATGTATACTACTAATAACAATAACAATAATGATAATAATAGTTATAATTACTATCATTATTATTATTATTATTATTATTATTATTATCATTATTCAATGTATATCACTTCCATGTCTGTATAGGTTCGTGTGCAGTTTTCACTGCCAGTTGACCAATATCTTTTAGCCTGAAGAAGGTTTTAAATAATTTTTTTTAAATTCACACTGGCAAGACACTTGGGCGTTTTGTGTTTTTACAGGTGAATTTCATGCAGAGAAATCTGCTGTGACATAGAGTGGTATAAAATAAAATAAGATAATTTTTTTTAAATATTTGTCTGCTTACATTAAACCATGGAGATTTTTTCCCTGGGGAAGGAAAAAACTGCATGACAAGAGAGTCAGGTTAAGGACCAGATGGATAATGTTTGGTGTGTGTCACAGCTAAACCGTCCTCAAGACAGTTTGGGGGGGAGGGGGGGGGGGTTGATTTCCTGAAGGTTTTAATCCAGGTTTAAAAAAGTTTTGTCCACATGTCATGCAGTAATGATGGTGAAGCTACGTTTTTGATACCCTTTGATATTAGAAATAATTCTTTTATTATCACATATTCTGATACTGTCATGATTTTTTTAAAAAAAATTCTTTTTTAATTTCTTAAAAATGTCATCAATTGCTTCGTTCTTATAAATGAAAGGAGTGTTCTCCACCCCTCCCTCCCTCTACCCCCCCCCCCTTCCTGTCTTTTGGATAAAGTCAGGCAAACGAATACATGCGTAACGTCTTGTGCATAATATGTAGAAACCTATCCATCTTTCATAGAGAGAGATAGAGTTTGGGGGGGGGGGGGGGGGGCCATTCACAGCCAAAGGGTCCAATCCAATCCAATCATGTTGTAAAGTTTATATCTCCACTGACCACACAGGCCATATCGGTCTAGGGGCCAGTGTTTAATTTTAGCAATGGGCCCAGGACCCTTAACTGAATATTCTCCTCTGAAGTCGGAGTATGCCTGCCTATGTGGTGAGGTATTTGAAAACAGTCATACACGCAAACTTCTCATTCAGTAGTGTGCAATTTCAGTCTCACAGTGATTCCCAGGTGGGATTAGTGAGTCAGAGAACGCATTCTGGGTGACCCCCCAGAGTGTTAAGCTGGGGAACAACAACAACAACAACAACTGAATATTCTTATGCTGGATTTTCGTGCTGTAAGCTTTATTTTATGAATAAGCTTTTTTTTCTTTTCTTTTTTTCGCTGTATGATACCTACCATGCATTCGAGGCTACAGGATGGCACTGGGAATATATGCGAGTGGTTGTGAAATGTCTGCCAAATGGACTTCATGGTCAGTGGCAGTGACAGTGTAAACTGAAGGTAAAGATAAAGGTGTCCCATAACCTAAGTGGTCATAGGGGGGGCGGGATAGCCTAGTGGTCAGAACATTGTGCTGGCAATTTGACGACTCAGGTTCAATTCAGGCTAAAGAGATTTTTTTCTCCTGGAGTTAACATCAGTGCGGACTCCACTCTGTCCAAAAGTCCTTCGGATGAGACTTTAAACCGAGGCCCTGTGTGCGAACGCACGCAGAACATCTTACGCACAGGTTAAATCCTGTTCCGCTTTTCGTAAGAGTAGGCCATCGTGTGCTGGTGGGAACAGATGACAATATTTACAAAACTGCATACACACGGGGACTGGATGTAAAAAAGCACGAGAGTGCTTATTCCATTATCCTCAATATAAAAATTAATAAATAAATTGGGGAGTGAGGCTGTAATGCGATGGCAATTCTGAAAATGTGTAATTTCATTCTCAGTGCACTGTAAATAATCACATCACATTTTGATGCTGTGTGTTCTGCCTTTTATGTGTGAGCTTTACTTTTTTTTTTTTTTTCATTTTCAAGAATTTTTAGTCAAGATTCTTAGAAGTGATTGTGTGGTATCAGAATTGCAAAAGGGAGACAACTGCTGTAAATATGGAAAAAAAACTGTATCAATTATGGGTGATGAAAAAATATGCATTATGTTTGTATGTGCTTGGGGGAATAAATAAATAAAGAAATATCTATAAATATATGTGACGCTCCACCACATAATGAGACGGAGTGCACATGAGGTCAATTTTTAGTTATTGACATGTTATTAATGTGCAATAAAGTGGCTATCAAATACAAAAAACAGATTGAAAATCGGACAATTCTGTGCAACATTATTACAAATTGAAATGATAGACTGCAGGATGTAACAAAATGAGAAACGGGCAAGTTTATTTTAGTAACAGGTTGTCAGAATGAGTGCTTTGGTATTTTCAAGACACATTTAAAAGCAAAAGGAATAAAAATTATGCCTTGATATTTCATTATAAGGTAGATAAACAGATCTAGTTTAATAATCAATCAAAATCTCGAAATTGACAGCTTGACCCCCACCTGCCTTTAAAGGCTCCTAGCGCACAATTGGGTAATGTGCTAAGCGACTCATTTCGTGGTGGAGCGCCACATATTGACTTGTGGTGTCAGTAAAACTTCAAAGCCTTGTGGTGACTAATAAAGAAAACTTGCTGTGACTTTTAGTCTTTTCTTGGTCTTTTTGAAAGTTATTTATTCTTTTATATCGAGGATAATGGAATAAACACTCATGCGCTTTTTTACATCCAGTCCCCGTGTGTATGCATATTGTAAATTTTTTCATCTGTTCCCACCAGCACACATTGGCCTACTCTTTCAAAAAGCGAAACAGGATTTAAAATGTGCGCAAGACGTTCTGCATGCGTTCGCACACAGGGCCTCAGTTTATAGTCTCATTCAAACGACTTTTGGGGAGAGTGGAGTCAGCACTGATGTTAACTCCAGGGAAAAAATCCCCTTGAACGGGAATCGAACCCGGGTCGTCAAATTGCGAGCGCTATGTTCAGACCACTAGGTTATCACGCCCCCCTCTTCACTTGTTATCACTCCTCTGATGTCCTGCTTTGCTTTGCTGTCTGCTGTGTGCTGGATGTTAAAACAATGAAATAAAAAGGTAAAGGTGTCCCATAACCTATGTGGTCGTAAGGGAGTGAGGCGTCAGAGTCGAGAGACCTCAGCTTCTCTAGGGGCCAGCATATTGAGGGCGGCGCCCATCTCCTCTCCCTCGCTGCTTTAACCGCTGCTTTACCTTCCCTGACCCTAAAGACGGCAGGTACCCATTTACAGCTGGGTGAATGGGGTGGGGGGTGGGGAGTGACTGTACTGAAGCCAAGGCACACAGTCACCCATCCAATGGGTAACCACACTTGATGCTGCTTAACTTTGACCTGGGGAAAGCGAGTGCTCTGACCACTGAGCTAAGCCATCCCGTCATCTGCTCTTACCCGCACAAAATGGCCGACTGTTCTGAGAAGCGAAATGAGATTATAACATGTGCGCAAGATGTTCTGCATGCGTTCACACATGGGGGCCTCTGTTTAATAGTCTCATCAGGACTTTTTGGGGAGAGTGGAATCAGTACTCGTGTTAACTCCAGGAGAAAAAAATCCCCTAAAATGGATGCATTTGTAATGGCTCAATCCCCAGCCATCAGAGTCAGTGTGTGTAATCTGGGACCTTATGTGCATACTTTATACCCTCACACAACACTTATGTGCATGCACACACACACACACACATACACACACACACACACAAACACGCAAGCACGCACCCACACACACACTCTCTCACTCATCTACGCACGCACACACACACATACACACACACGCACACACACACTCTCTCTCTCACGCACGCTTGCAAGCACACACACACACACACACACACAAAAGGATTTGTGAAACGTTATCATTTACTTTCCATCAACATCAACACCAGAACACAACTGGTAATCCCATGAACAGTGAAGATGAGTTGCCTCCAACACTTTTGAAAGCATACATACACTATAGAGACTCTGTACGTTAAATTAACCCTATTGCATTCGGATTCTCTGAACACAAACTGCCCCTAGATTTCGCATTCCATCACAAAATCAGGTCAGGCACACATGCTGGCTGGCCTTTTCCTCCTTCTAAGTACATACCAGCAGCCATAATCACTTCCAGACTTTCAGCAAGGTTCCTACATCTAGCCTGATAGAGCTTTGACATGTGGTATCAATTAGTGATGGTCACAGCGTGACAAAACTACTGTGTGTAAATCCTGGCAAATCCCGGTTCGGGATTAAAAGGGTTAAATTAAACTCTACAACAAAGAACTTGTTAACATACAACACCCCAGCTTTCCTTTCCCTCATGTTCACATCCTTACAACACGCAACACCACCATCTTTACATTTACACAAAGAAAACCCGACAAATTGTCAAGAGTCAGGATAATAATCGTTATAAACAGTGGCAGTTGTGAGTCAGACATTTCTGTCACATATTATTTACACTTACTTCACACACAACTGTCTTTTTTTTCCAAGAGCACTGCAGTATTACTTTAATTCCCAAAGTAAAATCTGAATGCTCCTGAAGTGACAACACCAGTTACAGGATATGACAAAGCCAGTCACAGTCACCTCCCAATGGCGACATTTTACGTATTTGACAATTTTTTTCCCATTTATTTATCTATTTATTCTTCTATTTCGAGGATAATGGAATAAGAACTCATGTGCTTTTTTACGTCTAGTCCACTTGCATATGGAATTTTGTAAATCTTGTAATCCGTTCCCACTGGCACACAATGGCCTACTCTTCCAAAAAGCGGAATGGGTTTTAACGTGTGTATGAAGATAGCCGCATTACAACTTAAGGAAAGATTTCAAGTGAATTTTCTCCCTCAACTACTTGAGGCATTATTTGACACGGCTCTGACATTTTCAAGATGAATCTGGCGGAGTCCATCTCTCTCTCCAGGTCAGAGATTGCATGCTGGGTATGTTTGTGTCATCCATACCGTATCTTCTCACACCATAGCTGCCCTGCTTTTGTATGCAGTATGAATGAATAATGATAGATCAGCTTCCAGGTATGAGCAAACTGTTTTATGATGACAGACATGACAACACACACACATGACAACCCACACAGACACACAAAATCACACACACACACACACACCACACACAAGACACACAAAATCACACACACACACACACACAAACACCCACACACAAACACACACACTCTCTTCATTTTCAGTTCTCACTGCTCCTACTCTGAAATGATGGCGTATGTGCATAAAATTCAGGGTGCAATGACAGACATGACAAAAACACACACACACACACACGCTCTTATTTTTAGTCATTACCACTCCCACATAAATACGATGGTGTGTATATGTGAAATTCAGGGTGTAATGACTGACTTAACAACACACAAACTTACAACACTATCTTCACTACTACACCCACATTGTAATGATGGCATATGTGTATAAAATTCAGGGTATAATGACAGACGTAACACCACAAACACACGCACACACACACCCTTCTCATTTTCAGTCCTTACCACACCCACATTGAAACAATGGCATGTGTGTATATAAAATTCAGGGTGTAATGACAGACAACACACACACACACACACACACATACACACACACACAGACACACAGACACACACACACACACAACACACACACACAACACACACACACACACACAACACACCCTTCTCATTTTCAAACCCTACCACACCCACACAGAAAAAGATGGCAGCATGCGTGTATGAGTCAAGAGGTGAAATAACAGGCCGAAGAACTACACAAGCCTGAACATTACCCAACACCACAACATATTCACAGGGAATGGGAAGCAAGTTCACAGTCCTCAGATAGTTTTTTGCCAGCCACCAATAAATGACCACAATCACTCATCTCCCCCTTTTACATGTCCATTCCCCCCACCCCCCCACCCCCCCCCCCCCCCTCTTTGTGCACATCCACCCCCAAACCCCTCTACCACAAGCAGAAACCACAGCATGCAAATCCAACATCACTCAGTCAAAGAGAGCTAAATTTAGCACATCCCTTGTACTCAATCGGTAAAAGGTAAAGGTGTCCCATAACCTGTGTGGTCATAGGGGAGCAAGGCGTCAGAGACCTCAGCTTCTCTAGAGGCCAGCATACTGAGAGTGGCGCCCATCTCCTCTCCCTCGCTGCTTTACCTTCCCTGACCCTAAAGAGGGCAGGTACCCATTAACAGCTGGGTGAACTGGGAGACTGTACTGAAGCCAAGGCCTGCAAACGGTCACCCATCCAACTGGTAACCATGCTTGACGCTGCTTAACCTTGGCTGGGGAAAGCGAGCGCTCTGACCACTGAGCTATCCCATCCCTTAAATCCAACATCACTCAGTCAAGAGTGTTAAATTGAACCCGCCCCTTCCTTATATAGTTATACCTAGTCCAAGTGTGGTCAGTTTCTGCTATAACTAGCCCCTGCTGGGACAGGATGGAATAGAGAGCAGCTGAAAGTGGGGGGGAAACTGACCGCTGTGAAATGGACAATGGGAGCTGATAGAAATTTGCTGGTCCCCTGAACAGTCATCTGAAGAATTATGAATCAAAGCATCGTAGGGCTTAACATATTCCCAACAAACTCATTCAACTATTAAAACCAAACACACACACAAATATCCCTCATCCTGAACTAAGACCATGAGGTTTGGCAGTTTGAGTAAGACAAGGAGGCTCACAAGGTGACATGACAATAAAAAAAAAAAATAATAATAATAATAATGATTATAATCCCATTCACTCTCTTCTCGGTTATCGTTTTTTTGGCTCCAAACATGTTTTGTTCCAAACACCAACATAAAACAGGGAAGGGGAGAAAGGATACAACAGTAAAATGCACCCAAAAAATGTTTTAAAATAAACAAACCAACCAAAAAACCCACTAACTAGCTGACAAACAAATCTCCACTCAACATCTTTTTTTAAAAACCTGACACTTCCACTTGGTCAAAATTCCCCAGAATACATCTAGATTTTTAAAAGGGAAACGTCCATCAACACAACCCCTAAAAATGGTGGAGAAAAAAAAGTATTTGAACATATTTCTTTAAAAAAAAAAAAAATTTAAACATAACCCACTGAAACTCTCTAGTGAATGTCGATTTTATACAGCTAGGATAAATTCGCCACCAATTTAAAAACAAACAAACAAAAAAAAAACTCCCCCCAAAAATCCTTCAAAACTAAAAACAGCAACAAATCAATCATACCACCACCACTCAAGATAGCAGCACTCTTTAACCAACCTTAAACACATCTTCAAAAAAAGAAAAAAAAAAACCTCCCCGACAAATCCTTAAAACTAAAAACAGCAACAGTCATCACCATCACTCAAAGTGGTGGAACTTGCGTCACCAACCTTGTACACATCTTTAAAAAAAAAAAAAAAAAAATTTTTTTTTTTTAAAACCCTAAAAAAAATTCTGCATCAGTCAACAACTTCAAAAACCTACACAGCAACAAGGAGACAACGGACAAAAAAGAAAACTTCCACCAACCCAAACATCAAACCAACACTCTCTCTCAGACTCCACACACCCTTACTTACACACACAAATCACACCCTAAAACCCCCAAAAGAGAGAACAAAACCTCCCTCACTGCCTTCAAAACCGTGGAGGAGGAGGGGGGCCTCCGGGGGGGGCTCCTTGTGGAGGCCTGGGGGGTCCAGGAGGCCCAGGAGGCCCTGGGGGACCCTGAGGAGGCCCTGGAGGCCCTTGGGGAGGCCCTGGGGGGCCCTGTGGATGTCCCGGTGGCCCTGGGTGTCCTGGGTGTCGCATCCCTGGGGGAGGGGGCCTCATCCCTGGGGGCATGTGTCCTCTCATGCCGGGCGGGCCTGGGGGCATGTTGCGACCTGGCGGGTGGGGGGCAGGTGTTAGGGTGTCAGGTGTTTGGTTCAGGTGTTGTGTGTCAGGTGTTGTGTGTTGTGTCAGGTGTTGTGTTGGGTGTTGTGTCGGGTGTTGTGTCGGGTGTTGCGTCGGGTGTTGTGTCAGTTGTTGTGTCGGGTGTTGTGTCAGTTATGTCAGGTGTTATGTCAGGTGTTGTGTTGTGTCAGGTGTTATGTCAGGTGTTATGTGTTACGTCAGGTGTTGTGTTAGGCGTTTTGTCAGGTGTTACCATCAGGTTTTACAGACTGTGCTGATTATGTTGTGTTAGACAGACATTACTTGGTCACAGGTTATCAACAAAGAATTGAAGACAAGACGTTTGGTATTGTATTGTGTTGTGTTTTGCGCTATGCTGTGTTGTGTTGCGTTGTACTGTGCCATGTTGTGTTGTGCTGTGTTGTGGTGTAGTAGTGCTCTAACCACCAGGCTATCCCCTCCACCATTAAGCTTTTTTATTCCAACATCCATAGAAGCTTACAAGGGATATTTTTACCCCCTTTTTTTTTTTCAACTTCACTATCAAACACACTCCCAAAATTCTCCACTCACATGCATAGAACGCTACTTTTACCCTCTTTTTCATAAACTTCACCACCCCAACATACTCCCAATTTTTCACACACATCCAGAGAAGGTTACAAGGACTTTTTTACCCCCTTTATTTTTTCTTTATAAGCTTCACTATCCAACACACTTCCAATTCTCCACTCACATCCATAGAACTTTACTTTTACCCTCTTTTTCACACACTTCATTATCAAACACACTCCCAATTCTCCACTCACATCCCTGGAAAATTACACTGACTTTTTTTTTTACCCTCTTTTATATAAACTTCACTATCAAACACACTCCCAATTTACCACTCAATATCCATAAAAGGTTAAAAGGACTTTTTACACCCCCCCCCCCCCCTTTTGTTTTCAACTTCACTATCAAACACACTCCCGATTTTCCATTCACATCCATGTAAGGCTACAAGGATGATTTTACCCTTTTTTTTTCTGTATAAACTCCACTATCCAACACACTCCCAAAATTTACAAGGACTTTTTACACCCCCCACCCACCCACCCCCAACACACTCCCAATTCTCCACACATCCATAGAAGTTTACTTTTACCCTTTTTTTTTTCAACTTCACTCTCAAACACATTCCCCATTTTCCACTCACACCCACAGAGGCTTAAAAGGACTTTTTCTTTTAACACACCCCCCCCCCCCCCCCCCCCCCCCTTTTTAATATAAAACTTCACTATCAAGCACACTCCCAATTCTCCATTCACACCCTTAGAAGTTTACTTTTACCTTCTTTTTTTCATAAACTTCAGAACTATCAAACAAACTCCCAAAATTCTCCACACCCACTCACACAATCCCCCCCACACACACACCACTCACCTTGGAAGTCCTGCATGTTGGGGGGAGGGGGGCCTCGCCACCCAGGGGGAGGGGGGCGCATGCCGGGGGGAGGGGGAGGGGGTCCCCCGGGTCCCCCATCCCCCAGTTGCCCGGCGGAGCCATGCCGGGAGGTCGCTGCATCATGTGAGGTGGGTTATGACCTGGACAGGGGTCAAAGGTAAAAGGTTGAGGTGTTCCCATAAGTTATGCAGTCGGTCGTTGGGGAGTTGAGATGTCAGAGAGACACGTGTGTGCGCGCATGACACAAGGAGATAGATACAGAGACAGACAGACAGACAGACAGACAGACAGACACACACACACACACACACATCCCACACACACACACCATATAACACACACACACAAACACACACACACACACACACACACACACACACACACACACACACACACACACACAGGCACTGACATAAGATGAAGACACAGACAGACAGCAGTGACACAACAACACACACACACACACACCACACACACACACACACACACACACACACACACACACACACACACACAAAAAGGCAGCAAAACATTCTAGCTGTTCAAATGTTTTAGACATTCCTCTTTCTCTTCATGAGGGTTATGCTTTGCTTCAAAGTGCTTGCTGGAAACATGTAAAAAAGAAACATGAAGAGGCTGGCTATTCCCAGCATACTTGTTCAGTTCTTGATATTGAGAACATCCTTTGTACTCAGTACGGCTTTCAAAAATCCAGTACTAGAAATATTGTTTCTCTAATCCACAGATTGAAATTAAATGCATTTCGAGCAAAATTTGCCAAAAATGTAAAATGTATATGCGGTGAAAAACTTTCCAATGTTCATGTTTTGTATCATTGTCAAGGTTTAAAAAAGTTCCTACCACCATTTCAAGATAAGTCACTGCAAGAAGTGTTAATCAATCCAAAGTTACTGTGTGAGATAGCATTGTCTCTGATGCGATCCCCAGTATTCTCTTTTTTATAAAGTACTACTGTGAAGATTGTGAAATTATAACACCCTACTGTGGCAATGTACTTTTTGCTTTATTCATGGCAGCCTTTACATGTAGTTTGCAATTGTTCATCTTACAGTTTCAGATTTTAAAGTTCTCTATTGTTCGATTGTTTTTGTTATTATTTGCATTTCTTATGCCATCTTTTGCAACTTTCTTGTTATATATTTTTGTAATAAGTCTTCTTATGTACACAGTTACCAACGCACTTTTTTAAAAAACCCTTATCTCTTTATTGCCCCCCACCCCCCCCCCCCCACCCCCACCCCAACCCTCGTCTAATATCACTTTAAGTGTACAGACGTAAAATCAAAGACACACACACACACACACACACACACACACACACACACACACACACACACACACACACACACACATACCTTGGTTGTGGCCCGGTCCCTGCATGGCGTTGTTAGGCATGGAGGTGTTGGGCATGGACACTGGAGGCTGCATGGGGGGAGCAGGGGGGCCTGGGTACTGGTTGGGAAAACCTGCAGACAGGGGAGTGAGTATGTAAGTATGTTATGTTGTTGAGATTGTATTAGAGTCACAGCACCATGGTCAGACACCCCCCTTGATGAACAAAGAGGCGAAATTTGTATTAGAGTATAAATATGCATGCTAAATAAAACTCATGCACTACACTCTCTGATCAAAAAAAAAAAAGGAAAAAAAAGAATGTGTGGCTCTCCCCAGGGAGAGCAGCCTGAATTTCAGGCAGAGAAATCTGCCTTAACTGAAAGTGATCTAAAATATAGAATAAAATAAAATAAAATAAAGCACAGCAACACTGACATAAATGTGACCTTTTTTTTTGTTCTTTTTTTTACTAACAGAATGAGTCTTAACTCGCAGGCAGTAAAAAGGAAAAAGGCCCCAAAAAAGGGAAAGTAGGGTCTGCTTTGTCAGTTTTTAATTTTCATTAAAAATGGAATCTGTAGGCACTAAATTTCCTAACTATGTACTTGAAAAGGTTAGATTTGATTAAAAAAGTATTTTCAGATGTTTTTACCAAACTGTTAGTTGCAATTGTGAAAAACTTACAACCCTATTTTCTCAGAATGTGAAACTGCTGTGTCACCTATTTCAAACACCCCTAACTTTGTCAATTTTTCTGGTAGAACAATGAATCATACATCGAAAGAAAGGTAATGATTTGAGAATTTTAGAAAATACAATAACTCAATCTGACCCATTTATGCCTTTAAGATTCCTTTTGTAAAAAAAAAAAACAGGTCACAAATATACACACTGAAGCAGTACATCATACAAATGTTGTACACTCACAGAATAGTGTAGATTTTTTTTTTTAATTTTAAAAGCACAAACAGCACACAAGCATGTGTTCTTCTAACAATGCAGATGAGCAACCATGCATATGTACAATGACCTAAACGATGAATGAATGCATGATTTTGATAGAAAACGCAGGAAAAATCCCCATAAAAATAGAGAGACTAAAGGAGAGAAAAAAGAAAGCAATAAAGTCAGAAAGCTGGAAAAAGAGTCAGCATTTTTTTCTTTTTTATGGTGTGTGTGTGTGTGTGTGTGTGTGTGTGTGTGTGTGTGTGTGTGTGTGTGTGTGTGTGTGTGTGTGTGCGTGTGTGAGTGTGTGCATGTGTGCGTGCGTGCGTGCGTGCATGCGTGTGTGTGTCTGAGAAATCACCCAAGCAACCACACTTCTTCATCAAAGGCTCCATCAGGGAAATATCTTTCAAGAGTTGGACAAAGGGGTTTTTTTCATTAGACAACTGGACCAAAGAAAAGATTACAGAGAAAGACAGAGAGAGAGAGAGAGAGAGAGAGAGAGAGAGAGAGAGAGAGAGAGAGAGAGAGAGAGGGGAGAGAGAGAGAAGAGAAGAGAGAGAGAGAGAGAGAGAGAGAGAGAGAGAGAGAGAGAGAGAGAGAGAGAGAGAGAGAGAAGAGAGAGAGATCAACAAAAAAAACCTCTTACATCCCTTCAAAATAAAAAAAATAAATAAAAAATCCATAAAAAGTTATATAATCACATCAGGATCACTGGAGTTTTCCCCTCCCACACAAGAAGCAAACTTCAACATGCAATGAAGGTGTTTTGGCGGGAAACAACATCATAACCACACAACCCAACAATAAGCACAACGGTCTTGCAGAAATGGGGGGGAGGAGGGGGGGGGGGGGAATACTACATGCCATCAACACACAGTGACTCAAATCCTAATGTTGGACTTTTTTTTTTAAGAAATAAAATACATTAAAAAAAACAACAACGAAATTCAGTTTGCTGATTTTCTGTGAAAAAAATGGTTTCAGTACATAACCTTAAAAGTTAAGTGCCATTTCAAAATATTTTAGTAAAATTCTGTCTTATGTATTCTATAAATCTTGTCTTGACATCGAAAATGATGACTGATTATTTGTATTTTGTGTAGCGATTTTATTCTTGTTAGCCTCTTAATAGGAAATGATGAAATGTTGGCTGGACGAAAAGTCAATTCGTTTGTTTTGAAATGCGTATGTGTGCCAATAAAAAAGATTTGAAAAAAAAAAAAAAAAAGACAGTAACTTCTCACCAAGAAATGAATCACCCGACACTCGACACTACTCAGGTTAATCTATCACTGATAAGCCTTAGTCCTTTCTGCTCCCATCCTACATAAAGCGCTTTGATTTGTTTTTGCAAGATATAGCGCTATATAAATTCCATTTATTATTATTATTATTATCATTATTATTATTATAAAGTGCAATTGGGATAGCCTGGTGGTCAGAGTGATGCACTCATGATCTGCTGACCCACATTCGCTTCCCATTCAAGAGGATTTTTCCTCTGGAGTTCACATCAGTACCGACTCCACCCCTCCTAATAGTCCTTCGGATTAGACTATAAACTGAGGCCTCGTGTGGGAACACACACAGAACATCTTGCGCATACGTTAAACCCACTTTTGGAAAGAGTAGGCCATTGTGTGCTGGTGGGAATAGATGACAAAATTAACACAACTGCATACACACGGGGACTGGATGCAAAAAAAAGCACATGAGTGCTTATCCCATTACCCTCCATTCAGGAACTAAAATTTGATTAGGAACTTCTTCTATGTGGAACGCTCAGAAAACAACTCAGAAGGCTAATGACAACATTTACAAAACTGCAAACACACCGGGACTAGATGTAAAAAAAAAACACAAAAAAACAACAAGTACATGAGTGCTTATTCCATTATCCTCGAAAGATAAAAGAACAAAGAAATAAAAGAATAAAGAATTAGGAAAGTTCTGTCAAGGTGATTTCCATGGCATTAAAACAAAGACATTTTATGGTCAAAATGGCATCAACCTGTCAAAAACTGGAGCTGTAATAAAAACAAACAGGCGTTTGAAATGAAAACTTGTCCAACTGGCATTAAGATAAAACATACAGGTGTTTGAAATGGTAACTTGTCCAACTGGCATTAAGATAAAACATACAGGTGTTTGAAATGGAAACTTGTCCAACTGGCATTATGATAAAACATACAGGTGTTTGAAATGGAAACTTGTCCAAACAGGTGCAAAGATGAAAACATACATGTGTTTGAAATGAAAGCATGTCCAACTGGTGCTATGTAAAGATAAAGACACACAGGTGATAGAAATAGAAACCTGTCCAAACTGCTGATAAAGACACACAGGTGTTTGAAATGAAAGCATGTCCAACTGATGCTATGTAAAGATAAAGATACACAGGTGATAGAAATAGAAACCTGTCCAAACTGCTGATAAAGACACACAGGTGTTTGAAATAAAGGCATGTCCAACTGGTGCAATGATAAAGACATACAGGTGTTTGAAACAAAAACCTGGCCAAGTAAACACATACAGGTGTCTAAAAGCGGAAACAGGTATAAATTTTAAAAAGCACTGGTTAAAATTATTTCCCTTGCTCTGATTTGAACGGTGTGAACGTGTGTGAGGGAGTTTTGCCTCTGCGGTTTTGCTGGATTTGAATAATGCTTTATCAGAATCAATCCATGAAGTTTGTAAATTGTTGAAATCATACCTTTTTTTTTCCAGTTCCCAATTTTCTTTACTTAATTTTCAAACGTTCTTCTTTCTTTTTATTTCTTTTTTTTGTGGTTCCTCATCTAGAGCTCAGAGATTTATCCATGAAGATTGTAAATCGTTGAAATCATACCTTTATCCCAGTTCCCAATTTCCTTAATTTTTTCAAACTTTCTTTATTTTTTTTTTATGGTTCCTTGGCTAGAAAATGTGGAGTTTTTTTTTCATGTAAAAAAGAGATTTCCACAACATTTTTCTCTTTAAAAACATTTACAAGCTTTTAGCATCTGAAATTCTAGTTTTATTATTTTCTTTTTAGGGGGAAGTCCCCTAAATAAAGACCTACAATAAGATGATTCTCTTTAAGTTTTTTTTTCTGTTCCTTGGTTAGAGCTGTAAACTTCACAAATGGCGAGGTTTCCCTGATTAATGGCACGAGCAAACCATTCTTCATGACTGTGGCTCTTTTAAAAAGCAACCCGTCTCCAAAAATGTAAAGGTTTTTTTTCCTTGGCTTTGAATGCTAGTTTAATGCAGAAATACTGACAAATCTCAATTCGGCTCATTTCTTTTGCACTGTGCTAAGATGATGATGTGCAATTTTAACTGAAATGCTACACGACTCATTTTGTGGGAGATGGTCATAAATGTAAACTGACAGCCAATCACATACAAGCATTGTCACCAAGCCATGCAACATCCACAAAACAAAGCAAAGCAGAAAAAAAGAAAGGATGAAATGGGAACAACAAAGAGCAAAATGGGGGAGGGGAGGGTGGAGGGGAATAAAACATCCACTTTTACCAGCCTACACCCACACATTGTCAAAACAGAATGTTGACACAATGTCACATACATTATACAAACAGTATTCCATTTTCCTTCAGTTTTCAGTCTGTCTGTGATTGTGTCTGTCTGTCTGTCTGTGTCTGTCTGTCTGTCTGTCTGTCTGTCTGTCTGTCGTTGTCTGTCTGTCTGTCTGTCTGTCTGTCTGTCTGTCTGTCTGTCTCTCTCTCTCTCTCTCACACACACACACACACACACACACACACACACACACACACACACACACACACACACACACACCA
The DNA here is from genome assembly GCA_030674155.1 of Stramonita haemastoma. Lineage (NCBI taxonomy): Eukaryota > Metazoa > Mollusca > Gastropoda > Neogastropoda > Muricidae > Stramonita > Stramonita haemastoma. Next base: position 6,576,728 of record CM060348.1, read on the forward strand.
CACCACACCACACCACACCACACACACACCACACCACACCACACCACACCACACCACACCACACCACACACACGCACACGCACACGCACACACACACACACACAAATTTCTCCAACCCCAAACTGGTCACACAAAAAAACCACCCCCCAAAAAATGGTGAAAACAAGAAAAGAAAAGATAATCATCCCCAATCAACAAAGCATGGAGAGGGGAAACCAACAAATCAACCGACAAATCAACCCTGAGACCAAAGGAAAAAGATTCACGTTTCATCTGAGGTCTGACAGGACGATTCCAACCCTCTGTGAATGAAATGACACGTCATCAAAATAACACCAAACAACAACAAATCATTACCCTGCTAATCCAATCCAATCCAATCCAATCCAATCCAATCCAAACATGTTTATAGCCCCGCCGACCACACAGGCCATATCAAGGCTGCTACCTCGCAAAAATTTTAAATCTCAGAATAAAACTGTACAACTTTATACAGATTAAATGGATATAAAACCAACTCTACTGTCCTTCTTTGTCTACTTCAAGCAAAAAATGTTTCTATTTCATATGTATACAAACTGACAAATAATCCTTTAAAGAAAAAAAAAAAAAAAAAAAGAATAGTAGCAAACAGAATGACACTACAAAAAAAAAAAAACTATTGTCACTACAAAAATACACACAAAAAAACCAAAACAAAAACAAAAAGTTAACTTTTCTATATACAAAAAAATCCACACATCACACACACAAAAAAAACCCCCACACACACACAAAGACGAAAATGAAAACACACCTGAACTCTACATACAGCTATACATATCACACACACATACCTGGGGGAGGTGGCCTCATACCAGGGTGAACGTTGAAGGCAGGAGGCATGGTGCCGGGAGGCATGGGGGGGGGAGGCACACTGGAGGGGGCAGGGGGGGGGACGGGAGGGGGGGCCATCGG
>CM060348.1:6580184-6592684 GCA_030674155.1 Stramonita haemastoma
CAAGCGCTTAACAGCAGTGTAATGCATTTTCGCTCATAATTATGACAGACAAGCAAACAACTGTTGCTGGCTGAGCCTTTGACGACGACGATGACGAAAAAGAAGAAGAAGAAGATGAAGACGAAGAAGAAGAAGAAGACGAAGAAGAAGAAGAAGAAGACGAAGAAGAAGAAGAAGACGAAGAAGAAGAAGACGAAGAAGAAGAAGAAGAAGAAGAAGAAGAAGAAGAAGAAGAAGAAGAAGAAGAAGAAAAAGAAGAAGAAGAAGAAGGCAGACACTACAGTCGAGTGGTTAAGACCAACCAACTTCAGTCCCATGGGTTCATGAAGTCATGGGTTTGAATCTCTGCAGCATCTTGTGAATCACGGGTGGGGATTTTTACAATCTCCCGAGTCAACTTTCAGTGCAGACTCCTGCCAGAGCCTTGATTCCCTTCATGAATAGACACATCACGCAGAAGACCAAATATGCATGTTAAAGATCCTATCATTCGTGTCAGCAGTTGGTGGGTTACTGAAACATGAACATTACCCAGCACACGTCCCCAAAGTCAGAATGGGACTACCTAAATGGTCGGCAAAATACGGTCCAATGCGCAAAAGTCTGACCATTGGTGAATCATCCACTCCACCCCCCCCCCCCCCCCCCCCCCCCCCCCACCCCCCCCCCCCCCCACACCACCCACACCCACAAAACCCACCTGCAGCGGAGCCGTGCCTCTCCCCCTTGGAGTCCTTCTTGAAGGCGTAGGAGATGGTGATTGGGCGGTTGCACAGGTACTGGCCGTTCATGGCCTCTATGGAGGCGTCAGAAGCCTCGAAGCTGGCAAAGCTGATGAAGGCGTAACCTTTGGAGTTACCCGTGTCAGGGTCCCGCATGATCTGATAATGATAATAATGATGGTGATGATGATAATAATAATAATAATAATAACAATAATAATAATAATAATAATAATAATGATGATGATGATGATGGTGATGATAATAATGATGGTAATGATAATAATAATAATGATGATAATGATGATGATAATAATAATATCATCATCATCATCATCATCATCATCATCATCATCATCATCATCATCATCATCATCATAAAACATAATAAAAAATATGGGATTTATATATATATAGCGCTGAATCTTGTTGTAGAGTACACAAATCAAAGCGCTTACCTTCAAATTAGTCATGCGCATGCAACTGTTTACATCTGGTGGTCACATACACCGAGTCAAGCGGTAAGAAGAGGGTTACGTGGGCTTCGTCAGTGTATGGTGTGTGTGGGGGTGGGGGAGAAGGGTGAGTGTGTGTCTGGTGGGGGGGGGGGGGGGGATGGGAGGGGTGAGTTGTGTGTGTGGGGGTGGGGTGGAGGGGTGTGTGTGGGGGGTGGGGGGGGTGTGTGTGGGGGGGGGGGGGTAGGAGGGAGGAGTGGGGGGGGGGGGGGGGGGAGGAGGGGGGGGGGGGGGGGGGGGGGGAGGAGGGGGGGGTGATGAAGGCATAACCTTTGGAGTTGCCTGTGTCAGGTCCCACATGATCGGTGGAGGTGCTGGTCATCATACAGAGTCAGTAGTAAGATATACTTATGTATTTTGTATTTTAAACCACTTTATGTCACAGAAGATTTCTCTGCATGAAATTTGGGCTGCTCTACCCAGGAAGAGCGCGTCGCCACAAGTGCATCGCCTACCCTTTTTTTTTTCTTTTTCCTGTCTGCAGCTGTATTTGTTTCCCTATCAGAGTGGCTTTTTTCTACAGAATTTTGCCTACCTTGGGGGTCTGTAGAATGACACCAAAGGCGCTGAATGTGTCGTACAACAGCTTCTCGTCCACTTCAGGGTCAAGGTTACCGATGAAAATGTTAGCGCCAATGTCAAGGTTCTTCTGATGAGCTGACGCCTGAAAATGAGACACAGATTTTGATTAAAAAGAGATTATTTTGCAATGTGTCTCTCTGATTGTAGTTATTCTTTTACATCCAGAAAACAACAACACACACTACACACAGTCACACACACACACACACACACACACTACTGTACACACACACACACACACACACACACACACACACACACACACACACACACAAAACACAACATCCCCATCCCCCACACACAACACCCCACCCTCCCCATACACACAACCCCCCTCCCCCCACACCCCCCCTCCCCCCCACACACCACCCCCAACACACACACACACAAACCCCAACCTTATTGACTTGGTTAGGTTTGCCATACAGCTTGATCATGTTCATGATCTTGATGGCATAATCAGCCCACACAACCCCCTCGCCCTCCCCTCCCCTCCCCTCCCCCCACCCCACCCCCAACACACACCCACACAAACCCCAACCTTATTGACTCGGATAGGTTTGCCATACAGCTTGATCATGTTCATGATCTTGATGGCGTAGTCAGCATCCTCCTCCCCCATGAACTCCACAAATCCGTACCCCTGGTGAGCCTGGGTCACTCGGTCCTTGGGCATGTGCACGTTCACTGAAACAGGGTAGCTGAGTGGTTAGAACATTGCGCTTTGCTATTTGACAACCTGGGTTCAAATCTGGTTCAAGGGGATTTTTTTTCTCTGGAGTTAACATCAGTGCAGACTCCAGGAAAAGAAAAAAAATAAAGGGTGGCATTACTCTTGTGGCAATGAGCTTTCCATGGTGAGAGCAGCCCGAATTTCATGCATAGAAATCTGCCGTGACTTAACCCTCTTAGTCCAAAACCAGGATTTGCTGGGATTAAACAATTGCCTCCCTTGAATCCCAAACCCAGGTTTGCCAGGATTTACACACAGTAGTTTTCCATCACACAGTGACCTCCACTGATTGCTACCATACACCAAAGCTCTATCAGGCCACATTCGCAAAGCCTGTGGTGAGAATCTGGAAGTAATTATAGCTGCTGGTATGTACTTAGAAGGAGGAAAAGGTGTGTGAGCATGTGTGCCTGACCTGATTTCGTGATGGAATGCAAAATCTAGGGGCAATTTGAGTTCAGAGAATCCTAATGCAAGAGGGTTAAAGTGGTACAGAATACAGTACAATACTGAAAGAAAAAAAGTGATACACAAAACCAAATTCTAAAGAAAAACAGATTACAACCAATACATCTAGAACTACATAAAAATACATTACAAGTAACAGAGACAACATAGAGAAACAGACAATACCTAAAAATAGACCATTAGAAAAAAAAAAGAACGATTTACATATTGCATAATTCAAATTCAAAGGGGGACGGGATAGCTCAGTGGTCAGAACACTCGCTTTCCCCCAGCCAAGGTTAAGAAGCATCGAGCGTGGTTACCAATTACATAAGTGACTGCATGCCTTGGCATGCAGTCCCCCCAGTCCCCCCAGTTCACCCAGCTGTCAATGGGTACCTGTCCTCTTTAGGGTCAGGGAAGGTAAAACAGCGAGGGAGAGGACATGGGCTCTGCCCTCAACATGCTGGCCCCTGGAGAAGCTGAGGTCTTTGATGCCATGCTCCCCTATGATCACATAGGTTACAGGACACCTTTACCTTTTATAATTCAAATCTCCATACATACTACATAGGCATGATAATGGCAGCACAGGATGAAAAGGAAACTGAAAATGGGCAGTGTGAATCCCTAGAAAGGGAAGGGGGCAGAGATCACTAAAAAAAAAAAAAAAGCTAGCAAGCATCCAGAACACAGAACAGACAGAAATTTAGATAGTATCAGTGCAATTGATAATGATCACTAACCCACAGGTCCTGCCTGCAGGAACAGTTCCCACAGAATGGCTTCGGACACTTTCTCATCCAGCCCTCCCACATACACTGTGGCATCTGAAAAAACACAATCAGTCAATAAGTCAAAAACTGCATACACACGAGGATTGGATGTAAAAAAATTTAATTTTTTTTAAGCACATAAGTACTTATTTCATTATCCTTGAAACAAAAGAACAAGATAAATAAAATACAAATAAAATAAAATTTGTTTAATCCTCATAGAATGCTTTCACGTATCATCGTATGATGATGCTATGTCAAGTTCTCAACCCTCCACTACGGTCCTGAACTTAACAACACCAAAGAATAATTAACATAACAATCAAGGACAAAAATACATTCATCAAGGTATGATAAGACTAGATGCCATGACTTTATTTTCAAGTGATTCACATTTATTCATGCTGATACTATAGGAATTTAATGACAAAAATTTGGGTAATTCACTAATTGTTGCATCAAAAACAGAAATGTATGGCCACGGTCAAACTGAAGTGATTCACTCTCAATAATAGTCTATTAATGATTTCTTTGCTTGAATTTTTTTTTTATTGCAGCAAAAACTTTGTGAGATATACCAAATTTATATCATAATCTGTACAAAACTGAAAAGCTATCAGTAACTGAGTAAGATTAACTTTAAGTCATCAATATAGGACAAAATAAATGAGAAATTGTATAAAATTAAAAATTGATAGTTTGTAAAAGTTTGTTCAATGGGCCATTTGATTTAGGACCTTTAGAATTGACAACGATGAATTTAAAAATAAAAGTAATAATGATAAGACAAGAGTAATTATTACAACAATAACAATATTAATAACAAATGATAAAATTGATATGTGCATGGAATTTATAGCTATACAGCGCTACAGGTACATAGTAAAAACAAATAAAATTCAAAGTGCTCACAAGTCACATTCAACTTGCTGTTCATGAATACATAACTGTAAGTAATTTTTTTTTTTTACCCCATCCAACTAGTCAATGGATTGAACAAATTCAATCTTACACACACACACACACACACACACACACACACACACACACAGTGACACACACACACACACACACACACACACACACAAACAAACACACACACACACACACACACACACACACAAACACAAACACACACACACACAAACACAAACACACACAAAAGCAAATCAATGCTTATTCAATGTACCATCTGGAAAAAAATTTACACACACACACAGTGACACCACACACACACAGTGACACACACACACACAGTGACACACACACACACACACACAGTGACACACACACACACAGTGACACACACAGTGACACACACACAGTGACACACACACACACACACACACACACACACACACACACACACACACACACACACACACACACACACACAATCTACAGTCCTTCGGATGAGACTTTAAACCGAGGCCCCGTGTGCGAACACACGCAGAACATCTTGCGCACACGTTAAATCCTGTTCCGCTTTTCGTAAGAGTAGGCCATCGTGTGCCGGTGGGAACAGATGACATTTACAAAACTGCATACACACGGGGACTGGATGTAAAAAAGCACAAGAGTGCTTATTCCATTATCCTCGATATAAAAGAATCAATCAATCAATCAATCAGATACACACACATACACTGATAGTTCTTAGGTTATAATTTGTGCTCTATCATTAAAAATGTGCTCTTTTAGCAACGAATTTTTTTTTTATACAATTTTCATTTGACGAAAAAAAAATATATATGGGCACAATAATCTAGTTATACACATTAGTCATTATCCAGCAGATGATTCTCTTCCATATCAAATGATGAACGATAGAATTGATACTGCCAGTACCCGAAAGACAGTGAAATCCTGAGGGTTAAAAAAAAAAAAAACCTAAAAAATTACTGAATGCGTCTTGCAAAGACTGCAAGACTCTCGAAGTTGTCAACTGTGTCGGACGTGCACATTCTTTAAGAACTGCAGCAACACAAGGAATCAGAGAATCGCTATGTCGGTAGGCACCACAAACCAGCAACTTTTATCATAGGAAAGGCAGAGAAGCGTGATGTGATTTACACTTTTGTATACATTTTCAAACTTAGTACTTGGAAATACAGTTTCAATACTTTAGGGGAAACTCTATGTCTACAAATGATAAGATAATGAGCTCGGCAAACCTTGATTTCTTTCTGCAATCGGTGCCGAAGACATTTTGACGCTGTACCTACGCCGGCGCCATGCGAAATTGTCCTCGACGGAAGTTGAGCTAGGGTTCTGTCCCTTCTTAGCACACGCGTTCGTTACACGCGAGTATATTTCTATCTGTCTCTATGTCTTTCTTTGATCATGCTTTATAATTATCTTCCTGTCTTTCTTTGCCTTCTTTCTCCTAATAATGGCACTTCTCCTATTGTTTCCTCCTTTTCGTCCTCCCCCATTTAGATATTAAAGACTGACCTCTTCTTCTCCACCTATTTTTGATCATCTGCTTTTTCATCTGCTCCTTATTTATATATTTATTTATTTATCTATTTATTTAGTCTTTTATTTTTTTATTTATGTATTCTTTTATATCGAGGATAACGGAGTAAGCACTCATGTGCTTTTTTCCATCCAGTCCAGGACTTCAGTTTACAGTCTCATCCGAAAGACTGTGGGGGGGGGGGGGGGGGGGGGGGTGGAGTCAGCACTGATGTTAACTCCAGGGGGGAAAACCCCCTCGAACGGGAGTCGAACTCGGGTCGTCACGCAATGTTCTGACCATTAGGCTATTCCGTCCCTCCCGTCTTCGTGACGAGAGGGGGAGGGGGGGGGGGACATTGTCCCCATTTTTAGACAGCCTTGGAAAGAGACAATGTAAAGTAAAAGGAGCATCAGGGTGGATACTGTCAGCTCAGGCCTCAGTGTAGGTAACCGGGTAAAATGTACGAAGAGAAGAGCTCTACAATACAAGGCCCAAGCGGGCTGGTTTAGCAGGAGGGAGGAGAGGGTGGGGGGGTGGGGGGTGGGGGGGCTGTTTAGTGAAAAAATATTTTTAAGCTTGAGGGTTGTGATTGATCGGTTATCATCATCATCATTAGCAGCAGCAGCATCACCATCATCTGAAGCAGCAGCGTCACCACCACCACCACCACCATTATCACCATTACCGTCATCATCATCATCATCATCATCATCATCATCATCAAAATCAGCAGCAGCAGCAACAGCAGTGGCATGATCATTACCATCATCATCATCATCACCATCGTCATCACCCAAACCACCAGTTCCCTTACCGAGATGGGTCGTTACAATGGGGAAAAGAAGGGGACCACACGCAACAGAGGCTGGTTTTCAGGATATAATTAGGCTGGTCTGGGGGGTGACGGATAGCCTAGTGGTCAGAACATTGCGCTGGCAATTTGACGACCCGGGTTCGATTCTGGTCGAGGAGATTTTTCTCCTGGAGTTAACATCAGTGCTGACTCCACTCTCCCCAAAAGTCCTTCGGATGAGACTTTAAACCGAGGCCCCGTGTGCGAACGCACACAGAACATCTTGCGCACACGTTAAATCCTTGTTCCGCTTTTCGTAAGAGTAGGCCACTGTGTGCCGGTGGAAACAGATTACAATAATTTACAAAACTGCACACACACGGGAACTGGATGTAAAAAAGCACACGAGTGCTTATTCCATTATCCTCAATATAAAATCATAAATGAATAAATAAAAACACACACGCACGCATGCACGTATGCACACATGCACAACACACACACACACACACACACACACACACACACACACACAGACACACACACACACACACACACACACACACACACACACACACACACACACACACACACACACACACACACACACACACACACACACACACACAGAGTCACATTTATACGCGCGCGCGCACACAACAGTCAGTGAAAAATCAGTTTCCTGCAATTTGATACCAGCGTATTATATGGGAAAAACCAGAGTACTTTAACAATAATATACATCGATTAACTTAATGCTGTTCAAAGAAAGGTTAAAGACTTCTGTAAAACAAGTTGGGTTTAGCAGAAGTAAGAAGTTGCAAAACATTTTTTAAGAACTTTGTATGCTCACATACACACGCACGCACGCATGCACACACGCGCGCACGTGCGCACACACACAGATATAGATATATATGTATATAATATATATATATATATATCTGTGTGTGTGTGTGTGTGTGTGTGTGTGTGTATGTGTGTGTGTGTGTGTGTGTGTGTGTGTGTGTGTGTGTGTGTGTGTGTGTGTGTGTGTGTGTGTAGTTTCTTCTTTTGGTATGTGTATCTTCAATTTCTTATCTTTTTCATTTGTACGACATGCCTTCTTAAGGTTTTTTTTTCCTTTTTCCAAATATGCATGTATATGATTTTTTTCTCTTAGATGATGGCTTGGTGAAAAAAAGCAATTGCACTGCTTATTCAATGTACCATCTGGAAATAAAAGTTTGACTTGACTTCACACACACACACACACACACACACACACACACACACACACACACACACACACACACACACACACACACACACACACACACACACACACACACAAAACGCTTTCAGTGTTAGCATTTGCCCCCAAGTTCAATGTACCCCTGCAAGTCAGATTAAGTGTCGTGATACAAAAAATGGACCCCCCTCCCCCCCATTCTCTCTCCCCTCTCCCCCCTCCCCCCTCCCCTGCATCCCCTATCCTCCTTGCTTTCAGTTTCTGTAACTTTCTTATCAGTCTCACGCTTGACTCGGATACGTGTGTCTCATTCAATGACCTTCTAAGTCATTTGTCAAAGGGTGTGTGTGTGTGTGTGTGTGTGTGTGTGTGTGTGTGTGTGTGTGTGTGTGTGTGTGTGTGTGTGTGTGTGTGTGTGTGTGTGTGTTGGACTCTCTCTCTCTCTCTCTCTCTCTCTCTCTCTCTCTCTCCTCTCTCTCTCTCTCTCTCTCTCAGAGTGGTGTGTAGCGTCCTTGTGTGATGAAAGCTTGACAATGCTGTATCGCTTTGGTTTGGGTGTGCGCCTTATGAGCTTAATTCCTAAAGTCATTTATGCTGCTTTTCGCGAGCTTAATAATCAATCAATCAATCTATCTATCTATCTATCAGTCAATCAGCCATAGTGCTTTTCTTTTTTAACCCCACCAACCATGGAGGGAACCTCAGTGTAAAACTTCATACTGTTTAGCATGCCTGTGTGCGTACACACACAATCGCACACACCCACGCACTCTCCCCCCCCCCCCCCTCTCTCTCTCTCTCTCTCACTCACACACACACACACACACACACACACACACACACACACACACACACACACACACACACACACACACACACGCAACGTGTCTAAAGAAGAAGAACGCAGGCCTGGATGCTGAAAGTGTTGAAAGTGATTATTACTTTGGTATGTGCGTGCTGTGTTCCGTGCCAACAGTACCTTCCTCATTAATTCCAGTCACAGCCTTCACTGGTTTATTCTGCTGCTAATTGCATACATCCAAAGCCACTGACATCATCACCAGGACTCCGCAGGAGGAGCGGGACTACCAATGGCACGGTATGGAGCATGCAAAAAAAATATCCCCATCTAAATCAGTCAGCCAGCCTCTGTGTACTTTTAGCTTATATATAATTATCCTATCTATCTATCATGGGGGCGGGATAGCTAAGTGGTCAGAGCGCTCGCTTTCCTCAAGTCAAGTCAGAGCGCTCGCTTTCCTCAAGTCAAGTCAGAGCGCTCGCTTTCCTCAAGTCAAGTCAGAGCGCTCGCTTTCCTCAAGTCAAGTTAAGCAGCGTCGAGCATGGTTACCAGTTGGATGGGTGACCGTTTGCGCGCCTTGGCTTCAGTACAGTCCCCCTAGTTCACCCAGCTGTAAATGGGTACCTGCCCTCTTTAGGGTCAGGGAAGGTAAAGCAGTGATGGAGAGGAGATGGGCGCCGCCCTCAATATGCTGGCCCTGAGGTCTCTGATGCCTCGTTCCCCTACGACCACAAAGGTTCTGTGACATCTTCACCTTTTTATATCTATCTATCTATCTATCTATCTATCTATCTATCTATCTATCTATCTATCTATCTATCTATCTATCTATCTATCTATCTATCTATCTATCTATCTATCCCGTAGTCTGGCGACCGTGGGGGCACCCCTGAAGACTTGACAACCAGTTCCCTCCATTCCTCTCTCTGTTCTGCCTGTCTCAAATTTTTGTTGTGTTCTAGGCCTGTCCATTCGCTGATGTTGTCCCCCCATCTCTTCCTTGGTCTGCCTCTTTTTCTTCCTCCTTAGACAATGCCTTGCAGTATTGTTTTTGCAAGTCCTTTTGATCTTGTGACATGCCCAAACCATATAACTCTAGTTTACGCTTCTTTACGATTGATAGAAGATTTTCGTAAGGACCAACGGTTTGCTGGATTCTGTTCTGCACGTCTTCGCAGAGTATGTGGTATTTGTAGAAGATGCTAAGGAGTCTCCGAAAGTCTCTGTGAATCGTGGTCCCTGACTGCAGATTTGGAGAGAGGAGTACAGGCGGTAGAGATAAGATGCTTCCAGAGACTATACTGTCTGCTGGATTTACAAGGGAGCGCGATGGCCTTGTGGTTAGAGCGTTGCGCTCACGATTCTACAGCTCTGCGATCGAGCCTGGGTTTGATCCATCACCGAGTCACCTGTTCAAGGGTAGCCTATTTTTCCCCCCTTGGAGTTAATATAAGTACTGACTCCACTTTCCGAAAACTCCCTGCATAAACCGAGGCCCTGTGTGCAAAAACATTCAGAACATCTTGGGCGCACGTTAAAACTCGTTATGCTTTTTTGGAAGAGTAGGCTATTTTTTGCCAGTAAGAACAAAATAACCAAAACAAACATATAGAACAATTAAAAGAAGACAAACAAAATGTGTGTGTATCGTGTTCAGACATCATCTGCAAAGTCAGAATGCAGCTACCTAAAATCAGAATGTGGTGTTTGGGGGGAGGGGGGGGGGGGGGGTAAAACGGTTGCATACGCAATAATCTCACCATTGATGAACCTCAGAGCTCTAGCCAAAGAACAAAAAGAGGGGGGAGGGGGGGGGGGGAAGGACAAAAACTGAGCAGTGACATAATTCAGGCACTGCACTGTACCAGTTCCCCCTGTAGCCTAACTGGGCCCATCCCATCAGCATTGATCAGAAGCCAGGCAGCCAGGCAGCCAGCCAGCCAGCCAGCCGCCAGTCTAACAATGGTCCCTACACACTCATCGCAATTCCCCACAGACCTCAAGTAGCCTAACGATCCCGATTCGGAATGAATGACTTTTTGCGCTGTCTGTACTGGGGCCCGGTCCCAACCAAGTGGGCCTATACTAGGCCTAGCCTAGTCCCGTTTGTTTTGGTAGTCTGCCGTCACCTGTGTCATTGATTGACTGATGGTGAGTGAATCATGATGTGTGTGCCTTCATTTGTTCCAGTGAGTGCTGCATAACGCATGGCAGGGGTGCACAGGCGGCACACAAACACACACGCGCGCACACGCCTGCGCGCGTGTATACACACACATACGCACGCATACACGCGTGCGTGCACGCACGCACGCACACACACGCACAAGCGCGCACACACACACACACACACACACACACACACACACACACAAGTGCGCGTACACACACCAGCGCGCGTACACACACACACACACACACACACACACACACACACACACACACACACACACACACAGGCGCACGCCAGCGCGCGTACACGCACACGCACACACACACACACACACACACACACACACACACACAACACACACACACACACACACACACACACACACACACACTATTGTGATACTCGTCGCAGGAGGGAGAGGAGATGGGCATCGCCCTCAATATGCTGACCCCTAGAGAGAGCTGAGATCTCTGATGCCTCGCTCCCCTACGACCACATAGGTTATGGGACAACCTTTACCTTTTTACCTCTACTCGTTGCAGAGAGAGAACTGTGCAATATATAATTGTTCATGACATTTTGAGAAACATTGTGGATTGTTCCAAAACAGGTGTTCTGTCTTTTGTAAATGTTTATTATTGTGTTGTAAAACACACAGTCACACACACACACACACACACACACACACACACACACACACACACACACACACACACACACACACACACACACACACACACACACACACACACACACAACCAGCAGTTTTTCAGTTCGACATCGCTGGTGTTCCGTAAAGGATCAGTCATGTAAATCGCAGAAAATACTTTCCAAATTTTAATATATAAATCATTGTTACTCATTTTGAATGCTATTTGACGAAGATAGGTGTGTTTTTATTTATTTATTTATTCTTTTATTAATTAATCAATTAATTTATTTCGAGGATAATGGAATAAGCACTCATGTGCTTTTTTTTTTTTTTTTTTACATCCAGTCCCCCTGTGTATGCAGTTTTGTAAATGTCATCTGTTCCCACCGGCACACGATGGTCTACTCTTACGAAAAGCGGAACAGGATTTAACGTGTGCGCAAGATGTTCTGCGTGCGTTCACACACGGGGCCTCGGTTTATAGTCTCATCCGAAGGACTTTTGGGGAGAGTGGAGTCCGCACTGATGTTAACTCCAGGAGAAAAATCTCCTCGAACGGGAATCGAACCCGGGTCGTGACTTAAGTGTCTGCATCTTCGTTTTGTGATAGTTT
>CM060348.1:6597684-6605184 GCA_030674155.1 Stramonita haemastoma
AGCTTACCCATGTGAAACCATCGCTTTGTGATCATCTTTTTTGTGTGTGTTTTTTTTCCCCCAAGTCTTCTCTTGTGGGAAGCACAGTTACAGAATGGACAGAGTGAAAATGGCTGAGTGTTATTGTATGTAGTAGAGATGTAAGCAAGTGTGTCTTTGTGTTTACATGGGTTAATTTTTTTAAAGGATTTGTCTTTGTCTTTAGATCTTAACTATTTGAGGGATTGGAGGTAGAAGGAGGGATTGAAGGTAGAAGGAAGGATGGATGGATAGATGAAGAAATGGATAGCATACATATATAACTGGCACACACACACACACACACACACACACACACACACACACACACACACACACACACACCCCCCCCCCCCCCCCACACACACACACAAAACATCCCCTCCCCCACCCACCCCCACCCCCACCACCCACACCCCCCCTACCCCCACACCCCCAACACACCCCCTCACCAATCCATGGCCATATACCTACTAACCTACTCTTTCAATGAGCTAACACATCCTGATCCTCTATGACTGAGCACTAGTAAAGGCGATGACAGTAAAATGGCAAACAACAGCAACACCCCCCCTGTTCACAGTCCTTGAGCTGGCTGGCTGGGCTTGCTGTCATCAGCTGAAATATGGATGAAGATGATTTGCATTGCTGGCGGTGCGTGCGTAATACCCAGCATGCACACAGTACAGCGGCGTTTCTGATCAAAAATGGATTCTGTTAGCTCGAGCTTACCCGTGTGTAACCATCACTTTGTGGTCGCTTTTTTTTAGCATGCACACAGCGGCGTTTGTAATCAAAAATGGATTCTGTTAGCTCGAGCTTACCCATGTGAAACCATCACTTTGTGATCATCTTTTTGTGTTTTGTTTTTTTCCCCAAGTCTTCTCTTGTGGGAAGCACAGTTACAGAATGGACAGAGTGAAAATGGCTGAGTGTATTATATGTAGTAGAGTTGTAAGCAAGTGTCTTCTCTTTTTTGTAGTTTACTTGGGTTATTGTTTTTAGTGTTTGTCTTTGTCTTTAGATCTCACTTATTTGAGGGAGTGAGGGTAGAAGGAGGGATTGAGGGAGGGAATGAAGAAATGAATAGCAAATAATTATATAGGAGGAACAGCACTGGCGCATGCGTGCACACATGCATGCATGCCTGCACGCACGGACGCACGCACACACCACACACACACATACACACAAACACACACACACACACATCCACACACACACACACATCCACACACACACACACACCACACCCACACCCACACCCCCCTCCCCCTCACACACACACACACACACAACACACACACACACCTACCCCCCCCCCCCCACACACCTACCCCCCCCCCACACCTACCCCCCCCCCCCCCACACACACACGCCTACCCCCCACCCACCCACACACCTTCACTTACAATGGGAGGAAGTCAATCTCTCAGTCCTTAGGTCCCAAGACCTGCCCCTGGCTAAAGGCAAAAGTGTTAAAGTTTAGTTTTAAAACTTCACAACCACAACTAGGGTGAGTACAGTTAAGACTACACTGCAGCCAATGGCCACAGTTGTAGTGATGAGAGGATAGAGGCTATTCACACTGGTGAGTGGCAATCCAATCCAGAACATCTTGCATGTATGTTAAACCCTGTTCCGCTTTTTGTAAGAGTAGGCCATTGTGTGCCGGTGGGAACAGATGACAAGGTTTACAAACAAAAAAACTACATACACACGGGGACTGGATGTAAAAAAGCACTGGATGTAAAAAAGCACATAAGTGCTTATTCCATTATCCTCAATGTAAAAGAATAAATAAATAAATAAACTTTTATATATGATATATATATATATATATATATATATGTATGTATATATGTATATATATATATAAATAAATAAATGAATGGCCATAATATGATATTAGGGAGAAGGTCCTAATCCTTCACTAAGAAAAATATGTGTAGTAACAAATTATTGTGCACAATAAAACATACCTAACAAATGCGCATGCCACAAGCATTGTGCACATGACAATTGTATTGTATTGTATTGTATTGTATTGTATTGTATTGTATTGTATTGTATTGTATTGTATTGTATTATATTAAATTATATTGAATTGTATCATATTGTATTGTATTGAATTGTATTGTATTGAATTGTATTGTATTTTATTGTATTGAATTATATTGAATTGTATTAAATTGTATTATATTGAATTGAGTGAGTGAATGTGACTATTGGATGGTCGCAAAAATTGTAAGGATTTTTAGATCTTTGGTGATTGTGATTATTAAAATTACTTAATTATATAGTCCAGTTCAGAATCAAACTGCAGCAGTATTATTGGTAATCAGGTTTTTACTTTGTCTTAGGGGTCGTGATAGCTCACTTGTCAGAGCACTCGCTTTCCCCAGCCAAGGTTAATCAGCATCGAGCATGGTTACCAATTGGATGGGTGACCGATTGCGCGCCTTGGCTTCAGTGCAGTCCCCCAGTTCACCCATCTGTAAATGGGTACCTGCCCTTTTTAGGGTCAGTGAAGGTAAAGCAGCGAGGGAGAGGAGATGGGCGCTGCTCTCAACATGCTGGCCCCTAGAGAAGCTGAGGTCTGTGATGCCTCACTCCCCTATGACCACATAGGTGATGGGACACCTTTACCTTTTACCTTTATTACTTTGTAAACAGACAGGACTTTGGTGTTTTGTAAGATGTTTGATTCACAGCTTTTTTGTGGTTTACTTTATATTATCCATCAAAACAGCAATAATGAAAAGCATAGCAATAGTAACAGCAGCAGCAGTGACAAGAAGCAGAATATAGCTATACCCCAATAACAGTAATGATGATGATGATGATGATGATGATGATGATGATGATGATGATGATGATAATAGTAATAATAATAATGAAAATAATAATAATAGTAATAATAATAGTAGTAATAATAATAATAATAATAATAATAATGATGATGATGATGATGATGATGATAATAATAATAATAATAATAATAATAATAATAACAATAACAATAATAATAATAATAATAATAATAATGATGATGATGATGATGATGATGATGATGATGATGATAATAAACAATAACAATAACAGCAATAACAAAATAATATTATATGACGACAACAGCAGCAGCAAACAACAACAACAACAACAACAACAACAACAACAACAAACAACAACAAAATAATAATAATAATAATAATAATAATAATAATAATGATAATAATGATAATAATAATAATAATGATGATGATGATGATGATATGATGATGATGATGATGATATATAATAACAACAATAACAATACAAATAATAATAATGATGATGATGATGATGATACGATGATGACAATGATAATAATATAGGGAATTTATATAGTCCTGAATTTTATAAAGAAAACAAATCAAAGCACTTAATATTAACAAGGATTATGATAACAACCAACAGTGAAAATCATATTGGCACCTGGGCTTAAAAATAATATATCAACAACAGCAACATAAGAAGCAACAACCATAAGAACAGCATTCAGTATTAGCACTTATAATAAATGTAATGGTCCTAGAGCAACAACATAATATTAATATAATGACTTGTATCAGAAATAATGCTGTCAGTGTGTCATACCAAAGTAGGCTGCATTTTTGAAGTGCACATTGTGTGTGTTAGATCAGAAATGTATCTGTAGACAAGATATGGTACACATTTTGTTCTGTATGTTTTCTCTTTCAAATTACAGCAAAATGTAGGGGTTATGAGAAATATTTTTTTTATATTTCTCCATAGAGTTATACAACAAAACATTATTTATTGATCTTTTTACACTTATAGTTTTTTTTAATTTGTATAGATATAACTTTTTTTTCTATCACACATTCTTTCACAACTGAAAATGTCTTTTTCTGAAATAATGTCTTAGGAGATATCATCAGAATCATTTTCTGTTGTTTTTATTTGTGTGTTTTATTTTTTCATATATATATATGTATATATATATATATATATATATATATATATATATATATATATATATATATATATGTGTGTGTGTGTGTGTGTGTGTGTGTGTAGTGTGAGTGTGTATGTGTGAAAGTCAAAGTCAGAGTCAAATTTTTATTTTCAGTTGGTACATTAAGTAAGCGATGCATTTGCTTTTTTCCCCTATCAAGTCATCTATCTAGGAACCTCCCCACCCCCACCCCCACCCCCAGAAAGAAAAAACCCAAACCAAAACCAAAACAAACCAACCTCCCAGAAAAAACCAAAACAATAAAAAACAACAAAAAATCCAAACTAACAAAAAACAAAACCCCACCCCACTTTCATCAGTAATATTTAACCTGTGTGTGTGTGTGTGTGTGTGTGTGTGTGTGTGTGTGTGTGTGTGTGTGTGTGTGTGTGTGTGTGTGTGTGTGAATTAGCATCCTTAAAATTTTCTTTCAGAAGTTAATGTCATTATGAATACTTTCAGTATCATTTTCATTCATGTTTTTAAAAAAAAACATTTTCTTTTAGGTACAAATTAATGTCATAATGAGTCATGAAGTATATAATCAGTAGTATCCCCACCTTCTGGAAATTCTGTGCTGGAAAATTTTACCTTTTCTATCACTCCCTTTGTTTTTTGTCTTTTACCTCACTTCTCTATTCTCTCACTCTCGTGCTTATTGTCTGTCTGCATGACCCATTCTCCTGCCTTTTTGTATGCAAATTTGAACAAAAAAATTCTTATGAACTTTCTGATGAGTTGCCCCGAAGTCGTTACGTGTCACTGTCAGCTGAGCCCAGTGGGCAGACCTCTTGCTTAGTTACAAGCACAGGAGGAGACCAGACACAACGCATCTTATCCAATATCATATTTTATTATGGCAAATCGAACTGACACAGAAGAAAAATAGTATTCAGTATGTTGTGCTTATTGTGGCTATCACACACACACACACGCACGCACGCACGCACGCACGCACGCACGCTTATCACAACTTGTGAAAAGACCTTAAATGAATTTGGACACACACGCGCACGCACGCACGCACACACGCACGCACGCACACACATACACACATGCAGGCACGCACTCACACACGCACGCACACACTTACACACACACAACCACACACACACACACACACACACACACACACACACACACACACACAACCTTAACCCCCCACCCCCCCCCCCCACCTCCCCTCAAAACTGACGTATTTCACCTGCACATGTCAAGTGTCTGCTAAATGGCTAAAGGCTGTTTCAGGGGAGAGAACAGCGCTGTCAGGGGACTGAAATATTGATGAATGTTGCGTGAGATAATTGGCACCACTGTCTCCTGAGTGTTAAGCATGTGACTGAAGTATTGGGATGAATCAGATCCCAATGTGCTGAGCACTGAGCCGTCTGTATATGTATCACTGCAGCATTTCATTTAGTTAAAGAGGCAGTAGGTGGATCGGTAGTCTGGAGGGGGGACGGATAGCCTAGTGGTCAGAACATTGCACTGGCAATTTGACGACCCCTGTTCGATTCCGATCGAGGAGAATTTTCTCCTGGAGTTAACATCAGTGCTGACTCCACTCTCCCCAAAAGTCTTTCGGATGAGACTTTAAACCGAGGTCCCGTGTGCGAAGGCATGCAGAACATCTTGTGCACACGTTAAATCCTGTTCCGCTTTTCGTAAGAGTAGGCCAGTGTGTGCAGGTGGGAACAGATGACATTTACAAAGCTGCATACACACGGGGACTGGATGTAAGAAAAGAACATGAGTGCTTATCCCATTATCCTTGATATAAAAGAATAAATCAAATCAAATCAGAGGTTACACTTCTGCTTAGAAAGCGAAAAGTCTGGGTCGGAAGTGTTTGCGGTGGTTTTCGAATCACTTTTGGGCCCAAATCTCCGCCCCCTCCCCAATCCATTAGACCATGAGTGGTGGTCTGGGTGCTAGTCTTTTGGATGAGACGATAAACTGTGGTCCTGTGTGTTACACAGAATTGCTTAGCGCACGTAAGAGAACCCACAGCAACAAGAGAGTTGTCCATGACTAAATTTTGTAGAAAAAAGCCACTCTGATAGGATACAGATGTAGACAGGAAAAGAAAAGAAAAGTGGCGCTACTCTTGTGGCGATGCGCTCTTCGTGGGGAGAGGAGCTCGAACTTCACGCAGAGAAATCTTCCGTGACTTAAAGTGGTGTAAAACGTAAAATGTAAAAACGTAAAATTCAATTTGCTCAACATTGAGTCGTCTGTATGTATCACTGCAGCATTCCATTTAGTTAAGTAGGAATTCAGTTTGCTCAACGTATTGTGTATCTTTCAACATCAGTCAGTCCTGAAAAATTCCAGCTGTTGGGTTTCTGGAAGAAGGTTTTGGTGTAGGAAAAAAAAGTATGGATTGTAACTGGCCTGAACTTCTCTGACTCTGTGATAATAAAGTATTTGAATTGAAAAAAAATTACAACGCATTTGCTTAACCTTTTTAGACCATTCTTTAAAAGTTACTTTGAAGATTTCAGGAAAGAAAGATCCACGACACCAAAGAATGGCCAAAAGAATGGACACAGTCTCTTGTAATACCCCTGCCAAAGAAAGGAAACCTCAAACAATGCCAGAACTACAGAACCATCAGTCTCATAAGTCATCCTAGCAAGATCATGCTGCAGGTAGTCCTCAACAGACTGAAAAACCAAGCGGAAAAACTCCTGGCAGAAGAACAAGCGGGCTTTAGACCAAAACGCAGCACAATGGAACAAATTTTCAATCTGAGAATTCTGATAGAGAAGCATCTCCAACACCAAAAAGACTTGTACCACAATTTCATAGACTTCAAAAAGGCCTTTGACAGGGTATGGCATGACGGCCTCTGGCAAGTACTCAGGCACTTCAACATTGACAGCTGTCTAATTGAAGTCATCAAAGCTCTGTACGAGAACGCAGAAAGTGCAGTTTTTATGAATAATCACGTGGGCGAGTTCTTCAAGACCACGGTTGGGGTTCGCCAGGGCTGCCTTCTCTCACCTGTACTCTTCAACCTCTTCCTCGAAAACATCATGACAGAGACACTGCAAAACCACCACACTTCCATCTCCATTGGTGGAAGACCCCTTTGCAACCTCAGATTTGCAGATGACATTGACCTCATGGGCAGCAGCAAACAAGAACTGCAAATCCTCACAGACAATTTAACAGATCGAGCGAGTGCATACGGCATGGAGGTCAGTACAGAGAAATCAAAGATCATGGTCAACAGCGCGAGTAATGACATCACGGAAATAAAGATGAATGGAGAAACACTAGAAGAGGTGAGCCAATTCAAATACTTAGGCTCCATCCTAACAAAAGATGGCACATCAAACAATGAAGTGAAAGCTCGCATTGCAACAGCAACATCTGCTCTAGTCAGACTCGAGAAGATCATCAGAAGCAACAACATCAGCTTCTGCACCAAATACCACCTTTACAAATCCCTCGTG
>CM060348.1:6617684-6622684 GCA_030674155.1 Stramonita haemastoma
GTTGTTGTTCGTTTGCACTTTGTTTTAAAGGATTATAATATGTAGGTGTGATGATACATTTTGCTTTCTTTGTTGTTGTTGTTCGTTTGAACTTTTGTTTTAATGTGTTAC
Source organism: Stramonita haemastoma (assembly GCA_030674155.1). Classification (NCBI taxonomy): domain Eukaryota; kingdom Metazoa; phylum Mollusca; class Gastropoda; order Neogastropoda; family Muricidae; genus Stramonita; species Stramonita haemastoma. The sequence continues at coordinate 6,617,796 of CM060348.1, forward strand.
AACGTGTAGGTGTGGGACATTTTGCTTTAGTTTTTCATTTGTTTGTTTTAAAGTGTTATAACTTTAGCCGTTTTGCAAATTTGTACAAAAGGAAGAGAGAGAGAGAGAGAGAGAGAGAGAGAGAGAGAGAGAGAGAGACAGAGAGAGACAGAGAGAGACAGAGACAGAGACAGACAGACAGACAGACAGACAGACGACAGACAGACAGACAGACAGACAGACACACACACACACACACACACACACACACAGACAGACAGACAGACAGAGGTGTCTCGCACCCTCACCCCCATGGAGAGAGAGAGACAGAGACAGAGACAGACGTTTCGCGCGCGTCCATGACCCCATTCCCTCCCCCCCTCCCCCAACGGCCCCCTAACAGTTCTCAGAAGGGCTGGAACGACGAATGTCTTCCACAGTCTGTCAGCCTGACTGACTCACTGCCCATAGACAATAGTCCACAATCACGATCACAATGCCTCCGTGAACATCTATAGAATGGGAAGTCTGGTCCCGAAGACACCTCGTCACTGCAGAACTCTTGCGCTTCCGAAACCACTAGGACTAGGATGAAGGGGAATGGACAGCGGATGTGGGTAGGCACTGTACTTGTGGCGACGCGCTCTCCCCGAATTTCATGCAGAGAAATCTACTGTGACGTAAAGTGGTATAAAATAATGAATACAAATAAATAAATAAACGTGGGAAGGAATCTATCTATCTATCTATCTATCTATCTATCTATCTATCTATCTATCTATCTATCTATCTATCTATCTATCTATCTGTCTATCTATCGATCTATCGATCTATCGATCTATCTACGATCCATCGATCGATCGATGACCGACCGATCGACCGATCGATCGTCGAGTCTGTCTGTCTGTCTGTCTGTCTGTCTGTCTGTCTGTCTGTCTGTCTGTCTCTGTCTGTCTTCTGTCTCTCTTTCTCCTCTTCTCTCTTTCTCCTTTCTCCCTTTCTCCTCTTCTCCTCTCTCTCTCTCTCTCTCTCTCTCTCTCTCTCTCTCTCTCTCTCTCTCTCTCTCTCTCTCTCTCTCTCTCTTAGTCTGGCGACCGTGGGGGACCCCCGAAGACTTGACAACCAGTTCCCTCTATTCCTCTCTCTCTCTCTCTCTGTTCTGCCTTTCTCAAAATTTTGTTGAGTTATAAACCTATCCGTTCGCTGATGTTGTCCTCCCATCTCTTCCTTAGTCTGCCTCTTTTTCTTCCTCCTTGGACAGTGCCTTGCAGTATTGTTTTTGCTAGTCCTTTTGATCTTGTGACATGCCCCTGCCATTTAAGTGTTGACGTTTCTTTACCTAAAGAAGTAGTGGTGGTAGGGGCATTAACAGTTGTAGTAGGGGATTACCGGCAAGTTTGTTTGGAATAAAGAACAACTCACTGTAAAAGACACTCTTACTAACTTTTCATCGATTAAACGTTTCGTCTTTTTTTTTCTTTCTTTCTGTCTTTTTTTATATATAATTTCGTTCTTTCTTTCTTCTTCTTTCTTTCTTCTTCTTTTTTTCTTTCTTCTTTTTTTTTCTTTCTTTCTTTTTCTTCTTTCTTTCTTTTTTCTTTCTTTTTCTTTCTTCTTTCTTTCTTTCTTTCTTTCTTCTTCTGTCCTATCATTTTACATTTGTTGTGTGTTGTTGTTTTGTGTGTGTTTTGTGTGTCGGTGTTGTTGTGTGTGTGGTGTGGTGAGTGTGTGTGGGGGTGAGGAGAGGGGAGAGGAGAGAGAGAGAGAGGAGAGAGAGAGAGAGAGAGAGGAGAAGAGAGGAGAGAGAGAGAGAGAGAAGCGCACAAAGTTTTCCCTTTTGTTCTGTGAGGCAAATGGGAAGCTGATTCCTTTGAAGACCCTGTTTTACAATTCCTACTTTGGAAAAAACTGTAGAGTTTCGAAAGAGTTTCAACATTGCTTTTGTGTTGTTTGAAAGCGTTTAATGTCAAGTCATATTGTCCTTTTCGCTAAATGATTTACATCTATTTTCTAAAAAAAAAAAAAAAAAAAGCAACAAGAAACAAACGAACCATTTCAAACCAGTTGCCATTGTAATGTGAAGGCGATTCTGGCTTGATACTTCTTTAAAGCTTATGCGGGTAAACGAGCCATGATTTTTGTTTGTTTGGTTTTTTTTTTTTTTGGTGCGAGCAACTTGGAAGAGAGATCGGGCATATGCGTGCATGTGTGTGTGTGTGCGTGTGTGCGTGTGTGGTGTGTGTGTGTGTGTGTGTGTGTGTGTGTGTGTGTGTTGTGTGTGTGTGTGTGATGTGTGTGTGTGTGCGTTTGTGCGTGCGTGTGTGTATGTGTGTGTGTTTATCGTTTATTTTATATATATATATTTTTATATCGAGGATAATGGAATAAGCACTCATATGATTTTTATTTTACATTCAGGCCCCGTGTGCATGCAGTTTTGTAATGTCATCCGTTCCCTCCGGCACACATTGGCCTACTCTTACGAAAAGCGGAACAGGATTTAATTAACGTGCGCGCAAGATGTTCTGCGTGCGTTGGCACACGGGGCCTCGGTTTATAGTCTCATCCGAAGGACTTTGTATGTGTGTGTGTGTGTGTGTGTGTGTGTGTGTGTGTGTGTGTGTGTGTGTGTGTGTGTGTGTGTTGTGTGTGTGTGTGTGTGTGTGTGGTGTGTGTGTGCGTGTGTGTGAGGGAGGAGGGGGGGTAGCTCGGTGGTTAGAGTATCGAACGCGTGATCTGAACGCAGTAGAGACTGGTGGTTTGGGCCTCTGCTAAACGCTCTTTTAGAAGGATTTTCCTCCTGGAGTTAACATTGGTTCCTGACTCTTATCCACGTACCAGTCTTTCAGTTAAACCGAGATCCTGTGTGCGAACGCATACATGTATAATCTTGAACACACGTTTGCATGACGATCCATCAATCTTAGTTAACAACGCCACATCTTTCGTAAAAGAAAATGGCAACTGTGGCCGTTGGCATTTATAATGCTGATGACACGAACAGACCCAGCATGCAATCTATGAATGGGCTCGCTTAGATGTAAATTGTGAGAGAAAGTAATAAAAAAAAAAAAGGAAAGGTAAAGGTGTCCAATATCCATGTGGTCGTAGTGGAACGAGGTTCAGAGACCTCAGCTTCTCTAGGGGCCAGCATATTGAGGGCAGTGCCCATCTCCTCTCCCTCACTGCTTTACTTTCCCCTGGCCCTAAAGAGGGCAGGTACCCATTACAGCTGGGTGAACTGGGGGACTGTACCGAAGCCAGTGCTTCCCAAGAAGCTCGAGAGAAAGACAAATTGATTAACCTTAGTTACACACGTATAGTGTTGATTGTCACCCACGTGTGTGGTAGGCGAGTCTTAATGGGGTGGATAGTGTTGCTTTGCCGGGAACAGTAGTGTTGCATGAAGTGGTGTAATTCTACCTTTACTCTGTCTCTCTTCTCCCTGTCTCTTTGTCTTTGTATCTGTCTCTGTCTCTGTCTCTGTCTCTGTCTCCCTCCCTCTCTCTCTCTCTCTCTCTCTCTCTCTCTCTCTCTCTCTCTCTCTCTCTCTCTCTCTCTCTCTCTCTCTCCCCCTCTCTCTCTGTGTATGCCTCTGTTTTGTGTGCGTTTATGCGAGCGAGTATCTGTTTCTGCTTCTGTTTCCGTGTGTGTGTGTGTGTGTGTGTGTGTGTGTGTGTGTGTGTGTGTGTGTGTGTGTGTGTGTGTTGTGTCGTGTGACTTGCGCTGCGTTCGCGAGTCGCGTGCGTGCGTGCGTGCGTGGTGTCTGTGGACAGTTATCTTTTGCAATCTGAAAAAAATAACCTTGCTACTCTTTTGGTTTGCAGAGGTGTGCAGATCTATCGTGAAGACATCATCTACGAGTCGAGTCCACCGTGGCTACATTTGCTGGAAAAAAAAGATTTCTTGGGTTACACAAGATCTACATTTTCAGCTGATTGTCAGTGCCAAAACCTTGGGGGGTTATTCGCTCTCTGACTTGAGAAAAGTCAAGTATGTCTCCTTCACTGTACCCAGATCAGTCTTGGATGAAGATCGATCAGTAAAGATTTTGTCCGAAGAAGACCGCCACTGGCTACGTGAGACTCGGTACAGTGCCTGCGATTGGAAGTCGAGGTGTGGCTGAGCGTCCAGTATAAGTGAACCCACCTGCCCGTAACTAGCCTGTAACTGCCCACCTGCCCGTAGGAATTGTTTTGTGTTGTTCTTATGTTCATGAGCTGATCATGGTTTAAGTCTTCTTTATATCAACTTTATATCAGCGGATCATTGTGGAAGGTTAGGTTTCAAGTACTGTCTATACAGAGAGCTTGTTTAGACCCGTTGCCTCGGTGGGGTGGGGGGTTGGATTTCAAGTGTTGTATATGTATATATATCTATCTACACCTGAGTGTTGAGGTTCGTGTTTGAGGAACTGGTTACTGTGACTGGTTTTAAGTTTTGCTACATAAGGAACGAAGTTGTTTTGCGAGACTTCAGTCTTTTTTTTTTTTGGGTTAGGGAGTGAGGGAGTGTTTGCATAACGGTGACGTGTTGGTGGCGTTGTGTGTTTGTTAAGGAAACGTCTTGGATTAACAGACACTTGTCATTTTTGTGGTTGTGATTTCAAGGAAACGTTTTCAACACGGGTGTGCCACTGTGTTTACATTTCGGATTCCTTGAATAATTACATCAAACTTCACCTAACCATCTGAAGTTGAACAGTTAAATTCAAACAAAACAAAACAAACGAAAAAAAAAACACCCAACCTATCAAACAAAAAACCCGTTGGTTTCTTCCTTTGGTGATTTTTCCCTTGGTGTACCTGGGATTACTCCTTGCTTTGGATTATATGTAAAATCCCCGGATCTTTTGGTTTTGGAGACACCTGGATAAAGAACACGTGACTTGTCTACCAGCCAATCAGAGG
>CM060348.1:6627684-6637684 GCA_030674155.1 Stramonita haemastoma
AAAAATTCTTTTATATCGAAGATAATGGATTAGCACTCATGTTTTTTTTTTTACGTCCAGTCCCCGTTTGTACACAGTTTTGTACACAATGGCTTACTCTTTCGAAAAGCGGAACAGTATTTAACGTTTGGAGAAGATGTTTTGCGTGCGTTCGCACACGGGAACTAGGTTTCATAGTCTCATCCGAAGGACTTTTGGGGAGAGTGGAGTTAGCACTGATGTAATCCAGGGGAAAAATCTCATCGAATGGTTTGGAACCCGGGTCGTCAGATTGCGAGCGCAATGTTCTAACCACTAGGCTACTCTGTCCCCTGTGATTTCTGTGTGTGAAGAATGGAGTTTTAAAACACTGGGGAGGAGCGCATGGCCACAAAGGCACCTCCTTTACACCCTAGTCTAATTGAAGAATCACATTGAGCGCGAGCGCCCCCCCCCCCAACACACACACGCCCACGCATGCATGCACGCACGCACACACGCACGCACACACCACGCATGCACGCACTCAAGCAGATACACACATGTATACACACACAGTGACACACACACCTCAAGCACGCACGCTACGCATACGCATAACCGCGCCCATCACAACCCATCACACCCGCTCGCACCAGCGCACGCGCGCGCACACACACAACATACACACACCCACTCACACCATCTGCATCGCACGCATCGCCACGCACACACACATACACCAACAAACATCACACACACACCACACTCACACACACACGCACGCACCCACATACACAACACACGCACATCACACGCACACACACCACACACACACACACACACCACACACTCACACCACACCACGACACCACACCACACCACACCACACCACACACACACCACACACACACACACCACCACACACACACACACACACACACACACACACACACACACACACACACACACACACACACCAAACACACACACACACACACACACACACACAAAAACAGAGGGTACGGGGGAGAGAGAGAGAGAGAGAGAGAGAGAGAGAGAGAGAGAGAGAGAGAGAGAGAGAGAGAGAGAGAGAGAGAGAGAGACACACACACACACACACACACCACACACACACACACACACACACGCACACGCACACACAAACTTTCAGATTTTATTCCATAATGTTGCATAAAATAAGGTAATCCCTTTTTGGGATTAACATTGATATTTATATAACGATTGAACGAACACGTTAAGTTCTGAAAACGCTGAGAACTTTAGAGGAGGTAATGGAAAATCAATTTCAAACAATAAGAAAAGAAATAAAAGAAGGCAAAAACAACAACAAAAACAACAACAAGAACAACAAAACTTGGCAATAAAAGTTTAAACTCCTCAGATTTTATCACAGCAGGGGGCTAATGCACACAGACGTTTCTTCTTCTGTTACACACACACACACACACACACACACACACACACACACACACACACACACACACACACACACACACACACACACACACGGTTACACAAACACACGCACAGACACACAGACACAGACACACACAGTGACACACGCACGCACACACGCACACACACAGACACCAACACAACACACACGCACGCACGCGCGCGCGCGCACACACACACATACACACACACATACAGAGTTACACATACATACAGCACACACGTACTACTGTACACAATACATTCATACATGTGTAGTACGTATTCTGTCCAACGATAAACCAATATACAGCCTTGGGTTTTTATTGGCAGATGGTTTAAAACTGAAGCATGTCAGTGTTAATCGTAGATTCCATCAGTAAACGAAGTTGATAATTTTATGAAAAAAAAGGGTACAGACAAACAAATATTCTGCAACACAAAGAAGAGTAGGAGTAAATACTATGAAGTTAAAAAAAGAAACATTCACACACGTACACGCACGTACACACACGTACACACACGTACACATACGCGCGCGGCGCACACACACACACACACACACACACACACACACACACCACACACACACACACACACACACACACACGTGTAGTACGTACGCACACCAGCCTACAATAGTACACACAACAGTAATAACGACCCAAATCAGAATAATAACACAAGCCGGAACAAAGCACACAACAGTAACAGCAACCAAAAGCATGCATCTTTTTCACACTAACCACACACTACGAAAAGAAAATAAGGATTGAGGGTATGGCGAGGGTGTTTAGAAAACAAGATAATAGACGTTTTCCGTGAGAGAAGTGCGATTCAGATTGACAACATGATTGATAGGTTGTCGATTGCTCCCAGACACTTTGGAGACTGGGTGGGACTGAAGCGAAGAGGGGAAACAAAATGAAAAAGACAAAAAAATAGAGGGTGAGAGAGAGAAAGGGAGTAGTAAGCATTTGAACTGGGTGGTGGAGGAGAGTTGTAAGAAATGGAAGGAGGGGGGGGGGGGGGGGGGGGGGGGGGTCAGCGGAATGTCTCGTCTGCTGTGGATTTAGAGAGAAAGGTGCAATTAATCAGTCGGCCCGTGATTAGATCCACCCCATCGAATCAGCATCGATCAGGCAGAGTTCTAACCAGAGACATGGCATGGCTGGCCGCTCAGACAGACAGGGAGGGAGGGTGGTAGTTCAGACAGGCAGGTTTGTCAGGCAGGTAGGTTTGTCAGGCAGGCAGGCAGGGTAGTTAGGTCAGGCAGGTAGGTTTGTTAGGCAGGCAGGTTTGTCAGGCAGGCAGGTTTGTTAGGCAGGCAGGCTAGGCAGGTAGGTTAGGCAATTAGGTCAGGCATGTAGGTCAGACAGGCATGCAGGTTAGGTAGGTTTGTCAGGCAGGCATGTTAGGCAGTTAGGTCAGGCAGGCAGGTCAGACAGGCAGGCAGGTAGGTTAGGTAGGTTTGTCAGGCAGGCAGGAGGTTTGTCAGGCAGGCAGGTAAGTCAGACAGGCAGACAAGTACGTCAGGCATGGAGGTCATGAAGGTCGGTCAGCGAAAAGTAGAGGAAGATAGGTCAGACAGGCAGGTAGGTAGGTCAGGCAAGCAGGCAGGTCTTTGCACGCTTTTTTGTACACGGTATACACATTATGGTCGTTCACACATTATAGATCATTACTGTATTCTTCTTACAACTTTTTTTGTAAGGGGGGGGGGGGGGGGGGGGGGGGGGGGAGGCTCTTGCTGTTTGTCCTTTGTTTATCCTTTTCATTACTTAAAAAAAAAGTTCTGTTATTGTGTCACTCTGCCCTTTCTCCCTTGTTTTCCAGCTGCCTTGTTTTGTTGTGTGTGTGTTTTTTTGTGGTCAGTCTGTCCAGTTCCATCTTGTGTGTGTGTGTGTGTGTGTGTGTGTGTGGTGGTGTGTGCTGTGTTGTATGTATGTGTGTGTGTATGTGTCCTCCCTTTCTGACTTGGATTTTTTTTTTTTTACCCTCGCTGTCTAGTCGCTAATTCTTTACTATATCTTTGACGTTACTGTTTTGTTTTGTTTTACTCGTAGCTGTCCTTGCATGAGTTTTTTTCCCTTCTCCTTTTTTCCCACCTCCTGATGTCATCCTGACTGTCAATGGCTGCAGGAAGGCCACCTGCCCTGTCAGCCCTGCTCGGTTTTTTCTCTTCACTCCTCCATCACACGTGTCACTGAAAGTTTGCTGTTTTTGGGTTGGAGATGGGGGGTGGGGGTGGGGTTCCATGTTATGCTTCTTGGAAAAGCCTAGTGGTTAGAATGTTTAACATGTGGTCTTTTTGATAGCTTGTGCTTCTCTATAAGTGTCAAGGTTTTCTTCCTGGAGTTTACATTAGTTTTGAACCCACTCCTCAGCAAATCTTTAGGATGATTTAAACGGTTATTTGCTAAGGCATTGCATAAACACATCCTGCGGTCACTTGAGAAGCTGATCTTTGGGCGTTTTAGGGAATTTTTACCTTGAAGTTAACATCAGTACTGGCTCCACTCCCCCAAAAGTCCTTCCGATGAGACTGTAGACCGAGGCCCCGTATGCGAACGCACGCAGAACATCTTCACATAATTATGTCAAAAACACGTTCCGCCTTCCGAAAGAGTAGGCCATTGCATGCCGGTAAAAATAGGAGGGAAAATACACATGGATGTCATGTTTAGACATCATCCCCAAAATCGAAATGCGGCTACTTTAATGGTGGGTTAAAACGGTCGCATACGCAAAATCTCACCATTGATGAACCTTGGAGCTCTAGCCGAGGAATGAAAAAAAGATTTAAATAAAAAGAGAAAGAAATCAGTATTATTTTTTTTTGAAAAAGCATCTAAGACCATTATTGTGGATGGCACAGACATTGCCATATATGGATAGAGATAGGCAGCAGTCGCTTCAGCTCCCCCAAATTTCAGTGTCCGAGAAATATTGTGTGAAGTGTTCCAAAGTTCCCTTATGGAATTGAAGAAGTAAATCACTTAATCAGGCAGTTAAATCAGCCCTTCATCTGCTTGTTTCTACCCCTCCTCCCCCCCCACGTCATTTTCACTGTCATCCTACTTGCTTTTGGCCCATTTTTCATTGACGTAGAATTTTAACTGTTTCAGGGATTGCTAATTTAATATTGATCGTGTAATCTTGTTGGCTGTGAGCAAACGTTATTATCGTCAGAATTGATTTTTCAAAATTGATTTTGCCAGAGGTTTTGTTGTCAAGGGGGGGGGGGGGGGGGGGCGTTTTATCTTTGAGGGTTATGTCGTTTGTTGATTCTGTTGTTTGCTGTGGCCCCTGTTTGATTTTGTTTGACATCGCTGGAGTTGGATGTCTCTGACTTCTGTTATTTAGTCTCGGTATAATAATAATAATAATAATAATAATAATAATAATAATAATAATAATAATAATAACAACAACAACAACAACAACAACAACAACAACAACAATAATAATAATAATAATAATAATAATGATGATGATGATGATAACAACAATGGTAATAATAATGATACTACTACTACTACTTACAGTAACAATAATGATAATAATGATAATAATAGTAACAACAACAGCAACAACAACACAATGAAAATAATACTAATAATAACAATAATGATAACAGTGATGATGATAAATGCAATTTATATAGCGCTATATCTTGCAAAAACAAATCAAAGCGGTATGTGTAGTGTGTTTCGTTTTTGGTTCCTCGGTATTGTAATAAATAGATAGAGCTCCCAGGTTCACCAATGGTGAGATGTTAGCGTATACATACTTACCACAACAGTGTTTACTGGGAAGTATGCAGTTTTGTTGTTACAAACATTGCAGGTCTAAAATAAAAATCCACTATTTTAGTTCACAGTTAATATGAATCATACTGGCAGAGCTCAGCAGCTGGTAATAAAGTGGGACACGCGTGAACTAGGTCATCTTCGTCATTGACAGCAGCAGCAGCAGCAGCAGCAGCAGCAGCAGCGAGTAGTAGTAGCAGTAGTAGTAGTAGTAGTAGTAGTAGCAGTAGCAGCAGCAGCAGCAGCAGCAGCAGCAGCAGTAGTAGTAGTAGTAGTAGTAGTAGTAGTAGTAGTAGTAGTAGTAGTAGCAGCAGCAGCAGCAACAGTTAGTAGTAGTAGTAGTAGTAGTAGTAGTAGTAGTAGTAGTAGTAGTAGTAGTTGTAGTAGTAGTTGTAGCAGCAGCAGCATTAGTAGCAGCAGCAGCAACAGTAGTAGTAGTGGTAGTAGTAGTAGTAGTAGTGGTAGAAGTAGTTGTTGTAGCAGCAGCAGCATTAGTAGCAGCAGCAACAGTAGTAGTAGTAGTAGTAGTAGTAGCAGCAGCAGCAGCAGCAGCAGCAGCAGCAGCAGCAGCAGCAGTATTAGTAGTAGCAGCAGCAGCAGCAACAGTAGTAGTAGTAGTAGCAGCAGCAGCAGCAGCAGCAGCAGCAGCAGCAGTAGTAGTAGTAGTAGTAGTAGTAGTAGTAGTAGTAGTAGTAGTAGTAGTAGTAATAGAAGAAGAAGAAGTAGTAGTAGTAGTAGTAGTAGTAGTAGTAGTAGTAGTAGTAGTAGTAGTAGTAGTAGTAGTAGTAGTACGAGCAGCAGCAGCAGTAGTAGCAGCAGCAGTATTAGCAGCAGCAGAAGAAGTATCAGCAGCAGCAGCAGCAGCAGTAGCAGCAGCTGTAGTAGCAATAACATCACTATCACAACAACAGTTATCGCACCCACTACCACTTACCACTACCGCTACCGCGGCGACCACTGTTACAATTCAACGATTAAAATGGGGTTGTATAGGAGGCAAAATGGGGGATGGGAAATGGGGGAGTGGGGGGTGGGGGGGGGGGTGAGTTAGAAGATAGAACAATACGATGGTGATTGGCGGGTTGTCAAACCTCCCAGAGAATAGCCAGACTTTTTTTTGTTGGGATGACAGTAGGAGGAAGTGGAGGCGGAGGGGGAGGAGGAGAAGGAGGAAGAGGAAGAAGAGGAGGAGAAGGAGGAGGAGGAAGAAGAGGAGAGGAGGAGGAGGAGGAGGAGGAGGAGGAGGAGGAGGAGGAGGAGGAGGAGGAAGAAGAAGAAGAAGAAGAAGAAGAAGAAGAAGAAGAAGAAGAAGAAGAAAGAAGAAGAAGAAGAAGAAGAAGAAGAAGAAGAACCACAACAACAAGAAGAAAAAGAAGAGGGGGAGGAGGAGGAGAAGGAGGAAGAGAAGGAGGAAGAGAAAGAAGTGGAGAAGGAGGAGGAAGAGGAGGAGAAGGAGGAGGCTATTTCCCGCGGGATATTTAGCCGTTAGAACATCGAATTCGGTATTTGACGGTTACTGAAGGGCATGGGTATTGATCTCCGCTGAGTTGTCCATTTTAGAGGACCCTCCCCCACCCTCTCTCTCTGTCTCTGTCTCTCTAAAGGATTTAACTTTGGTTGGTTCCTCCTTAATTCTCCTGGAAGCCCTTAAGAGGGGACTACACTGAAGGTCCCGTGTACCAGCGCATCATGAATTATGGGATCTTTACTATTCTTATTTGATCTTCTGCATGCACGCACGCACGCACGCACGGTCGCTCGATCGCTCGCTCGCTCGCTCGCACGCACGCACGCACGCACGCACGCACGCACGCACGCACACATGAAAAAAAGCATATTTATTGCTTACTCAATGTACCATCTGGAAATAAAATTTTGACTTGACTTGACTTGACACACATGCACACACACATATATAACACAAACACATAACATATATATATATATATATACATATATTATATATATATATAAATAGATAGAAAGATAGATAGATAGATAGATAGATAGATAGATAGATAGAGGGATAGATATTCACTAAAAGACTGAAAGTTTTAGTAGGCCTGCGCCTTAAGTTGACATTGGACATTGTAAAATCCCCACCTTGATTTCAGTTTTTAAAATTTCTTCATACGCCGATGCAGAGATTCGAATCCACGACTTCATGGACCCAGGGCATGGAAGTCGAACACTTTCACTCACTCTCCCAGCTATAGCGTGAGTCATGAAGTATTGTACCACGGTCATTACTGTAACCACGTACCAACGACTGAAATGGGGGGAGAGAGGAGACAAGATAAAACAGTAGGATGGTGGGTGATTGGCAGGGTGCCACACTGCCTAGATACTGTGACAGTTGGCACTGGGTTGGGTGACAGTTGGGGGGAGAGGAGGATGGAGGGGGTGGGTGGTGATGGTGGGGTGGGATGGGGGTGGGGGAAGCAGGGATGGAGAAATTATATATACTGGTAGAAGAGCGAGGAGATGGATGAAAAAAGAACATTTTGCAGTTTGTGTCCACCAACTCACATTCATAACGATTTTGTTTTTCATTGGTGTCGGTATGAAAGGGTGCACCGATCCCTGTCCCATATGTATGTATGCATGTATGTATGTATGTATGTATGTATGTATGTATGTATGTATGTATGTATGTATGTATGTATGTATGTATGTGTGTGTGTGTGTGTGTGTGTGTGTGTGTGTGTGTGTGTGTGTGTGTGTGTGTGTGTGTGTGTGTGTGGTGGTAGGTAGGTAGGAGGCAGGCAGGCAGGCAGGCAGGCAGGCAGGCAGGCAGGCAGGCAGGCAGGCAGGCAGGCATGGCAGGCAGGAGGCAGGTTGTTAGGTAGGTAGTATGGTAGGTAGGTAAGTAGGTATAATGTATACATGTATGTAATGTATGTATGTATGTATGTATGTATGTATGTATGTATGTATGTATGTATGTATGTATCTATGTATGTATCTATGTATGTATCTATGTATGTATCTATGTATGTATGCATGTATGTATTTGTCGTCTGCTGTCTCTATCAACCTGCCTGTCTGTCTCTGTGTCTGTATGTCTGTCTACATTTGGTGATATTACTCTTTAGACTGACTATACATACTTTTTTAAAGGGAAAAACATAGCAAAACAAATAAACAAAAAGCCCCCCCCCTAAACAAAAACCAAAGCATAACCCAACAAACAACAAGCAAACAAACAAACTAGCTAATAAACAAACAAACAAACAAACCCATCCAACCTAACCAAAAACAAACCCAAACAATAAGAAAGAACAAGCAAAAGACCGGACAGGGCCCCGAAAATATGTCCACACAGAAACAACTACCCCCCAAAAAAAAGCACAAAAAACAACAAACAAACAAACAAAAACAACAACAAAAACAACAAAACAAACCCAACAACCTCCTCCCCCCAAAACAACAACAACAACAAAAAACCCAACCAAAAACAAAAACAAGCAAAATATTAAAAACAGGAAACCCCAAACCTAACACCCCCTCCCCGCCATCTCACACACACACTGCAATAAACCCTACAGCAGCAGCAATAAAACATGTACACAAGCAAATATGAACCAGAGAAAGCTGACCATAAAATATCCATGGGCAACAGATGTAGTTCTAATAACCTGTGGGCAATGTCGTCTATTCCTTGTTTATGAGAAAGTTTGTCAACAGCTAGGCTAAGCTTCCATAGATTTGAATTCAACCAATGCCAAGATTCTTTGTAGGCAGAATTTCACACAGTGTGTGTGTGTGTGTGTGTGTGTGTGTGTGTGTGTGTGTGTGTGTGTGTGTGTGTGTGTGTGTGTGTGTGTGTGTTGGTGGTGTAGTGTTGTGTGTGTTGTGTGTGTCTGTGTGTTGTGTTTGTGTTTATATGCTCGTTCGCGCGCGCGTGCACGTGTATGTGTGTATGCGCGCGGGCCACGAGTAAGCAAGTGTGTTGGTGGGTAGGCACTGAAGGCGCAAAGAATAAACAAACAACTCCACCTCAACACCAATAAACAAAACAACAAAAACAATACAAACAAGTAAAAAACAAAACATGAACGAAAACCAACAACCAAAAAAAAAAAAACGAAGCAAAACAAAACACGAAAACCAATAACCAAAAAAGCAAAACAACACAAAAAACAAACTGAAACAACAAACAAACAGAAAACATCCACATCTTCAATAACAACACTACTTTGCAGAAAAAAAAAAAGCAAGCAGTCTCTGCCATCAACGTGAATCGGTGGTCTAGAGGTAACACACCTGCATAGAAAGCGAGTTAGTATTGCGTGTTCCATCCCCGCTTGTGCCCGAATTCCCCCCCCCCCTACTCCACTAAATTTTGAGTGGCGGTATTGGTACTAGTCTTTCAGATGAGACAATAATCCGAGGTCCCGTGTGCAGCACGCATTCAGCGCACGTAAAAGAATCCTTGGCAACAAGAGAGTTGTTCCAGCGCAGACAATGACTTTGGATTTTGTAAAATCCCACTATGAATCCGTACGTAGAAAAAGCCCACTCTGGAATGGAAACAAACTTGCAAATACATAGAAAAAATAGGTGGCCCTGCTCTTGTGGCGACGCGCTCTCTTGAGGGAGAGCTGCCCGAATTTCAGGCAGAGAAATCTGCCGTGACAGAAAACAGAATTCATTTAAATTCAGTTCAAATCATTTCAGTTCAGTAATGGTAAAAGGTAAAAGGTAAAGGTATCCCATAACGTGTGTGGTCGTAGGGCAGCGAGGCATCAGAGACCTCAGCTTCTCTAAGG
>CM060348.1:6642684-6644068 GCA_030674155.1 Stramonita haemastoma
AAAACGTCTTTGTGCAAAGCATAGTTCTAAGTGTGTAGGCCCTCTGGACTGGACTAAACAGGACTTGACGCAAACATTTAGTTTCCATCAAATCATAGACTCAAGCAGAGAAAAGGTGATTTTTCTGGATAATGTGGAAAATGGAATTGCTGTGTTTTGCTACTAGAATTTGGCCAGACGTAGCTCAGTTATCCAATTGGAGGGGAGAAAGGAAGAGGAGGAGGTAGGGGGTAGGGAGGGAGTTGAGTTGGGAGGGAGGGGTGGGGAGGGGGTTGAGACTGGTGGTAGAGGAAAGATGTAAGAAACTGGGGATGGGGAGGGGAAGGTGTCAGGAAGGGGAGGGAGGGAGGATTCTTGTTATGTCTTGTCTGCTGAAGTTTGGAAAGAGCAGTGGTTCTGTCGGGGGATTGAGTGATTAATTGATCGATTAGGCAGTGAGATGGTGACCCATGACCAGCATGCAGGCAGGCATGTAGGCAGACAGGCATGCAGGCAAAAACCAGGCAGGCAGGCAGGCAGACTGGCAGACAGGCTGTCAGACAGGCAGGCAGGCAGGTCAGGAGTCTTTCCAAAAGATATTTTTTCTTGCATCTTATCTGTTTGGTTCTATGTGTTCAATGTATAACTTTGCTTTTCTACTTTATTTGCAAGGAGGTTCTTCAGAACTATTTTATCTTACTTGACCTATGCATCCTTTTTTTTTGGTTGGATAAATTCCTCAGTCATGCTTTGTGCCTGTGTTGTGGCCTGTTTCTCTGTCTGTCTGTCTGTCTGTCTGTTCTGTCTGTCTGTCTGTATGTTTGTCTGTCTGTCTGTCTGCAGGTTTTTCTGTCTGTCTGTCTCTCTTTCTGTCTTTCTCATTCCTTGTCTCTCTCAGTGTATAGCGCGCGTGGGCGTACGTGTGTGTGTATGTGTGTTTGCGCGCACGCGCGTGTATGTGTATGTGTGTGTGTGTGTGTGTGTGTGTGTGTGTGTGTGGTGTGTGTGTGTGTGTGTGCGTTCCCTCCCCCCCATTTCTCAAGCTCTTGACTACTGTGCTTCTGTTTTCTGTTTGTTCCGTTTGAATGTCTACAGGTCCACTGCTGTCCTCCTCCCACCCTCTCCCCATGTCCTCTCCTCTCCGTCTTAACTATTTCTTCTTCTTCTTTTTTTTCTTTTTTTGTTTTGTTTAAAAGTTCTACACCATTTTTGTCCCTTCCGTGTCTTTTTTGTTTTGTGTTGTGTTTGTGTTGCTTGCAGTCATTACTCCTGACCTTTTCCCCATCTTTCCTCTGATGTCAGCCTGACAGTCACAGTGTCATGTATTTCTCGGAAGGCCACCTGCCCCCCTGTCTGTTTCCCCCGGGTTTTTTCTCTTCTCATCTCCATCACACATGTCACCGCT
>CM060348.1:6644168-6646668 GCA_030674155.1 Stramonita haemastoma
TTGGCAGGTGCCACACTGCCTAGATACTGTGACAGTTGGCACTGGGTTGGGTGACAGTTGGGGGGAGAGGAGGATGGAGGGGGTGGGTGGTGATGGTGGGGTGGGATGGGGGTGGGGGAAGCAGGGATGGAGAAATTATATATACTGGTAGAAGAGCAGAGGAGATGGGATGAAAAAAGAACATTTTGCAGTTTGTGTCCACCAACTCACATTCATAACGATTTTGTTTTTCATTGGTGTCGGTATGAAAGGGTGCACCGATCCCTGTCCCATATGTATGTATGCATGTATGTATGTATGTATGTATGTATGTATGTATGTATGTATGTATGTATGTATGTATGTATGTATGTATGTATGTGTGTGTGTGGTGTGTGTGTGTTGTGTGTGTGTGTGTGTGTGTGTGTGTGTGTGTGTGTGTGTGTGTGTGTGTGTGTGTGTGTAGGTAGGTAGGTAGGCAGGCAGGCAGGCAGGCAGGCAGGCAGGCAGGCAGGCAGGCAGGCAGGCAGGCAGGCAGGCAGGCAGGCAGGCAGGTTGTTAGGTAGGTAGATAGGTAGGTAGGTAAGTAGGTATACATGTATACATGTATGTAATGTATGTATGTATGTATGTATGTATGTATGTATGTATGTATGTATGTATGTATGTATCTATGTATGTATCTATGTATGTATCTATGTATGTATCTATGTATGTATGCATGTATGTATTTGTCTGTCTGTCTGTCTCTATCAACCTGCCTGTCTGTCTCTGTGTCTGTATGTCTGTCTACATTTGGTGATTATTACTCTTTAGACTGACTATACATACTTTTTTAAAGGGAAAAACATAGCAAAACAAATAAACAAAAAGCCCCCCCCCTAAACAAAAACCAAAGCATAACCCAACAAACAACAAGCAAACAAACAAACTAGCTAATAAACAAACAAACAAACAAACCCATCCAACCTAACCAAAAACAAACCCAAACAATAAGAAAGAACAAGCAAAAGACCGGACAGGGCCCCGAAAATATGTCCACACAGAAACAACTACCCCCCCAAAAAAGCACAAAAAACAACAAACAAACAAACAAAAACAACAACAAAAACAACAAAACAAACCCAACAACCTCCTCCCCCCAAAACAACAACAACAACAAAAAACCCAACCAAAAACAAAAAACAAGCAAAATATTAAAAAACAGGAAACCCAAACCTAACACCCCCTCCCGCCATCTCACACACACACTGCAATAAACCCTACAGCAGCAGCAATAAAACATGTACACAAGCAAATATGAACCAGAGAAAGCTGACCATAAAATATCCATGGGCAACAGATGTAGTTCTAATAACCTGTGGGCAATGTCGTCTATTCCTTGTTTATGAGAAAGTTTGTCAACAGCTAGGCTAGCTTCCATAGATTTGAATTCAACCAATGCCAAGATTCTTTGTAGGCAGAATTTCTACAGTGTGTGTGTGTGTGTGTGTGTGTGTGTGTGTGTGTGTGTGTGTGTGTGTGTGTGTGTGTGTGTGTGTGTGTGTGTGAGTGAGTGAGTGAGTGTTTGTGTGTGTGTGTGTTTGTGTTTGTGTGTTTGTGTTTATATGCTCGCTGGCGCGCGTGCACGCGTGTGTGTGTATGCGCGCGGGCGCACGAGTAAGCAAGTGTGTTGGTGGGTAGGCACTGAAGGCGCAAAGAATAAACAAACAACTCCACCTCAACACCAATAAACAAAACAAAACAATACAAACAAGTAAAAAACAAAACATGAACGAAAACCAACAACCAAAAAAAAAAACAACGAAGAAAAACAAAACACGAAAACCAATAACCAAAAAAGCAAAACAACACAAAAAACAAACTGAAACAACAAACAAACAGAAAACACCCACATCTTCAATAACAACACTACTTTGCAGAAAAAAAAAAAGCAAGCAGTCTCTGCCATCAACGTGAATCGGTGGTCTAGAGGTAACACACCTGCATAGAAAGCGAGTTAGTATTGCGGGTTCCATCCCCGCTTGTGCCCGAATTCCCCCCCCCCCCCCCTACTCCACTAAATTTTGAGTGGCGGTATTGGTGCTAGTCTTTCAGATGAGACAATAATCCGAGGTCCCGTGTGCAGCACGCATTCAGCGCACGTAAAAGAATCCTTGGCAACAAGAGAGTTGTTCCAGCGCAGACAATGACTTTGGATTTTGTAAAATCCTAACTATGAAGTCCGTACGTAGAAAAAGCCCACTCTGGAATGGAAACAAACTTGCAAATACATAGAAAAAAATAGGTGGCCCTGCTCTTGTGGCGACGCGCTCTCTTGAGGGAGAGCTGCCCGAATTTCAGGCAGAGAAATCTGCCGTGACAGAAAACAGAATTCATTTAAATTCAGTTCAAATCATTTCAGTTCAGTAATGGTAAAAGGTAAAAGGTAAAGGTATCCCATAACGTGTGTGGTCGTAGGGCAGCGAGGCATCAGAGACCTCAGCTTCTCTAAGGACCAGCATATTGAGGGCAGTGGCGC
>CM060348.1:6664168-6666668 GCA_030674155.1 Stramonita haemastoma
TCTCTCACTCACTCACTCACTGACTCACTCACTACTTTTACTAAGCAGTTCGGCGACCCCCTTCATGTATGGGTCAATGGCCTTTTTGTGAATAAATCATTGGAGTTTGAGTTCTCTCTCTCTCTATGAAAGAAATGAAAAAAGAGTATGCAAATGCTTACTCTGTTACCCTTGAAAAATAAAGATTATTTATTCATTCATTCATTTATTCATTCTCAAAACTCCAGACGTGTTCGTGGTCTCGGAGTTTTCTTTTCTACTGTCTTCTTTCCCTCTGTGTCTCTTCTTTTCGCTTTCTCTTTTTTCACTGTCTCTTTTCCTTAACTTTCTCCTCTCTCTCTTCCACTAGTGGAAACAAGAAGGCACATCACTGTAGTAGTTTACCCACCCCCATCCCAACCCCCTCACTTTCACTTCTGTGGTCTCAAAACAGTTTTATCTTTCGTTTTGTCGATCCAGTTTAAGGTCGATGCCATAGGAACTGTCATTCCGTTTCGGACTGGCCAGCCAGCCACAACCCACGCTGTACCAGAATAAACACCTAGAGAGCACAACTCTATAGTCTTCCGAGACTGAAGGCTGCCAGTAAGGTCTATGTCTACTTTGGTGACCAACTTAAAACATTAGTCTCCAAAGGGGCCAATCCAGGGTGAAGAAAACACAACGCTAGAGAAACCGACCATATATATTACTATGCGCGGTGAAATTGGAATTTTTTTTGTTTTTTTTTTTCTCAGACAGC
This sequence comes from Stramonita haemastoma, assembly GCA_030674155.1. Classification (NCBI taxonomy): domain Eukaryota; kingdom Metazoa; phylum Mollusca; class Gastropoda; order Neogastropoda; family Muricidae; genus Stramonita; species Stramonita haemastoma. The sequence goes on from CM060348.1 coordinate 6,664,911, forward strand.
CTGATATTGCGATTGGGAGAAGAAAGTGGATCAGTCATTTGTCTTAAGTAAAGACAGGTCACGAACCTGCGTGAATACGTGAATATGGGGAAGTAAACACATAATAGGGGGGGGGGGGGGGGGGGGGGGGGGGCAGTTTAGTAGTTAGAGCGTTATGCTTGCTATTTGACTGTATAATTATATTATTTATTCTTTTATTTTTGTATTCTTTTATTTTTGTATTCTTCTTGCATGATGATCAATGGTGATGGGGATGATGATATTTAACAGCGAAGAGAAGAAAATTCTACGCAAACGCTGAACGTCATCGGAAGAACGATGCAGGTTTAATATATTTGATCAGATTTCTAAATAACAATGGATAATATTCAGGAAGAAAAAGGAAGCGGGGGTAGTCTTGAGTAATCGACTCTCTGCCAAATGGAACTGGCTGGCATTGTAAGCCATACATTATGTATACACGCCACAAGACTTTTAATTACTTTTGAAAGTCATTATCTCCTTCCACTGGAGGGAATGGCAGGAAAAATGTAATCTCAGTCCTGAACGAGCGCTTTCTTATAACTTGGGATGACTTCAGCAGCCTCTTTTACCGTGTTTTGTCACGCCAAGAGAGAGGAGAGAGAGAGGAGAGAGAGAGAGAGAGAGAGAGGAGAGAGAGAGAGAGAGAGAGAGAGAGAGAGAGAGAGAGGGTAAGAAGATAAGAAATTGCATGAGGTACCCGCTTTATATAAGAATATTACGTGTAAATGTAAAAGGGGGAGAGGGGGGGGGGGGGGGGGAGAGAAAAAAGAAAGAAAATGCTGTGAGAGGCAGAGCGTAGAGGAAAAGTTTGGAATGGAGAAAAGCAATTTTCTTCTTATTTTTCTTTTCCTTTTTCTTCTTCATTTTTTGTTTTTTTTCTTCTTCTTCTTCTCCTTTCTTCGCAATTCTCTCTTCCGCAATTTTTCTTCTTCTCTCGCAATTCTTCCTCCCCCGCACATTCTCCTTCCTTCCTTCTTACTTTTCTAACCTCTTCTACTTCTTCTTTTCTTTTCTTTTGTTCTTCTTCTTCTACAACAACAACAACAACAACAACAACAACAACAACAACAACTCCTCCTCCTCTTCTTTTACCACCACCACCACCCACTACTACTACTACTACTACTACTATATACTATACTACTACTACTACTACTACTTCTACTTACTACTATACTACTACTACACTACACTTCTTTCTCTTATTCTTCTTTTCTTTCTTCTTGTTCTTCTTTTCTCTTGTTCTTCTGTTCTCTTGTTCTTCTTCTTCTTCTTCTTCTTCTTCTTTCTTCTCTCTGCTCCACCCCCGACTTTCTCTTCGTGCAATATAGGTTAGTTGTTAAATATTCTCTGTGTGTAGTATACCTGACAAACCCAACATTCATCCATTTCAGATGTGTGGTAGTTGATGTACTGTTAGTTGAGCGAGTTTATAGCGCTTGACTTAAAAAAAATACCCTGTGGATCCATGAAGTCATGGGTTCAAGTATCGACAGTTGTATTGGGTACAAGTATCAATTATATGGGGATTTCTTCGATCTCCATTATCCTTAATGTCTCATACCCCCCCCCCCTACTCTCTTTGTTTATGTCCCCCCACATACACAACATACACACACCCACACACACCACACACTCACTACACACATACACACTACACATCACACATAAACACGAAACACACACAACACACACACACACACACACACCACACACACACACACACACACACAC
>CM060348.1:6671668-6679168 GCA_030674155.1 Stramonita haemastoma
TTAGCAGCGCTACGTTAACAGGACACATTGAATAGTAATGAAAACATGTTAGCAGTGTTACAATGCATTAACGGAGTACATTTCTAGTAATGTCCCTATGTTAGAAGTGTTTAAAAAAAAAAGTTAATACTGAAGATCATGGCGGAGTGTAGTACAATACGTACTCTACCGTCCCAAGAGCCATACGTGTTAAACGAATATTAAAGAACCCTCTGGAATAAGAGTTGTTACGTCTTAAGTAACAGCCAGACGAAATACAGAATGTAATGTACTCGTCACGAACAAAAATGGATGGCGAGTTACTATGACACAGTGTCTCTTGAATTTCAGGCACGAAGACCTGTCATAGCTGTAAAGTAATGCTATACTATGAGTACACCACACTTAATAAACTAAACTGAACTGTCACGCTGTATACATCAATCTTCGCTTGGTGAGATCTGTAGATGGTTTTCAGTAAAGTTATTGCATGTCGTTTTTATTCATTTATTTATTTTTTTATTTATTTCATTCTTTTCTATCGAGGATAATGGGATGAGCACTCTTGTGGTGTTTTTTTTTTACATCCAGTCCCCGTGTGTATGCAGTTTTTGTAAATGTCATCTTTTCCCACCGGCACACGATGGCCTACTCTTACGAAAAGTAATATCGTAGAGATATTACAAACTCCATTTGGTAAATTATTTAAAACCCTTATTATATTATCCCGTAGCTAAACCCTGTACAAAAAAGTAAAAAAAAAAAAAAAGAAGCTAAAGGTGTCCCATAACCTATGTGGTCGTAGGTGAGCGAGGCGTCAGAGACCTCAGCTTCTCTAGGGGACCAGCATTTTGAGGGCGGTGCCCATCTCCTCTCCTTCGCTGCTTTTACCTCCCCTGACAGGACAGGTAGCCACTTACAGCTGGATGAACTGGGGGACTGTACTGAATCCAAGGTGCGCATCGGTCACCATCATCGTTAACCAGCTCGTTGCCTTATCCTTACTGGGGATAGCGATGCTCTGACATGATATACCTCCTTGTAGCCATAGTTTTCAGTCAGTTATTGCTTCGTAGTGAATACAACTTTATTAAGTTTAAAATGTTTTAACCTATGTATTGCCCTACCAACCTTAGAGAGACGATAGGAGGAGAGAAGAGAGAGATGAGACCGCAGTAGAGAGAGAGAGTAGCAAGTTAGAGAGACAGAGTAGTGAGAAGAGAGAGAGAAGAGAGAGAGACAGATGGTTAGAGAGATGAGGATGAGAGCAGAACCTGAGAGAGAGACGAGAGAGAGAGAGAGAGAGAGAGAGAGAGAGAGAGAGAGAGAGAGAGAGAGAGAGAGAGAGAGAGAGAGAGAGAGAGAGAGCAAGCAAAGTATGTACATGTGTACTGTAACTGAAACCAACAGATCAAATTTATTGCTAAGTTTAGGAGATTTATAAGTGTTTTCGTTTCACGCGAACATCGATTTTGTGTTTTTGTCTTCCCCTATTCTTCTTCTACGTACAGGGTAAAGGTAGACCTACATAAGCCATTAAGCGACAGAGACTGCCACTCCACAGCCGGCGCTGTCGCTGAACAAATGACCGTCTTCTGGCGCCAATTCCATAGTCGACATCTTCTGACGGAGGCCTACTACTACTATCTACTACTACTACTACTACTACAACTACTACTACTACTACTACTACTACTACTACTACTACTACTACTACTACTACTACTACTACTGCTATTGCTACTACTGCTACTGCTACTACTACTACTACTGCTGCTGCTGCTGCGCTACTGATTCTGTTTGCTGTCCCTATTACTTCTTACTACTACTAAGTACTACATAACTTAACACAAGACTGCACTCACTATTACTACCACCACCACCACCACCACTACCACCGCGCGCCACCAACACCACCGCCACTAGCTACTACGACTACGACTACACTACTACTACTATACTACTATACTACTACTAACTACTACTACTACTACTACTACTACTACTACTGCTACTCCACTACCACTACTACTACTACTACTGCTACTACTACTACTACTACTACTACTACTACTGCTACTACTACTGCTACTCCTCCTACCTCACTACTACTACTACTCTACTACTCCTCCTCCTACCTCACTCTACAACCACACTACACTCCACTACTACTACTACTACTACTACTACTACTACTACTACTACTACTACTACTACTACTACTACTACTACTACTACTAATAGTGATGGGTTGAGACGAAAGACATGCCTGCACTTAACATGATAGAGACAGAAGAAGAAACCAAGTCGAAGTGCTTCAGCTTCCACAGGCAGTTCATTTTGACGAGGACGTGACAAAAGATAGTTGAAACTCGCAGGTTTTCAATTCCTCCCCGTCACCCCCGAAAGAGTTCTCCTACTCCTTGATATTACACACACACACGCAGGCACACAGCCAAAGCAGGCAGCAGGCACGCACGCACGCACACACACACACACACACACACACACACACCACACACCACACACACACACACACGCGCGGTAGCCGCACGCACGCACGCACACACACACACACACACACACACACACACACACACACACACACACACACACACACACACACACACACATCTCTCTCTTCTTACACACGCCAGGCGCGCACGCACCACACACACACACGGATGACAAAATTTATAAAACTGCATACACACGGGGAATAGATGTAAAAAAAGCACATCCTTCAAAGAAATGAGTGAATGAATATAAGTAAATAAAAAAACGACCCCCCCCCCTCTCTCTCTCTCTCTCACTACACACACACACACCACACAGCACGCACGCACGCACGCACGCACAACACAACACACATCATGCACGCACCACGCACGCACGCACCACAACACACAGACACACACTCCCCACCCCTACAATATATATATAGGGAGTATGCTGCCACAAGAGCAGCTCCGCGCAAGTTTTGATTTTCCTGTAGATCAGTCTGTCTCTATACATGTGCATCCCTTTTCCCTAAGTGATTAGCAGGCTTTTTCTCCCCCTGCATAACTTTGCCAACTCTCTTTATTGACGTGGTTCTTTTGACTTGCGTAAATGACTTTTGCAAACGGGCCATGTGTGTGTGCTTGTGTATGTGTGTGTGTGTGTGTTGTGTGTGTGTGTGCGTGTGTGTGTGTGGTGTGTGCGTGTGTGCGTGTGGTGTGTGTGTTGTTGTGTGTGTGTGTGTGTGAGTATGTGTGTGTGTGGACAGTGGTGTGTTTTGTGATGTGTGTGAGATGTGATGTGTGGTGTGAGGTGGTGTGGTGTGTGTGTGATGTGTGTGGGTGTGTGTGTGAGAGATACAGAGACAAGTTAGCACCCTGATCGACCACCACTTAAAGGTCTACTAGATGGGAGAAAAGCTGAGTGTGCATCTCTTAGATACTTAGCTATTCTATTGCTGTTCTGGCGTATGTAGAACTGTCGTCCAATCCAATCATGTTGTTTATAGCCCCGCCGACCACACAGGCCATATCGCGATCGGGGCTGTCAACTCGTAACATTTTAATCTCAAAATAAAACTGAACAGCTATCTATTACTATCTATCTATATCTATTATCTATCTATCTATCTATCTATCTATCTATCTATCTATCTATCTTCTATCTATCTATCTATCTTCTCTCTATCTATCTATCTATCTATCTATCTATCTATCTATCTATCTATCTATCTATCTATCTATCTATCTATAATCTATCTATCTATCTGTCTATCTGTCTGTCTGTCTGCCTGCCTGCCTGCCTGCCTGCCTGCCTGCCTGCTTATCTATCTATCTATCTATCTATCTATCTATCTATCTATCTATCTATCTATCTATCTATCTATCTATCTATCTATCTATCTATCTATCTATCCCTTAGTCTGGCGACCGTGGGGGCACCCCCTGAAGACTTGACAACCAGTTCCCTCCATTCCTCTCTCTGTTCTGCCATTCTCAAAATTTGGCTGAGTTCTAGGCCTGTCCATTCACTGATGTTGTCCTCCCATCTCTTCCTTGGTGTTCAATTATATATATATTAAAACGGAGTATAAAACCAACTCTACTGTCCTTCCTTGTACCGACACCCTGGTCTACCATAAGGGTCAGCCCAGGACGGGCACCGCGTTGTGGAAAGAACACATCAGTCGCACATGAATTGAGATAAAACCAGAACCAGATTCCTTAAAACAACCTCGTTCTTAGCGACCGACTATCACTCTTTCACTCGTCATATCAGACAGAAAAAAAGCCAGATTCTCTCAGAAAGTTAAAAATTGTGTCTGGTGGAACATCCCTGAAAAAGGATCTTTAGAGAGTCTGCAGTAAAATGCTTGTGCCTAATATCCTGGACATCTCGACACTCCAGAAACAGATGCTTGATGGTTACTCGCACATCGCAAGTCACAAACCATGGGGTTCCTTCGCCTTTCAGCAAATGAAAGTGAGAGATATGAGAATGTGTCTCCCCGTCATATATATCACCACCATGACCCAGGCAGCATCAGTGCAGAATCTCTATTGGCGAGTGTCCTGAAGGAGGCCACATGACACATGGCATGACACATTGATGGCTGGTGCAGACTACTGGTTGTTAGGGTGTGGCAAAATGGACTTGGATGAAGCTGGTTTGCGTGTGTACTTGAGTGGAACTGGATGTAATGGCACTGTAACGTTTCAGAAGATGAGACAGTAACAAAAGAAAAGGAAAGAGAAGAAGAGAAGTAGAGAAAGAAGTGAAGGAAAAGGAAAAGAACAAGCAAGAAGAAGAAAAAGAAGAAGAAGGAGGAGGAGGAGAGCAGCAGCAGCAGCAGCAGCAGCAGCAGCACCAGAAGAAGAAGAAGAAGAAAAAAGAGTGTAGAAGAGAGGGGGATGGAGAGAGAGAGAGAGAGAGAGAGAGAGAGAGAGAGAGAGAGAGAGAGAGAGAGAGAGAGAGAGAGAGAGAGAGAGAGAGACAGAGACAGAGACAGAAAACAGACAGACAGACAGACAGACAGACAGACAGACACACACACACACACACACACACACACACACACACACAACACACACACACACAGAAGGATTTCCCGGGTTATTGCTCCTTGTAGCGACAGAGGTTCCAGACTTATTGTAGGGATTAAATCATGTTGCTGAACAAACTCTCCTCTGTACCTCTGTCTGGTCTGCTGGCCGTTCCTTGGTCCTGCCCCACACACAGAGCGCTGATAAGGTGACCCCAGACACACTGCTGTCCCTTAGTTTAGCTAGGTCCGTTGTGTGTGTGTGTGTGTGTGTGTGTGTGTGTGTGTGTGTGTGTGTGTGTGGTGTGTGTGTGTGTGTGTGTGTGTGTGTGTGTGTTGTGTGTGTGTGTGTGGTTGTGTGTGTGTGTGTGGTGTGTGTGTGTGTGTGTTGTGTGTGTGTGGTGTTGGGGTGTGTGTGTGTGTGTGTTGTGTGTGTGGTGTGTGTGTGTGTGTGTGGTGTGTGTGTGTGTGGTTGTGTGTGGTGTGTGTGTGTGTGTGTTGTGTGTGTGTGTGTGTGTGTGTGGTGTGTTTGTGTGTGACAGTGTGTGTGTGTGTGTGTGTTGTGTGTGTGTGTGTGTGTGTGTGTGTGTTGTGTTGTGTGAGTTGTTGTGTTGTGATGTGTGTGTGTGTGTGTTGTGTGTGTTTGTGGTGTGTGTGTGTGGTTTTGTTGTGTGTGTGACTAGTGTGTTGTGTGTTGTGTGTGGTTGTGTGGTTGTATATTCCTGGTGTTTGTGTGTTGTTTATTGTTTTATTGTGATCAGTTTTTTGTGTATTATTATAGTGTGTTATTGTGGCTTTGTGATATTTTTAAAATTTTATTTAGGTTTTTGTTGTTGTTTTTGTCGCTCGCTTACAATGTCGTGATTGATAAAGACAGACAGACAGACAGACAGAACAGACAGACAGACAGACAGACAGACAGACAGACAGACCCGTCAGATAGAGACACATACAGACACACAGCACAACAGACACAAAAGACACACACACACACACACACACACACACAACACACACACACACACACACACACACACACACACACACACACAAACAAACACACACCACGCACAATTTCAGCCTCTGCTTCTGGTTCATACTCCTGCCTTTTTCCCCCAGAAAGATTTAAAACATAACAACTCTCTCCTCCGAAGTCGGATGCGCTGGGCCTAACTTGTCAGGCGCTTAACGGCAGCGCAACGCATTTTCGCTCAGATGACAGACAACAATAGTTACTCTCTGAGTGTGTGAAGACGACGAAGAAGAAATAAGACCCACTACAAACTTAGTAACACATTTTTAAAAAGTTCCTAAAAGTGATCGTTTTCTATTCGATTCCAAAAGAACTTTAGAACTTTAATTATAAAACAAATGTAGAACTTAATAGTTTGTCGGAACTAAACGGCACTTTAAGCAAACGTTTTGTTATGTCTGTAGATATACTGAAATGTGCGTTTAAACAGAAAAAAAAGTTAAAAAACCTAAACAGCTCTCTAAGCAAACATTTTTATTTATCTACTGAATTATGCGTTCAAACAGGGAGAGAAAAAAAAAGGATTTTGTAAAAGTTTGGAAAATAGACTTCTTGTATTTTGTCATGTGTGTGGGGGTGGGCGATAGGTATGGAGGAGTGCGCGTGGGGGGAGGGCTGGGGTGGGGTGGGGTGGGGGGTGGATGGGGGCATGGGATAGGGGAAAGAGGGTGAGCAGGAAAGTGAAATGTAATAAGCAACAGAAGATTTCTCAGTCTGACTTTTTCTTTCATTCTTTCTTTCTTTCTTTCTTCCTTCCTTCCTTCCTTCCTTCCTTCCTTCCTTCCTTCCTTCCTTCCTTCCTTCCTTCCTTCCTTCTTTCCTTCTTTCCTTTCTCTTTCTTTTCTTTCTTTTCTTTCTTTCTTTCTCTTTATTTCGAGGATAATGCAATAACTGAATAAGTATTTGTGTGATTTTTTACATGTAGTCCCCGTGTATGCGGTTTTGGAAATTTCGTCATCCATTCTCACCGTACCTGCACACAATGGCCTACTCTTTTGAAAAGTGGAGCATGTTTTATCGTGTGCGCAAGATGTTGTGCGTGCGTTCGCACACTGAGCCTCGGTTTATAGTCTTCTCCGAAGAACTTTTGGCGGAGAGTGGAGTCAGTACTGATGTTAACTCCTGGGGTAAATATCCCCTTGAATGGGATTCGAACCCAAGTCGTCAGATTGCAAGCGCAATGTTCTGACCACTAGGCTATCCCTGACTGACTCCCTGTGTTTGTCTTTTGTTTCAGGCTGTCAAAGTATTCCGCATCAAGTGCTACACTGCGTGGCTGAAAGGTAGGCAAGAAAAAGTTCAATAATATCATGTTTTCCTTTGTGGTGTTATTTCTTCTGGAACTTTCTTTCTCTTTACTTCTATATATGTGGAAACTTATTAAAGTTCATGTCTACCTCCGTGTGTGGTCCCTGTGTGAATGTGTGTGTGAATGTGTGTGTGTGTG
>CM060348.1:6686668-6689168 GCA_030674155.1 Stramonita haemastoma
CACACACACACAGGCACACACGCACATTACATGTGCTTTCTTGCACACACACACACGCACGCACGCACGCACGCACGCACGCACGCACGCACACACACACACACACCACACACGCACACACACACACACACACAAATGTGCTTGCTTGCACACACAGGCATACATACACACACACACTATTGTCGTCATTGATGCTTCGGAACAAATACTACACGGGAATAAAACTGCCATGGTTTGACTGTAAAATGCATTGCCACCATTTCGTATGCGTCCCTCGTTTTACAGGAGGAAGGATAAAACGCGGCGACGGGATTTGATTGGCGCGTGAACAGCCAATCAAATGAAGTGATTGGGTGTTGCCAGCGGAAGACAAGAAGAGCGTGTAACCCTTCTCTTTTTCTCTAGATCGCTTTTTTGCAAAAAAGGACGTTAAGATAAAGACAAGAAAAAGACGATAATGGAAAGGGATAATGCAGGGGAGAAAGAGAAAAAGGACAGATTACAAGCAGGCTGAAGAGAAAAAGGACTGAAGGAAAAAAGACAGAATGAGAGATGAAGGAACAACGAAACACAGAAAACGTGAATATGAAGTGCTGTAAAATGGGTTCATAAGGAAAGGGAATGGAAGGAATCCCCAAGACATTTTGCTAATACATACTTGTGTCTCTATCCAAGAATATGACCTCCATTTTCCAGAATATACCCTGGATATTGGTATGCTAAGCTTGAATTTATGGATCATACACAGCAAGTTTCTCCCGGAAAATGACAAAATTGAAACAACTGTATAACCATCGTTAAGAATTTTTGTATAAGGATCCCTCTTACCCACAAATTACTATCTTTATTTTTTCGGTTAGTTCATAGCCCAAATATTACCCTGAATCGGGGTCTGACCTTCAGCATCTCTTTGTATCCGTAGAGGTGCTCGTGGGAAGATCTTGGCCTGGCTTATGAAGTATTTGACTTTGACTTAAACATTTTAAAAAAAGATACAACTTTATGTCACAGCAGATTTCTGTGCGTGAAATTCGGGGCTGCTCTCCCCGGGGAGAGCGCGTTTCACTTTCTAGGTAGGCGCGTTACCACTAGACTACCTCTCTCTCTCTCTCTCTCTCTCTCTCTCTCTCTCTCTCTCTCTCTCTCTCTCTCTCTCTCTCATACTTCTATCCAAACATGGGACTCGTTAATCGGTAAGAAGGCATGTGTGTGAAAGAGATGAGAGACTCATGTATCGATTCCATGTCGACACTTCCCAGGCGTTACTCAGAGGCTGTATGTTGAAAGAAATTCCGAAACTATGTACGTTCCATGTCGCCTTCCTCCTCAGCCATTACTCGGCTTTTACATGAAAGAAGATCTCTGACACTTACTGTGCTGGCCAAGCGCTCGCTTTCTCTCTGATTCCGCAATCAAAGGTACCCATTCTCTGAGTGACGAGTGGATAGGGGATGTATAATAGAGCAAGTAGAAGAGAGGCAGGAAAATGGATATAAAGCGAATGAGTAGGGGCTGGAAAATGAGGGAGATATGAAGCAAATGGGGGGGGGGGGGGGGGGGGGGGGACGGGATAGCTCAGTGGTCAGAGCACTCGCTTTCCCCCAGCCAAGTTCAGCAGCGTCGAACGTGGTTACCAGTTAGATGCGTGACCGTTTGCACGCCTTGGCTTCAGTATAGTCCCCCCCCCCCAGTTCCCCCAGCTGTCAATGGGTACCTGCCCTCTTTAGGGTCTGGGAAGGTAAAAGCAGCGAGGGAGAGGAGATGGGCGCCGCCCTCAAGATGCTGGCTCCTAGAGAAGCTGAGGTCTCTGACGCCTTGCTCCCCTACGACCACAAAGGTTATGGGACACATTTACGTTTTAACTTACCTATGAAGCAAATAGAGAGAGGGGCAGGAAAATTGCTGTAGAAAATGGTAGCACAATGAGTTAACTTTGGATAAGTGAACTGCTATTACGGCTTCACATAAGTTAACTACTGTTACTGCTTCAGATACGTTAATTAACTGCTATTACTGCTTCAGATAAGTTAACTGCTGTTAGCTGCTTCACCTACTTTCTGTTTCTTGTCTTCTTCTTCTGTTGCTGCTGCTGTTACATTGACAGTTTTGTCTTGTTCTTTTGCTAGCAATGCTGAGGATACTACTTGCATGCATTTTTGCACACATGTGCATGCACAATCTCACCTACATAATGTACGCAGATATATACTCTCTCTTTTACTCTTTCACGCACCTTACACACACACACACACACACCACACACACACAACAACCACACACAACACAACAACACACACACACACACACACACACACACACACACACACACACACCTTACATGTATGAACACACATTGTTTTCAAGCTACATTAAAAGAAACAACCACCACCAAACAAACCTACACAACCAACACAACAACAACAACAACAATGAAACAAACCTGCCATGGTTTGACTGTGAAAAGCAACACCCCCCCCCCCTTTATATTTCTTATTCACTC
>CM060348.1:6694168-6699168 GCA_030674155.1 Stramonita haemastoma
TAAAGTAAACAACCAAAACAAACAAACACAAAGAAAACATCCCCCACCCCAGCCGCACAACACAAAAAGGAATTTCAGCTAAAAAGGGACTGGAAAGGACGGGGGTCGGGTGAGGATGGTGTGTGTGTGTGTGTTCAATTTCTCTTAACGTCTTTTCACAAATTGTGATATTAGACGGAAATGTGGGAGAGAGAGAGACAAAGAAAGACAGAGGGGGAAGGGTGCGTGAATGTCAGGGGAAGAGGGTGTACTTGGTAATGTATGGAAGATGTGTGTGTGTGTGTGTGTGTGTGTGTGTGTGTGTGTGTGTGTGTGTGTGTGTGTGGTGTGTGTGTGTTGGGAGGGAGGGGGGTGGGGGGCGGGTGGGTGGGTGGAGGATGCAGCAGCAGAACAGAAGAAGCCGAACCGTTTTTTTTTTTTAACGAACAAGAGCGAAATGAAGGGTAACCCCCAAAAAACAACAACAACAACAAACAAACCAAAACAAACAAACAACCCCCCAAAAAACAACAACAAAACAAACCCCACCAAAGATAAAACGCCACGAAAGCTGTGTTTGTGTACAGATAGATCGTCAGATTTGGCAAGGATCAGTGGACGGCCTTTTATGAGCGATCTTCTGCCTCTCTTGGTCAGATGGATTAGTCCTGTTTGTGAGGTGTCGTCTCTAAATGCCAAGCACGTGGAGTAATCTGTATTTAGGAGAACCAGGTCTGTATTTATCATTCAGGCATGGCATTGTCCAAGGAGGAAGAAAAAAAAAGAGGCAGACCAAGGAAGAGATGGGAGGACAACATCAGCGAATGGACAGGCCTAGAACCCTACAAAACTGTTGAGAAAGGCAGAAGAGAGAGAGAGAGAGAGAGAGAGAGAGGAGAGAGAGAGAGAGAGAGAGAGAGAGAGAGAGAAGAGAGAGAGAGAGAGAGAGAGAGAGAGAGAGAGAGAGAGAGAGAGAGAGAGAGAGAGAGAGATACACACACACACAGTAGTAACAGAAAGGCCTTTTTTTTTAAAGAATGCACTTTATTGGGAAAAATGTATTGAGTACAGATGGGTTTACACAGACACAACTTCTAAAACTGAGCCTCACTTTCTGACTTTGGCTGATAGCTTTTAAAAATGTAAATAGAAAAAGTGGCAGATGTCAAAATAACTTAGTATCATTATAACTTTGATTGATCTCTAAAAACCATATGTATATAAAATAAAGACATGTGGTACACCTCTTACAGATCATTTAAGAAAGTACGTAAAACTGGACATCAATTTTACCACAGGTATACTGTTTTAATGTTATCGGTAAAAAGGTACTTTGGTTTTGATAACTATGTTTCCTAATGGCTCTATGATTCCACCTGAAATAGAACACACCTAAGCAGAAACTCATAAAGCATTGGAACATTTTTATCCGAACAGATTGAGTGCCCTAAACAGGAGTTTGCTGCATCTGGAACTGTTTACTTCCAGTGCATGAAGCCAGTTACATTTTCAGGGTCAGGTACTTAAATGACAGGTATAGCAATCAAGATGTACAGCTGCTTGTTTCGTTTTATACATTTTATTTACAGTAATGTTGATGGTTATTGCTGATCATGAATAAAAAGGTAATGAGATACCAGCACACAGCACCAAAGCAATGGTTTGAGGAAGAAAGAGCCGAAAGACCACAACATTATTAAAGTTGAGAAGAGAAATATACATGCTAACGTGTTATCGAACTGGTCTTTTTCAGCTGGCATACAGTATGTTGGACGAAAATCAAAACCTACAATTCAGCGAGAATAGAATAAACCCACACTTGTAATTGTTTACTAGACATTTCAGATTGTTTGAGTTGGTTTTCCTGTCCATTCACACAATTTCTCCTATGTGCATGAGAAGGGAACATAGAACTTAATGCGTGTCACTTTGTTATTGTGTTGTTGTTTCTTGAAGGAGGCCTTGTATACTGTGTACAAGATTGTCTAGCTGCATCTGTTTGCAGTGTGTTCAAAGGTGTTACTCTCTCAGTCCTGTGTGGTGTTGCCTGTGTCTGACTGAACTTGATGTTCCACTGAACGTTGTTCTGCAGTGTGTGCACTGTGGCCACTGTCTGCATGGGTTGACATGTGTCTGGTTAAGTGGTCTTTTCTGGAGAATCCCTTTTCACAGAGTGGGCATTTGTGTGACCTCTCTTTTTTGTGACCTTTTTGGTGTCTGGTTAAAGCTCCTTTTTGAGAAAACTTCCTTCCACAGATTTTACAAGTGTATGGCTTTTCCCCTGTGTGGATTCTGATGTGCCTTGTTAATTCACATTGCGCAATAAACACTTTATCACAATGTGGACAATCATAGAGTCCTATTCCGAAGTGCCGACGTGAGTGTGCTTTTAAATCTTTTTTGTGTTTGTATGCCTTTTGACACTGTGGACACTTGTGTGGTTTTTGATCCCTGTGGACTGTCATGTGTGACTCTAAATTATACTTTGTACTGCAGAGTTTTCCACATATCTTACACCAGTAAGATTTTTTTCGTGTGTGGACTTTCATGTGTGCCTCTAAAGTATGCTTTCTTTTGCAGAGTTTTCCACATATGTTACACTGGTAAGATTTTTTTTCTGTGTGGATATTCATGTGTCTTTGTAAAGTAAATTTCCTACTCAGGATTTTCCCACATATGTTACACTGGTGAGATTTTTTTCCTGCACCAACAGCAGTTCCCTTATTCTGAGGTGTGTCGCTGCTGGTGCTGGGAAGCTGTCCCGTATTATCAGCCATAGTGCCTGTGTTCTCAGCGAAGTCAGAGTTGTGTTGAGTCACATCAGTGTTGTAGGGATGGGTGTGATGAGGGTGGCCACTATTCCCAGGTATAGGGGGTGTCTCTTGTGCTGTGTGCGTTACTGTCGGTCTGTTGACAGCAGTGGTTTGTTCAGTGACTTCTTCAAGGTCAGAAACCGTTTCCAGGTTTTCCTGCCTTCTGTTGTCTGATGTCTGACTGGATGTGTTACACTTACCACAGAGATATGGCTTGAATCCTAACCGAGCTAAAATATGTTGTTTATAGGAAAATTTTCGTTTAAAATTCTCACACTTTGTACATCGTTGTTGGTTATATCTGGTACTGTCCAAGTCACTTTACTTTCTGCTGTGTCACAGTCAGGTTTTGTTCTTTCGAAACGCTGAACGTGGCTGTCCCCTGTGGTTTCCTGCTTGCACTGACTGTTCTCCCTGTGTCCTGTTGTCTGTTCTTGGAATCCACTTGTCTCAGGCAGGTGATGGGCATGTTCATGTTCAGTCACAGCATCACTGTTGTCGGCCGTGTTGGTCTGTGCTGAAGAGTCTTCTGTCTTGATTACTTTGCTGGGTTGTTCTGGGTTATCCTTATGAACACAAGTCCTCTGCAACAACAACAACAGGTCATAATATTAATAGTTGCTAGAATTAAGGTGACAGGATTGTGCTTTGTTCCATACATGTTTGGATTATTTCTAGGTGTCCCTTGTTTATATCAGAGTTAGTAATATGTCAAGACAATGTTTTGTTTCTACTACTGTTTCACACATTCAACCCAAGATACAAATCATAAGTAGCATAGAGGGACATAGTAGCCTGGTGATTAGAATGCTGGACATGTGGTGGAGATCTGCTGACCTGGGTTCAAATCCCATTTAAGGTGACTTTTCCTCCTAGAGTGCTGACTCAACTCTGGTCCCCCATCCTCCAAATAATCCATAACATGAGACTATAAACCAAGGCCCCTGTGCGAACGCTCGCAGAATGTCTTCCACACATCAGGAGCTTATGTTTTTTTTTGGAATGTGCGTATCCCACTATCCTCAAAATAGAGAGAAGAACAATGAAAATAAATCAGATTAAATAAAAAGCAGAGCGGAATATGGCTTGATTGAATTAGAAACAGTCTTGCTAAATTGCATTGGTAAAACGTTGATGGGTAAATACAGTGGTTTTGATATATTATATATAGGGACACAATTTGAAATCGTTATTAAATGAAACTGCTTGAAGAAACATTAACATGGAAGTTTGCTTGCATATCTTAATGATTGAAAGTAGAAAAGACAATCTTTTTCTACTGTGTGTGCACTTTTTTCCTCTTGCATTCGGACTCTCTGAACACAAACTGCCCCTAGATTTCACATTCCATCACTAAGTCAGGTCAGGCACACAATATGCTCGCTGGCCTTTTCCTCCTTGTAAGTACATACCAGCAGCTATAATTTCTTCCAGACACACTACAGACTTTCTCCTTCTAGCCTGATCTATTATTATTATTATTATTATTTATTCTTTTATATCGAGGATAAGAGAATAAGAAATAATGTGCTTTTTTCATCCGGTCCCCGTGTGTATGCAGTTTTGTAAATATTTTCATCTGTTCCCACTGGCACACAATGGCCTTTCTTACGAAAAGCGGAACAGGATTTAACGTGTGCGTAAGATGTCCTGCGTGCGTTCGCACACGGGGCTTCGGTTTACACTCTGATCCGAAAGACTTTTGGGGAGAGTGGAGTCAGCACTGATGTTAACACGGGGGAAAAATCCCCTCGAACGGGAGTCGAACTCAGGTCGTCAAATTGCGAGTGGAATGTTCTGACCACTAGGCCATCCCGTCCCCGTAGAGCTTTAGCTTGTGGTAGCAATTCGTGATGGTCACAGAGTGATGGAAATCTACTGTGTGTAAATCCCGCCAAATCCCGGTTCGGGACTTATGGGGGGTAATTATTCAATCCCGGCAAATCCCGGATCCGGACTAAGAGGGTTAAAAAAAAAGTGCACACAGTATAAAAAAAAGATTGTCGTTTGGCACTCACACACACACACACACACGCACACGCACACACACACGCACGCATGCACGCACGCACGCACGCACACACACACGCACGCACGGACATGCGTGCGTGCACGCATGCATGCCGACATAGACGCACACACACTCTAGTCAAAAGCACACAATTCTCACTTGTTTAAAAAAATAATATTTTGCTTTTTTTTTTTTGC
>CM060348.1:6704168-6711668 GCA_030674155.1 Stramonita haemastoma
TTTAACAGTAATGTTGATGGTTATTGCTGATCATGAATAAAAAGATAATGAGATAGCAGCACACAGCACGAAAGCAATGGTTTGAGGAAGAAAGAGCCGAAAGCCTGCAACATTATAAAAGTTGAGAAGAGAAATATACATGCTAACGTGTTATCGAACTGGTCTTTTTCAGCTGGCATACAGTATGTTGGAGGAAAATCGAAACCTACAATTCAGCGAGAACAGAATAAACCCACACATGTATTTGTTTACTAGACACATTTCAGATTGTTTGAGTTGGTTTTCCTGTCCATTCACACAATTTCTCCTATGTGCATGACAAGGGAGCATAGAACTTAATGCGTGTCACTTTATTATTGTGTTGTTGTTTCTTGAAGGAGGCCACGTATACTGTGTACAAGATTGTCATTGCTGTATTTTGATAACTATTCTAGCTGCATCTGTTTGCAGTGTGTTCAAAGGTGTTACTCTCTCAGTCCTGTGTGGTGTTGCCTGTGTCTGACTGAACTTGATGTTCCACTGAACGTTGTTCTGCAGTGTGTGCACTGTGGCCACTGTCTGCATGGGTTGACATGTGTCTGGTTAAGTGATCTTTTCTTGAGAATCCCTTTTCACAGAGTGGGCATTTGTGTGACCTCTCTTTTTTGTGACCTTGTTCGTGTATCGTTAAATTTCCTTTTTGAGAAAACTTCCTTCCACAGGTTTTACAAGTGTATGGCTTTTCCCCTGTGTGGACTCTGATGTGCGTTGTTAATTCACATTGCGCAATAAACACTTTATCACAGTGTGGACAATCGTAGAGTCCTATTCCGATGTGTCGACGTGAGTGTGCTTTTAAATTATATTTGTATTTGTATGCCTTTTCACACTGTGGACACTTGTGCGGTTTTTCATCGCTGTGGACTTTCATGTGTGACTCTAAATTATACTTTGTACTGCAGAGTTTTCCACATATGTTACACTGGTATGATTTTTTTCCTGTGTGGACATTCATGTGTCTTTGTAAACTGTCTTTCTACTCAGGATTTTCCCACATATGTTACACTGGTAAGATTTTTTTCCAGCACCTACAGCAGTTCCCTTATTCTGAGGTGTGTCACTGCTGGTACTGGGAAGCTGTCCAGTATTATCAGCCATAGTGCCTGTGTTCTCAGCGAAGTCAGAGTTATGTTGAGTCACATCAGTGTTGTAGGGATGGGTGTGATGAGGGTGGCCACTATTCCCAGGTATAGGGGGTGTCTCTTGTGCTGTGTGCGTTACGTCGGTCTGTTGACAGCAGTGGTTTGTTCAGTGACTTCTTCAAGGTCAGAAACCGTTTCCAGGTTTTCCTGCCTTCTGTTGTCTGATGTCTGACTGGATGTGTTACACTTACCACAGAGATATGGCTTCAATCCTAACCGAGCTAAAATATGTTGTTTATAGGAAAATTTTCGTTTAAAATTCTCATACTTTGTACCTGGTTGTCTGGTGATATCTGGCACTGTCCAAGTCACTTTACTTTTGCTGTGTTACAGTCAGGTTTTGTTCTTTCGAAACGCTGAACGTGGCTGTGCCCTGTGGTTTCCTGCTTGCACTGACTGTTCTCCCTGTGTCCTGTTGTCTGTTCTTGGAATCCACTTGTCTCAGGCAGGTGTTGGGCATGTTCATGTTCAGTCACAGCATCACTGCTGTCGGCCGTGTTGGTCTGTGCTGAAGAGTCCTCTGTCTTGATTACTTTGCTGGGTTGTTCTGGGTCATCCTTGTGAACACAAGTCCTCTGCAGTAGCAACAAACAGGTCATAATATTAATAGTTGCTAGAATTAAGGTGACAGGATTGTGCTTTGTTCTGTACTTGTTTGGATTATTTCTAGGTGTCCCTTGTTTATATCAGAGTTAGTAATATGTAAAGACAATGTGTTGTTTCTACTACTGTTTCATACATTCAACCCAAGATACAACAAACTCTTAAATAGCATAGAGAGGACATAGTAGCCTGATGATTAGAATGTTTGACACGTGGAGGGGATCTGCTGACCTTGGTTCAAACCCCATTTAAGGTGACTTTTTCTCCTAGAGTGCTGACTCAACTCTGGTCCCCCATCCTTCAAATAATCCTTAGCATGAGACTATAAACCAAGGCCCCTGTGCGAACGCTCGCAGTATGTCTTCCACACATCAGGAGCTTATGGTTTTTTTTGGAATGTGCGTATCCCACTATCCTCAAAATAGAGAGAACAAGAATGAAAATAAATCAGATTAAATAAAAAGCAGAACGGAACATGGCTTGATTGAATAAGAAACAGTCTAGCTAAATTGCATTGGTAAAACGTTGATGGGTAAATACAGTGCTTTTGATATATTATACATGGGGAGACAATTTGAAATCGTTATTAAATGAAACTGCTTGAAGCAACATTTACATGGAAGTTTCTTGCATATTTAAGATTTGAAAGTAGAAAAGACAATCTTTTTGTACTGTGTGTGCACCTTTTCCTCTTGCATTCGGACTCTCTGAACACAAACTGCCCCTAGATGTCACATTCCGTCACGAAATCAGGTCAGGCACACAATATGCTCGCTGGCCTTTTCCTCCTTCTAAGTACATACCAGCAGCTATAATTTCTTTCAGACACACTACAGGCTTTCTCCTTCTAGCCCGATTTATTATTTTTTAAATTTATTCTTTTATATCGAGGATAACAGAATAAGGAATGATGTGTTTTTTCATCCGGTCCCCGTGTGTATGCAGTTTTGTAAATATTTTCATCTGTCCCCACTGGCACACAATGGCCTTTCTTACGAAAAGTGGAAGAGGATTTAACGTGTTCGTAAGATGTTCTGCGTGCGTTTGCACACGGGGCTTCGGTTTACAGTCTCATCCGAAAGACTTTTGGGGAGAGTGGAGTCAGCACTGATGTTAACTCTGGGGTAAAAATCCCCTCGAACGGGAATGGAACTCGGGTCGTCAAATTGCGAGCGCAATGTTCTGACCACTAGGCCATCCCGTCCCCGTAGAGCTTTAGCTTGTGGTAGGAATTCGTGATGGTCACAGAGTGATGGAAATGTACTGTGTGTAAATCCCCAAAATCCCCGGTTCGGGACCTATGGGGGGTAATTATTCAATCCCGGTAAATCCCGGATCCGGACTAAGAGGGTTAAAAAAAAAAAGTGCACACACACTGTATAAAAAAGATAATTCTTTTGGCACACACACGCACACACACGCACGCACACACGCACGCAGCATGCACGCACGCACACACACACACGCACGCACGGACATGCATGCGTGCACGCACACATGCCGATATAGACACACACACGCTCTGGTCAAAAGCACACAATTCTCACTTGTTTAAAAAAATAATATATATATATTTTTTTTTTGCAGATGTGCTACCAGAGTAGCATTAAAAAAAGAAAGATAAATGGTAATGTGTACCTGCTGTAAAACTAAGTCTTGTCGAAAAAATACACCTAAATAAGAGAGGAGAGAGAGAGAGAGAGGAGAGAGAGAGAGAGAGAGAGAGAGAGAGAGAGAGAGAGAGAGAGAGAGAGACGTACGCACGCAAACACACACAGAGATACAGATAGATAGATAGATAGATAGATAGATAGAGAGAGAGAGAGAGAGAGAGGGAAGAGAGAGAGAGAGAAGAGAGAGGAGAGAGAGAGAAGGAGAGAGAGAGAGAGAGAGAGAGAGACGTACGCACGCAAACACGCGAGAGAAGAGAGAGAGGAGAAAGAGAGAGGAGAGAGAGGAGAGAGAGAGAGAGAGAGAGAGAGAGAGAGAGAGAGAGAGAGTAGTCGCGTACGCACGCAAACACGCACAGAGAGAGAGGAGAGAGAGAGAGAGAGAGAGAGAGAGAGAGAGAGAGAGAGAGAGAGAGAGAGAGAGAGAGTCGCGTACGGACGCAAACACGCACAGGAGAGAGAGAGAGAGGAAGAGAGAGAGAGAGAGAGAGAGAGAGAGAGAGAGAGAGAGAGAGAGAGTCGCGTACGCACGCAAACACGCAGAGAGAGAGAGAGAGAGACAGAGACAGAGACAGAGACAGAGAGAGACACGCGTACGCACGGAAAGACGCAGAGAGAGAGAGAGAGAGAGAGAGAGAGAGAGAGAGAGAGAGGAGAGAGAGAGAGAGAGAGAGAGAGAGAGAGAGAGAGAGAGCACACACACACACACACACACACACATAGACACAGAATAGTAATAGAAATGCCTTTTTTTAAAGAATCACTTTATTGGGTAAAAAATGTATTGAGTACAGATGGGTTTACACAGACATAACTTCTAAAACTGAGCCTCACTTTCTGACTTTGGCTGATAGGTTTTAAAAATGTAAATAGAAAACGTGGCAGATGTCAAAATAACTTGGTATCATTATAACTGTGATTGATCTCTAAAAACTATATGTATATAAAATAAAGACATATGGTACACCTCTTACAGATTCGTGCTAATTCAAGTTGAAACTGGCTCACCATCATTTAAGAAAGTACATAAAAATGGACATCAATTTTACCACAGGTATACTGTTTTAGGTAATCGGTAAAAAGGTACTTTGGTTTTGATAACTATGTTTCTTAATGGTTCTATGATTCTACCTGAAATAGAACACACCTAAGCAGAAACTCATAAAGCATTGGGACATTCTTATCTGAACAGATTAGTGCCCTAACACGAGTTTGCTGCATCTGGAACTGTTTACTTCCAGTGCATGAAGCCATTACATTTTCAGGGTCAGGTACTTAAATGACAGGTATAGCAATCAAGATGTACAGCTGCTTGATTCGTTTTTACCTATAAAATGGAATGTAAACTAGTGTTGAAAAAACTTAATCATACAGGTTTTTTTTTTTTTTACAGTAATGTTGACGGTTATTGCTGATCATGAATAAAAAGATAATGAAATACCAGCACCAGCACCAAAGCAATGGTCTGAGGAAGAAAGAGCCTAAAGACTGCAACATTATAAAAGTTGAGAAGAGAAATATACATGCTACGTGTTATCGAACTGGTCTTTTTCAGCTGGCATACAGTATGTTGGAGGAAAATCAAAACCTACAATTCAGCGAGAATAGAATAAACCCACACTTGTAATTGTTTACTAGAACATTTCAGAATGTTTGAGTTGGTTTTCCTGTCCATTCACACAATTTCTCCTATGTGCATGACAAGGGAACATAGACCTTGATGCGTGTCACTTTATTATTGTGTTGTTGTTTCTTGAAGGAGGCCACGTATACTGTGTACAAGATTGTCATTGCTGTTTTTTATAATAATTGTAGCTGCATCTGTTTGCAGTGTGTTCAAAGGTGTTACTCTCTCAGTCCTGTGTGGTGTTGCCTGTGTCTGACTGAACTTGATGTTCCACTGAACGTTGTTCTGCAGTTGTGCACTGTGGCCACTGTCTGCATGGGTTGACATTGTCTGGTTAAGTAATGTTTGCTTGAGAATCTCTTTTCACAGAGTGGGCATTTGTGTGACTCTCTTTTTTGTGACTTGTTCGTGTACTTTAAAGTCCTTTTTGAGAAAACTTCCTTCCACAGGTTTTACAAGTGTATGGCTTTTCCCCTGTGTGGATTCTGATGTGTTTGTTAATTTAGATTGCCCAGTAAACACTTTATCACAATGTGGACAATTGTAGAGTCCTATTCCAATGTGCCCACGTAGTGTTCTTTTAAATCTTTTTGTATTTGTATGCCTTTTGACACTGTGGACACTTGTAGGGTTTTTCATCCTGTGGACTTTCATGTGTGACTTAAATGATACTTTTCTCAGATTTTCCACATATGTTACACTGGTAAGATTTTTTTCCGTGTGGTCATTCATGTGTCTTTGTAAAGTATCTTTTCTACTCAGGATTTTTCCACATATGTTACACTGGTAAGATTTTTTTTCTGTGTGGACTTGCATGTGTGCCTCTAAATATACTTTCTACTGCAGATTTTTCCACATATGTACACTGGTAAGATTTTTTTTCTGTGTGGACTTGCATGTGTGCCTTAAATATACTTTCTACTGCAGATTTTTCCACATATGTTACACTGGTAAGATTTTTTTTCTGTGTGGACTTGCATGTGTGCCTCTAAATCATACTTTTACTGCAGATTTTTCCACATATGTTACACTGGTAAGAATTTTTTTCCTGCTCCTACAGCAGTTCCCTTATTCCGAGGTGTGTCACTGCTGGTACTGTGAAGCTGTCCTGTATTATCAGCCACAGTGCCTGTATTCTCAGCGAAGTCAGAGTTGTGTTGAGTCACATCAGTGTTGTAGGGATGGGTGTGATGAGGGTGGCCACTATTCCCAGGTATAGGGGGTATCTCTTGTGCTGTGTGCGTTACTGTCGGTCTGTTGACAGCAGTGGTTTGTTCAGTGACTTCTTCAAGTTTAGAAACCGTTTCCAGGTTTTCCTGCCTTTGTTGTCTGATGTCTGACTGGATGTGTTACACTTATCACAGAGATATGGCTTCAATCCTAACTGAGCTAAAAAGCGTTGTTTATGGAAAATTTGCGTATAAAATTCTCTACACTTTGTGCAACGTATGTGGTTATATCTGGTACTGTCATGTCACTTTACTTTCATCTCTGTCACTGTCAGGTGTTGCTCTTTCAAAGGCTGAACGTGGCTGTGCCCAGTGGTTTCCTGCTTGCACTGACTGTTCTCCCTGTGTCCTGTTGTCTGTTCTTGGAATCCACTTGTCTGATCCAGGTGTTGGGCATGTTCATGTTCAGTCACAGCATCACTGTTGTCAGCCATGTTGGTCTGTGCTGAAGAGTCCTCTGTCTTGATTATTTTGCTGGGTTGTTCTGGGTCATCCTTATGAACAAAGTCCTTTGCGGCAACAACAACAGGTCATAATATTAATAGTTGCTAGAATTAAGGTGATGGGTTGTGCTTTGTGCTATACTGTATGGAATATTTTAGGTGGCCCTTGTTTATATCAGAGTTAGTAATATGTAAAGACAATGTGTTGTTTCTACTACTGTTTCATATATTCAACCCAAGATACAAACTCATAAATAGCATAGAGGGACATAGTAGCCTGGTGATTAGAATGTTGGACATGTGGTGGAGATCTGCTGCCCTTTGGGTTCAAACCCCATTTAAGGTGACTTTTCCTCATAGAGTGGTGACTCAACTCTGGTCCCCCATCCTCCAAATAATCCTTAGCATGAGACTATAAACCAAGGCCCCTGTGCGAACGCTCGCAGAATGTCTTCCACACATCAGGAGCTTCTGTTTTTTTGGAATGTGCGTATCCCACTATCCTCAAAATAGAGAGAACAACAGTGAAAATAAATTAGATTAAATAAAAAGCAGAACGGAAGCGTGGCTTGATTGAATAAGAAACAGTCTAGCTAAATTGCATTGGTAAAAGTTGATGGGTAAATACAGTGGTTTTGATATATTTATACATGGGGAGACAATTTGAAATCGTTATTAAATGAAACTGCTTGAAGAACATTACATGGGAGTTTGCTTGCATATTTTAATATTTGAAAGTACAAAAGA
>CM060348.1:6716668-6721668 GCA_030674155.1 Stramonita haemastoma
CTCTAAAATCAGGGAAATATTATGTATTACTGGGTATAATATCGTTTGGTTAAACCAAGGTGTAGGAGATAAAAATGTTCTTGCGTACCTTTAAACAAAGACTTGTAGATTGGTTTGCTCAGGAATGGGCAGGCACCATTAGAGACCGTGAGCGATATGATGGTTATAGAAACTTTAAAACTATTTTTGAAAAAGAAAAGTATATAACCGAAATGGATACATATTGTTTTCGAGTTGCAGTTACGCAAGTTCGATTTAATGTTCTACCATTGAACAATAATACACAGCGGTATAATAGTTTAAACGAAGTCAAGCAATGCCCTGTTTGTAAAGATCAAATAGAAAATGAAGAACACTTTATACTGCATTGCCCTATCTATGAAGACTTAAGAAATAAGTTTCTTAAAAATTCCAAAAGACTTCCTTTCTATGTACTACTCTCAAAACCATTGTACCTACTGATAGATACAATTTATCACGTTTTATCTTTCATGCAACCAATAGAAGGAATAGAATAACTGTCTAGAAATTGATATTTGTATTGATGAATAATACATCTAAAACAGTGTCGTTTACGATACGTGTGAATTGTTCCGTGATTAACTGTTAAGAAATGACTTATACAACTTTCTTGCTTTATTATTACTCATACATTATTTCATATACATAAACGTTGATAGTAATATGTTTATAACACCTATGTCATATGCACACACTCTATGCCCACCACTCTTTTGAATTGTGGCCTAAGGCCGATGTACATTAAACAATTTCAGTGTTCAGTTCTCCTCTCTCTCTCTCTCTCTCTCCCTCTCTCTCTCTCCTCTCTCTCTCTCTCTCTCTCTCTCCTCTCTCTCTCTCTCTCTCTCTCTCTCTCTCTCTCTGTGGGTTTTCGTTGCTTTGTGGGTTTTTTTTTCTGAGGGCCTGGTGTAAAGAAGCCTATGGCTTATCCAATTATCCTCATTAAAATATTCGAGTTTCGAGTTTCGACTTTCTCTCTCTCTCTCTTTCTCTCCTCTCTCTCTCTCTCCTCTCTCTCTCTCTCCTCTCTCTCTCTCTCTCTCTCTCTCTCTCCTCTCTCTCTCTCTCTCTCTCTCTCTCTCTCTCTCTCTCTCTCTCTCTCTCTCGTACGCACGGGAATAC
Source organism: Stramonita haemastoma (assembly GCA_030674155.1). Lineage (NCBI taxonomy): Eukaryota > Metazoa > Mollusca > Gastropoda > Neogastropoda > Muricidae > Stramonita > Stramonita haemastoma. Next base: position 6,717,812 of record CM060348.1, read on the forward strand.
ATTGTGTGTACGCGTGTCCTGCGATCTTCAAAGTTTCTCTTCTCTTTGAAAGATGTATTTCACCACTTCAGGCTGCATTGTTTCCTCCCTTCTATCAAGTCTTGAAACGATTCCCCCACATGAGTTGAGAGAGAGAGAGAGAGAGAGAGAGAGAGAGAGAGAGAGAGAGAGAGAGAGAGAGAGAGAGAGAGAGAGAGAGAGAGAGAGAGAGAGAGAGAGAGAGACGTACGCATGCAAACATGCAGAGAGATTTATTTATTTATTTATTTATTTATTTATTCTTTTATATCGAGGATAACAGAATAAGCAATCATGAGCTTTTTTTCATCCGGTCCCCGTGTGTATGCAGTTTTGTAAATATTGTCATCTGTTCCCACCGGCACACGATGGCCTACTCTTACGAAAAGCGGAACAGGATTTAACGTGTGCGCAAGATGTTCTGCGTGCGTTCGCACTCGGGCCTCGAGAGAGAGACAGAGAGAGACAGAGAGAGACAGAGAGAGACTGACTCACGTAAGCACGCAAACACGCACAGAGAGAGAGTAAGAGAGAGAGATAGACAGACACACACACACACACACACACTAGTAATAGAGAGGCCTTTTTTTTTTTTTAAAGAATGCACTTTATTGGGTAAAAAATGTATTGAGTACAGATGGGTTTACACAGACATAACTTCTAAAACTGAGCCTCTCTTTCTGACTTTGGCTGATAGCTTTTAAAAATGTAAATAGAAAAAGTGGCAGATGTCAAAATAACTTGGTATCATCATAACTGTGATTGATCTCTAAAAACTATATGTATATAAAATAAAGACATAATTATGGTACACCTCTTACAGATTCGTGCTAATTCAAGTTGAAACTGGCTCACCATCATTTAAGAAAGTACGTAAAAATGGACACTCAATTTTACCACAAGTAAACTGCTTTAGGTAATCGGTAAAAAGGTACTTTGGTTTGATAACTATGTTTCTAATTGTTCTATGATTCCACCTGAAATAGAACACACCTAAGCAGAAACTCATAAAGCATTGGAACATTCTTATCTGAACAGATTGATTACAGTTTTGCTGCATCTGGAACTGTTTCCCTTCCAGTGCATGAAGCCATTACATTTTCAGGGTCAGGTACTTAAATGACAGGTATAGCAATCAAGATGTACAGCTGCTTGATTCGTTTTTACCTATAAAATGGAATGTAAACTAGTGTTGAAAAAACTTGATCATACAGGTTTTTTTTTACAGTAATGTTGACGGTTATTGCTGATCATGAATAAAAAGATAATGAGATACAGCACACAGCACCAAAGCAATGGTCTGAGGAAGAAAGAGCCTAAAGACTGCAACATTATAAAAGTTGAGAAGAAAATATACATGCTAACGTGTTATCGACTGGTCTTTTTCAGCTGGCATATAGTATGTTGGAGGAAAATCAAATCCTACAATTCAGCGAGAACAGAAGTAAACCCACACTTGTAATTTGTTTACTAGACACATTTTAGATTGTTTGAGTGGTTTTCCTTTCCATTCACACAATTTCTCCTATGTGCATGACAAGGGAACATAGAACTTAATGCATGTTACTTTATTATTGTGTTGTTGTTTCTTGAAGGAGGCTCATTATACTGTGTACAAGATTGTCATTGCTGTATTTTGATACCAATTCTAGCTGCATCTGTTTGCAGTGTGTTCAAAGGTGTTACTGTCTCAGTCCTGTGTGGTGTTGCCTGTGTCTGACTGAACTTGATGTTCCACTGAACGTTGTTCTGCAGTCTGTGCACTGTGGCCACTGTCTGCATGGGTTGACATGTGTCTGGTTAAGTGTCTTTTCTTGAGAATCCCTTTTCACAGAGTGGGCATTTGTGTGCCTCTCTTTTTTGTGACCGTTTTTGGTGTTCTGTTAAATCTTCCATTTTGAGAAAACTTCCTTCCACAGGATTTTACAAGTGTATGGCTTTTCCCCTGTGTGGATTCTGATGTGCTTGTTAATTTAGATTGCGCATAAACACTTTATCAAAATGTGGACAATCATAGAGTCCTATTTCCGAGTGCCGACGTAAGTGTCTTTTAAATTTGTTTTGTATTTGTATGCCTTTTGACACTGTGGACACTTGTTGGTTTTTATCCTGTGGACTTTCATGTGTGACTCTAAATTATACTTTTACTGCAGAGTTTTCCACATATTTACACAGGTAAATTTTTTTCCTGTGTGGACTTCATGTGTCTTTAAAGTATCTTTTTTTGCTAGAGTTTTTCCACATATGTTACACTGGTAAGATTTTTTTTCTGTGTGGATATTGATGTGATTTTTTTTCTGTGTGGACTTTCATGTGTGCCTCTAAATTATGCTTTCTTCTGCAGACTTTTCCACATTTGTTACACTGGAAAGATTTTTTTTCTGTGTGGACATTCAGGTGTCTTTGTAATGTAAATTGCTACTGAGGATTTTCCACATATGTTACACTGGTAGATTTTTTTCCTGCCCTACAGCAGTTCCCTTATTCGAGGTGTGTCACTGCTGGTGCTGGGAAGCTGTCTGTATTATCAGCCATAGTGCCTGTGTTCTCAGCGAAGTCAGGAGTTGTGTTGAGTCACATCAGTGTTGTAGGGATGGGTGTGATGAGGGTGGCCACTATTCCCAGGTATAGGGGGTTTCTCTTGTCTGTGTGCGTTACCTGTCGGTCTGTTGACAGCAGTGGTTTGTTCAGTGACTTCTCCAAGGTCAGAAACCGTTTCCAGGTTTTCCTGCCTTGTGTTGTCTGATGTCTGACTGGATGTGTTACACTTACCACAGAGATATGGCTTGAATCCTAACCGAGCTAAAAGGCGTTATTTATAGGAAAATTTGCGTATAAAATTCTCAGACATTGTACATCGTTGTTGGTTATATCTGGCACTGTCCATGTCGTCGCTTTACTTTCAGCTCTGTCACTGTCAGGTTTTGTTTTTTCAAAACGCTGAACGTGGCTGTCCCTGTGGTTTCTGCTTGCCACTGACTGTTCTCCCTGTGTCCTGTTGTCTGTTCTTGGAATCCACTTGTCTCAGGCAGGTGTTGGGCATGTTCATGTTCAGTCACAGCATCACTGTTGTCGGCCGTGTTGGTCTGTGCTGAAGAGTCCTCTGTCTTGATTACTTTGCTGGGTTGTTCTGGGTCATCCTTGTGAACAAGGTCCTCTGCAGCAACAACAACAGGTCATAATATTAATAGTTGCTAGAATTAAGGTGGCAGGATTGTGCTTTGTTCTAACATTTTTGGATTATTTCTTGGTGGCCCTTGTTTATATCAGAGTTAGTAATATGTAAGACAATGTTTTGTTTTACTTCTCTTTCATACATCAACCCAAGATACAACTCTTAAATAGCATAGAGGGACATAGTAGCCTTGTGATTAGAATTAAATGGCTGGCATTGTGGTAGAGATTGCTGCTTCAATTTAAACCCGTTTAAGGTGAGAATTTTCTTCCTAGAGTTACTCAACTCTGTCCACCTCCCCAAAAATCCTTGATGAGACTATAAACCGAAGGCCCCTGTGCGAACGCTCGCAGAATGTCTTCCACACATCAGGAGCTTCTGTTTTTTTTGGAATGTGCGTATCCCACTATCCTCAAAATAGAGAGAACAACAATGAAAATAAATCAGATTAAATAAAAAGCAGAACGGAACATGGCTTGATTGAATTAGAAACAGTCTAGCTAAATTGCATTGGTAAAACGTTGATGGGTAAATACAGTGCTTTTGATACATTATACATGGGGAGACAATTTGAAATCGTTATTAAATGAAACTGCTTGAAGCAACATTTACATGGAAGTTTTCTTGCATATCTTAATATTTGAAAGTACAAAAGGCAATCTTT
>CM060348.1:6726668-6729519 GCA_030674155.1 Stramonita haemastoma
GATTTTTTTCCTGCACTACAGCAGTTCCCTTATTCTGAGGTGTGTCGCTGCTGGTACTGGGAAGCTGTCCAGTATTATCAGCCATAGTGCCTGTGTTCTCAGCGAAGTCAGAGTTGTGTTGAGTCACATCAGTGTTGTAGGGATGGGTGTGATGAGGGTGGCCACTATTCCCAGGTATAGGGGGTGTCTCTTGTGCTGTGTGCGTTACGTCGGTCTGTTGACAGCAGTGGTTTGTTCAGTGACTTCTTCAAGTTCAGAAACCGTTTCCAGGTTTTCCTGCCTTTTGTTGTCTGATGTCTGACTGGATGTGTTACACTTATCACAGAGATATGGCTTCAATCCTAACTGAGCTAAAAAGCGTTGTTTATTGGAAAATTTGCGTATAAAATTCTCACACTTTGTGCAACGTTGGTGGTTATATCTGGTACTGTCCATGTCACTTTACTTTCATCTCTGTCACTGTCAGGTGTTGCTCTTTCAAAATGCTGAACGTGGCTGTGCCCAGTGGTTTCCTGCTTGCACTGACTGTTCTCCCTGTGTCCTGTTGTCTGTTCTTGGAATCCACTTGTCTGATGCAGGTGTTGGGCATGTTCATGTTCAGTCACAGCATCACTGTTGTCGGCCATGTTGGTCTGTGCTGAAGAGTCCTCTGTCTTGATTACTTTGCTGGGTTGTTCTGGGTCATCCTTGTGAACACAAGTCCTCTGCAGGAACAACAACAGGTCGTAATATTAATAGTTGCTAGAATTAAGGTTACAGGATTGTGCTTTGTGCTATACTCGTATGGATTATTTGTAGGTCGCCCTTGTTTATATCAGAGTTAGTAATATGTAAAGACAATGTGTTGTTTCTACTACTGTTTCATACATTCAACCCAAGATACAAACTCATAAATAGCATAGAGGGACATAGTAGCCTGGTGATTAGAATGCTGGACATGTGGTGGAGATCTGCTGACCTGGGTTCAAACCCCATTTAAGGTGACTTTTCCTCATAGAGTGCTGACTCAACTCTGGTCCCCCATCCTCCAAATAATCCTTAGCATGAGACTATAAACCAAGGCCCCTGTGCGAACGCTCGCAGAATGTCTTCCACACATCAGGAGCTTCTGTTTTTTTGGAATGTGCGTATCCCACTATCCTGAAAATAGAGAGAACAACAATGAAAATAAATCAGATTAAATAAAGAGCAGAACGGAACATGGCTTGATTGAATAAGAAACAGTCTAGCGAAATTGCATTGGTAAAACGTTGATGGGTAAATACAGTGCTTTTGATATATTATACATGGGGACACAGTTTGAAATTGTTATTAAATGAAACTGCTTGAAGCAACATTTACATGGAAGTTTTCTTGCATATTTAATATTGAAAGTACAAAAGACAATCTTTTTCTACTGTGTGTGCACCTTTTTTCTCTTGGATTTGGACACTCTGAACACAAACTGCCCCTAGATTTCACATTCCGTCACGAAATCAGGTCAGGCACACAATATGCTCGCTGGCCTTTTCCTCCTTCTAAGTACATACCAGCAGCTATAATTTCTTTCAGACACACTACATGCTTTCTCCTTCTAGCCCGATTATTATTTATTTTAAATTTATTCTTTTATATCGAGGATAGCAGAATAAGGAATGATGTGTTTTTTCATCCGGTCCCCGTGTGTATGCAGTTTTGTAGATATTTTCATCTGTCCCCACTGGCACACAATGGCCTTTCTTACGAAAAGCGGAAGAGGATTTAACGTGTTCGTAAGATGTTCTGCGTGCGTTTGCACACGGGGCTTCGGTTTACAGTCTCATCCGAAGGACTTTTGGGGATAGTGGAGTCAGCACTGATGTTAACTCTGGGGTAAAAATCCCCTCGAACGGGAATCGAACTCGGGTGGTCAAATTGCGAGCGCAATGTTCTGACCACTAGGCAATCATGTCCCCGTAGAGCTTGTGGTAGCAATTCGTGATGGTCACAGCTTGATGGAAATCTACTGTGTGTAAATCCTGTAAAATCCCCGGTTCGGGACTTATGGGGGGTAATTATTCAATCCCGGCAAATCCCGGATCCAGACTAAGAGGGTTAAAAAAAAAAAGTGCACACACACTGTGTAAAAAAGATATCTTTTGGCACACACACACAACACACACACACACACACAACACACACACACACACACACACACACACAACACACCATGCACGCACGCATGCACGCCCGCACGCATGCACGCACGCACGAACACACGCGCTCACGCACGCATGCGTGTACGCACGCACGCACACAACACACACACAGACTCTGCTCAAAAGCACAGAATTCTCTTTTATTTAAAAAAAAGTCATAATGTATTCCTTTTTTTGTTTTTTTGTATATTTCCTACCAAAGAGTAGCATTAAAAAAAAGATAAATGGTAATGTGTACTTTCCCTCTCCGTCTTCTTTCTTCTATCATCTCCACACACACACACACACACACACACACACACACACACACACACACACACACACACACACACACACACACACACACCCCGACACACACAAGACAGGAAGTGTGGGGACGGGAAAGCCTAGTGGTCAGAACATTGCGCTCGCAATTTTACGACCGGGGGTCTTCGATTCCCGGTCGAGGAGATTTTTCTCCTGGAGTTTTTTATTTATTTATGTATTTATTTATTCTTTTATATCGAGGATAACAGACTAAGCAATCATGTGCTTTTTTTTTCATCCGGTCCCCGTGTGTATGCAGTTTTGTAAATATTGTCATCTGTTCCCACCGGCACACGATGGCCTACTCTTACGAAAGCGGAACAGGATTTAACGTGTGCGCAAGATGTTCTGCGTGCGTTCGCACACGG
>CM060348.1:6741131-6751131 GCA_030674155.1 Stramonita haemastoma
TGTTGTTGTTTTTGTGATAATATTGTTGTTTATGGGTGGGTGGGTGGGGGGGTTGTCTTTGTTGTTGTTTCTCGATGATCTCCTTTCTTTTCCTGTTCCTTTTTTTCTCTCTCGCTTTCTCTTCCGTGTGTCGTGTGTATTGCTAAGCCTAAGGACACGTTTGTTTTGTACAGTAAAGATAATCGTGTGTGTGACTGGTGTGGATTGCTCTTGCTGATTCTTCTTTGTTTTTAAGCCCTTTATGTAGCTAATAGGAATGATTTTATTGCTGGTTTTGTTTTGTTTGTGTGGCTGATTTTTGAGGTCTTTTTTGTAGTTGTTGGTTGCTTTCTTTGGTGTGTTGTGTGTGCGTGTGTGTGTGTGTGTGGTGTGTGTGTGTGTGTGTGTGTGTGGTGTGTGAGTGTGTGTGGTGTGTGTGTGTGTGTGTGTGTGGTTTGAGTGTGTGTGTGTGTGTGTGTGTGTGTGTGTGTGTGTGTGTGTGTGTGTGTGTGTGTTTAATTCTTTGCTTATCTCTCTCTTTTCTTTGTTTTTTTCTCTCGTTATTGTATCCTCCTCCCTCTTTTAGAAAAAAAAAAGTTTTTGTAGAAACGTGTCTGTTGTGGAACGGGAAATTTCCTCTGTGTGTGTGTGTGTGTGTGTTTTGTTGTGTGTGTGTGTGTGTGTGTTGTGTGTGTTTTGTGCTCGTGCGTGCGCGCGCGCACGCACCTGTGTGTGCAAGTTTTACAAGTATATATGATGTATATAACACTCTGCTTTTCTGAAATTTTTAACTGAAACTGTGGAGGTTCATATTTATCGAGCATTTAAACATTGGCGTGAGAGTCATCAAACTTTTGCCTCAAACCAATCGTTTTTTCATTTTCGCTTTCTCTTTTCTTTCTGTTTTGTCTGTCTGTTGATTTCTTTCTTTCTTTCTTTCTTTTTAGGGGTGGAATGGTTGTGGTCAAAATCCTGTTGTGACTCATCTTCAGTTTCATAGTTTGTGTCTGACTTTGCCAATGTAATACTGCTAATCTTGGATTCAAATAATAAAGGAATATGTTTTGGACATTTCGATTTTGTAAAAGTTTAGGGAAAATAGGTAATGAATACGAATTGAAAGAACACTGTAACGTTTATACTTCTAAAAATAAAGCTGATGCATCTAACAGCAAAGTTAATACCTCTAAAAGCTGTTTTGGATTGTTGGCTTGGCCGCTGTAACTAGCATGTTACATGTGCGTGTGTGCTATGCGTTTCTACTGTTAATAACGGGACGAGATAGCCTGTGTGGTATCAGAGTAATACGCTCGTGATCTGCCGACTCCGGTACTAATCTCGTTGAAGAGGATTGATTTTTCCTCTGGAATTTACACCGGCGCCGACTCCACTGCCCCCTAAAGTCCTTCGATGAGACTGTAAACCGACGTCCGTGTGAGAACGCACGCAGAACATCTTGCATACCCGTTAAACGTTCCCTTTTCAGAAGAGTAGGCCATTGTGTGCCGTGGGAACGGATGACAAAATTGACAAAAAACTACTTACACACGGGGACTGGATGTAAAATAAAGCACAAACGAAACGCTTTTTTTTCCATAATCCTCGAAAAAAAAGATAGATAGATAGATAGATAGATAGAGAGAAGAGAGAGAGAGGAGAAGAGAGAGAGAGAGAGGAGAGAGAGAGAGAGAGAGAGAGAGAGAGGAGAGACAGAGAGAGAAAAAATAAATAAATAAATATAAATAAAATAAACAATATTGTTTAGAAACAAGAATGAACTGGTCCTTCTCTACCTCTTCATGTTCCTGCACACTTTTTGTGGACGATGTTTTGGCGGTCACCTGACCTCTCGGTCAGTCAGGAAGCTGATTTCATTGGCCAGTGCCCAGACACGAGCAGCTGTCCGGGCAGTTTGGACTCAAGAGGTTCACCATTAATTTAAAACACACACCACACACAGGCTCTCTCCTCCTTGATAGAGTGGCCTGTCAGCTGTGTTTCTTTCTGTTGCTGTTTTTCTCTCCTGTTTGTCTTCTGTCTGTTTTCCCTCGTTTTTTTTTCGCTCTTGTCTCTCTCAGCCTTTGTCTCTTTTTTTGGGTGCACGTTACGTCACGGTGTGTGTGTGTGTGTGTGTGTGTGTGTGTGTGTGTGTGTGTGTGTGTGTGTGTGTGTGTGTGTGTGTGTGTGTGGAGAGAGAGAGAGAGAGAGAGAGAGAGAGAGAGTGAGGAGAGAGAAGAAGGAGAAGAGAGAGAGAGAGAGAGAGAAGAGAGAGAATTTTCTTTTACCATTCTTTTCAGAATTTTTCAGTACTTTTTTAGGGGGTATTTATCTCTGTTTTTGTTGGTCTGTGTGACTGCTTCACCTTCTCTTAATCATCCACACACCTCTTTTCTATGACCATGTCTGTGTTCATCTGTCTTCCCTTCTTTTTTTTTTTGTTAATCTTTCCTGTATTCTAACCATATCGATTTTGTTATTGCATGTTTCTAATAGTTTGTGCTTTTCTCTTTCCAGTTTTTCTTGGTATAGCTAAAAAAGATTAAAACCTACTATTGATGGATATCAAAATACAACTATGTGACGGGAGTGGTTCTGCCTGTTTTTGTTTTATAACTGTGAAGATCCGTGCCCAAAATGTGACTAATCTGTTTTCAAAATTGCAGCTTTTGTTGTTTTTGAAATGACATTAAAATCAAATAAATCTACGCTGGCATGCATGATAAATGACAAAACTAGGCCATTATTTTTGGGGGAGGGAAAATTCAAGTAAAAGGGACAGAGCTATTTTTTCCCTCTTTTCAGATTTCTCACTGATTCCAACCGGTTTAGATTTTTAGGTGTGTTCTTTTGTTTGTGTGTGTATCTGCTTTACTGGGTGATATGAATTTATATTTAAGTTTTTCGTTTTTTATTTGGAATCAATCTTGGATGGATGTATGAAAGAAATGCGTGTGTCGCTATTTCTGGTTTTTTCGTTTTTCGTTAACTAAACTTTGAGATGTATTGGTTAAAGGGTTTGTGGATGTAGGAATGTTTTATCAATACCGATACACTCAGGGGACGGGACAGCTCAGTGGTCAGAGCACTCGCTTTCCCCCTGCCAAGGTGAAGCAGCAACGAGCGTGGTTACCGCATGTTAGATAGATAGATCGACAGATAGATGATAGATGATAGATAGATAGATAGATAGATAGATAGATAGATAGATAGATAGATAGATAGATTAGATAGATAGATAGATAGAATGGTCGAGGAAGTAACAGATGTGAAATAATCACAGATTTTCCGGCACTGACAGAAAAGTACGTGGGTGATATTCCTCACAGAGTAAAAATCTCAAACCGTTGCTTTCACGCCGTTATACTCTTTTGCATCCTAGCTTTTTGCGTTTATTGAGAGAATAACCACGATCATTGCTTTCACACTGCTGTACTCTTTTACACGTAGCTTTCAGCGTTTTATTCAGAGAATAAGGTTTTAAACTGAAAGAACAAAGGCGCTGCTAACGTCACGTAACTGACAAGCAGCTGACTAGCCCTAGGGCAGCCTCTCTCTCTTTTTTTTTTGGTCACTGTCTCTCTCCCCAAGGAAAATGTTTCGGAGAAAAAGAAAATTGCCATTGCCTTTGATAGAAAGGAAGATGACATTTCTGGTATTGAAAGCGGTAAGAGGCAAAAGATGAAAAAGAAAGGAAGGGAAAAAATAACAAGGATATACAGGGAAGCATATAGCACAACAACAACAATGACAAACACACACACACACAACACACACACACACACAACACACACACACACACACACACACACAAGGACAACGTAAAACACACACACACACACACACACACACACACACACACACACACACACACACACACACACACACACACACACACACACACACACACACACACACACAGAAACACACACCACACACAACACACTACACACACACACACCACACACACACAACACAACACACACACACACAACACACACTCACACAACACACACTACACATCCACACTACACACGCACACATACACACACGCACTCACACACACACACACACACACACACACACACACACACACACACAAACACACACTCACACGGACAAACACAGCACACATACACACACGCACACTGCGCACTTCACATCACACACAACACACACACACACTCACATCTCTCACACACACACACACACCACCACACACACACACACACACCACACACACACACACAACACACACCACACACACACACACACACACACACACACACCACACACACACACACACACACACACACACACACACACTCAACACACACACTCACACACACATACACACACACGTGCGCACACATGAGCACGCACAGACTTTACATTTTCTTCTAAAACTTGTATAATGTACAGAGGCCTTTAGAAGTGCATACTGTTTTGGATAAGACACTTCCTCACGTAACAACTCTGTAGCATGCCCTGAAGAGCACCTATTCCTCTTACAAATAAGACATTCTCATCACGAGGATATAGAGGGAACACACACACTACACACACAACACACACACACACACTTACACTACACACTTACACACTTACACACACACTTACACACACACCACTCTCTCTCTCTCACACCACTACACACACAACAAACGTCACACAAACACACACACACACACACCACACACACACACACACACACACACCACACACACACACACACACACACACAACACACACACACACACACATCATTTGGTGTGTGTTTATAGACAGAGTGAGGAGAAATATGAGGTAGAGGGAAAAGTAGGGGGGAGAGAGAGAGAGAGAGAGAGAGAGGAGGAGAGAGAGAGGAGAGAGAGAGAGAGAGAGGAGGAGGAGTGAGTGAATGGTTTAGTTACTCAGTTTATGAGAGACCTTATCGTTTAGAGAGAGAGAGATGAAGAGAGAGAGAAAGAGATCAGTGTGATAATGTTTTATGGCTTTCTCTAGTCTCTTGGGCCATTAATGCAGTTATAGAGAGAGAGAGAGAGAGAGAGAGAGAGAGAGAGAGAGAGAGAGAGAGAGAGAGAGGAGAGGAGGGTGCAGTGGTGATATTGGTTTTTATGGCTTTCTCTAGTCTCTTGAGGCCTTTTATGCAGTTATAGAGAGAGAGAGAGAGAGAAGAGAAGAGAGGAGAGGAGAGAGAGATTGGATGGAGAGAGGCTTTTATGAGTAGAGAGAGAGAGGAGGAGAGGAGAGGAGGAGAGAAGGAGGGAGGGAGAGAGAGGGAGAGGAGAAGGGAGGGAGGAGGGGAGGGAGGGAGGGAGAGGAGAGGGAGGAGGGGAGGGAGAGGAGGGAGGGAGGAGGGAGGAGAGAGAGGAGAGAGGAGAGAGGAGAGAGAGAGAGAGAGAGAGAGAGAGAGGAGAGAGAGAGAGAGAGAGAGAGAGAGAAGCTGCAGAAGGGATATTAGTTTTTATGGCTTTCTCTGTCTCTTGTGGCCTTTTATGCAGTTATAAGATGATTTCTTTGTAACCTTTGTGGAGTTAGCCCCCTCCCCCCCCCCCCCCTCCTTTACACAACCTCCTCCACCGAGAGTTTTTAAAAATCTATATCTTCGTGCTAACTATGTTTTGTTGTTCCATCATTTTTGACTCGTTTTTAATCCTTGTTATGTGAACGAGGGGAGGGGGGTTTGTGTGTATGTGTGTGTGTTGTGTGTGTGTGTGTGTGTGTGGTGTGTGTGTGTGTGTGTGTTTGTGTGTGTGTGTGTGTGTGTGTGTGTGTGAGTGAGAGAGAGTGAGAGAGAGAGCGAGAAGACGAGAGACAGAAGCAGACAGACAGATCAGACAGACAGACACAGACAGACAGAGAATCAGAAAGCATGTGGAGATTTACTTGCAAAGTTAATCATAGTTTGGAAAGAAAAAGAGACTGTAGGAAAGAAAACCCGCTAGGAAATTTTGATGTGTGGAAAAGTCTGCTTAAGGTAATGGTGGTACCTTTCCTCTCTCGGTCTGTCTCTCTGTCTGTCTGTTAATTTGTCTATCTGTTAATTTGTCTTTCGGTTAATTTGTCTTTCTGTGTCTTTTGATGTATGATTGAAAAGTCTGGGACACTGGGGTCGAAACTGATGAAATTTTGTTTTCAAGCCCATGTTAAAAGTTATGCCATATATTGAAAGGGCATGACTTGTAAAGCATAAAAATAAAAGATTTACTCAGTTTTCTGCACTGTTGCCAAGGCAACAATCCAATATGGCCGCCAAAACTCAATATTTCAAAATCCTAAGCCTTTTTATCTATAACAAATATGAGTAACCTGTTTCTACATACATAATTTTTTACGGTCTGAATTCTTTAATTTTACACAGGGAAATCTCCGTAAATGCAACCAGCAATTTTTAATTAAAAAAAAAACACGTTTTTGGCCACTTTTGGACCAGTGTCTCACCTTAGCAATGGAACCTTTCCCCTTTCTGTCTCTCTCTGTCGGTCTGTTACTTTGTCTTTCTGTGTCTGTCTTTTTGATTGTCTGTCTACCTGTGTGTGTCTCTGTTTGTTTTGTTAGTGCTTGTGTAAATCTCGTGTCTGTCTGTCTTTCTATTTGTCTTTCTTCTTTTTTCTGTTTATGTCCGTTGTGCCTGCCCGGCCTATCTATGTCTTTTAAAGATTTTCTCTGTGTGTGTGTGTGTGTGTGTGTGTGTGTGTGTGTGTGTGTGTGTGTGTGTGTGTGGTGGTTGTGTGTGTGTGTGTGTCCGTTTGTGTGTGTGTGTGTGTGTGTGTGTGTGTTTATTTTTTATTTTATTCTTTTATATCGATGATAATGGAATAAGTATTCACATGCTCTTTTTTTTTTACATCAAGTACCCATATGTATGCAGTTTTGTAAGTGTCATCTGTTCCCACCGGCACGCGATGGCCTACTGTTACGAAAAGCGGAACAGGGTTTAACGTGTGCGGAAAAGAGAAGAGAGAGAGAGAGAGAGAGAGGAGAGAGAGAGAGAGAGAGAGAGAGAGAGAGAGAAGAGAGAGAGAGAGAGAGAGAGAGAGAGTGTGTGTGTGTGTGTGCGTACGCGTGTGCGCGTGTGTGATCTTTTTATTATTATTCAATTTTTTAAAAAAATAGTAATCTATCTTACGCTGCCATTCTCTGAATATGCAATTTTGTTTCTCTGTCTCTGAAGCCCCATCGGAATTTTTTGTTGTGAGTTTTTTTTTTTTTTTTTTTTTTGTAGGTGCATTTCCTTACACTGCCCATGTGGGTCATTATTTGAAGAGTTATAGTTTGTATGCAGCACCCCCCGATATTGTAAATTGTCTTTCCCTTTGCGTGCGGCCGTTAACTCTGTTTTATTGCCCACTGCCCACGTTTGTAGAACAGTTTGTTCTCTTTACTCTCCCCTCCCCCCTCTGTTGCTCTCTCTCTCTCTCTCTGTCCCCCCCCCTCTCTCTCTCCCTACCTTCCTGCTTCTCTTTCTGTCTCTCTGTCTGTCTCTCTCTTTTTTTCTCTTTTCTCTTTTCATCTCTCTCTCTCTCTCTCTCTCTCTCTCTCTCTCTCTCTCTCTCTCTCTCTCTCTCTCTCTCTCTCTCTCTCTCTCTCTCTCTCTCTCTCTCTCTCTCTGTGCCTCTTTGTCTCTCTGCCCCCCCCCCTCTCTCTCTCCCCCCCTCCCTCCCTGCCTCCTTTCTGTCTCTTCTCCTGTCTGCCTCTCTCTTACCGTAGTGGAGTGTGATGTGTTTCATTATGTTTTCGCATTGTTTGATTTGCCTCATTACAAAAGCTTTATTTTCTTTGGCGTGTTTCAGTTACGCTTTCGGAAGGGTTAATCATGTTCTAGGGTGTTGCAAGTCCTGTCTCTCTGTCTCTGTCTCTTTCTGTCTCTCTGTGTCTCTTTCTCTTTCTCTCTCTGTGTCTCTGTGTCTGTCTGTCTGTTTGTCTCTCTCTCTCTCTCTTTCTCTCTCTCTCTCTGTGTCTCTCTGTCTCTTTCTCTCTCTGTGTCTTTGTTGCAGTCACCCCTCCGATTTGTAAATTGTCTTTCCCTTTGCGTGCGGCCTTCTCTGTTTATTGCCCTGCCACGTTTGTAGAACATTTGTTCTCTTTCTCTCTCTCTCTCTCCCCTCTGTTCTCTCTCTCTCTCTCTCCCTCTCCCTCCCTCCTCTTCTCTTCTGTCTCTCTTCTGTCTTCTCTTTCTTCTCTTGTCTGTTTTCTTCTTCTTTTTCTCCTTTTGTTTCCTCTCTCAACTCTCTCTTTCGTCTTTCATCTCCTTCTCTCTCTTCTCTCTTCTCTCTTCTCTCTTTTCTGTCTCTTTCTGTCTGTCTCTCTCTCTCTGTCTTCTCTCTTCTCTCCTCTCTGCTCTTTCTTCTCTTCTCCTGTCTCTCTCTCTCCTGTGTCTTCTCTCTTTGTCTTTCCTCTTTTTTGCTCTTCTAGCTTATTTCTGGGTGTTTCATTGTCTTTCGAAGGTTTCTGTCTTGTTGCGTCTGTCTTGTCTGTCTCTTCTGTTGTCTGTCTGTCTTCTTTGTCTCTTCTGTCTCTTTCTTCTGCTGTCTGTGTGTCTGTGTTCTGTCTGTCGTGGTGTTGTGCTGTCTTCGTTCTTCTCTCTTTTCTCTCTTCTCTCGTCTGTGTCTTCTCTTCTTTCTCTCTCTTTCTCTTTCTCTCTCTCTCTGTGTCGTCTCGTGCTGTCTGTATGTGTGTCTGTCTTCTGTCTTCTCTGTCTCTGCTCTTCTCTTTCTCTCTCTCTCTCCCTCTTCCTCTTCCTCTCCTCTCTCTCCTCTCTCCTTTCTGTCTCTTCTCCTGTCTTCCTCTCTCTTTCCGTAGTGGAGTGTAATGTGTTTCATTATGTTCTCGCATTGTTTGATTTGCCTCATTACAAAAGCTTTATTTTCTTTGGCGTGTTTCAGTTACGCTTTCGTAAGGGTTAATCATGTTCTGGGCTGTTGCAAGGCCTGTCTCTCTGTCTCTGTCTCTTTCTGTCTGTCTCTCTCTCTTTGTGTCTGTCTGTCTCTGTCTCTCTGTGTCTATTTCTATTTCTCTCTGTGTCTCTCTGTCTCTCTCTGTCTCTTTCTCTCTTTCTCTCTCTTTCTTTGGCGTGTTTCAGTTACGTTTTCGGAAGGGTTATTCATGTTCTAGGCTGTCGCAAGTCCTGTCTGTCTCTGTCTGCTGTCTGTCTTGGTCTGTCTGTCTGTCTGTCCTGTTTTGTCTGTCTGTCTGTCTGTCAGTCTGTGTGTGTGTTGTGTGTGTGTGTGTGTGTGTGTGTGTGTGTGTGTGTGTGTGTGTGTGTGTGTGTGTGTGTGTGTGTGTGTGTGTGTCTCCCTGTCTGTCTCCCAGTCTCTGTCTCCTGTCTCTGTCTCTCTCTATGTCTGTCTCTATTTGTCTGTCTGTCTGTTGATCTGTCAGTCTCTCAGATACTATCTGTCTCATCTGTCTATCTATCTATCTATCTATCTATCTATCTATCTATCTATCTATCTATCTATCTATCTATCTCTATCTATCTCTCTCCATCTCTCTCTCTGTCTCTCTCTCACTCTCCTCTCTCCATTTCTCTCCCACTTTCCATGAGAGAGAGAAGAGAGAGAGAGGAGAGAGAGAGAGGAGAGAGGAGAGAGAGAGGAGAGAGAGAGAGAGAGAGAGAGGACAGAGACAAGAGAGACAGAGAGAGAGACGGACAGAGAGAGAGACAGAGACAGAGAGAGAGACAGAGAGAGAGAGGGAGTCATGATCAGCATAATTACTTGTTATTTTTTGGGGGTGATTTCAACCTTCAGATTTCTGAGAGGTAATTCGGAAAAAAAAATGACTGCTTAAAATCTGTTAAAAGGAAAAACTTGTAATTAATAGCACATTTAACCAGGTGATTGATCGATTTTATGACGATGTTAGACATCGTGCGAAGATTTTCTGAGGAGGAGGTGTGTGTGTGTGTGTGTGTGTGTGTGTGTGTGTGTGTGTGTGTGTGTGTGTGTGTGTGTGTGTGTGTGTGTGTGTGTGTGTGCGTGCGTGCGTGCGTGCGTGTGTTTGTGTGTGTGTGTGTGTG
>CM060348.1:6753631-6758631 GCA_030674155.1 Stramonita haemastoma
GACGTATGCAACATTGCCGATTTTACATCTGCTGGGGGAGATCTGATTGAATCTTTCTGTTGTGGTTTTCTTTCTCCCTTAGTGGAGACATTATTTTTTACTTGGCGTTTTCCATCTCCTTTTGGTTGTGTTGAAGCGTGTATGGAATGTTCCCAGAACTGTTATTCTCTCGTGAATACCCCCCCCCCCCCCTGAACTTTTTCAGTGAATCCTGCCTTGTTTTTTTTTTTTCGCTGATGACTTGTAAAAGAAAAAAAAGGTAAAGGTGTCCCATAACCTGTGTGGTCGTAAGGGACGAGGCATCAGAGACCTCAGGTTCTCCACGGGCCAGCATGTTGAGGGCGGCGCCCATCTCCTCTCTCTCGCTGCTTTACCTTCCCTGACCATCAAGAGGGTGGGTACCCATTTACAGCTGGGTGAACTGGGGAACTGTACTGTAGCCAAGGTGCGCGAATGGTCACCCATCCCATTGGTGACCACGCTCGATGCTGCTTACCTTAGCTGAGGAAAGCGAGTGCCGTCAAATCACTATCACGTATTATCAGCCATCTTTTACATGGAAATATTTATCAGGAATTTGTAGAAAACAACATGGCGGCATTATTTTGTCCCAACATTGTCCTTTGTTCTGGGACTTATAGTTTCATAATTTGATCGTCCCTTTTTACAACCGTCTTTACTTAAAACTTTGCCTTGTATGGAACAGCCACGAAACATTCACATATTAAGAAACAATGGGTCGTACATTTTGTTTTCCTAGTGGTGATACATTTTGTTTTTCTATACATTTTGTTTTCCTAGTGGTAATGGTGATACATTTTGTTTTCTCTAGTGACTTCCTATAAATTCCCATTCAAAACCCCTTACATCAATAAAATAATGTTCTAATTATCGAGCATGAAAGAACTATTCCTGTCCCTCTGTGACAAATCGGAATCAAAGCATTTCCAAATGACCCTGAAGGCTGGCTTTTCAAAAAAAAAAATCCAAACAACCCCAAAACCCCCAACATGCAAACCCTCGTCAACACGAGGACAGCCCAGTGATTGGTTGATGGCCGGCTCTTTTCCCGCCTTTTTGCACCCGCCACCTAAGGCAGAGTGACGTGAGGTTATCGTGTGCTGGAAATTGCCTTCTGGGACATCTGTGAATCGCAGGAGATTGGGGGATTTCAAAGAGGCATTCCGATGAGGGCTGGGATGTATGCAAAATGGCGGTTTTATGTCTGGAAGAGGGAGGGGAGCAAGATTGAATCTTTCTGTTGCGAGTATTCGCCTCGGGTGGAAAGATTGTTTTTTTGTTGTTGTTGTTGTTGTAGTTGTTTTTTTTCTGTTTTTTGTTTGTTTGTTGTTGTCGTGGAGAGGTGAGGTAGAGAAAGTTCGTGATACAGTTCAAGTACCAACGAAAATATTTCATTTCTTTGCTGAAGTGAATCTGGTCTTTGTTTTTAAAGAAGACAAGACATTTTGAGTACTGTATTGTTTCCTATTGTTGGTGGTATTCCGAGTAGGTTAGGAAGACTGAACGTGCACAAATTGGAGATGGTGACTGCTTGGCCTTTGTCACATCAAAGGACTTAAGGCTATTTTGAGATACACTCTCTGTCTCTGTCTCTGTCTGTTTCTGTCTCCTGTCTGTCTGTCTGTCTGTCTGTCTGTCTGTCTGTCTTCTCTCTCTCTCTCTCTCTCTCTCTCTCTCTCTCTCTTTTCTCTCTCTCCAGCATATATTGGTAGTAGTATGTTTACAACTCTCGTCATCACCATTCCTATGCCTAATTTGCTTTTGTATTGTGGCCTAAGGCCGATGTAGAGTAACAGTCTGAAGTCTGAACTCTCTCTCCATGTCTATCTCTGTCTCTGTTTCTGTCTGTCTATCTGTCTTGTCTATGTATCTCATATGCTCGCCCTTCCCCTCTCCCCTTTTCTCTGTCTTTCCTATCCTCTAATCTTCCTACCTTCACTAAAGTTGTTTTTAGTGACTAAGGTAAAAAGGTAAAGGTGTCCCATAACCTATATGGTCGTAGGGGAGCGAAGCATCAGAGACCTCAGCTTCTCTAGGGGCCAGCATATCGAGGGCGGCGCCCATCTCCTTCCCTTGTTGCTTTACCTTCCCTGTCCCTACAGAGGGCAGGTACCTGTTGACAGCTGGGTGAACTGGGGGACTGTATTGGAACCAAGGTGAGCAAACGGTCACCCATCCATTGGTAATCACGCTCGATGCTGCTTAACTTTAGCTTGGGGAAAGCGAGTGCTCTAACCACTGGGCTATTTCGTCCCCCATTTATTGACTGCTTAAAAAAAAAGAGAAAATCCTTGGGATTGTTTGATTTCTCTCCCATACATGAAAACATCCTAGCATCCTGTCTGCATACACGCTTTCTTCTCTCTTTCTTTTTCTTCTTCTCTTCCCGCTTCGTTGCTTAAACCACATGCTAACAGAAGAAGTGATTGGCAGCTGATAATATCATGGCTGGGTGATGTTATGGACTCATGTATTTTTGTTGTTGTTATTCAACTCACAAAGAATATGATAGCCCTGTAGTTTTTGCTTTGTTGTAGGAAAAATCAGAACAAACGGAGTTGTAGAATCAAACATGTTCACACTCCAACTAGACCATTTGTGCCGGTGGGATAAAAAACATTACAAAACTGCACACACAGGGATTGGATGTAAAAAAAGCACATGAGTGCTTATTCCATTATCTTCGAAATAAAATGATATAATTTTTAAAAATAAAAGCAACTACAACCATAGCCATGTTGTAGCTGCAAACCTGCAGTTAGCTTAACTTGATTTGTGGCGCCTTGTGATTACGATCAGTCATTCGCAATTAGTTATATGCTATAATTTGTCAACTTCGTATCTCTGTAATAGCAAGCACTTGATAATCGCTACACATTCTTGTGGAGATAGAATCAGCAACATGGAGATGAATTAAGTGCGCATAGAAGAAAATAAAAAGACCGTAGCATGTTTTTGCAGACATCTAGGAAAATAAGAATACAACAAAAACCCATCGAATTTATATAGCGCTATATCTTACAAAAACAAACATTCGAATAAGTTGAACAAGTTTTACTTTGGAGAGAAAGAGCCGCCTTTGGCGCAGATTCGCAAAATGTTCGTCGATAAATGATTGAAGTGAAGTTGGTGATTAATTTCTGGATTAGAAGAGACTAGAAGAGAGTGCCAATTTCCTGTTGGCAAAAAAAAAAAAAAAAAAGCAAAATATAAACAAAAAAGCAAAAAACATCAGTTCACAAGATGTAAAAATCATATGAATGCTTATTCCGTTATCCTCGAAATAAAAGAATAAATAAAATATAAGAATAAATGAAATAAAGAAACAAAACAATGAAGAGATGAAGGAGCGGGACTCGATGCCCATCCTCATCATACAGTCTCTCATTACTGTCCCAAGAGTAAAACAACCAGAGAACGCACTCTGCAGATAGGCCACTCCGTTTTCTCTGAATAATGTTTTGCCGTCATCTCTTGTTAGCTGACAGCAATGTTATAAAAGAAAGAGGGTTTCCCCTGAACACTGCAAGAGTTCACATCAGAAACAGGGCAACATTACGAAACGACTTCTGTGTCAGATTTGTTCTTAAAAATCAAATCAATCGAATCAAATCAAATTCTTATATTTCGAGGATACCGAATAAGCACTTTTTTCATCCAGTCCCCGAATTCAGTGCCATTTATTCACTCTCATCAGCTTGCAAGATCAACTGAAAGCCTTAGAAATATTGCAAAACTCAAATTCCTGGCAGACAAATTCAGAAACCTTAATTTGAGATACTAAAAAATATTAAACCCCGAAATATTGTGGACCAAAAATAACCACCCTCAATAACGAAAAAAATTGATTATTTCAAAATCGATTTCTAGCAAGAAATTGTTTAAAAAAAATTTGAAACCTCAATAGTTTCAACAATTACTGGCGCACAGACGGTACCCTTGCATTTAAATGCACGTGCGCGCCGCACGCACACACACACAAACAACACACACACACACACACACACAACCACACAAAAAACGAACAACACACAAAACACAAAACTTAAAAACAAACACACACACAACGCGCGCGCGCGCGCGCGCACAACACACACACACACAGACACACACAACAGACACCGCACCACCACACAACACACACACACCACACACACACACCCACCGGATGCCTGTTGTGTTTCTCATTTTCTCTGAGGGCCAGCACAGAGAGGAAAAGGGAGCAAATTGACCCCAGTTACCCCTGATGATCAGTGACGTGAACCATGACGTCACTCCCAAAAATTGGGGTACAGAAATGTGCTAACTTCATTATGGCTTATTACGAAAGGGGAAATTGGGTTGCAGTATGGCTTGTTACCACTAATCGTCTTATTGGATTTTTAGAGAGAACGCTAATACTTTGCTAGCGATATTTTCCCCAGGGTATGGTGACTTGGGAAATATATGATAAGAAAGGTGGATGGGGAAAGAGGAAGAGAGGAAGAGAGGAAAAGAGGAGAGAGAGAGAGAGAGAGGAGGAGGAGAGGAGAGAGAGAGAGAGAGAGAGAGAGAGAGAGAGAGAGAGAGAGAGGAGAGAGAGAGGAGAGAGGGATGGAGAGGTAGAGAGAGAGAGCAAGAGAGAGAGAGAGAGAGAGAGAGAGACAGGACAGACAGACAGACAGACAGACACAGACAGACAGAGACAAGCCTAACAAATGAACGAATTTGTTGTTATTAAGCCCATTTCACACTGCAAGGGAGTGGACCTTATCACACGTGCATGGGTTAAAGGACATGGCAACCCAGTACACTGCTAGAACATTACGATCTTACTTTGATTTACCACAACTGCTAGCAGTTTGAAGTGAAAGATCACACTGCTGGACCGCTAAAACAACTAACAGCTTGAAGTGTAAACAGCCACATTTTCTGCAGCTGGCTGAAAACTCATCCCATTGGTCTGCGTCACGTCACGTGAGCCCCATGTGATAGGGAGG
>CM060348.1:6766131-6771131 GCA_030674155.1 Stramonita haemastoma
TGATGACGACACGCCCACCCAAATAAAGAGGAGAGAGGATTGTTATATACAGAGAAATGTGCCGTGACAACACCAGACATGCAATGCAAGCAATTCCTTCGCTCCTTCCACTTTTGCCGCTGCAGCAAACAGCCAACGTGGCTGCAGGAGTCGGGAGGTATTAGGAGCATTCTTGAGAAAATCACAGGCTTGTGTGTGTGTGTGTGTGTTCTTCGTGACGCTGTGACATTGTGTGTTTAAATGGTGTGAACATTCTTGGGGAAGCATGTCTGTGTTCTTCGTGACGCTGTGACGCGTTGAGTGTGTGTGTGTGTGTTCTTCGTGACACTGTGGCGCTGTGTCACAGTGGTGTAGCATTCTTGAGAAAACACAGGCTTGTGTGTGTTGTTCGTGACGTGTGTCACAGTAGTGTGTCATTCTTGAAGAAACATCGGCTTGTCTATAATCTTATTCTTCCTGACGCTGTGACATTGAGTGTTACAGTGGTGTGACCAATCCTCAGTGTTACAATGATGCTGTGACGTGGTGTGACCAATCCTGAGGATGTATGGGGTTGTCTTTGTTCATCATGATGCTGTGACATTGAGTGTCACAGTGGTGTGAGCGTTCCTGAGGAAACATCGGCTTGCCTGTATTCTTCGTGGCACTGTCACGTTGAGTGTCACAGAAGTGTGAGCCCTCCTGAGGAAAAAAAGGCTTTTCTGTATTTTTCCTGAGGCTTTCACGTTCATTGTTACAGTGGTAGGGACCCTTCCTGAGGAAACATCAAGTTCGTTGTCTCTTATTCTTTGGTTTGGACGTTGTTCACGTTGAGTGTTTATTTTAGTGGTGTGAACCTTCCTGGGGATTATCAGGAAGCATCGGCTTGTCTCTATTCTTTGTGTGACGTTGTCACGTTGAGTGTTATAGTGGTGTGAACCTTCCTGGGATTATCCAGGGAAACATCGGCTTGTCTCTATTCTTTGGTGACGTTGTCACGTTGAGTGTTATAGTGGTGTGAACCTTCCTGGGGATTATCCAGAAGCATCGGCTTGTCCTGTTCTTTCTGACTCTCATGGTAAGTGTTACAGTGGTATGACCAGTCTGAGGAAGCATCAGCTTATCTGTATTCTTCGTGACGCCGTCACGTTGAGTGTTACAGTGGATTCTTCTATTGGTAGGCCTGAGTTACAGAAGTGCGAACTATGGCACTCGTTGTGTGATGGTGTGTGTGTGTGTGTGTGTGTGTGTGTGTGTGTGTGTGTGTGTGTGTGTGTGTGTGTGTGTGTGTGTGTGTGTGTTGTGAAACACTAAGTTTCTGGCTTCTGGATTTATCTGTGTCTGACTGTGAAGTGAATAGTTTTGCAGAATTTCTGTGACATCAGAGGTGTTGCGTTGGTTATTTGTGTGTGTGTGTGTGTGTGTGTGTGTGTGTGTGTGTGTGTGTGTGTGTGTGTGTGTGTGTG
This sequence comes from Stramonita haemastoma, assembly GCA_030674155.1. NCBI lineage: Eukaryota > Metazoa > Mollusca > Gastropoda > Neogastropoda > Muricidae > Stramonita > Stramonita haemastoma. Next base: position 6,767,577 of record CM060348.1, read on the forward strand.
TGTGTGTGTGTGTGTGTGTGTGCGTGTGTATATGTGTGTATTTTAGAAGTCAACAAAGTTACAAGTTTGTATTTTTTTCAAAGTAATTTTTTTTCTTTTGGCAAATAAATGGTGTACAAATAAGACCTTATAAATGTCTCCAAAAAAGTTTTTTTCTTCGTTTCCTTTTTCCAACTTTTTGCATCAAGTAATCTGTTAAAGTCTTGGAGTTATCATGTTATCATAGATCTGATGGCCTGGGCTCTAGCCCAGGTTCGAACCACCTCCGAGACCCCCATTAAGGGGATATTTTTTTCTGGAGTTAGCATCAGCACTGACCCCACTCCCCCCTCTCCCCAAAGTCCATCGGAGGAGACTATATGCCAAGGTCCTGGGTGCGAACGCACACAGAACATCTTACGCACATGTTAACGCCTATTTATTTGCCCTTTGGAAGAGTAGGCTTGTGCTAGTAGGAACGGATGACAATATCGCATGTACACAGGAACTGATGTTAAAAAAAAAAGCACTGAGTGCTTATTCCATTATCCTTCAGTAAAAGAGAAAGACAGAAAAAAGGTTAAAAACAGTTTATCCCATGATATGTTCCACATTTTGTCCTTTTTTGGTGTTTGTTCAATAAGGATTCATTTCCTAATCCCTCCCCCCCCCCCCTCTTCCCCTTAGATTTTTTTTTTGTTTAGCTCTTTTGCAAGGTTTGGCTAACTGATAAAACCCTTTATCCTTTAACAGCAAAGCAGTAGAGTTATGAGAAGAAAAAAAAACCGGATTGCAGTTTTTAACTTGATATTATCAGTAGACTTATGCAACAGAAAAACTATAATCGCAGTTTTTACCTCGACTTTTTCTGATTAACTGAATAAAAGCAAGGCTGTTTGATTGATCACATTGACATTTCCAATTTTTCCGCTACAAGATGAAATCAGAATATCCCGCAGATGAGGCCAATAAGCTCTTATGCTCCGGGTTTTCTTTTTTTCTTTTTTTTAAATGAAGAATAAAAACATCAGAACAGTGCATTGATAGCTAAGATGATGGCAAATTCTTTTGTCTCTATTTTCCTCTGGTTTTTTTGTACCACATATATTAAGGTGAAGGTGATTTCACGTGCTCCTAATTCTTTTTATGCAGAATAAAAACAGCAAAGCAGTGTATGATAGCTAAGTGATGGCAAACTCTTCTACCTCCTCTGTTTTTTTCTGTTTTTTGTTTTTGTTTTGCCCACACCTATTAAGGTGAAGGTGATTTCACGTTCTAATTTTTTATTAATTTTTATGCAGAAAAAATAGCAGAACAGTGTAGTGCATGCTAAAGGTGATGGCAAACACTTCTCTCCTCTTTTTTTTTCTGTTTTTTTTTTGCCCACACCTATTAAGGTGAAGGTGATTTCATGTGCTCCTAATTCTTTTTATAAAGAATAAAAACTACAGAACAGTGTCGTGATAACAAGGTGATAGCAAACTCTCTTGTCACCTTTTTTTCTCTGTTTTCTTTTTGCCCACCCCTCTTAAGGTGAAGGTGAAGGGATTTCACGTGTTCCTAATCAGCTTTTGAGCACGTTGTTAGTTTTCAGATTGTGGAAGGAAGAGGCAGGATTGGGGCGGAGACTAGGAGGCAGAGATAGTGGTCATTTGTTGTCTGTGAGGGCACAGACGATTCAATCTTCTGGCGTGAAAGTCTTTCACTGCTTTTTTTTTTTTCTCTCTCTATTAAAAAAAACTCATTTTACTGAGGGGATGTTTTCAAGCAGCGTTCCTGTTTGCTTGTGTGATTCGTTGTGTAATAGATCAGGATTGTGTGTTTAGATTAAAGGACACACAAATGTCGGATGTGCCTGGCGCTAACCTGTCAGGTGCTTACGGCAGTGCAACGCGTTTTCCATTTCACTCATATGACAGGCTAACCAAGTTGCTGTCTGAGGGCTCCAAAGAAAAGAAGAAGAAGAAGAAGAAGAAGAAGGATAAAGGTTTAGGGGATGCTGTTTCACCCAGTAGTTTATTTATTTTATTATTATTATTAATTTATTAATTAATAAATGAATAAGCATATGTGTTTTTTTGGATATTATTTCATTTTTTTCTTTACATCCAGCCCCATGTGTATGCAATTTTCTAAATCTTAGTAATCTGTTCCCACTGGCACACATGGACTACTCTAGAAAAGCGGAACAGGATTTAACGATGTGCGCAAGATGTTCTACTCGTGACTTAAATTTAGGTGCAATCTCTTAAACGCAATCAGCAAAGCTTCTTACCAGCTCTTTCCTGCACGCAAGGTCAGTCTGAAATAATAATGGATGGAAACGTGGTTTTGATGCAGCTTTACCAACAAGCGAGTCCCACTGCGATGATCACGTGTCACGATGCTGCGCCACCAGCGAAGAAAGAGCGCTGTAAATCCAGGAGAAAGATGTAATCAAGAAAACCAATCCACGTCCATTTGGGCCGCCATCCCACCACACTTGTTGCTATAACAAAGATGGCGACAAGCTGAAGCGAAATGATTGGCTGGTTGTTAGTGACGCTGTTCCCGCCGTTTTTTTTGCATTATGTAGTTACATGTCTGGGGAAGTGGAGTGTGGTGGGTTTTTTTTTATGGACAGGAATTGCCTGTGATGCAGAAGGGGCTGTAGAGCGTTGTGCAGATAAATGATGAATGTGGGTGAAATCTGTGAAGGATGGGAGGAGACAAGTGTATAGTGTCGATATTCTGACTTTAAGGGAAAAGAGAGAGAGAGAGAGAGAGGAGGAGGAGAGAGAGAGAGAGGAGAGAGAGAGAGAGAGAGGGAGAGAAGAGGAAGAGAGAGAGAAGCACACTTACACATACACTCCACACACACAAACACAACACATACACAACACACGCACGCACGCACGCACACACACACACACCTATACACACACACACACACACACACACACACACACACACACACACACACACACACACACACACACACACACACGCAGACACCACACCACACACAGACAGACAGACACACACCGACATACCGACACACACATACCCCCCCCCCCCCCCCCCCTAACACCCCTCCACACACACACACACACACACACACACACACACACACACACACACACACACACACACACACACACACACACACACACATTTTCCCCTCTAAATCTAAAATAAAAATCCTCCTTCACAACAGATATTTTCTCTGTCTGTCTGTCTGTCTGTCTGTCTGTCTGTCTGTCTGTCTGTCTGTCTGTCTGTCTGTCTCTCTCTCTCTCTCTCTCTCTCTCTCTCTCTCTCTCTCTCTCTCTCTCTCTCTCTCTCTCTCTCTCTCTCCACACCGTTCTGGCCAGAACTCTCCATTCACCTTTGTCTGCAGTGTAATGAAGGAAGCCATCAAAAGTTTTCCTTTTTTATATATAGGGGCCAGACATCTGGGCACACAGTGAAGAAGTCTGATAACTTGTATTGGTGCGTTATTGCCTCCGGTATTCCTAAGTCTGATAACTTGTATTGGTGCGTTATTGCCTTCGGTATTCCTAAAAGACAGTTTTCTTTAGCATTCCTCATATCGCA
>CM060348.1:6776131-6781131 GCA_030674155.1 Stramonita haemastoma
AGTGACAGCAGGTTTTTGAAGTGCACAGGACACAGAAGAGGAGGGGTCTCTTTGGGGTTTCTGGGGTGGATACTGTTTGCTGTATTCCTGTCGGATTGATTTTTCTGCACAGAGACTTTGGCATGTTTGTGTTGTTATGGAGTGTATGTGTTCGTGTGTTGTGGTGTGGTGTGTGTGTGTGTGTGTGTGTGTGTGTGTGTGTGTGTGTGTGTGTGTGTGTGTGTGTGTGTGTCTGTGTGTGTGTGTGTGGTGTGAGGAGAGAGAGAGAGAGAGAGAGAGGGAGAGAGAGGAGAGAGAAGAGAGAGAGAGAGAGAGAGGGGGAAGTGTGTGTGTGTTTGTGCGTGTGTGTGTGCGTGTGTGCGTGTGTGAGTGAGTGAGTGAGTGAGTGAAATATGCAGCCAAAATATGTTTTGTGGACGCTTATCTCTCTCTGATGTCAGACGGAACACAGTTGAAAATAGATATTGTATTTTCTCCCACTCTTCTTGCCTTCAACTTTTTCTTTTGTTATCTTCTTGCAAGATTTAATTGACGAGCATGCAGAATCCTTGACCCTTTCGCCCCGAAAGAGATGCTTTATTTGAAAGGAAAAAGAAAATGTGATAAATTTGAAGTGTACAGCTTGCAGTGTGGCTAGTTCAAAGGGAAAGTGGGGTGGGTTAGGATGGACCATTTCATTCATTTTTTAGAAAGCATGTTAGGATGGACTATTTCATTTATTTCTTCGTTAGCATAAATTTATGAATAATAATCGACTTTTTTAAATTCATGTCTCAGATAGCGTATTATGATGGACTTTTTCCAATCATTTTTTATGTAGCATAATGTTTCGATGGGCTATATCAATCATTTCTTAGATAGCATAATGGTACGATAAACCATTTCGTTGATTTCTTAGATTGCACGTTATGATGGACTATTTGATTCACTTCTCAGCATAATGTTATGATGGAGCATTTCATTTATTTCTTAGATAGCATAGTTATGATGGACCATTTCATTTATTTCTTAGATAGTATGTAATGATGGACCATTTCATTTATTTCTTAGATAGCCTAATGTTATGATGGGCCAATTCTTACATAGCATGTAACGATGGACCATTTCATTCATTTCTTAGATAGCCTAATGTTATGATGGGCCAATTCTTACATAGCATGTAACGATGGACCATTTCATTCATTTCTTAGATAGCCTAATGTTATGATGGGCCAATTCTTACGTAGCATGTAACGATGGACCATTTCATTCATTTCTTAGATAGCCTAATGTTATGATGGACCATTTCTTACAAAGCATGTCAGGATGGACCATTTCATTCATTTCTTCTTTGGACCGCTGGGGGTGGGGGGTGGGTGGGGGGGGTTCAGCACACCACAACATTAACAGGAACCCTGTATGAGTCTTCGGAGAGGACAATGTAGAAGCAGATTCGTTTCTGAACGAAATGGAATAATTTTATGATGGACAATGAATTTTCATTCATTTCTGAATATGGAATCTCTAAAACGTGCATATGAACCCCGCTAACGCCCTCGCTCATTTCTGTAATGAAAACCTTTTATAGCAACATTAGAATAGCCAAAGTATTGTTGCGAGCTCTGTCTGTCTGTCTGTCTGTCTGTCCGTCCGTCCGTCCGTCTCTCTCTCTGTTTTTCTGTGTCTCTCTCTCTCTATCTTTGTTTTTTTTTAGGGGGGTTGTTTTTTTGTTGTTTTGATATTCCCTAATCAGAGCAAGGTACGGACGAAAAACAAGTATGATAGAACTTATTCTGTAACCCTTGAAAATAAGATTATTCATACGACTTCTTCATACTCTCTCTCTCTCTCTCTCTCTCTCTCTCTCTCTCTCTCTCTCTCTCTCTCTCTCTCTCTCTCTCTCTCTCTCTCTCTCTCTCTCTCTCTCTCTCTCTGTCGCTGCCACCCTCCTATTCTCTTTCTCTTTTTGTTGTTGTTGTTTTGACTGTGTCTATTAAGGCGGAGGCACATTCCCTTCACCGTGTTCTAGTTCTAATCGGCTTTTGAGCACAGTTGTTAGTGTTTCAGATTGTGGAAGAGAGAGAGAGAGAGAGAGAGAGAGAGAGAGAGAGAGAGAGAGAGAAGAGAGAGAGAGAGAGAGAGAGAGAGACAGACAGACAGACAGACAGACAGACAGACAGACAGACAGACAGACAGACAGACAGACAGACAGATAGACAGACAGAGATTTGATTTGATTTGATTTGATTTGATTTGATTTGATTTGATTTGATTTATTCTTTTATATCGAGGATAATGGGATAAGCACTCTTGTGCTTTTTTCATCCAGTCCCCGTGTGTATGCAGTTTTGTAAATGTTATCTGTTCCCACCGGCACACGGTGGCCTACTCTTACGAAAAGCGGAACAGGATTTAACGTGTGCGCAAGATGTTCTGCGTCCGTTCGCACACGGGGCCTCGGTTTAAAGTCTCATCCGAAGGACTTTTGGGGAGAGTGGAGTCAACACTGATGTTAACTCCAGGAGAAAAATCTCGACCGGACTCGAACTCGGGTCGTCAAATTGCGAGCGCAGTGTTCTGACCACTAGGCTATCCGTCCCCAGAGAGAGAGAGAGAGAGAGAGAGAGAGAGAGAGAGAGAGAGAGAGAGAGAGAGAGAGAGAGAGAGAGAATTGTGGGTGGGGTGGGGGGTGGGGTGACTGGGATGTAAAGATAGTGGTGATTTGTTGTCTGTGAGGGGAAAAAGCGATTCAATCTTCCCTGGGGTGAAGCCATTCTTCACCACCAGGTTTTCTCCCCTGCTCCCCCCCCCCCCTTCTCTTCTAAAAAAAAGCACATTTAATGCATACTACTCTGAACTAACGTTTCATGGAGGTCGTTATGTACTGAATGAATCATTATTTGGTGTAAGTGAAAAGAATTGTGTCTTTTTTTTTTCGAGAGGCAATATCATTTAGGTATTACGGGAATTAAGATCACATGGGATGAGGGAGTCAAGAGTGCATATTATGGATGACCCCAGGGTGTTAAGCTGGGGAACGCACAACAACAACAACACATCTAGAAATAATGGGATAGTGACTTTGGCCAGTTTGTTTTATCAAGCATACTACGGCATCAAGAGCATCCAGCATTGTTCAGTGCTGTTCATCTATGCTAAGTTTTTTTTAAATATCTATTTCTGTTGTTATTTTCCTCTTAATCCCGTTTTCATTCCCTTGTCAGTCCTAACAGCCCGTCAAAGCCTTTGATCCTTCTTCACTGCTGATGTGAAACAATAAACCCGTTCCGCTTTTCTGAAAAATAGGCCATTGTGAGCCGGTTGGAATGGATGACACAATTTACAAAACTGCATACACACGGGGACTGGATGTAAAAAAGCATATGTGTGCTTATCTCATTATTTTCGAAAAAAAAGATTTAAATAAATCAATGAATAAATAAATAAACATAGAGGGCTGGTGTAATGACACTCCGTTTTCATCACATCCCCCCCCCCCCTTAATAATCGTGAACAAAAGTGACCACCGGATATTCAAGTATATCATTATCCTCGATATAAAAGAATACATAAATAAAATGAATAAATGAATAAAAAATATCATAGACATGATATTCTGTGACATAAAGATGGATTCTGAACAGAAGCAGTTTAACACAGAAAACCCGAAATGCTCCTTTAATACAAAAAGCAGTGATAACAGTATAGCAGCTCGATGTAGCCAAAAAAAAAAAAGCCACTTTGATAGGGAAACAAACACACGTGCAGACACAAAAATAATGGGGTAGCGCTTACTCTTCTGGCATCATACTCTCCCTGGGGAAAAACCGCCCGAAATTTCTTACAGAGAAATCTGCCGTGACATAAAAAGTGGCATACATAAAAACAAACACCATTTGTATACAAACACAAAGTGGTAGCTAAGGTGATGGTAAACTCTTCTGTCTCCACTCTCTCTCCCACTTTTTACACGCCTGTTAAAGAAAGGACACTTCAGGGGGGCCCTAATCTGCTTGAAGCATGGTCGTTTGCGTTTGGCATTGTGAAAGGGAGAGAGTGGGATTGTGGCGGAGACTGGGAGGTAGATCTGGAGATTGTGGTGATTTGTTGTCTGTGAGGGTGGAAAACCGATTCAATCTTTCTTGCGTGTAAAAGCCATTCATTGCCAGTTTACCTTTCTCTGCTAAAATTGATACGTTGAAAGCGGGTTCTTTCCTAGTAGGACAGTTACTGTAAATGAAATTATATAAACTTATCACCATCCTTTACATTCTTCATCCTTTCACCTTTCCCCTCCTCCCCTTTTCAGTACATTCTTAAGTGAATGTATCATTGTCTAAATCACCTTGTAGTGAATGGACATTAAACCAATGAGAAGAAGAAGAATTGTTTCCTTGTCGTGTTTCAGCATGCTTGCGTATGACAGCATAGAAAACATCAAATGTGAAAGAAATACACGAACTTTATGGGTTAAAGTGTTCCAACACACGTTGAGTTTGTGTAGTATTTGGAGAACGTTGACTGTTTTGTTTTCTCCTTTTTCCCCATGTCATATCCATACAGATGTTAAAAGCCTTTGCCTATCCAGCTGTTTTAACTGCACAGACTGAACTACCTTCTGTCTGTGTCTGTCTCTTTGTGTAAATTTATCATTATCAATGGTTAATAATAATAATATATGTTATAGTAGTAGTAGTAGTAGTAGTAGTAGTTAGTAGTAGATTAGTAGTAGTAGTAGTAGTAGTAGTAGTATTTAGTATTTCTTCTGTTTCTTTTGCTTCCTTCTCTCTTCGTTTCTTCTTCTTCTTCTCTCTTCTCTTCTTCTTCTTCTTCTTCTTCTTCTTCTTCTTCTCTTCTTCTTCTTCTTCTTCTTCTTCTCTTCTTCTTTCTTCTTCTTGTCCTCTCCTTCCCCCCCCTCTGCTCTCTGTCCCCCCTCTCCCACTTTCTCTCACTCTCTATTTCTGTCTCTATCTCTTCTGTCTCTCTCCATTAGGGATCTCCTTCCCTGTCTTTTCTTCTTC
>CM060348.1:6798029-6800529 GCA_030674155.1 Stramonita haemastoma
GTCTCTAAATCCACAATCACACTTGACTTACCTACGCTGACAAGACAGACAGACAGAACAGACAGACAGACAGACAGACAGACAGACAAGAAGAGAGAGAGAGAGAAGAGAGAGGAGAGAGAGAGAGAGAGAGAGAGAGAGAGAGAGAGAGAGAGAGAGAGAGAGAGAGAGAGAGAGACAGAGAGAGAGACACGACGAAGCAGAGCAGAGAGAGAGACAGAGAGAGAGAGAAGAGACACACACACACACACACACACACACACACACAACACACACACACAACACACACACACATACACACCACAGCAGCACAGTGCAAAAACCAAAAGCAGAATACTAAGGCAGTCTCTAATGTCTAAGTCCACACACAGCCATACCTGACTGGCATACGCGCTCTTCAGGAGAAATTGTCGCACGTCTGTTCTCTTTTGTTTTGTCTTCAGTGGTAGACAGAAGAGGTAGAGTCGGTTGTGTGTGTGTGTGTGTGTGTGTGTGTGTGTGGTGTGTGTGTGTGTGTGTGTGTGTGTGTGTGTTGTGTGTGTGTGTGTGTGTTGTGTGTGTGTGTGTGTGTGTGTGTGTGTGTGTGTGTGTGTGTGGCGTCTCTCTCTCTCTCTCTCTCTTCTCTCTCTCTCTCTCTCTCTCTCTCTCTCTCTCTCTCTCTCTCTCTCTCTCTCTCTCTCTCGCACACACGCTATACAAGCACAGACAGACAGACAGATAGACAAACAGACACACATATACACACACAGACACACATGCGCACGCGCGCGCGCACACACATATACATCACACAACACACACACACAACATCACATAACACTCACACAAACACACACAACACACTTCACACAAACACAACACCAACCCCCCCCCCCACACACACACACACACAACATAACACCCACCCACAACACAACACCCCCCCACCCCCCACTCTTTCTCTCTCTCTCCACCCCCCCCCCCCCACACTACAACCCCCCCTCCCCCCCCCCCCACAAAACACCACACACACACACCACAACACTACACCCCCCCCCCCCCCCCCCGCACCACACACACACACCACACTGACCTATGGTCCGTGGACTCCAACAGCGGTGTACCCGTGCTGACCATCCACACTCCCCGGTCACGTGACGACTCCCCTCCCCCCTCTCCTCCTCCGAGGACACCACCACATCACCACCTCTCCTCCAACCCTCACTCCCCACTCCCTCCTCCTCCTCCATATTCCATGTCGTCACCACGAGGAGGTAGGCTGGGATGTGGAAATGTGACTCCAACACAAACGTCGTCACGCCATTACGGTGTCACAGGATCAGCGAACGTGACAGTGTTACGTTTTTTTCAAAATGATGTGTTACGCCATTAGAAAGCTGTTTAAAGTAACACTGGTTGATTTGGTGTTTGGTTTTTGTTTTGTTTTGTTTTGTTTATTATTAGGTTTGTTATGTTTTTGAAATGTGACTCCAACACACACACGTACACACGTCGTCACGCCATTACGGTGACACAAGCAGCAGCAGTCGAACGTGACAGAGTTACGTTTTCAAAAAAACAATGTGTCACGCCATTAGAAAGCAGTATGAAGTAAAACTGGTTGGTTTGGGATTTTTGTTTTGTTTATTGTTATCAGGTTTGTTATTTTTTTTTTAAATGTGACTCCAACACACACGTCGTCACGCCATTACGGTGTCACAGCAGCAGCAGTCAAACATGGCAGTGTTACACTTTTAAAACAATGTGTCACGCCATTAATTAAAAAGCAGTATGAAGTAACACTGGTTGGTTTGTGGTTGTTTTTTTTATATTGTTTTGTTTATTGTTATCAACGTTTGTTACGTTTTTGATGACATCATGATTGTGGTTGTCTTCTTCACTGTGTTGGTTTCAAAAAAAAAAAGAAAAAAAGTTTTGCTGATCTGCAGCCGAGGGAGAAAGGACTTGATGTAATGTAATAATAATCCAGTTTCAATTCCTGTGACCCCTTGGGGAGTTGAGTTTTTCATTTAACGTCTTTTTTTACTGGAAGTGGTACTCATGGGAGTTATATTTTCATTTAACGATTTTCTTATTTCTGGAAGAGGTAACTCCCAACGGGAGTTATGTTTTCATTTAATGTCTTTTATTTCTGGGAGTGGTACCAAGGCGATCCAGCCAAAAGTCCAGCAACTGAAAATTCCAGAAATTCGTGCAAAAAAAAAAAAAAGTATACAAATCAACGCAGTTGCAAAAATAAGCCAGAACCACCACCCCCCCAAAACAAAAAAAAAAAAACCCAAAAAAACAACAGAAAAACAGCAAAAAAACAAACAAAAACGAATAAATAGATAAGGCAAAATAATGAAAAATTAAATATGAGAAATAATGATTATATAAAAATCTGATTCCACAGACACAATATTTGAAAGTGAAATTCACCAAGTAGAAGAAAAAATAAAACAAGAAAAAGAAAACTTTAAGAATTTCATCAGTAGTGTGTGAGATTGTTTCCAAAACT
>CM060348.1:6808029-6810529 GCA_030674155.1 Stramonita haemastoma
TCTGTCCGTCTGTCTCTCACATCACTGTTCAAGGCAGTTATTGCTCTGCCACTGTGACAGTGTTTCCTTTCAATCAAGATTCTTTCCCTCAACTTCTCAGCTTGATGCAAACTGCACTACTACTACTGCCCGCTAGTCTAGTCGTGCACTCAACCCCCTCTTTCTTCTTCTTCTTCTTCTTCTTCTTCTTCTTCTTCTTCTTCTTCTTCTTTCTTCTTCATTACCCCCCGAGAGAGAAATCTAAGCCACCAGATTAGATAGAGAGAAAAAGAAGCATCAGCTAGAAAGAGAAAAAAATATGCACCAAGTGTAGAGTTCTGTCTTTTCTCTGTTTGTCAGGGAATTGAAGAAAAACCAAAACCTGTGAGGTATTTCCTGAGATGCTAACAAGCTCTGTGTGTTTATGGGTGCGTGTGTGTGTGTGTGTGTGTGTGTGTGTGTGTGTGTGTGTGTGTGTGTGTGTGTGTGTGTGTGTGTGTGTGTGTGTGTGTGTGTGTATGCGTGCGTGCGTGTGTGTGTGTGCGTGTGTGTGTGTGTTAATTAGGTGGGTGGGTGGATGGGGGGAGGGGGGTGTCAGTCACAGAGAGCATGTGTACAAAAAGGCAGTTTGAGAAATATCTAGTATCTATGCCTGTTGTATAATATCTACAGTTTCTCTCTCTCTCTCTCTCTCTCTCTCTCTCTCTCTCTCTCTCTCTCTCTCTCTCTCCCCCACACACACACACATACACACACACACACACACACACACACACACACACACACACACACACACGTACACCCACATACCCATACACCCACCCACGCACGCACACCCACCCACCCGACACACACACACACACACACACACACACACACACACGTACACTCATCCCCCACCCACCACACACACACACACCACACACACACACACACACACACACACACACACACACACACACACAGAGTGGAAGGGAAATAGAGGAAGAAATGAGGTTCCAGAATTTTTTTTAAAAAGCAAACCAAAAAAAAACATAATCAGCCACAACAAGATACACCTGCAAAGCCAACAACCAAAAACACCAAAGGCAGAAAATCAATACCGCTATCAGTGTTCCTCCTATCTTCTCCTGTCTTTCTGTCCTTCATCGCCACACAAACAATAAATGCCCCGCCCCCCCCTTTAAAATAAAATGTTGTCTTCTTCCACTGTAGTGCCAAAGATCAAAGCATGACTACTGCTGCTGCTGCTGCTGCTGCTGCTGCTGCTGCTACTGCTGCTGCTGCTACTGCTGCTGCTGCTACTGCTGCTGCTGCTACTGCTGCTGCTGCTGCTGCTGCCAAGGGCATTGTAGTTCTTTCTCTCGCAGGCAAGAAACAAAAAATGGTGCAACAAAAGAAGGGTGGACATGTATCGTTAACGTCTTTCTGTACTTTTTTGTTTTAAGTACAGCTTTTGATAGGTTTGGAAAATTAATGCTCCGTCATTTCTTTTGGCAGTGTGTGGATTCTGATTAAATTTTTTGTTGTTGTGTTCTTCTCTTAATCTGTAATAATGAGATTTTTTAACAACTTTTGTTAGTTCTTTTTTCACATTTTCTTCTCTTTCTTTTTCAACCTTGTTCCTCGACTATAGTTCTGAGGTTCACCAATGGTGAGATTCTTATTTATGCAACCACCATCCGCTCCTACCGGCACGCAATGGCCTGCTCTTCTTGTGAAAGGCCGAACGGGTTTTCAACGTGTGCGCAAGATGTTCTGCGTGCGTCCGGACACGGGGCCTCGGTTTACAGTCTCACCCGAAGGACAACAATAGCCCACCAGTATTTCAACCTTTCCTCTTTCAAAGTGACATGTTTAGATTAATACAAGCAACAATAGGTAGCGCACCAGTATTTCAATCTTTCTGCTTTTACAGTGACACGTTTACATTATAACAAGCAACAACAGCACGCCAGTATTTCAATCTTTCACTGTCACATGTTTACAATAGCGTAGTATCTTAGTCTATCTTCTGTCACGTGTGACATGTTTACAATCACGTGTGACATGCTTACAATCACGTGTGACATGTTTACAATCACGTGTGACGTGTTTACAATAGCGCACCAGTATTTCGATCTCTCTTCTGTCACGTGTGACATGTTTACAATAGCGTAGTATCTTAATCTATCTTCTGTCACGTGTGACATGTTTACAATCACGAGTGACATGTTTACAATCACGTGTGACATGTTTACAATCACTTGTGACGTGTTTACAATAGCGCACCAGTATTTCAATCTGTCTTCTGTCACGTGTGACATGTTTACAATAGCGCACCAATATCTCGATCTTTCTTCTCTCACACACTGACATGTTTACGAGCAACAACAGTGCACTAATATTTCAATCTTCCTCTTTCACAATGACACGTTTACACTAGCCCACCAGAATTTCAATCTTTCTTCTGTCAGATTGTTGCCAAGTACGCTGCCGCCAGTCCTGCACTCAAAGGCTCTTCCCCAAACCCCCAGGGATG
>CM060348.1:6813029-6816210 GCA_030674155.1 Stramonita haemastoma
TATGGCAACTACACAACTACAATCTTCCATTTCGAAGCTGAAAAGCAATAACCAAACTTTTAATAAAGATAAATGAACGAAAATGAAATTAATATCTGGTACACCCATAAACGCACTGTAAACGTTTTCTTTAGATTTTAACATACCCCTAAAGCTAAATAGCAACGATTCATGAAAAAAAACAGAAAAGAAAGAAAAAAAAAAAAAAAATAAAACAAAACTAAAAACTTTCTGTCACAAGTCTAAGCACTTTTCACAACATCCGATCTTCTATATTTTAAAAAAAAAAAAACAACAGAAAAGAAAAGCAAACATAACAAAATAAACCAAAACAAAACGTAAAACGAAAACTTTCCATAATAAGCGGATACAAACACTTTCACAACATCCGACCTTTTATTTAAAAAAAAAGAAAATCTGTGCAGCCACGAGGAAAGGTTCAACCAATCACCGTTTACAGAGCTCTCAGACAGATTCATTGCTGGCAACATGGCGTCAAGTTTGGCCGTTAACGCCGCTGAGTTATAGGCCCTGTCCAGTGCTTTGGTGGGCTCTAGGCTTACACCAGTATTGGATTAAACCCCTTTTACTCCTCCTCTCCCTTCCCCCCTTCCTCCACTGGTTTGTTGTCGTCTGAATACTCTTCTTCTGCTTCTGTGTTCAAGTCTTTTTTTCTTTTTTTCAAAGTTTTTTTAATTCAATTTTATTTTCATGTTACACAGCTATAAAGATACAAAACATTTAAAAGTTTTTGTGAGAGAGAGGAGAGAGAGAAGAGGAGAGGAGAGAGAGAGAGAGAGAGGAGAAAGAGAAAGAGAGGGGGGGAGGAGAGAGAGAGGGACAGACAGGCAGACAGATAGATAGACAGACAGATAGAAAGTTAGAAAGAAAGAAAAGAAAGGGGAAAAAATGAATTTAAAAAAATGGATGGGCACAGACAGACAGACAAGATAAAAGATTAGAAAACTGACCTATATCTTTCTCAAATCATGCTTTTTTTTAATGACAACCCCCAACTACACTCTTCATTTCAAGCTGAAAAACAATAACCAAACTTTTAAATAAAGACAAATGAACGAAAATGAAATTTAATATCTAGTACACCCATAAACGCACCGATGAACGATTTCTCTGCAAGATTTAACATACCCCTAAAGCTAAATAGCAACGATCATTAAAAAAAAAAAAAAAAGAGAAAAGCAAACACAACGAAAACAAAACTCAACTAAAACAAAAACTAAAGAAAACTAAACGAAAATTTCCCGTCACAAGGTAAACACTTTCACAACATCCGATCTTTTATATATATAAAAAAAAACAACAACAGAAAAGCAAACAAAACGAAAACAAAACTAAAATAAAACCAAAACTTTCCGTAAAAAGCGGAAACACTTTCACAACATCCGACCTTTTATTTAAAAAAAAGAAAATCTGTGCAGCCACGAGGAAAGGTTCAACCAATCACCGTTTACAGAGCTCTCAGACAGATTCATTGCTGGTAACATGGCGTCAAGTTTGGCCCGTTAACGCCACTGAATTATAGGCCCTGTCCAGTGCTTTGGTGGGCTCTGGCTTACACCAGTATTGGATTAAACCCCTTTTACTCCTCCTCTCCTTCCCCCTTCCTTCCTCTGGGTTCTGCTGTGTCTGAATACTCTTTTTCTGCATTCTGTGTTAAGTCTTTTCTGTTCACTATGCTTGGGAATGGTGTTGGGATGGTACTACTAGTCATTATGGCTGAACTGTCTGAATAGTACTGTGAGATGGGTTTATCTTCTTCTTCTTGGGGTTTAGTGTTTTTTTGCTTTTGTTTTGTTTTGTTTGGTTGTTTTTTTAGGGGATCTTTTTTCAAAGCTGCACCAAACCATATAGACAATACCGCATGTTACTGATAATGATTTATAAAAAAATATAATATCAGCCTTTGTACAGTAAGAGATCTGATCTACTCTACCTTTGAAGATGTAGTGATTAAGTTCAGCATTATTAAATGTCAACACTGAAGCTTTCTGTTAATATGATAAGAATATAAATAGTGATTACCTGTACCCGCAGTAGTGTGTGTGTTGTGTGTGTGTGTGTGTGTGTGTGTGTGTGTGTGTGTGTGTGTGTGGTTGTGTGTGTGGTGTGTGTGTGTGTGAGAGAGAGTGTGTTGCGTCGTCCGTGCGTGCGTGTGTGTGTGAGTGTATAAGTGGTGTGTGTGTGTGTGTGTCGTGTGTGTGGGTGGTGCGTGCGTGTGTGTGTGTTGAAGTGTGTCGTGTGTGGCGGCATGTGTTGTGCGTACATTTCCATAAAATGCGCATGTTCCACTTCCTAGCGAGTAAACAAAAAAACAAAACTCAAGAGAAAACAAGCCCAGATGAAAACGCTTGGCAGCATCTAAGTACCTTGTAAACATCAGCATGTTCTTGTCTCCTCTCTTTTCTTTTCTTCCCCTTCATGTAATTGGCCTGTGTTTCCACTTGGCAAAAACCCACACACCACACACACACACACACACACACACACACACAACACACACACACCACACACACACACACAAGATATATATATATATATATATAAGAGAGAGAGAGAGAGAGGAGAGAGAGAGAGAGAGAGAGAGAGAGAGAGAGACAGAGACAGAGACAGACAGACAGACAGACAGACAGACAGACAGACGGACAGACAGACAGACAGATGCCTTGATAAAAACCCACAATTCAACTGGGCACCACAGTAAAATAATAATAAAAACACAACTGTGTTCAGCTTCATCTCTTTTTTGCATCATTAACATAGAGATGACGCTGAACACAGTTGTCTGTCTGTCTGTCTGTCTGTCTGTCTGTCTGTCTGTCTGTCTGTCTGTCTGTCCCCTCTCAATCCATCTATCTATCTATCTATCCAAACATACATAATACATAATACATACATACATACATACATACATACATACATACATACATACATACATACAATAAAAATATATATTAATAATAACATAAAAATAACCATAATGCCAATAATATACGTACATAGTTTTTATACTTATATACACACACATACACCCTTAAGGCAAAGGCCTCGACAGGACAACTGTTCCAAACCAGGCACGGTGTGCTTTGATTAGCACAGAGCAGACCTAACCTAACGCCCCTGTCCAGTTCTGTGGCATGCCCTCAGTCACTGTCCACGCCAA
>CM060348.1:6834028-6836528 GCA_030674155.1 Stramonita haemastoma
TCTCTCTCTCTCTCTCTCCTCTCTCTCTCTCTCTCTCTCTCTCTCTCTCTCTCTTCATCTTCTCCTCTCTCCCCTCTCTCTCTCTCCCTCCCCTCTCTCACTCTCTCTCTCCTCCTCTCTCTCTCCTCTCTCTCTCTCTCTCTCTCCTCTCTCTCTCTCTCTCTCCTCTCTCTCTCCTCTCTCTCTCTCTCTCCTCCTCCCTGTGTATGTGTGTGTGCACATGTGTGTGTGTGTGTGTGTGTGTGTGTGTGTGTGTGTTGTTCAGTTTAACATCTTTCCACCAATAGTGATATCAGACAGGCAAGGGAGAGAGAGAGAGAGAGAGAGAGAGAGAGAGAGAGAGAGAGAGAGAGAGAGGAGAGAGAGAAAAGAGAGAAGGTGGAAGAGAGAGAGAGTGCGTGTGTGTGCGTGCGCGCGCGCATGGGCGCGCGTGCGCGCGCGTGTGTGTATGTGTGTATACATGCATGTGTGTGTGTTGTTGTTGTTGTTTGTAATGTTGTGTTGTTGTGCATGGCGTTTGTTATGAATGGCAAATGGCAGAATGGCATGCACGCGGAAGGGAATGTATTATGTATGACGGTGCGTGCAGTGTCGGCAGCAGTTGAGGAATGATGCAGGAAGTCTCTTGCCTCTTGATGTCGTAACTCTCTGCACCCCTGAGACTGAGAGAGAGAGAGAGAGAGAGAGAGAGAGAGAGAAGAGAGAGAGAGAGAGAGAGAGAGAGAAGGAGAGAGAGGAGAGGAGAGAGAGGGGAGAGAGGAAGGAGAGAGAGGGGAAAGAGAGAGAGAGAGAGAGGAGGAGGAAAAGAGAGAGGGAGAGAGGTCAGAGAGAGACAGAGACAGAGACAGCCAGACAGAGAGAGAGAGATAGAGAGAGAGTCAGAGAGAGACAGAGACAGCCAGGCAGAGGTAGGGAGGGTGGGAGAGAGAGAGAGAGGGAGAGAGAGAGAGAGGGAGAGAGAGAGGGAGAGACAGACAGAGAGAGGGGGAGAGACAGATAGACAGTCAGACAGACAGACAGACAGACAGAGAGACAGACAGACAGAGGGAGGGAGAGAGAGACAGTGACAGAGAGAGATACAGTCAGACAGAACGACAGACAGACAGACAGGCAGACAGGCAGAGAGAGGGAGGGAGAGAGAGACAGAGAAAGAGAGAGAGCGAGAGACAGAGATGCATACATACAGACAGAGACAGAGAATGAGACCGAGAGAAAAAAAGAGAGAGGATTGACAATAATGAAACTAATTTTCATGTATGTGAATTCTGTATAATCTTAAGAAAAAAAGCATCCTTTCCTCTCTCCCTACCCATTTTTCTCTCCCTTTTATTTTCTTTCCTATTTTTCATTTTTCCCCCCATCCTGATCTGCTGACCTCTTCTTTCCATTCCCTCCTCACGCTCTAACTGTCGAAGTTTTCTCCCCTATGTCCCATACAATGCCATTTTCAGTCATTGCCGATTTCTTTATGTGGAATTTGGGAAACTGTCACTGGGGGGAAAAACTGCATTGCTACGCACGAGAGCAGTGTTCCCTATGTTTTTGTTTTAGTTTTACTGTTTTATGCAGTTAGTGTCATTTGAAATACACTTTGTTGTACATTTAGTACTACATGAAATATACTGGGATTTTTTTGTGTGCATTTAGTGCCATCATGAAATGTACTTTTCAAGTTTTTCTATATTTAGTGCAATATGAGATATACTCTTTTCTATATTTAGTGCCACATGAAATACACTTTATTCCCTACATTTAGTGCCATATGAAATATACCTTTTTCTTCATGTTTTTGTTTGTACTCTACAAGACATGTATCCCACTCCTCTCCGCTTCCCCCATATAATATTGGCTTGGGCAGCTCTCATTTTGTCATGTGTTCTTTAAGTGTGGTAAATTCGTGTTGTTCCTAAGAGTTCGGTTTATCGTCTCATCTCGAAACACTATAGCAGCACCCAGACCATATGTCTAGGTCTAGTGGATGAGGAGAAAGTTTAGATGCAACCTGGAATGGAACCCGCGACATCTCACTTTCTGATCCCGTGCGTTACCTCCAGACCTCAGACCCCAGACCTCAGACACCCTCCCTCTTTACTCACTGCCGTCTTTCGCTCACAACATTGTCCCAGAACATCCTGTTCAAGTGGATTTTTCCTATGGAGTTAACGTCAGTGGGGGCACCCCCGAAGACTTGACAACCAGTTCCCTCCGTTCCTCTCTCTCTCTGTTCTGCCTTTCTCAGGGTTTTGTTGAGTTCTAGGGCTGTCCATTCGCTGATGTTGTCCTCCCATCTCTTCCTTGGTCTGCCTCTGGTCCTTTTCCTCTTAAGTTGCCACAATTTCATCTTTTCGTCTTTATCTCTCTTCCCTTCACCCTTCACCGCCCCCCCCCTCCTCCCACCTCCTCCTCCTCCGCGCTTTCACATTTTATTCGTCCTTTCATCGTTTTCTTATGGCCCCTTGCCCGTTAGCCTGCTGCTATACTGTTCGTTCACAGCTTCCTT
>CM060348.1:6841528-6844028 GCA_030674155.1 Stramonita haemastoma
TAATCGCTTTTGCCTCCAAAGTATCAATACCTGCAATCTTCTTTGACGTTATCCCCCCCTTCCCCCCCCTTCACCCCCCTCTCTTAGCCGCCCCCCCCCATCTCTCCCTCCCCTCCCCTCCCACCACCCTATCTCGCCTTTCTCTTAGTCTTCTGCTGTCTTAGTCTTTTTCATTTCAACACACTCTCAGACCAATCTGTCATTTGTCACCCATTTTTCATCTCCTCCTTCCCCCTCCCCTTCCCACTCTGAGTTCATGCGTGCGTGCACACGCGCGTGTGTATATGTGCCTCTGTATATATGTGCCTCTCAGCAACGACCTATCAGAGCCTTTCCCAATCACAAACGGGGTGAAGCAGGGCTGCGTTCTTGCACCAACCCTCTTCACTATCTTCTTCAGCATGATGCTTCAGCGGGCCACAGAAGATCTTGATGACGAAGACGGAGTTTTCATACGCTACCGCACAGATGGCAGCCTATTCAACCTGCGGCGTCTTCAGGCCCACACCAAAACCCTGGAGCAACAAATTCGAGAGCTACTTTTTGCTGATGATGCTGCCCTTGTAGCCCACACAGAAACCGCCCTGCAGCATGTAACATCCTGTTTTGCAGAGGCAGCCCAGCTCTTCGGACTCGAAGTCAGTCTGAAGAAGACAGAGGTTCTCTACCAGCCCGCACCTCAGGTAGCGTACCACCCACCTCACATTACAATTGGTGAGACAGAACTGAAGACAGTCCAGCAGTTTACCTACCTGGGATGCACAATCTCCTCTGACGCAAAGATTGATAAAGATGTAGACAACAGACTGGCAAAGGCAAACGGTGCTTTTGGCAGACTCTACCACCGTGTCTGGAAAAACAAACACCTGAAGAAAGACACCAAGATCAGTGTCTACAGAGCCGTGGTACTGACCACCCTCCTGTACGGCTCTGAGTCATGGGTCACATACAGACACCACCTGCGAATTCTGGAACGCTTCCACCAACGCTGTCTCCGCTCCATCCTCGACATCCACTGGAGCGACTTCACCACGAATGCTGAGGTGCTGGAGCAAGCAGGGATCACCAGCATTGAGGCCATGTTGCTGAAAACGCAGCTACGCTGGGCAGGGCATGTCTCTAGAATGGAGGACCATCGCCTACCGAAGATGGTTCTCTACGGTGAACTTTCCACCGGACACCGCTACAGAGGCGCACCAAAGAAGAGATTTAAAGACTCTCTGAAGAAATCTCTGTCAGCCTGTCTCATAGACCATAACCAGTGGTCAGTCCTTGCTGCTGACCGGCAGGCCTGGCGACACACTGTGCATCAGTCGGTCTCCTCCTTTGAGGACAATCGCAGAGCGGCCCTTGAGGAGAGGCGAATGAGGAGGAAGAACCGCGTCCGCTCTACATCAACCCCAGAATCGACTTTCCCCTGCAGCCGCTGCGGCCGGGTTTGTTTGTCACGCATTGGACTGAACAGCCACCAGCGAGCCTGCACCAGACGTGGACAGTGCCCTTAATCTTCGTTCGCGAAGCCAAGCCATGATGATGATGATATATGTGCCTCTGTGTGTGTATGTATATATATATATATATATATATATATATATATATATATATATATATATATATATATATATATATATATATATATATATCACTCACTCACTCAGTCCCATGTCCCAAAGGACGTAGGGGGGACATGAGAGAAGACGCAACAGAGATCTTTTTCCATGCTTCACGATCCTGTGTGGCTAGTAGGAGGTGTTGTAGGGGTTGGGCGGTCCAGTCTTTGATGTTGTCAACCCATGATTTCTTTTGGCGGCCTCTTCTTCTCTTGCCCTCGACTGTTCCTTGCAGGATGGTTTTTGCTAGGGTGTTGTGTCTTGTGGTGTGACCAAACCACATCAGCTTTCTCCTCTTTATGGTGGAGAGCAAAGGCTCTTGGGGGCCCACACGGTTTTTGTTTTCTTCTTTCACATAGTTATTGGTCTTGTGTTCTTTGTATGATATTTTGAGAAGTCTTCTGTGGCACTTGTTCTCGAATGCTTGGATTCTCCTCTCTAACTCTGCTGTCAGAGTCCATGATTCACAGCCATATAGGAGGATAGATATCACGAGGGATTTGTAAAGGTGGTATTTGGTGCCGAAGCTGATGTTGTTGCTTCTGATGATCTTCTCGAGTCTGACTAGAGCAGATGTTGCTGTTGCAATGCGAGCTTTCACTTCATTGTTTGATGTGCCATCTTTTGTTAGGATGGAGCCTAAGTATTTGAATTGGCTCACCTCTTCTAGTGTTTCTCCATTCATCTTTATTTCCGTGATGTCATTACTTGCGCTGTTGACCATGATCTTTGATTTCTCTGTACTGACCTCCATGCCGTATGCGCTCGCTCGGTCTGTTAGACTGTCTGTGAGGATTTGCAGTTCTTGTTTGCTGCTGCCCATGAGGTCAATGTCATCTGCAAATCTGAGGTTGCAAAGGGGTCTTCCACCAATGGAGATGGAAGTGTGG
>CM060348.1:6862407-6871896 GCA_030674155.1 Stramonita haemastoma
AAAACATGCGACATTTGCAGACCAAAAAGACATATCCGTCACGTGCTCTTCACGTGTCCAATCAGAGGTCGACTTCACAAATGTCACAGGAAGTCGGCGCCTTCTTTTGTTGAACCAATTTTGCAACTGCCTCAAAAAAAAAGAAAATCCAAAAAATCCAAACCCAGGCTTTCTTGTGGGTACACTTGGAGTGGTTCGAAAAATCTTGGCTTCAAAGAATTCTTTGTAAACTTTTTATTATTGAGTACACACATAAAGGTTTTTCAGTTCTTTTCAGAGTTTGTAAAATGCTTGTAAATTTGAAGAATGTAGTGAAGAAGAAGAAGAAGAAGACTGTGTTTTTGAAGTTATGGAATGACCTTTTCTCTGTTAGAGCAAGTTTGGAATTGAATTTTATGTAGCTAAAAAGCTTGTGCAGGTGTGTTTTTTTTTGATTGGTAGGTACCTATGATTGTTTGTTTGCTGTTTTATGTTCCTGTTGTTGTTGCTGTTTACTTTTGGGGTTGTATGTTTTTGTTGCTGGAAAATCTGGACAGTATTGTATTGTATTGTATTGTATTGTATTGTATTGTATTGTATTGTATCGTATTGTATTGTATTGTATTAAGGTGTTGTTGTGAGTGTTTAGTTTTTATCTTTTGTTGGTGCATTTTGGTGAAAGCTATTTTTAAATGAGGAATAAAGACTCTTAGAGTTTTGTTTGTGTTTGATTTGTTTATTTTTTTCTGAATTGTTTGGATTTGTTTGTATAGTTAAATTCTCTTTATTCGCTGATATCGCTGTGTACATATTTATCCCTGAAGTCAGAATATGGCTACCTGCATAGTGGGTAAACTTGGTTGCATATATATTAATTATATGCAGAATGTCACATTTGGTGAGCTTTGCCTTTAGAGCACTAGCTGAGGAACCCCCCCCCCCCCCCCCAAAAATGTCTATTATTTTACGTCTTTTATATCAAAATGACAAAAGCATACTCTTTAATCAGTAGACGCGCGCGTGTGTGTGTGAGTGTGTGTGCGTGCATATGGTGGTGTGTGTGTGTGTGTGTGTGTGTGTGTGTGTGTGTGTGTGTGTGTGTGTGTGTGTGTGAGAGAGAGAGAGAGAGAGAGAGAGAGAGAGAGAGAGAGAGAGAGAGGAGAGAGAGGAGAGAGAGAGAGAGAGAGAGATCCATGCATATTGTGTGTCATTTATTATGCATCATGTTTTTATACAGATCTTGTTAAGTCACTTTTTTCAAGGTTCCCCCCCCCCCCCCCCCCCCCCCCCCCTTTTTACCCATTAGTGTCTGTTTTTTATGTGACATGTCTGTTTGTCTGTCTGTCTGTCTGTCTGTCAGATCCCATCTTCATCTTCTGTTTTTTCAGAGAGTCGTCCATTTACACTCTGGCATGTCGAGTCTGGGAGTTTACATTCCATTTCGCTCTTGTGTTCTTTGGCCATAAGAAGATCAGAAAGAAGAGAGAGAGAGAGAGAGAGAGAGAGAGAGAGAGAGAGAGAGAGAGAGGAGAGAGAGTGAGAGAGAGAGAGGAGAGAGAGAGAGAGAGAGAGAAAAACACTGAAACTGTTTAATGCACTTCGGCCTTTGGCCACAATACATTTCAAGGTGCAAGGGTGGAAAAACAGGGAAAAAACCCAACAAACCAACCAAACAATCACAATGCCTGCTTAAACATAATTTCTCACAAGCTTTGTTTGGACTTTGGCAACAAAAAAAAGTACACCTATACATGCATATTCCATGAACACTAGAGAGAGAGAGTGAGAGAGAGAGAGAGTTCTCCAGAAAGAAAAAGAATGACTGGTCTGGAAGATTTGTTTTTCTTTGAGTAGACCCCAAAGTCGCAAAGACATTTTGCAAACCGGAAGGAGGACATTCCTGTCACGTGCTCTTCATGTGTCCAATCAGACGTCGATTCCATCAACGTCACCGGAAGTCAGCCGTTTTGGGGTTTTTTTGTTGTTGTTTTTTTGCTGAGCTAAATTTTGTATCTGCCTCAAAAAAGTTTAGCCTGGCTTTTTCTTGGGTAAACTTGGACAAGTTCAGAAGATCTTTTAACTGTTCAGGAACTCGTTATAATTCTCTTGTGTGAGCTGCGTTAAAAAAAACTTCTAAAAATTTGTGTAAATCTGTACTGAGTGCTAAAATGCTTGACATTCTGCAGAAACTCTAGAAGCATACATTTTCAGAATTTGTGGCATGAATCTTTGTGTAAACCTTACCTGGAAATTAAGTCTGGTGGAGCAATGGTGTACAGGTCACGCTTCTTGCCTAGGAAGCGAGAAGTCTGGGTTCGATCCCCTGTTTGTGCCTAAACGTTTTCCTCTTCACTAGAGCCTAAGTGGTGTTTGGGTGTTAGTCTTAGGTATGAGATGATAAATTGTGTGCAGTCATAAACATTCAGCGCACGTAAAAGAATACCGCATCAAGAGAGTTATCCATGGCAAAATACTGATGAGGAAAGCCACTCTGATAGGGAAACTAATACACTTGAAAACTTTTTTTTAAATGTGTGGCGCTGCTCTAGTGGCGACGCGCTCTCTCTCTGGGCAGAGCAGTGATTAAAAGAGGTGTTCAAATCAAGTCAGTTCATGTCGGTAGTCTCCATGATTGTGAGGACAAAGAACCCTTCTGCGCTGTTTTTATCCTGCCTTAGTCAAGAAGCAACATATGAGGTTGATATGTTTTTGTTTGTCTGTTTTTGTTTTGTGTTTGTTTAGTGCATAAAACCTTGTTATTTTTTGGGGTGGGTGGGGTAGGGAGGATTACTTGTTTTTGTTTGGTTTGTTGATGTATACTATTTGTTTCTTGGCGTTTTTGTCTTTATTTTTTTTTTTTAATCAAGTGTAGTTAGTTTGGAATACTTACCGTGTACTTATCTTTGCTCATTTTTTTGTGAGGAATATTTTTTCGGTTGAAGCGATAGTAGAAGAGGAAGAAATATGCGCTTAAAATACACTTGTATATGCTTGTGTGTGTTGTTTGGTGTGTGTGGTGTGTGTGTGTTGTGCACGCGCGCGGGAGTGTGTGTGCATGTGTGTGTGCGGGGAGGGAGGAGAGAGAGAGAGAGAGAGAGAGAGAGAGAGAGAGAGAGAGAGAGAGAGAGAGAGAAGAGAGAGAGAGAGAGAGAGAGAAGAGATGTTTTGTACGTATTTGCGTTTCGTCAATGTTTCCTTGTCTCTCTCAAACCCCCCCCTGCGGTTTCTGTTGCTTTTTTCCTTGTTTCTTAAAACTTGTCAGTGTTTTTTGTCTGTCTGTCTATCTGTCTGTCTGATGCAGTTTTCTACTTCTCTTAAGAGCTTTTCATTTACTTTCCGCCACGTCAGTTTTGGGAGTTTACCTTTCATTCGGCTCTTGTGTTTACAGGAGATAAGACGAGAAAGATTGAAGAGAGAGAGAAAGAAAGGTTGGAGAGAGAGGGAGACAGACTGAGAGAGAGAGAGAGAGAGGAGAGAGAGAGAGGAAGAGAGAGAGAGAGATGAGGAGAGAGAGAGAGAGAGAGAGAGAGGTCGCCATAAGGATGTAAAAAGACAGTTTTTGGAAGAGGTTGTTTTTTGTTTGTCTGGTAGGGTTTGGGGGATGTTTTTTTTTTTTTGAGGGGGGTGGGGTGAGGGGTGGGGATTGAGGGGGGAGGGGGGGGTGGAGGAGTGGTCCCCAAAGACATGCGACATGTGCAGACCGGAAAGACATTCTTGTCATGTGCTCTTCAA
Organism: Stramonita haemastoma; assembly: GCA_030674155.1. Lineage (NCBI taxonomy): Eukaryota > Metazoa > Mollusca > Gastropoda > Neogastropoda > Muricidae > Stramonita > Stramonita haemastoma. Next base: position 6,866,119 of record CM060348.1, read on the forward strand.
GTATCCAATCAGATGCCAGTTCCATTAACGTCACACAGGAAGTCAGCGCGTTGTTGAACACAAAGTTTTATTTGCTCAGAAAATATGGCCAGACTTCCCCTTGAGTGAACTTGGAAGAAGTTGGGAAAGAAAGTCTTTGCAATTCCAAAAATAAAAAAAAGATAAGAAAACAAAACACTCCCCTCACCGTAATCCTGTTGTGTGCACAAGTTGAATACATCATCAGATTCCAAGTGTTTCTGATTTTGTGAAATACGGAGGTAGAGGGTTTGAGAGGGTTTGGAGTCATCTATTTCTGTTCATCTTTAGAATAGGTTTCACTTGTTTTTTTGTGGTTTTCTTTTTTTGTAGGAAGAGAAGTTGGCGGGTTTTCTTTTTTTTCTGGAGGGGGGGGGGGGGAAGGTGGCAATCCCATATGCACTTTTTTCTTCTTCTTCTGGGTCGTTTGAAAGAAGAGAAAGAAGAAGGATTTTATGGGTGTTATTGCTGTTAGTTCAGCTTTGGCCGTTTTCGTTTTTCTTTCTTTCTTCTTCTTTTTTCTATTTTCTAAAACCTTGTACATCTAGTGGGTTTTTTTTCGTTCGTGTGTTTATTTCTGTGGGGTTTTTTGGTTTGGTTTCTTTAATCTTTGTTTTCTCATTTTTGTTCGGTTTTATTTTTTTTGTTGTTTTGTGGGTTTTTTTTAAGGGGGAAGGGGTGGTAACCGTTTGGGGGGGGGGTCGTTTTTGAATGAGAAAGATCTTGGCTATTTTGTGTTTAGTCGTATGTTCTGTATGAATTAAAGAGACGTGCCGTTTTTCTTTCTCTTGTACTTTGTGCTATCTTCTTTTTTAAAGCATAAGTGATCAGATGAGAAAAAAAATATACCTATAGGCACACACACACACACACACACACACACACACACACACACACACACACACACACACACACACACACACACACCCACCTTACTTTTCATGGGAGATGGGGGGAAAAAAAACCGTGCGTCTTGAAAGTGACGTCAACGCCTCTCAACTTTGGAGGACTGACGACACTGGGGTCAGTCTGACGTCATGTTCTATCAACGTCACAAGTGGTTAACTCTGTTTTTATATTTAAAAAATACTAGTTTTATTTTATTCTTTTATTTCGAGGAGAATAGAATAAGCACTGATGTGCTTTTAAAAAAAATTTTTTTACATCCAGTCCTCGTGTGTATGCAATTTTTGTCAATTTTATCATCCGTTCCCACTGGGCACATAATGTCCTACTCTTCCGAAAAGCAAAACGGGTTTTCACGTGTGCACAAGATGTTCTGTGTCGACACGTTTTCCTCTGTGATTGCTTTGTAGATTCCATTTCGGGGGGAAAAAGATATTTAATCTGTATCAGACCAACCCTTAAGAACAGTGGAGAAAGTCTGCCACAAGACATACTCTGAAAGACTTCAAGTCCGGAGACAGTTTTTAGAGAGATAGAGAGTACTCTCTATTCGACATGACTTGAAAAAGTGCTTTGTAGAACTTTCTGAGTGGAGTGTATACAGTTACTAAAAAGAGTTTCCTAAAGTTTAGGGAATTGTGTGTGCTCTGTGTCTTATTGTTAATCTGTATGCCAAACTTTGGAATTTTTGTGGGGTTTTTGTGTATGTAAGTTTCGAAATTTTGGGGGGATGTTTTTAGCTACAACAACAAAAGTTAGTCGTATCTTTTAGCTTTTATATATTATTTCGTGTTGAAAGTTGGTATATAGGTTTTTTTGCATTTCCTGCGGTTTTCGCTTTTGAATTTTCTTATCTGAAGTTTTTCCTCTTTTTACTTCAGTTGCTTTTATTGCGTTTATTTTGTATGCCTTTTTTGTGGTTGCATCTGTTTTTTTTTACTTTTTTGTTTTTGGTTTGGTTGCAGTTTTTTAAGGTGTGGATTTTGGTTATTGTCTGTTTGTTTTTCTAATTTACTTTATGTTATGTAGAGGTTTTTTTTTTTGGTTTGCTTAGGACTATTATGTAAGCGACTCAGTCGTCGTTTCTGTCTCTGTCTCTCTCTCTGTCTGTCAGTCTTTCTCTCTGCCTCACTCTCTTATCTGTCTCACTCTGTCTCTCTCCTCTCTCTCATCTCTCTCTCTCGTCTTCTCTCTCTTCTTCTCTCTTCTATCTCATCTCTCTCTTCTCTCTTCTCTCTCTCTCTCTCTCTCTCTCTCTATATTATATATATATATTATATCTGTCGTCAGTCTGTCAGTCTGTCTGTTGTCTATCTCTCTTTGTCTCACACACACACGCACGCAACGCATAGCACCCGCATATATATAAAATAATATAATAATAATATATATAAATAAATGTATATATAAATAAAGATATGTATGTATGATTGTATATATATACGTATATATATGTATATTATATATATATATATATATATATATATATATATATATATATATATATATATATATATATTATATATATATATATATATATATATACATATCATATAATCATTGAAATTGAACTGTAAGTGTACGGCGGTTTTTTTTTTTTTTTTGCCTTTGTGCCGAAACAACAAGGGACTTCTTGTAAATATCAAAAATTTTAAAAAAAAAAAAAAAAAAAAAAAACGGGGGGTTTTTGGTTTTTTTTTAGGGGGGGGGGGAGAAGGGGGTTTCCCCCGGCCATGTCCATTTGTTCAAAGCCGCTGATTGTTTTTTTAAACCGTTTCACAGTGACCAGTGTAGTGATTTTTTTTGGGGGTTTAGTTTTTTTTTGGTGTTTCTTTCTTTATTCCTCTGTGGTGTCAATGTATTTTTTTTTTCAAGAAGGTTGCGGTTGTGTGTGTGTGTGTTGTTTGTGTGTGTGTGTGTTTTGTGGTGCGTGGTGGTTGGTGGGGGGGGGCCCCCCCCGGGTGTTGTGTGTTTGTGTTTAACCCAAAAGGGAAAGACTCCTGTGTGTCTGTTAGAGAGGGGTGAGAGAGAGAAAAATTATGTAGTTGGTTTTTTTTTTTTAATCAAGAGATTTGACCAATGTTGTTTTCTTTTCAAGTAAAGAAGATATCCCCTTGGAAATTTAATCAGGAACAAAACAAAACAAAACAAAACAAAAAAAAAAAAAACCCCAAAGAAAAACAAAATAAGAAACAGCGCGGGAAAATCAATGCTATTTTCCTATGTGGGGGGGGGTTCTTTTGTTGTTGTTTTTTTTGTATTAGAAAAATGTTTTTTACCCTTTTATATTTATTCATTTTTTGGAACTTATTTTTGGTGGTCGTTTTTTAGGACGTTTTTTGTTGGGTTTGTTTGTTTGTTTTTCATATATTCCGGCATAAATTCCGTTTGTCATGTAGACATGTTTTTTAGTCTTTTTTTTTGTTTTTAAAGGTGTTTTTTTTTTTTAACCGGGGTCTTTTGTTTGCATAGAAAAATAATTTCTTTTTTTCTTTTTGTTTCGGGTTTTTTTGTTTTTTTTCCCTTTTTGTTTCCCCCCCCCCCTTTTCCCCCCCCCCCCCCCCCCCCCCCCCCCCCCCCAAAATAAGAAGTAAGAATCAATGATGATTTGATTTGAATAAAAAACAAAAAAAAACAACAACAAAACAGAGAGAGAGAGAGAGAGGAGGAAGAGGGAGAGAGAGAGAGGAGAGAGAGAGAGAGAGAGAGAGAGGAGAGAGAGGAGAGAGAGAACACTTCGCATAGTTAACTTTCTCTATTCACTTTTCAACGAAAACGTAAAACGTAAAACGCATCAACTGCAGCAGCAGCAACAACAATAACAACAACAACAGCAACAACAACAACAACAACAGCAGAAAAGGTTGCAAAGATCTCTGAATAATTCAGTGGGTCATGTCATTTCTGACAACGACATTAACAACAAACAACAAACAACAACAAACACCAACAACAACAACAGTAGCAGAAAAAGTTGCATAGATCTCTGAATAATTCGGTGTGGTCGTGTCATATCTGACAATAACATTAACAACAACAACAACAACAACAAACCACCACACACACACACCACACACCCCACACACACACACACACACACACCACACACACACACACACACACACACACACACACTGTTATCCTCGATAATTATAAAAAATAAAATAAAAAAAATAAAATAAAAAGAATAAATAAAAAAAAAACACACCACAACACACACACATACACACACACACACACACACACACACACACACACACACACACACACAACACACACACACACACACAAAGACCTGGCATTCACCCCCCACAGAGAGAAAGTAGACCAGTTTCACGTGCACTTGCTTCAGCCAATCCCCGCCCGTTGCTGTTTTGGGAGAGGGGAGGGGGGGGGGGGGGAGGAGAGGGGTCAGTAGTAGCTGTTAAAGCCAGGGGCTGATTTTTGCTGGGCAATAACTGTATCCCCAGACAACTAACTAGCTGTCTGCCTATTTTCCAGTGTACCAACAGTTAAGTCAGACACAGACTGACAGACAGACAGACAGACAGACAGACAGACAACCCCACACACACACACACACACACACACCCCACACACACACACACACACCACACACACACACACACACACACACACACAAAGAACATCTTGCGCGCACACGTTAAATCCTGTTCCGCTTTTCGTAAGAGTAGGCCATCGTGTGCCGGTGGGAACAGATGACATATTTACAAAACTGCATACACACGGGGACTGGATGAAACATAAAAAAGCACAAGAGATGGGTCAGTAGTAGCTGTGAAAGCCAGGGCCTGGTTTTTTGCTGGGCAAAATCTGTATCCCTAGACAACTAATAGCTGTCTGCCTATTTTGTAAGACCAGTGCACCAACAGTAAAGTCAGACACAGACAGACTCACATACAGAGTCTTTCTCAGTCTGTTTGTCTCTGTCTGGTCTGTCGGGTCTGTCTGTCTGGTCTGTCTGTTGTCTGTCTGTCTCTGTCTCTGTCTCTCTCTCTCTCTCTTTTCTCTCTCTCTCTCTCCTCTCTCTCTCTCCCTCTCCTCTCTCTCTCTCTCTCTCTCCTCTCTCTCTCTCTCTCTCTCTCTCTCTCTCTCTCTCTCTCTCTCACACACACACATACACATACAACTACATAATACACATACAACACATATATATATATAATATTATGTATATATATATATTATTTTTGTGTGTGTGTGTGTGTGTGTGTGTGTGTGTATGATATGTCAGCACACACTGTCTGTCTGTCTGTTCTGTTTGTCTGTCTGTCTGTCTGTCTCTGTCCTGTCTCTCTCTCTCTCTCTCTCTCTCTCTCTCCTCTCTTTCTCTCTCTCTCTCTCTCTCTCTCTTCTCTCTCTCTCTTCTCTCTCTTTTCTCTCTCCCTTGTTGTGCGTGCGTGTGTACGTGCGTGCGTGCGTGTGTGTGTTTTGTGTGTGTGTGTTTTTGATTTGATTTTCTTTTATTCTTATATATATATATATAGATATATATATATATTATATATATATATATTTGTGTGTGTGTGTGTGTGTGTGTGTGTGTGTTTTTTGTGTGGTGTGTGTGTGTGTGTATGTGTGTGTGTGTGTGAGGGAGAAAATGGACTGACTTGGAATTACTCTTCTGATAAGCTTAGACTCATGGAGGAAAAATATCCTTTCAAAGTCAAGTCATTTTTATGTGTGTTTTTGTCTTTAAATACCAATGTCCTTAAGAAAGTTGATACTTCAAAATGTTCTCTTGAGTGCAGCTTGGGCAAAGAGAAATCTCCTGAAGTAGATTTTCATCAAGGGATTGATTCTAAGATGGTGTGTGTGTGTGTGTGTGTGTTG
>CM060348.1:6886996-6890175 GCA_030674155.1 Stramonita haemastoma
TGGAGGATTACAAACGAATTCAACAGGAGAATAATATATATATTAATATGAATATATGTGTATATATAATAAAACACACACACAACCCAAATATATATATAATATATATAATATATATATATATATATATATATATAATATATATATATAATATATATATACATACATACATACAATATAATATATATATATATTATTGTATATATATATATATATATATATATAATATATATTAAAATAAAACGAACTGACAGGGTGGGCGGGACAGCCTAGTGGTCAGAACATTGTGCTCGCAATTTGACGACCAGGGTTCGATTCCCGATCGAAGTGGTTTTTCCTCTGGAGTTAACATCAGTGCTGACTAACTACCCCAAAAAGTCCTTTCGGATAAGACTATAAGCTGAGACCCCTTGTGCCAACGCACGCAGAACATATTGCGCACACGTTAAAATCCTTTCCGCTTTTCGTAAGAGTAGGTCATCGTGCGCCGGTGGGAACAGATGACAAGATTTACAAAACTGAATACACACGGGGACTGGATGTAAAAAAAAAGCACATGAGTGCTTATTCCATTATCCTCTGTATAAAAGAATGATAATGAAAAAAAACAACCGCAACAGCTCATCAAAGTGAAGAAGAAAAAGAAGCGCAGTCGAAGGCCCCCCAAAATCCAGTTAGCGACAAGAAAACTAGTTAACGACACCACTACAGGCAAAAGGAGACAGGAGAGAGAGGGAGGGAGAAGGACAGAAGAAAGGGAAAGTGGAGGGGGGGGGGGGGGCTCTGAATGGGGACAAGGGGGGTAGAGAGGGGTGTGGGAGGTAGGGAAGAGAAACGATGCGGGGGTGGTAGGGGGTACTAGTGGGGGGAGATTGCTTTGAGAGGAAATTGTCTTGGAGTGAGGGCGGGAAGGAAGGAGTGTAAGGGGAAAGGGGAGGGGGAGTTTGAAGACAGGGAGGTGGGGAGAGGAGAAGGGGGGGATGTCGGGGGGGGGGGGGGGGGTAAGGGGGCAGTCTTTAGGGAGGAACAGCGGTGTCTTTTCCAATGACCACGTTGGGAGGGCCAGTGTTGTGGCTTCTTACTGTTGGAAAAGAAGGTCGATGATTCTGAATGAGAGAGAGGGAGAGCTAGAGAGAGAGAGAGAGAGAGAGAGAGAGAGAGAGAGAGAGAGAGAGAGAGAGAGGAGAGAGAGAGAGAGAGAGAGAGAGAGAGAGAGAGAGTGTGTGTGTATTTGTGTGTGTGTGAGTGTGAGAGAGAGTGTGTGGTGTGTGTGTGTGTGTGCGCGCGTGTGCGTGCGTACGTGCGTGGTGGTGCGTGCGTGCGTGCGTGGTGGTGTGTGTGTGTGTGTGTGTGTGTGTGTGCTCGCGCGCGCACGCGCGGCGTACGGGCGTGAGCACATAACCGGCAATGAGTGCAAATTTTGCGCGTGTTTGCATGTGCACGTCTTAATACTTTGACAGACAAAATGTTTTACAGTAGAAGAAAAAATCAAAAAGAATAGTAATCAAAGGGACGACAAATCCACGTATTCTAATTTACATCAAACAGTTCGGACGGAAAATTGGAGGGGGGGGGGGGGGGGGGGGCCCGGGGGGGGAGAGGGGGGGGCAGATCGCCTGGTGGTTATTTATTTATTATTGTTTTTTTATTTATTTATTATTTATTTCATACTAATTTTTATGTCAAAGCAGATTTCTCGGTGTGAAATTCAGGCTGCTGTCCCTGGGGAGAGCGCGTCGCACAACAAGTGCAACGCCTACCCAATTTTTTTTTCCTTTTCTGTCTGCCATTGGATTTGTTTCCCTATCAGAGTGGCTTGTTTTCTACAGAATTTTGCCAGGGACAACCCTCTTGTTGCCGTGGCTTCTTTTACGGAGCGCTAAATAACGATGTGTAACACACGGGACCTCGGTTTATCGTCTCATCCGAAAAACTAGCACCCAGACCACCACCCATGGTCGAATGGATGGGGGAAAATTTGGGCCCAAACGGGATTCGAACCACCGTACACTCCGACCCGGACTTTTCGCTTTCCAGACAGGCGCGTTACCTCTAGACCACCGATCCCCCTGGAAATAGAGGACAAAATTTGTCTTCAAACTTTTTGTAATCTGTTCCTCCTACCAGCACGCAATGGCCTACTCTTCTGAAAGGCAGAACGAGTTTAAATTGCACTTGTGGCGACGCGCTCTCTCCGACCAGGGAAGAGTAGCCAGAATTTCACTCGCAAAAAACCCAAAACTAACAAACAAAAGAAAACCACCCCTGCCATGATTTACAATGGTGTACAAATTTATACAAATGAAAACACTCTCGCTAATAAACAAATGCAAACCAAAAAACCCGGGAGCCCCCCTCCAAAACAACAACAACAACAACAAAACACCCACACCCCACACCCACACACACACACACACAAACACCCCCAGACAAATCCATCGAGGTCATTTTGCCAAAAGCCTAGGCTTCACTGTACAACATGTAAAAAACAACAGGACAGTCAAGAAAATGTAGAGAACCACAGCTTACCCCCCCCCCCCCCCCCTCTCTCTCTCTCTCTCTCTCTCTTGCTGTTTTTGTTTGTCTTTTTTATTTGTTAGTTTGTTTTTTTTTAAGTTTTATTTTGCAAGGGCGACATTTGCACTTCAAGTCTCTATACAGAACTGACATTCTGGAATAATTCGCTCGATTCCCGTGACTTGAATGAAGCTAGCTCAGCTAGCGACAAGGGCAGAGACTGAAAGAGAAGGGTGGGTGGGTGGGTATTCAGTTCTTGCTGCTCTGCTTGCTGTTGCTCTTGTTGTGTGTCTGCGAGAATGTTTCCTGTGTCTTTTGTTCTGGCTGATTGGAAGGAGTTTGGTTGTTGTTTTTTGGGTTTGGTTGGTGTTTTTTTTTTAGTTATCCCTCCTACATCCACCCACCACACGCGCGTGCGCCCCGCACCACACACACATACACAAACACACACATGCACACACACACACGCGACGCGCGCGCCGCGCCACACACACACACAAAACACACACACATGCACGAACACACACAAACACACACACACACAGACACAGACACACCACACAAACACACACAACACACACACATACACAGACGCACACACACATATACATACACAACACATACACACGCACGCACGAACACATACACAACACAAACACACA
>CM060348.1:6890275-6897775 GCA_030674155.1 Stramonita haemastoma
GGGGTTATCCCGTTTCTGTGGCGTTAAGGGCGACTGAGAGTCATAGACTCCCCCTGGATAGGACGCCAGTCTATCGCAGGGTTAAACCCCCAACACAAGGTTGGTACCCCTTTTACACCTGGGTGGGGTGAGAAAATAGCCGTAAAGTGCCTTTTCCAAGGGCACAACGCCATAGCCGAAAGCTGGGATCGAACCCGCAACCTTTAGATTACGAGTCCAACGCCCTAACCACTACACTACAGCGGCGGCAATGCAGCCCTTTAGGGGCTCGTTTTTTCCCAGACTTTGCCCTTCAGAAGCTCAACCCTTCAGCCTGTGTTCAAGTATTGTCCTTGTCTCCGGTTGTTACCGTCCTCCCTATCGGTCTTACATAGGTCAAGTCAAGTCATGTGGGTGAGGACAAGTCCACTGGGCCTGTGCTCCAGCATCTTTGCTGCTGGTGTCTTCACAACCTGCAGTGGACGGGACAGATCCAGGAGAGTGGAGATGACCTGGGGAAGAAACCATGAGCAACTGGCTACTACAGATCCATATCACAATATCCACCCAAAACTTTGAGAGGTCGCTGATTTTTTTTTTTTTTTTAATGATTATGGTTTTTTATTTCTACACTTGTTCCATGATCCTGTCTTTTTATTGTCTATTTTGGCAGATCCTTTGGAAATATGAAAAAAGTCTTCTGACTGAGTGCAAGATGTCCTACCAAAAGGTCTTTTGACTTGTGTGTTCGTAAGATAATCCATTTTTTTTTTTTAATCATTGACGTATGTGTAAGATGTTCTATGAAAAGGTTCTTCTGGCGTGTGTGCAAAAATAAATAAAATAAATAGAATAAATTAAATAGAAAACCAATATGGTACAGATCATAGACTACAGCCATGAACCTCTTTTGCCTTCTATCTAGGATTGTGGTTTTAGCTTTAAAAAATTTTAAATCTACGAAGAGAAAAATATTGCGCTCGCAACCCGGGTTCGATTCCTGGTCGAGGGGATTTTTCCCCTGGAGTTAACATCAGTGCTGACTCCACCCTCCCCAAAAGTCCTTCCGATGAGACTATAAACCGAGGCCCGTGTGGGAACGCACGCAGATTTCTTGCGCACACGTTAAATCCTGTTCCGCTTTTCGCAAGAGTAGGCCATCGTGTGCGGTGGAAAAAAGATGACAAGATTTACAAAACTGCATACACACGGGGACTGGATGTAAAAAAGCACCGAGGCTTAATCCATTATCCTCGATAGAAAAGAATAAATAAAATTTTAAAAATACATTAGCTTTACATTATAGATATCCCTCCCTCAGTTGAAATGTTTTTTGATCTCTACATTTCCCAGTACTCATTTTTCGACAAAAAGATTCTTCCGTTAGCTTTCAGACATTTTTTTGTAAAGAACAAGTAGGGTACTGGTTTCAGGCATTATTGTTCAGGACATAGTGTCTTAACACGATTTTCAAAGACAACTTTAAACTGTGGGAAATCTAACCATAATTATACTTGTGGTAGTAAATAAACAACAGCACTTTCCCCTGATGTAAAAGTTAGGTCATGATCTGTATCACAACCAAAACAAATGAAAAATGGGTTTACATTTATTTAGATGCCCAGATTGTTTCTTTACCATTTTAAAAATAGTCTCAGCTATCTTTATTATTTTTTCTTTATGTCAAGGTAATGAAATAAGCACTCGTAATTTTTTTTTTTACATCCAGTCGCCGTGTGTATGCAGTTTTTGTAATTTTTTTTCGGCACTGTCTGCTGAAAGAAATTACGTGTACCTTTTTAAATGCGTTTCAGAAACATCCAGTAACTGAAATAAAAATACAAGTAACCATATGAAAAAATTGGTGGATATTTTTCCTTTTTTTTTTTTTTTTTTTTTTTTTCAGAATTGGGAAGACATTTTTCCCGTAAGCTACACCACGTTGTTTACATACCTTTTCTCTGGATCTGTGCCATGATGATGGTAGGGAAGGGAGACTGAAGAGCAAGTTTCTGATCTTCCTCCCTCAGGGGATGCTGCTGCAGGCATTTTTATGTTGAGGTTTGTCTGGTCCTTGATGTTGAGGTTTGTGTGGCCCTTGATGTTGAGGTTTGTCTGTTCCGTGTTGAGGTTTGTGTGGTCCTTGATGTTGAGGTTTGTGTGGTCCTTGATGTTGTGGTTTGTGTGGTCCTTGATGTTGAGGTTTGTTGGTCTATGTTGAGGTTTGTGTTGGTCCTTGATGTTGAAGTTTGTGTGGTCTATGTTGAGGTTTGTGTGGTCCTTGATGTTTGAGGTTTGTCTGGTCTATGTTGAGGTTTGTGTGGTCCTTGATGTTGAGGTTTGTCTGGTCCTTCTTGTTGCAAACCCAACTCTTCCTCTGGAGTCTGTGATGTTAGGACAGGTTGCCATGGCAGGTCGCCTGGCCACCCAGTTTTACCTGAACAAAAAAACCACGTTAGTTCATAAGGTAGGTGAAAAATTATACAGCGATATATTTTTTTTTAATCTCAAAGTATGAAAATTTACACCCATGTTATTGAAAATGACAGTTTTACTCGTTTCTATTCTAAAGCAGTGTAAAATAACTTCACAACTGAACTGAATTCAAATAAATTGAAAATTGAATTGAATACCACTTCCAGTCGCAGCATATTTAATCTGCAGGCAATTTGGGCTTCTCTCTCAGGGGCGAGTGCGTTTTGCCACAAGAGCAGTACCACTCAAAAAAATGTCCTTTTTCAAAGTGTATTAGTTTCCCTATGAGAAGGGCTTTATTCTACAGAATTTTGCCGGATATCTCTTTCTTGGTGTCGTGGGTTCTTTTACGTGCGCTGAATGTGTGTTGCATGCAGAACCTTGTTCACCATCCGTTCCGAAAGACTTGTATGCAGGCCACCACTCACAGTCTAGTGGACGGGATAAAGTTTCGGGCAATAAACGGGGATCAATCTCTAGACCATCGATCCTCCCAATTACCAGCAATGGACAACATTAATGACATCATTGATAGGAGCTGAAGTAAAAGATTCATATCCTCAGTCTCTTTAACACACAAATAATGGCATGCAACGTTTTTATATTCAGTTATCAAATTATTTAAGTATTTTCTTATTGTCCACATTTTTTTGTCAAGATAAAGCCAAACCCAACTCATAAATGTAGAGTCAAGCAAACTTAACTGCGCTGACAAAAATGTTTAATATCAGCAAGTGCAAAAATTAACTACAATAACAACAACACATTAAAACTTGTTCCGTCTTCCAAAAGAGTAGGCCGTTCTGTGGCGGTAGGAATGGATGATATTAAAAAAAACACACAAAAAAACCCCGCATGCACACAGGTGTGTTTAGACATCATTCTTGAAGTCGGAAAGCGACAACCTTAGCGGTGAGCAAAAATGGTCGCATATGCAAAATTTCATCTTCAGTCAACCTCGGAGCGTGAACCTCGGAACGAAAAAAAATTGTAAAGATGATAAATTCACATTTACCACAGGCAAAAACCACATCGTTCCATTTAACATTATTGTCAGTTCTCTTGTGATCACATCAAAACTGCTCTGCTAAAACTTTCAGCAAGAAAATGCATAAACATGTCTTAAAACACAAGATGTCCATTTGCACCTGTTGATGTAAAGATGCTTGCCTGCCTACCATTTAATATGAGGATCGTTCATTCCAAAATATCTATCTTTGTCTATTTCTCAATTCTACAGCACTATTTGACAATATTGAAAAAGAAAAAAAAAAATTCAGCTGTAGGAAGAAGGGGAGCATCTCGACATCTTTCCCCTTTTCAAGCATTAACATAATTATGAGTAAGGGTTTACGCTTTTTTTTTTAGGGGGGGAGGGGGGGTTGGGGTGGGTTAAGATCTTAAGCTCACACATAAAAACCTTCCCTTAACATCTTGCTTTAACGTCCTAATCAAAAACAATCTTGCCTTGAAAGTCTGGATGTGTTGTGTTTGTGTTGTGTATGTGTGTGTGTGTGTGTGTGCGTGCGTGCGTCGCGTGCGTGCGTGCGTGCGTGCGTGCGTGCGTGCGTGCGTGCGTGTGTGTGTGTGTGTGTGAAGGATGCGTATTCGTGACAGTACCAAACCATTTTGGTTCACGACACAGCTGTTTCAATCAGTTTTCAAAACCACGGAATAGGCCTGGTTGGTTTATGACACAACTACACTAGATCAGACTCTCAGCCCTGGTCCTTGTGAATGCGCCAAATCACTCGGTGCACTCAAGATTAACATTTCTTGGCAGCAGCTGTCATGAAAATCACAAAGCAGGGATTTCCCCCTAAGTTTTAAAATAAATCAGGAAGATTAAAGGCCCGAAACACTTGTTTGAAGGGGCTTCTCCTCTGAGAACTCTCTGCTGCCATGCTCTACACGAGTTTCTTACCACTATCGATACCTAATGGCTTACTTACTAAGTAGCTACTTCTAAATAAAAAATTACTCACCAGTGCTGCTCTTCATCATAGTCTTTCTATAAAAAAGACAAAGGCAAAAACGATGATGTTCAAAATCCCACATTTTGCTTTCCCAGCTGTTCAAGTGGTCCACACTGCATGCAGATGTCAGGCCGTTTGAAATGGCCAGAGAAAAAAAAAGAAAAGAAAGAAACAAATCAACTCACCGGAACTTGCAACAGAGACACGATTTGCACGTGTGTGTTGTGTCGCTAAATGTGTTTTCTGTCCCTAGCTGGAGTAAGACCTTCAATTGCAAAAACCTGGTCTTAACAATGTAACTGGAAATTTTTTTCTTAACTGCCCGGCACTTCGTTTTCTATCAATACACTTGAAAAAACCCACCCAAAATGATGGCCATAAAAAGATACTTTTATAATTATAAGATAAAAGCTATGTCGAGCTGCAAACTCAAATCGTGTACAAGATCCTTGACTTACCCGTAATTGGAAAAAAAAAGTCACAGGAAAAAAAGTCACAGAAAAAATCACAGAAAAAAAGTCACAATGGTGGCTGTGTGATTTACTCTCTTCAACAACAAAAAAGTGTGTGTGTGTGTGTGCGTGCGTGCGTGCGTGCGAGTGTGTGTGTGTTTATTTGTGTGTGCGCTTATTTGTGTGTGTAAATGTCATCTGTTCCCACCGGCACACGATGGCCTACTCTTACGAAAAGCGGAAGAGTATTGAACGTGTGCGCAAGATGTTCTAACACCCCCTCACCCCCCCCCCCCCCCCCCCCCCCCCCCCATCATCACAGGGGGACTCTGTGTAGTTCATCATATCAGAACAGATGACAAGATTGACAAAACTGCATACACACGGGGACTTGATGTAAACAAAAAAAAGCACACGAGTGCGTATTCCATTATCCTTGAAAGAAAAGAATAAATGAATAAGCAAACAAATAAATAATAAAATAAATATCTGTGAATCGCTAGTTGACTGTAGGCCCTAACACAAACTGGATGAGATTTTTGCAATGCTCGGCCATTTTCAAGTAGGCCTACCTCATCAAAATATTTTTTATTTATTCCTTATTTTATTCTTTCATATCGAGGTTAATGGAATAAGCACTCATGTGCTTTTTTTTTCTTTACATCCAGTTCCCGTGTGTATGTAGTTTTGTCAATCTTGTCATCTGTTCCCACCGGCACACAATGTGTGTGTGTGTGTGGGGTGTGTGTGTGTGAGAGAGAGAGAGAGAGAGAGAGAGAGAGAGAGAGAGAGAGAGAGAGAGAGAGAGAGAGAGAGAGAGATTTATTCTTTTATATCGAGGATAACAGAATAAGCAACCATTTGCTTTTTTCCATCCGGTCCCCGTGTGTATGCAGTTTTGTAAATGTCATCCATTCCCACCGGCACACGATGGCCTACTCTTACGAAAAGCAGGACAAGATTTAACGTGTGCGCAAGATGTTCTGCGTGCGTTCACACACAGGACCTCAGTTTATAGTCTCATCCGAAGGACTTTTTAGGGGAGAGTGGAGTCAGCACTGATGTTAACTCCAGAGGAAAAAATCCCCTTGAACGAGAATAGAACCTGGGTCGTCAAATTGCGAGCGCAATGTTGTGACCACTAGGCTATCCCGTCTCCCACTTTTGAGCAACAAATCAATAACAGGACAAAAAGCTTTCCTGGGCTCTGGTAGTGTAAAATTACATTAGACGAAGGGAACACAAGGCGACGAGGCAGTGACGCCTAATGGTGTGACGTCAGTTTTCATTACGTCAGAGTTGTTGGGCAACACTTTTAAAGATATGCTATTTTAAACTTTTTCAAAAAAAAAGGGGGGGGGGGGGGGGGGGGGAGCGGGGGAGAGGGAAAGGAGCGGAGAAGGGGGGTTGGCAGCTTAATGGAGGAAGACTATTCATGAGCATTTGGGGCTAATTCCTAGACTACAGGGCTTTTAGCTGGGAATAAACTGAGTTTAAAAAGTGTTGAGGGCTTGACTTCGATAGTGAGTGACAGTTTCTGCTGCTGCTGCTGCTGCTGCTGCTGCTGCTATTGTTGGGGTTGCTATCTGACGTCCCAGGTTCAAACCGCCAGCGCCAACGAGGCGCACACACACGGACGCACGCACGTGGCCTACACACACACACAGGTCCCTGGACACACACACACACACACACACACACACACACACACACACACACACACACACACAAACAAACACACACACGCACACACACAGGTCCTTGGAACACACACACACACGCACGCACGCACGCACGCACGCACGCACACACACACACACACACACACACACACACACACACACACACACACAAACACACACACACACACACACACACAAAACACACACACACACACAAACACACACACACACACACACACAAAACACACACACACTGACAGAGCATGGACTGTCTTTAATACTAAGGATGTACATATTAAGCCAAGCCTAGTCTTACAATCTGTCCTTATTAGTATACAATGATTTCCCCACTGATACAATCAATAAAAACACTATATCAACCCACATGAAAAAATAAAACAAATCGTGTCAAAATACATGATAAACATTTGCATCGAAATGATCAATAAAACGCTAAACCATTCAACATGGAAAGAACATAACACAATCATGTCAACATACATGATATTTATATTGAAACAATTAATAATATAAAAAAAAAAACGCTAAATAATTCAACATGGAAAAATAAAACAAATCATACATACAATACTAAATAAAACAAACAAACATTTTTTTTTAAAATGTATATTATACACTGGTTTCAAACTGAGGGAGATGGAAAGAGCATGCAAGCCAACCAACCAACACCAACCAACCAACCACCACACACACACACACACACACACACATACACACACACACACCACACACACACACACACACACACACACACACACACACACACACACACACACACACATCATCCTCATCACCATCATCCTCATCACTATCATCCTCATCACTATCGTCATCTCATCATCATCATCATCATCATCATCATCATCATCATCATTATTATTATCACCATAATCATTGTCATTATCATCATCACAT
>CM060348.1:6902775-6912775 GCA_030674155.1 Stramonita haemastoma
TTGCTACCTTTAATTTTCTCTCTTTTTTTAAAAAAACAAACAAACAACAACACCCATTTCTTCTTTTATCAAAGGTTTTCCCTGTCTGTGGTGACATGATAGCTCAGTGGTCAGAGCGCTCACTTTCACCAGTCAAAAATAAGCAGCATCAAGCGTGGTTACCAGTTGGATGGGTGACTGTTTGGCTTCAGTACAGTTCACCCACCCAGCTGTCAATGGGTACCTGCCCTCATTAGGGTCAGGGAAGGTAAAAGCAGCGAGGGAGAGGAGATGGGCGCCGCCCTCAAGAAGCTGGCCCCTAGAGAAGCTGAGGTCTCTGATGCCTCACTCCCCTACCATCACATAGGTTATGGGACAGCTGTACCTTTACATTTTATGCAAGTCTCTCTCTTTGCCTATAACCCTGTCTTTATTGCTGCAGACTTTTTCCAGGAACAACCCTCTTTTTGCCGTTGGTGAGTAGGTTCTAAATTCCTGAAACCCATGTCAGTAATTCAACTCGCTTTGAGTAGGTTCTAAATTCCTGAAACCCAAGTCAGTAATTCAACTCGCTTTGAGTAGGTTCTAAATTGCTGAAAACCCATGTCAGTAATTCAACTCGCTTTGAGTAGGTTCTAAATTTCTGAAAACCATGTCAGTAATTCAACTCACTTTGGATTTTTTTCACCCCCCCCATTCTTTGGCTGGCTAGAGCTCTGAGGTTCATCAATGGTGAGATTTTGCAAATGTCACCATTTTTACCCCGACCACTGAGGTAGCTGAATTCTGACTTCAGAGATGATGTCTGAAAACGACACCTATGTACATGCAGCTTTTTTTTGCTTTTTTTTTTAACAAGACATCTGTTCTTACTAGGAGGAAATGGCCTGCTCTTTGAAAATGCGGAACAGGTTTTAACATGTGCACAAAAAGTATACCTGTTCTGCATGCATTCACATACTACAGGGCCTCAGTTTATAGTCTCATCCGAAGGACTTTTTTGGGGGGAGTGGTGTCAGTACTGACGTTAACTCCAGGTTAAAATCCCCTATACCTAAAACAGGCACCTCTGTGGTGGTTCGATCCCAAACCATCAGATCACGAGCACTACGCTCTAACCACTAGGCTATCCCGCGCACCCCACCCCTTAACTTTGGAAAAAAAAAATTTTTTTTAAGAGCACACACAGTCAGTTTCGTCTTTGCAAAAAAGAATTCATCACCATTTTGCAAAAAAAAAAAATATAAAAAAAATTTTAAAATCCACCAAAAACAAAACAAGTGGGAGTGAAGTATTTCTGTACACATGGAAAAGCCCTTTCTTTCCTTTCTGAAGAAGAAGAAGAAGAAACAGAAACAGCATCAGCACTAAAGAATACGACAAAACATGACCCAACAGCCGAGTCACAGACATTCTCTTCATCATCAAAAATCACAAAACATAACAAATCAACAATAGAAAAAAAAAACTGCTGCTCCTGCTGCAACTGCTGCAGGCATATCACAAAGTTTGTCACTCAAAACAACAACAACAACAACAAATAATACAAACCCTCAACCCTTTAGAATGAACAAATCCAAATATATACATATACATACATACATACATACATACATACATACATACATACACATACATACATACATACATACATACATACATACATACATACATACATACATACATACATACATAGGATACGATACAATACGATACGATACGATACGATACAATACAATATAATACATACATACATACATACATACATACATACATACATACATACATACATACATACCTACATACCTACATATATAAAATATATATATATATATATATATATATATATTATATATATATATATATATATATATTATATATATATATATATATTAAGTGACCAAAAAAACCCCCCAAGCTAAAAACCACAGACAAAACATAGAAAAAGAAAAAAAAAGGCAAGAAAAAGAAGAGAAAAAAAAACAAAACAAAAACAGTCAAGGCTAACAGCTTTTTCAGTCATTGAAGTAAGCAACACACAAAAGTCTATGCTAAAAAATGTTCCATTAACTTTTTCCTTAAGGGTGACCCACTACAGGGCAAACCAACCATCTCCTAACCCTTCCCTACACAGCACCCCAACTGAGTTATAGATGCATTCGAGTTCCAATCTCGTTGAAGAGAATTTTTCCTCTGGAGTTAACATCAGTGCTGACTCCACTCCACTCTCCCCTAAAGTCCTTCAGATGAGACTATAAACTGGAGAAAAAAAAAAGAAGAGACTTTAAACTGAGGCACCGCATATGTTAAAAACCTGTTCCGCTTTTCAGAAGGGTAGGCCACTGTGTGCCTGTGGGAACGGATGACAACTTACAAAATGGCAAACACACATGGATTGGATGTATAAAAAAAAAACCCACACACACACGAGTGCTTTTTCCATTATCCTCGAAATAAAACAATAAACAAAATCAATATGAATGCGGACAGTGCACGTGTGCAAGGCCAAGAGGGGGTTCTCTCCCTTCATATAGGGATGGTGTTAAACGTGGAATGTTAAAGTTAAAACCGGTTGTTACGTTGGTGAAAAAGTCACAATGATTGCATGCCTCTCCTTTCAGCCATGACAAGCTCTTAGTATAAAACAAACCTTTGCTATACAATCATCAAAAAAACAAAAAAAACACAAAACACAAAAAAACACACCAAAAATTCTATCTAGGAAAAATGTCATGTGATGAAACCACCAATTCCTCATTTTTGCAAAGCACACAGCACAAAACTCAAAAAAATCACTCAGTCAAGAGTGCTAAATTTAGTGTGCCCTTTCCCTTTTTACCTTGTCCAAGTGTGGTCAGTCATTCACTCCACTCACTCACTCAATCCCATGTCCGAAAGGACGTAGGGGGGACATGAGAGAAGACACAACAAAGATCGTTTTCCATGCTTCACGATCCTGTGTGGCTAGTAGGAGGTGTTGCAGGGGTTAGGCGGTCCAGTCTTTGATGTTGTCAACCCATGATTTCTTTAGGCGGCCTCTTCTTCTCTTGCCCTCAACTGTTCCTTGCAAGATGGTTTTTGCTAGGGTGTTTGTGTCTTGTGGTGTGACCAAACCACATCAGCTTTCTCCTCTTTATGGTGGTCAGTCAGTTCCTGCTATAATAACTAGTACCAGCTGGGCTGGGATGGGTTAATCAATTAGCAGCTGAGAGGTGCTGAAAGTGAGGAAAAACTGACTGAGAGCTGTGAAAGCATGACCCTCATCCCCACCCCCAAAAACAACTACCCGTACCACCATTACCTACACACCCGAAAAAAACAAACAGTGAAACACCCTCTTCCACCAAAGAAAGTTAGTTGGTTAGTTCTTCAGTTAACATCCTTCCACGAATTAGTGATATCAGACAGGAAAGAGTGTGTGTGTGTATGTGTGTTGTGTGTGTGTGTGTGTGTGTGTGTGTGTGTGTGTGTGTGTAAGTGTGTAAGTGTGTGTGTGTGTGTGTGTGTGTGTGTGTGGTGTGTGTGTTGTGTGTGTGTGTGTTGTGTGTGTGTAATGAGTGTGTGTTGTGTAAGTGTGTGTGGTGTGTGTGTGTGTGTGTGGTGTGTGTGTGTGTGTGTGTGGTGTGTGTGTGTGTGTGTGTGTGTGTGTGTGTGTGCGTGCATGTGTGTGAGTTTGGGGGGGAGGGGGGTAAGGAGGAGGGGGGAGGTGGACACATAAATGAATATCCCCATTCAACAACTATAAGAAACAAACAAATTAAAACAATTAAAAAAAATTGTTGAAGAGAAAGGGAAAAACAAAACACAACTTTAAACACTAAATTTGCAATAAATATAACTGGTAAAAACATCATCATCCTTAGAGCAAAATTCTAAAACACATAAGAACCAGAACCTGAATCTGCTCTGCCAAAGGATTTTTGCCCAAATGGGGTAATAATTCACCAAAAAATCTAGCATCTAAACTACCAACAATTTGATATTGACATGTGTACAACTTTTGCACAGAATTGAATTCTGCATTAAACCAAACTAATTTAAAGGCCAAGTTGAAATTTATAAACATGCCTGAATCATCCAAAAATAAACAATTAAAAAATAAAAAACTGCCCAGTCACCCAACGAAACTGAAGAAAAAACAGAATTTCCGTCCATGCAACAGATTTCCCAACCATATATGGGTAGAGGGAATCCCACACAAGCTTAAAAATATCAACTGTACTGGAATGGACCTTAAAACGAAGTTAGGAAAAATCGGGAAAATCGGTGCACGTCATATGACGTGGTAAGGCACTGGGAGTGCACTATCAGTAGCACGTCATATGACGTGCTAAGGCAGTCAACGGGTTAAGTCATAGTCCCATTTTTCACATTCCTACAGTAACAATGGTGTTTACAGTTTCCATTAACCTTTCGCTGCTAACATATTTTGCTCAGGCAACATGCTGGACGAAACAGAGAGAGCGTTGAATCATGACAGAACAGCAATCGTCAACTGAGCTTTGCTGGCGACGGTTTCTACGACGAACACTGTTCGTCAACAGCGCAGTAAAAAGAATCAATTGCAAAGTTAATTTTTATCCACCACAGAAACCATGCACATAACTGTGAAGAAGTCTTGACACGGTTTTATGTCACCAACAGATTTTTCGGCAAATCCAGGGGCAGGAAACTCTGCGAAGTCAGCAGACGAACAGAAGGCACAAAGGGAGATAACCCGGTTGGTATCGAAGGGAGACAATCCTGTTGGTATCGAAGGGAGATAACCCGGTTGGGATCCGCTGACCACAGAAGCCCAACAAACGAAACAATTGGTGATGCCGGCAGATGAAATGAGATGCGGAGGAAAGGGGAGTGAGTATAAATTTGCAAATCAAATCTACCTGTAAAGCTTGCCAAAGTCTGGATTGAGCATGAATATGGAGAGGGTAGGAGAGGGGGTGAAAGGAATTTTTTAAAAAAGGGCAGGGGGGTAATCTAGGAGCAGGGTGGGAGGGACGGGGGAGGGAGGTGGGGACTGAAGAAACAATATATTTATTTGGGGAGGGGGGAGTAAGGAGGGAGGGAGGAGGGGATTGAAAAAGCAAATTGGTATATCTGGAAGGAGGGAGGAGGGAGGGAGAAAGAGGGAAAAGGAGGTTGGGGAAGGGGTTGGGGTTGGGGTATGGAGAGAGGCAATAGTTTGTGAGGGTGAGTGAAGTCAGGGGCAGGAGGAGGTTGGGGGAGGGGTAAGAGGTAAGGCAAGGGGTTGTGGGTGTGTGGAGAGAGGCAGTAGTATGTGAGGGGGGGTGGGTGAGTGAAGTCGGGGGAGAGGGAAGGAGGTTGGGGAAGTGTATGTGAGGGGGGAGGAGGAGAGGGAGGGTGGGTAGGGAGGTCAGGGCGAAGGGGGGGGGTTAAGGAACCACTTCTTGGTGAGGGTGTTGGTGGGGGGGGGGGAGGAGGGAGGGAGGGTTTTGGAGAGGCAGTAGTATGTGAGGGAGTTGGGGAGGGAGGGTGAAGGAGGGAGGGAGGGGGGTCAGGGGGAGGGGGTGGGTTGAGGAACCATTTCTTGGTGAGGGTGTTGGTGTGGAGGGCACGTGCGAACAATCCTCCTGCAGTTCCCTAGAGGCCAGGTTACGGTTCACCTGCAATGTGCACAGAGAGAGAGAGGTGATCAGATACAGACAGACAGACAGAGAGACACCTGTAATGTGCACAGAGAGAGAGGTGATCAGACACAGACAGATAGACAGAGAGACAGACACCTGTAATGCACAGAGAGAGAGAGGTGATCAGACACAGACAGATAGACAGAGAGACAGACACCGTAATGCACAGAGAGAGAGAGGTGATCAGACACAGACAGACAGACAGACAGACAGACACCTGCAATGTGCACAGAGAGAGAGAGGTGATCAGATACAGACAGATAGACAGAGAGACAGACACCTGCAAATGTGCACAGAGAGAGAGAGGTGATCAGAATACAGACAGATAGACAGAGAGACAGACACCTGTAATGCACAGAGAGAGAGGTGATCCGATACAGACAGATAGACAGAGAGACAGACACCTGTAATGCACAGAGAGAGAAAAGAGGTGATCAGATACAGACAGACAGACAGACAGACAGACAGACTAACACACCACACACACATACACACACACACACAACACACACACACACACAAACACACCACACACACAACACACACACGCATAATGCACAACACAACACACCACACCACCACCATCGTGTTGCTTGGTAAATATCATTGTGATGAACTGTCTTGTGTTATACTAAACTGTATTGTGTGGTGTTATGTTGTGCGACGTTGAGTTGTCTTGCATGGCTGTGTGTTGTGTTGTCTGGTATTATTATTCTATCTACCATGTATCGGTATATGAACTTGTTACCTGGGGTCATCATATCGGTCAGGTGTTCTCTGTGGGGCCATCTCTTGAAACACTCGGGTCATCTCCTGAATGAAAGGACTGCCCTCTACTGGATGGCGATAGGACACATACCCTGTAGACACACACAACAGACACACACATACTCAGATAACGCTACTTTATAGACTAAAGCTAAATGCATTTCAAACAAAATTTGTGACAGGTGTTACGTGCTGTTGTGGTGAAAAACTTCAAGTTTTCGTTTGATTTTCTGAATGCAAAGTTTTAAAAACATATTTGCCCAATATTCCCGATTGTTGATTAGAAAATGCTTTCAGTGATTTTTTTCATTAATGTTTAGAATTTGTGAATGTTTTGCTTCATGGTCCAGTTGCCCGTTTACTTTAGATTGGACTTTTACTACCTTTTTCTTGTTCCAATAACATGTTATTTTATCAATGATAACTATTGCCTGTAAGAACACACACACACACAAACACTCACACACACACACACACACACACACACACACAACACAGAGTCACACACAGCCACACACACACACACACACACACACACACACACACACACACAGTCACACACAACACACAACCACAGCCACACACACACACACACACACACACACACACACACACACAACACACACACACACACACACACACACACACACACACACACACACACACACAACTGCTTTTAGCTTTACCTTTCCTGGCCCTAAAGAGGACAGGTACCCATTTACAGCTGGGTGAACTGGGGAACTCTACTTAAGTAAAGGCACGCAAACAGTCACCCATCCACTTGGTAACCACGTTCAATGATACTTAACCTTGGCTTGGGGAAAGCAAGTGCTCACCACCCAGCCTGTATTTTACAAAAACCTTATTCAGATTCTATAAAAATAATCCTATATTTTACAGAAACTTTATTCAGATTCAATAAACAATCCTGCATTTTACAGAAACTTTATTCAGATTCGATAAAACAATCCTGTATTTTACAAAAACCTTATTCAGATTCTATAAAAAATAATCCTATAATTTACAGAAACTTTATTCAGATTCGATAAAACAATCCTGTATTTTACAGAAACTTTATTCAGATTCGATAAAATAATCCTGTATTTTACAGAAACCTTATTCAGATTCGATAAAATAATCCTGTATTTTACAGAAACCTTATTCAGATTCGATAAAATAATCCTATATTTCTATATTTTACAGAAACCTTATTCAGATTCAATAAATAATCCTATATTTTACAGAAACTTTATTAGATTCGATAAAAAAAATCCTGTATTTTACAGTAAACTTTATTCGCATTCAAAATGCATCTATGACACTATTTACACAACTGCAAACACATGGGACTGATGAAAAAAAAAAGCGCATGAGTGTTTATCCCCATTATCCTTGATATAAAAAAATTGGTGGTTTTTTGTATTTTGTTTCTGTTTTCTGGTGGGGGGGGGGGGGGGGGGGGGGGGTTGTGTTTTTTTCTCACTACTTTTGAGTGTATTATCTTCAAATAGATTATTTTTTAGTTACTTTTCCTTTTTCTAGCAAAGACTGCAATTGATGGGTTTTTTGTTTTTGTTGTTGGGCTTGCACATTGCAGCTTAACGGCCGTCGTTTTCATGCTAATTTTCATGGTTAAATTGAGTACATTATAAGCTACAAGCTTGTTGTTGCTATGATTTCTAAATGCTGTTGTTTCAATGTTTGTCCAAAATTCTGAATAAAAACTATTTAAACCAAGAATAAAATAAAATAATAAAATAAATAAAATACCTGGCACGGTAGAGTGGATCTGACAAATGTCGGCCATGTTGGCAATGCGAGCTGAAGAGGCCAAGCTGGAGTTGGAGTCCATGCTATTTGTGACACCATCGTTTCCTAACCGCTCTTGTTGCTGCTGCTGTTGTTTGTGGTGGTGGTTGCTTCTGTTGTTGTTGTTGTTGTTGCGTCGTTCAGAGTGTGATCGCACTCCGTCTGCCACATCCTCGTTATCTGTGTATGCGCCAGATAACAGTGATAACACTGATGTTATTTCATACACAGATCACATCACTAATGGAGAAATGAAAACTAGAATAAAGAATGCCATCGGTCCATATGAAAAGCTCCTAACTACAGTGGAAAAACCACAAGCTTAAGTGGTATGGGCACGTCACACGATCATCTGGACTGGCCAAGACTGTCCTACAGGGAACAGTAAGGGGAGGGAGACGAAGAGGCAGACAGAGGAAACCATGGGAAGACAACATCAGAGAGTGGACAGGCTTTGGGTGGAGCGATCTGCTACGGAGGGCGGAGGACCGTGGGGAGTGGAGGAAGCTGGTTGCAGAATCTTCAGTTGTGCCCCCCACGGTCCACAGGACTACAGGACAGGTGAAGGTAAAGGTGAAGGTGCTCAAGGTTAAAAATAATACTTCAGTGTGTACAGCACACAGCGCACAAAATCCAACATCCCTCAGTCAAGAGCGATGTATTTAGTACGCCCCTTTTCTTTTACCAGGCTGCCGCTGTAGTCATGGTTAGGGCGTTGGACTGGTAATTTAAAGGTTGCGGGTTCGATCCCAGCTTTCGGCTATGGCGTTGTGCCCTTGGAAAAGGCACTTTACGGCTATTTTCTCACCCTACCCAGGTGTAAAAGGGGTACCAACCTTGTGTTGGGGGTTAACCCTGCGATACACTGGCGTCCTATCCAGGGGGGAGTCCTATGACTCTCAGTCGCTTAACGCCACAGAAACCGGGATAAGACACCGGCCTGATGAGCCTTAAGGCTCGGGACAGACTTTAACTAAACTTTTTTTTTCCATTTACCTAGTCTCAAGTGTGGTCAGTCAGTTCCTACTGTATCAGCACCAGCTGGCCCCATCTGGGGCTGGGATGGGATGGGTTAATTAATCAGCAGCTTTATACATGTACATACCCACACACCACACCCCCACACAACCCCCCACCCCCCTCCCCCCCCCATCCCCACCCCCACCCCCACAACCCCTACCCCTCTACCTACTTCCTCCGGCAAGCCTGCACGATGATCAACTTAGGTTTGTTGGCCATCAAAGGGCAGTTCCTCGCACTGAAGCTGTCGCCGATTTCTTCGTCCGTGATGTAGTCGCGAGCCCCCTCCCTCGCCTGTGCCCCGTCTCTGCCGAAGATGATTCCGTTCCGACCCCCGTGAGACAGAAGGATCACGGCCAGAGAGTCCGCGTGGCGTAGCGGTTCGTACACGGCGAAAGATTCAGCAGGGTTCGAATCTCCTGTTGTTTCAAGAATTAGTGGGTGAAAAATTAAGTTTTTGATAATTTGAAATAAAGGGTAGGGAGGGAGGGAAGGGAAGGAGGGAGGGAGGAGGGAGGGAGGAGGGAAGGGGAGGGAGGGAGGGGGGAGGAAGGAAAAGGGAAAGGAAGGAAGGAAGGAAGGAAGGAAGGAAGGAAAGGAAGGAAGGAAGGAAGGAAGGAAGGAGAAGGAAAGGGAAAGAAGAAAGAAGAAAGAAAGAAAAAAGAAAGAAAGAAAAAGAAAGAAAGAAAGATAGAAAGAAAGAAAGAAATGATGACAAAAAGAAAGATACGTTTGAATTTCCAAAGAGACAAAAAAAATGATAGTGAAAATAAGAG
>CM060348.1:6917775-6920275 GCA_030674155.1 Stramonita haemastoma
TCCATGTTGCTGGAATGGTCCATTGGAAAGGCAATCGCCGATACGAATGGTTCCAGTGCCGTTGCAGGAGCCACCAGAACGTTGCCATATACAGCCCTGAACCGCCCTGGGGACTCCAACTCCACGATTTTTCCTAAGGGATGGTGTCTAAACACGACACCAGTGTGCATGCTGATTTTTATTTTGTTGTCACCTGCTCCTACCGGCATACAATCGACTGGTCTTCCGAAAGGTGGAATGGGTTTTTAATGTGTGCACAAGATGTTCTACATGCGTTCACAGCACTGGGGGATGGGATAGCTCAGTGGTCAGAGCACTCACTTTCCCCAAGCTACAGTTAAGCAGCATCGAGCGTGGTTACCAACTGGATGGGTGACCGTTCGCATACCTTGACTTCATTACACTTAGTTACAGTCTCCCTGTTCACCCAGCTGTAAATAGTACCTGCCCCTTTAGGGACAGGGAAGGTAACGCAAGAAGGGAGAGGAGATGGGCGCCACTGCCCTCAATATGCTGGCCCCTAGAGAAGCTGAGGTCTCTGACGCCTTGTTCCCAACGACCATATAGGTTATGGGACACCTTTACCATTTTACTTAACCCTCATAGTCCCGAACCCAGATTTGCCAGGATTGAATAATTGCCCCTCTTGAATCCTAAACTGGGATTTGCCAGGATTTACACACAGTAGATTTCAATCACGCTGTGACCATCACTAATTGCTACCACATGTCAAAGCTCTATCAGGGTAGATGCACAAATCCTGCTGAGAGTCTGGAAGTAATTATAGCTGCTGGTATGTACACATAGAAGGAGGAAAAGGCCAGCCAGCATGTGTGCCTGACCTGATTCTGTGATGGAATGGGAAATCTAGGGGCAACTAGTTTGTGTTCAGAGAATCTGAATGCAAGAGGGTTAATACAAAAAAAAAAGCAATAAAAACACACACAACAAAGCAATGAGACGGGATAGCCTAGTGGTCAGAACATTGCGCACGCAATTTGACGACCCGGGTTCGATTCCCGTTCGAGGATATTTTTCTCCTGGAGTTAACATCAGTGCTGACTCCACTCTCCCAAAAAGCCCTTTGGATGAGACTTTAAACCGAGGCCCATGTGCAAACGCACGCAGAACGTCTTCCACACATGTTAAATCCTGTTCCGCTTTTCGTAAGAATAGGCCATCATGCGCAGGTGGGAACAGATGACAAGATTGACAAAACTGCATACACATGGGGACTTGATGTAAAAAAATGTGGCAGGGCGGTAATTAGATTACTTCCCTTGCGATCGGAACTGCCAATCGCAGCGTCGTGGGTGTAACGTTTGAATCCACACCTGTGAATTGTGCGACGTTCTGTATCGTTGGGGGGGTGGTCGAAAGCCGTCCTCTGCATGCACTTTGCCCATAGCGGTAAAATGTAGTGTTTATGCAGCCTCTTTTTAGAGGCCACATTCCCACTGTCTGACCGTGCTGTCGTCGCCGAGAAGTTGTACAGAGCCGCGGCAGATCAAATATCTGCACTCTGTTACAAAAAAAAAAAAAAAAAAAAAAAAGCACATGAGCCCTTATTCAATTATCCTCGAAATAAAAGAATTAAAAAAAATAAAATAAAATAAATAAATAGATAAATGTAACAGACCTGTGTAGGACCAGACTGAACGTAGTTTTCCCGGATATGTTGGGCGCAGTGCTCCTGTCTGGAGTTGTTGAGAGCGGTCAGAAACTTCTGGTAGCAGGGGTTGGGCCTCCGAATCAAGTAATCCAACATGCGTCGAATCTTTTCTATCCGATCATTCCCACACTATGGAAAAGAAAAAGAACAACAATCAACAACAAGAAAAAGAAAAAGAACAACAATCAACAACAAGAAAAAGAAAAAGAACAACAATCAACAACAAGAAAAAGAAAAAGAACAACAATCAACAACAAGAAAAAGAAAAAGAACAACAATCAACAACAAGAAAAAGAAAAAGAACAACAATCAACAACAAGAAAAAGAAAAAGAACAACAACCAACAACAAGAAAAAGAAAAAGAACAACAATCAACAACAAGAAAAAGAAAAAGAACAACAACCAACAACAAGAAAAAGAAAAAGAACAACAATCAACAACAAGAAAAAGAAAAAGAACAACAATCAACAACAAGAAAAAGAAAAAGAACAACAATCAACAACAAGAAAAAGAAAAAGAACAACAACCAACAACAAGAAAAAGAAAAAGAACAAACAATCAACAACAATCACAGTACATGTTATAATGTATATATATAGTACAGTGTACAAACAAGCCATCAAAGAAGAAGAAGAAAAAGAGGAGGAGGAGGAAGAAGAAGAATTGCGAAGAAGAATTGCGAAGAAGAAGAAGAAGAAGAAGAAGAAGAAGAAGAAGAAGAAGAAGAAGAAGAAGAAGAAGAAGAAGAAGAAGAAGAGAAACACACACTCACACTCACACACACACACACACACACACACACACACACACTCAACCAAACCCCAAATC
>CM060348.1:6927775-6947775 GCA_030674155.1 Stramonita haemastoma
CATTTACAAAACTGCATTTCCATGTGGACTGGATGTAAAAAAAAAAATTTAAAAAATTTAAAGCACACAAGTGCTTGTTCCATTATCCTCAAAATAAAAGTTTTTTTTTTTTTTAAATAAATAAAATGGCGTTTTCGGGTTAAAAAAAAAATAATAAAATGGTGTTTCAAGTAAAATTTTCCGTTTTTTTTTTGTTTTTTTTTAATATCAGTTCCTCTGAAGAAAATGATTTTTTTCTGTCTGTCTGTTCCCCCCCACAGGTGTGGAGAAGACCTCAGCACCTGTTGAGGTGGGCGGCACAGGCCAGGGCCAGGGGTGTCCCCAGGGGAGGCAGGTGTAGCCAGGTGACAACAGGACAGCTCCTGACTCCCCTCAGCTCACACAGCTCCTCCTCAGCTATCCTGTTCCGCTTTTCGTAAGAGTTAGGCCATTCGTGTGCCGGTGGGAACAGATGACATTTACAAAAGTGCATACACACGGGGACTGGATGTAAAAAAAAAAAAGCACAAGAGTGTTTATCCCATTATCCTCGATATAAAAGAATCAATCAATCAATCAATCAATCACTTTCCCCCTCCCCACCTTCACTCCTTCAGCTACTAATGAGACTATAAACCGAGGCCCCCCGTTGTGTGTGTGAACGCACACGCAGAACATTTTGCGCACATCCTGTTCCGCTTTTCGTAAGAGTTAGGCCATCTTGTGCCGATGGGAACAGATGACATTTACAAAAGTGCATATACACGGGGACTGGATGTAAAAAAAAAAGCACAAGAGTGCATACACACGGATGGATGTAAAAAAAAAAAAAAGCACAAGAGTGCTCATCCCATTATCCTCGATATGAAATTTAAAAAAATAAAAAATTAAATACTATCCATCCCATCCCAGCCCAGATGGGGGCCAGCTGGCGCTGTTTAATTATAGCAGGAACTGACTGACCACATTTTGGCCTTAGGTAAAAAGGAAAAGGGCGTGCTAAAATTTATCACTCTGGATGGAGTGATGTTGGATTTGTGTGCTGTGGTTCGCTCTTTTTCTGTGAGGATGACAACATTCAGAAACTGGGGGTGATCTCAAAAATCAGAATACGGAATACAGCTGACTGCTTTGAAAGAGTCCATTGACTGTGTGATTTGCAAAACCAGAATACGGAATACAGCTGACTGCTTTCAAGAGTACAATAAACTGAGTGATCCCAAAACCAGAAACGGAATACAGCTGACTACTTTGAAAGAGTCCAGTGACTACATGATCTGCAAATGAGAAGAGAGAGAAGCAGCTCATTTTCTAGGATGCTGATCCAGTGAACAGTAGAACTGTGAGGTTTTTCTCTTCCCTGGCCTCCATGTTATTATTTGCTGTTTGTCTGCTCATTTCTCGTTGAATAGATGATAATGATGTGATGAGAGAAATGTTTGTTTTATGATTGTAAGGTCCACTAGGTCGTCAGCACAATTTTGTGTTCTAGAGTACCAAGTTAATGAGTCTTTCTTTGTGATTGTAAGGTCTAGGTCATGAGCACAATTTTGTGGTCGAGAGTACCAAGTTAATGAGTTGTAAGAAAGAAGTTCTGACTCACTTTCGTTGTTGTTGAAACCAGGTGTGTGGAGTTTAAAAAATAACCCACAAAAAACACAACTAACCTCAAACAAACAAAAAAGGGTGTGTAGAGTTTTTAGATCCGTCCGTGAACGTTATCCTTGTCAAAGTGTAAAAACCATGGTAAACACAGCTCCAAAATGCGGTGGGTTCTTTTCCTGATGTTCTGGTGCAACAGCCTTGTGTATGTCAAGCCACAATCACCATCCACGTTCACGCCATGTTTTCCCCCCTCCTGTAAATGCGGCGACGACCATGACTCGGGCACCTTGCTGCTGTGTTCTGCCGATCCTGCGTTTATCCAGCAGGTGGCGCCTTCAACAATTACCTGCAGAACACGAGCTTCCAAGGGAAAACGCACCAAAATCCACCTCCGGACAGAAAACCCCACCCTCCCAACCTTCCTCCCTAAAATCCCCATGCTCTACAACCTCAGCCTGGCTGAAAACCGCCTTCAAGTGATACAGAACGGCGTGTTGACAGGAATGCGTCTCCGGGCCTTGAACCTCAGCCACAACCGTATCGAAAACATCGAGGAAGACGCGTTCCACGACCTCAGCTACCTGCGCGAGTTGGACCTAAGCTTCAACCACCTGTCTTCCATCTCCAAGCAAGTTTTCGCGAACTTGACCAACCTTAGGGTGTTGAACCTGGATTCCAACCGCCTGCTGTATTTCCCCTTCAACGCTTTCAGCCGCGTCCCGAACGTGCAGTCTCTGAGCGCGAGCCGCAACCTGCTCACCTACCTGCCTCCCGGGGCTCTGGTAGGTTTCCCTTCTCTGCGCCGGCTTGGGTTAGGTCACAACCGCCTGTGGTCCGTGGCGGCGCTGATTCAAGAGGAAGCTCCAGGGGTAGAAGAAGTGGATCTGGCCCACAACCCTTTCCACTGCTCTTGCAGCATAGCGGGGTTGAGCAGCGTGTGAGTGCTGCTGGCAGTAGCATAGTAGCAGCAGTGTAGTTAGTAGCCAGTAGTAGCAGCAGTGGTAGTAGTAGTAGCAGCAGTAGTAGCAGCAGTAGCAGCCCTCCTGCCACCCTGGTTTTGCTGGATCCGGACGCGATGCGGTGTTTCACGCCGCTCAGCTTGCGAGGTAAGTCTCCCTATCCCTGACTGTCTGTCTCTGTCTGTCTTATCTGTCTGTCTGTGTGTCTGTCTCTGTCTGTCTCTGTCTGTCTGTGTTTGTGTGTCTGTGTGTGTCTCTGTCTCTCTGTCTCTGTCTGTCTGTCTTCTGTCTGTCTGTCTGTCTGTCTGTCTGTCTGTCTGTCTGTCTCTCTCTCTCTCTCTCTCTCTCTCTCTCTCTCTCTCTCTCTCTCTCTCTCTCTCTCTCTCTCTCTCTCTCTCTCTCTCTCTCTCTCTCTCTCTCTCTTTCTTTCTTTCTTTCTTTTACGTTTACAAAACTGCACACACACGGGGACTGGATGAAAAAAAGCACAAGAGTGCTTATTCCTTTATCCTCGGTATAAAAGAATAAATCAAATCAAATCTCTCTCTAGTGGTCAGAACATTGCGCTGGCAATTTGACGACCCGGGTTCGGATCCGGTCGAGGAGATTTCTTCTCCTGGAGTTAACATCAGTGCTGACTCCACTCTCCCCAAAAGTCCTTCGGATGAGACTTTAAACCGAGGCCATCGTGTGCGAACGCACGCAGAACATCTTGCGCACACGTTAAATCCTGTTCCGCTTTTCGTAAGAGTAGGCCATCGTGTGCCGGTGGGAACAGATGATATTAAAAACTGCATACACACGGGGACTGGATGTATAAAGCACAAGAGTGCTTATTCCATTATCCTCGATATAAAAGAATAAATCAAATCAATCAAATCAAATCTCTCTCTCTGTCTCTGTCTCTCTCTCTCTCTCTCTCTCTCTCTCTCTCTCTCTCTCTCTCTCTCTCTCTCTCTCTCTCTCTCTCTCTCTCTCTCTTCATTAATTAAGGGCCGGATGAAAAAAAGTATGTAATACTTACTCTGTAACCCTTGAAAAATAAAGATTATTCAAAGATTTCTCTCTCTCTCTCTCTCTCTCTCTCTCCTCTCTCTCTCTCCTCCTCTCTCTCTCTCCTCTCTCTCTCCTCTCTTCTCTCTCTCTCTCTCTCTCTCTCTCTCTTTCTCTCTCTCTCCTCTCTCTCTCTCTCTCTCCTCCTCCCTCCCTCCTCCCTCCCCTTCCTCAATTCCTCCCTTGCTGTTACCCTGTTCTTGATTGATTTGTCTTTTTTTTCTTTGATGGCATTTTTTTTCTTCTCTTCTTGTCAAGTTTCCTTTTTACTTGATTTTTTTCTTTCCATCTATTCTTTTTTTTTGTCTTTTATATTTTTTAAAACATATTGCTTGTGCTTTGTGGTGTTTATATACGTATTCCCTTTTTTAGGGGCTGGATGAAAAAAGTCATTGTTTTTTTTGTTTTGTTTTGTACCACTTTATGTCCAGCAGATTTCTCTGCGTGAAATTCGGGCTGCTCTCCCTGGGAGAGCGCGTCGCCACATGTGCAGCGCCTACCCATTTTTTTTTCTTTTTCCTGCATGCAACTGTATTTTGTTTCGCTATCAGAGTGGCTTTTTTCTACAGAATTTTTGCCAGGGACAACCCCCTTGTTGCCGTGGGTTCTTTTACGTGCGCTAAATAGTGACGTGTAACACACGGGACCTCGGTGTTACTTAAATCTATTACCCTCTATAAATAAAATTTCGTCTTTTCGCAGGTCAGCGCGTGAGGGACGTCATCCCACACTCCACGCGTGTCGGAAACCTCTCTCCATGCTGGACCACGATTCGCAGACCGTGTATTACACGGGCGACCTCGACCTCAGCTGCGACGTTCAGGGCGACCCCGACCCGGCGATCCTCTGGGCGACGCCCTGGGGTCACCAGTTCGCGGACGCCGCGCACCTGGCTCGTCTAGAGTCGGTGTGCTCGGGGTGTAGGTCTCAACGCTTCTACCACAGCCCGCGCCGTGAGTCTGGAGTCCACGGTGAGGGTAGGGGAGGGAGGCAAGCGTCTGAGGATCAGCAACTTCCGGGCATGTTCCGAGGCAACATCTCCTGCCACGCTTACAACTACTTAGGGAACGACTCGGCGCTTCACACGGTTCGCATCGTGAGCGGGGTTC
The DNA here is from genome assembly GCA_030674155.1 of Stramonita haemastoma. Lineage (NCBI taxonomy): Eukaryota > Metazoa > Mollusca > Gastropoda > Neogastropoda > Muricidae > Stramonita > Stramonita haemastoma. The sequence goes on from CM060348.1 coordinate 6,932,481, forward strand.
CGGGACACGGTTCTCGACAGCTTGTATGCGGGCGCCTTCTCTGCCGGGGGCTTCCTCTGCTTCGGGTTGCTGGTGGGCAGCATCAAGATGACCGCCCAGGCCTGCCGAGCGCGCTTCGGCCGCCGCAGGAAGGTGGTTCGAACCCCGACCACCACCACGGCTGTTTTGTCGTACAGAGGGGGCGACAGTATGACTAGAGAAGATTTCCGCTGCCGGTATTACAGTTTGGATTTTAGTAGCGATGATTCTGACTCTCCTCCCCCCTCCCCTTCTCTCTCACCTCCTCCTCCTCCTCCCACCCACCCCTCATCACCCTCACCTCTGACCCTGACCCTGAAGGGCAGAGCGCTCTTATCCCCCTCACGGGCGCGAGGCGTGCGAGCAACCTCGGGGCGGACACGATGGAAGACGTGCGTTGGCGTTGGCGTCACGGCGTGGGCAGGAGATGAAGACGGTGAAACGCAACGTGCAGTCCATCCGCGAGTCCGGGAGCGTGTACATGCAGAATATCCGCGACACAGGCTCCACGGCGGCCAGCAAGGTCAAGGCCGGCGTGGTGATGGGCGTGGAGACGGTGAAGCTGCACGTGCAGTCCATCAAGGAGTTCTGCGGCACCGGGGACATGGGCACGCACACCGGTCTCGGCCGTCTCCAATGGAAACCAACCTGGACACGGACGAAACTACGCTATTGTAAGTCGTCCACTATCGTGTAGTTTGTTAGTGTGTAACCATGTCTAAGTCAGCTGAATAGATATGAATCTTACCCATAGTGTAGTTAGTGGGTGATGTTCGCTGCGTTGTGTCCTGGGTCTCTGAGATGAAGTGGGATCTGTGACTGTTGTAACGTGTGTATCCAGTATAGGTCAGCTGAGGTCAAGGGAATCTGTGACATAGTGTAACACTTGTGTCATAGGTCAGCTGAGATCTAAGATGGATCTAGTGAGTGTGTAACGCTATGTCCATAGCAGTCTGAGAGATCTAGAGGAATCTGTGACTGTGAAATGTGTCATATGTCATAGGTAGCTGAGATTGTGAAACCTTCATCATAGTGTAGTGGGTGATGTGATCGGCGCTGTGTCCAATTGCATAGGCAGTGAGATCTGGGGAATCTGTGACTGTTAACACTATGTCATAGGTCAGCAGAAGAGTGTAAATCTGTGACATATGAATGTGTATATCACTGAGGTTGTAGATGTGATGTGTAACACTATGTCATAGGTCATGTCACTGAGATAGTGGAACTGTGACTAAGTGTATGTGTAACATTATGTCATAGGTCAGCTGTCACTCTAATAGTGGAATCTGTGACTGTAGTGTAATGTGTAACACTATGTCATAGGTCTGCTGAAATCTTGTGGAATCTGTGACTGTGTAACACTAATGTCATAGGTCAGCTGAGATCTGGATGAATCTGTGACTGTGTAACACTATGTCATAGGTCAGCTGAGTTTCTGAGGGACCTGTACACAATGTCATAGGTCAGCTGAGATCTAGTAGATCTGTGACTATAGTGTATGTGTAACACAAGTCATAGGTCATGCTGAATCTAGTAGAATCTGTGACTATAGTGTAGTGTGTAACACTATGTCATAGGTCAGCTGAGATCTAGTGGAATCTGTGATTATAGTGTAGTGTAACACTATGTCATAGGCCAAATCCTGACTGATGTGAATTTTTTTTTGGTGTTGCTTTTGTTTCCTCACTCCCCCCATGGGGATGCAGGGGTCTGCCAGCATATAATTAGAGCATCCCCACCTTCTGGCAATTCTGTGCAAGGAATCCCATCTTTTCTATCCCTCTCTTTTTTTCTGCCTTGCTCCTTTTTCTTCCTGTCACCTCCTTCTGTCTAATTTTTCTGCCTGCTTGGTCCATTCTCCTGCCATCTTTCCAGAAACAAATCTAGAATATAACAAATTTTCTCCCATGCCAAAGTCGGTTGTGCTGGGCCTGACTTATCAGGCGCTTAATGGCAGTGCAACGCATTTTCGCTCATGTGACAGACAATCGGTAGTGGCTGCCTGAGCGTTTGATGATGAATTTTCCCATTGTTTTTGGTTTTACTGGTATCAGGTTGTGAGAGTCTGCCTATACAGGCTATAGCTGGCCTGTGCATTTTGAAGGAATCTCTTGCTAGTCTTTGTATCCATTCCTACATTTTGACACAAGCACTGTGGATTATCTTGTTATACAGACACTCCATCTGTATGTGTGTGTGTGTGTGTGTGTGTGGTTGTATAATATATATATGTGTATTATATATATATATATATATATATATATATACTATAATATTATAATATATATATATATATTATTATATATCTGTGTGTGTGTGTTTACATATGTGTGTGTGTCTTTGTGTGTGTGTGTGTGTGTGTGTGTGTGTGTGTGTGTGTGCTTGCGCGCGCGCCGCGCACACGCGCGTCACATCTGTATGTATGAAAGTGACACTCATACTATTTACGTAATGGTATTCCTGATTGACAGATAGACGGACAGACAGAGCAACAGAGCAACAGACAGATAGAACAAACAACTGACTGACCAGCTGACTGAGGAAATGGACGGAAGAATCAGACTTCGGGTGTACTAATTGATACATTAGATCCCTGCTGTTTTAAATGTGCAAAGAATCAAATATCTGGTGTGTTGATACCTCAGGTCACCGTTAAATATTTCAGGTGTGCAAACAATCAGACCTCTGGTGTACTGATACCTCAAATCCATGATAAATATTTCAGGTGTGCAAACAATCAGACCTCTGGTGTACTGATACCTCAAATCCCTGATAAATATTTCAGGTGTGCAAACAATCAGACCTCTGGTGTACTGATACCTCAAATCCCTGTTAAATATTTCAGGTGTGCAAACAATCAGACCTCTGGTGTACTGATACCTCAAATCCCTGTTAAATATTTCAGGTGTGCAAACAGTCAGACCTCTAGTGTACTTATACCTCAAATCCCTGTTAAATATTTCAGGTGTGCAAACAATCAGACCTCTAGTGTACTGATACCTCAGATCCCTGTTAAATATTTCAGGTGTGCAAACAATCAGACCTCTAGTGTACTGATACCTCATATCCCTGTTAAATATTTCAGGTGTGCAAACAATCAGACCTCTGGTGTACTGATACCTCAGATCCCTGATAAATATTTCAGGTGTGCAAACAATCAGACCTCTGGTGTACTGATACCTCAGATCCCTGATAAATATTTCAGGTGTGCAAACAATCAGACCTCTGGTGTACTGATACCTCAGATCCCTGATAAATATTTCAGGTGTGCAAACAATCAGACCTCTGGTGTATTGATACCTCAGATCCCTGATAAATATTTCAGGTGTGCAAACAATCAGACCTCTGGTGTATTGATACCTCAGATCCCTGATAAATATTTCAGGTGTGCAAACAATCAGACCTCTGGTGTATTGATACCTCAAATCCCTGTTAAATATTTCAGGTGTGCAAACAATCAGACCTCTGGTGTATTGATACCTCAAATCCCTGTTAAATATTTCAGGTGTGCAAACAATCAGACCTCTGGTGTATTGATACCTCAAATCCCTGATAAATATTTCAGGTGTGCAAACAATCAGACCTCTGGTGTATTGATACCTCAGATCCCTGATAAATATTTCAGGTGTGCAAACAATCAGACCTCTGGTGTATTGATACCTCAAATCCCTGTTAAATATTTCAGGTGTGCAAACAATCAGACCTCTGGTGTATTGATACCTCAAATCCCTGTTAAATATTTCAGGTGTGCAAACAATCAGACCTCTGGTGTATGGATACCTCAAATCCCTGTTAAATATTTCAGGTGTGCAAACAGTCAGACCTCTGGTGTATTGATACCTCAAATCCCTGATAAATATTTCAGGTGTGCAAACAATCAGACCTCTGTGTACTGATACCTCAAATCCCTGTTAAATATTTTCAGGTGTGCAAACAATCAGACCTCTGGTGTACTGATACCTCAGATCCCTGATAAATATTTCAGGTGTGCAAACAATCAGACCTCTAGTGTACTGATACCTCAGATCCCTGATAAATATTTCAGGTGTGCAAACAGTCAGACCTCTGGTGTGTGATACCTCAAATCACTGCTGTTTCAGATGCACAAACAATCAAAACTCCTGTGTATACTCTCGTATACAGTCTATTATTTCAGATTTGCTCAAAGAGTCAATATACTATATATTATATATATATATATAATATATATATATATATATATATATATATATATATATATATATATATATATATATATATATATTATGTGTTGTGTGTGTGTGTGTGTGTGTGTGTGTGTGTGTGTGTGTGTGTGTGTTGTGTGTGTTGGACCAATATCACCTTGTTGATCTCACTCAAAGAGTATTATTTCACTCAAACCAATTAAAACTGTAACCAATGCTACTCTGTGTATTCATCATGTATTATTGTGTGTAGATTTAACTCAAAGTATAATATATATCTTTTTAAAAAAAAAATAACAAAAAAAAAAACTACAGTGGACAGGTTTTGGTTTGTGTTTGTTATGTTGTTGTTGTTGTGGGGGGGGGGGGGGGGGGAGGGGGGCTGTGAAGAGGGGAGGGGGAGGGTTAAGATTCATTGTTGTTTTTTTGTTTTGTTCATTTTAGGGGGTTGTTTAGGGATTAAAGGGGGGGTGGGGGGGATATTTAAGAGTGATAAAGGGAATGGGTGGGGGTGTTGTCTATATCTGTCAAGGTGTTGGGGATGTGTTTGTTGTCATTGCTTTGTTTTGGGGAGATTGTTGTTAGGGGGGTTATGTGGTTCTTTGTGTGTGTGTGTGTGTGTGTGTGTGTGTGTGTGTGTGTGTGTGTGTGTGTGTGTGAATTCAGTGTGTGTGTGTTTGGTTGTGTGTGCATGTGACTTTTTGTGTAGTTTGTTTTTGATTGTTTCTGAAAGGCTGGGTTTTTTTTTTTTTTATTAGCTTGGGGATTTTTGGCTTTCTGTTGGGTGGGGGGGGGGGGGGGAGGGTATTGAACTGTCTAGAAGGGTTTTTTTTGTTATTGTTGTTGTTATTTTGGTTTGGTTGGCTGGTCACTAGTTAGGGTTTTTTCCTAACTGTGTTCTTGTTGTGAAAGAAGATTCAAAATGTGTTGTTGATTTTTTCAGCAAAATGTTCTGTAACTTTTTTGTGGACAAACTGTTGATAAAAATCTTAGTGAACTTTTGAATGTTGTATGTAAATATTTCAATTCTGTGATCGATAATACAGTAAGAATTTGAGTTATAGGAAACCAGATTTTATACATTTTTTATACATCTTGCATACATATATACCATGCTTTTTGAATAAGGTAAGGGTTTTGGGGGGATGGGGAGGGTTTTATATGAATTTTGGCAGATTCTTTATTGCCCTTTTCTAAAGGAACTGTGATAACTTCCTAAACATGTGATACGTCTTTTGTGTGTGTTGTGTGTGTTGTGTGTGTGTGTGTGTGTGTGTGTGTGTGTGTGTGTGTGTGTGTGTGTGTGTGTGTGTGTCTTTTTATATCAAGGATAATAGAATAAGCACTCATGTGCTTTTTTTACATCCAGTCTACGTGTGTATGCAGTTTTTGTTTTGTAAATTTTGTCATCCATTTCACCTGCACACAATGGCCTACTCTTTCGTGTGTGTGTGTGTGTGTGTGTGTGTGTGTGTGTGTGTGTGTGTGTGTGTGTGTGTGTGTGTTTATATATATATTATATATATATATATATATATATATTACTATGCTTTTTTGTTAATTGACTTCTATGTGTTGTCTTCAGAATCTCACAACTGTCGTGTCTCAGGGTAAGCAAGTTTACATTACAAGCTGCTGACATCTGCATAATGAATCTGATATGTTAATGCATTACATACATATAATGACAAGATTTACAAAACTGCATACACATGAGGACTGGATGTAAAAAAGCACACGAGTGCTTATTCCATTATCCTCGATATAAAACAATGAATAAATGAAATTAAATCAATCTCTCTCTCTCTCTCTCTCTCTCTCTCTCTCTCTCTCTCTCTCTCTCTCTCTCTTCTCTCTCTCTCTCTCTCTCTCTCTCTCTCTCTCTCTCTCCCCCCCCCTCTCTCTCTCTCTCTCTCTCTCTCTCTCTCTCTCTCTCTCTCTCTCTCTCTCTCTCTTTTTACCAATAATTATGGTGATATGGTGAAATACTGCTGTAAAATCTTAACTTGTGATGAATCTCATGGAGGTCTTCTGCACTTCAAAATTTTAGCCATCCAAATTTTATAAGAGAGAAGATGTTGTCTCCCCTGTGCTTGTTGTTGGGATGGGATAGCTCAGTGGTCAGAGCACTCGCTTTCCCCAAGCTAAGGTTAAGCAGCATGGATGGAGCGTGGTTACCAATGGATGGGTGACCTTTGTGCGCCTTGGCTTCAGTACAGTCTCCCAGTTTGTCAAAGTTTGTCTAGGTACATTACTTTTTGTATACACCACAAATCAGGGGTGTTTTTTTGTTCTTCTTTCTGTGTGTGTGTGTGTGTGTGTGTGTGTGTGTGTTGTGTGTGTGTGTGTGTGTGTGTGTGTGTTGTGTGTGTGTGTGTGTGTGTGTGTAGTTCTTCTAGTTTAACGTCCTTCCACAAAACAGTGATATCAGACGTGGTGGTAGTATGTGTGTGTGTGTTGTGTGTTGTGTGTGTGGTGTGTGTGTGTGTGTGTGTGGTGTGTGTGTGTGTGTGTGTGTGTGTGTGTGTGTGTGTGTTAGTTTCTTCAGTTTAACGTCCTTCCACAAAACAGTGATATCAGACGTGTGAGTATGTGTGTGTGTGTGTGTGTGTGTGTGCGTGCGTGTGCGTGCGTGCGTGCGTGCGTGCGTGGTGTGTGTGTGTGATTATATTTTGTGTGTCTTGAGTTCATTTATAGATTTTTTGTTCATTTTCTATTCTGTTTGTTGTTGCCTGTGGGGTTTGTTTTTTGTTTGTTTATTGTTGTTCGATTGTGGGGTTTTTGTTCTGGAAGGGAAGGGGGGGGGGGGGGTGCATGGTTTTTTTTTTTGTTGTTTTTTTTCGTGTTGGAAAATTTTGTTCTTGTGTATTTTTAGAACATCAGTTGTAGATTTATCTGATTCTGGTGTATTGTAATCAATATGTGTTTTGGAAAATCTGTTGATGCGTTTTTGGTTTTTAGTGTCTTACAACGGTTATATAATTTAGGACATGTATGCTTGCATAATATTACATTACATCACATCACGTCACATCACTTCTCAATCACACACTCACACACGCATGCACACACTACGCACTCACGCATGCGTCATGCACTGCATGCATGCACGCATACACACACACACGCACGCGCATGCACACAAACCACACACCACACATGCACGTGCGTGCGGACACACACACACACACACTCAAAACACACACACACACACACACACACACACACACACACCACACAGTACAGATGTGCGTGCGTAAGTATTTCTTATATTTTGTTCTACTCATTTTAAAATTGTTTTTAATAGACTAGCCTTTCTTTGCATTACTGTAATGTTAAAGTAATTCATTCCATTTTTGATATTATCTTTCATGCTGTATATCAACAAATTGTAATGATATATGCATTTAAGATAAATCCATGCATCATTTATATACGTAGTCCCAATTTTTTTTATGGAGTGGAGGAGGCTGGTTGAAAAGTCTTCAGTGCTATCCCAACAGTTGACCAGAATACAGGATAGGTGAAGTCACGTGAAGAAGTCAAATTTGTTGTTCCATTTGTTGAGAAGTTTGCTGTTGATGTTATTGTTATGAACTGTTTAGCATTGTTATTTAATATTTTAATATAATTGTGTGTTTTGAACCCAAACTAACTGTGATCTTTTTTTTTAATAAAAAAAGAAATAAGCAGAATATTATTTTTTTTATACAGAAATACTAAACGTGTTATACATTGGTATCAAGCATAAGCGTGACTTTAATAATAAAGTCAGGTTGTTATTTTTTCTCAAACCTGATATGGCTTTCCTGGTCGGTGGGGTATGACATGAAAACGAAATGTTCCTGTTTGTATTATTAATGAAACATATTTGATATATTTGGAAAACGACTTTTGTATAATTATGGTTTTTTAACACATTTATTTCTAATGGCTCAAAATAAGTAAATAAATCATAACAAGAAAATCATGAAAGGTTTTATAGTGTGTGGTTTGTTTTTGGTTTGTTTTGGTGGTGGTGGTGGTGGTTGTGTGTGGGTGTTGTTGTTGTGTGTGTGGTGCTGTCTCTCTCTCTCTCTCTCCTCTCTCTCCTCTTCTCCTCCTCTCCTCTTCTCTCTCTTCTTCTCTTCTCTCTCTATCTCTCTCTCTCTCTCTCTCTCTTTCTTCTCTCTCTCTCTCTCTTGAAGGGGGACGGGATAGCCTAGTGGTCAGAACATTGCGCTCGCCCACGACCAGGGTTCGATTCCTGTTTGACCAAGGTTTGATTCCTGTTCAGGGGATTTTTTCCTCCGGAGTTAACATTAGTGCCGACTCTTCTCTCCCCAACGGTGTTGTCATTTTTGTCATTTGTTCCCACCAGAACACGATGGCCTACTCTTTCGAAAAACGGAACATGTTTTTAACGTGTGCGCAAGATGTTCTGCGCGGTGTTTCGCTACACGGGACCTCGGTTTATGGTCTCATCCGAAGGACTTTTGGGGAGAGTGGAGTCGGCACTGATGTGAACTCCAGGGGGGAAATCCCCCTAAACAATGGAATAATATGTATTGTCGCAGGCACACAATCATTTGAACATAGCAACGCAGTTGATATTTCATTATATACATGGCTTTATTTTGACTTTCATTTTCTCACATATTTTCTTTTACTTATTTTTTTCTTTTAGAGTTTTAATAAGACATCAGCTTTCACAACAAATCGCAACGGCGACAACAACAACAAAAGAAGAAAAAATACAATAATGGGCATTTCTAATGAGTCTTACTTTGTATAATGTCATCTTGAAAATCATGATAATGACAATAATAATCGTTATGAACAACAGTTATGACCATATTACTCATTATGAATGATTTTAATCTTTGTTCAATAATGGTTATGATCGTATGAAATTATGAATGATGTGATCATTGTTCAATAATAATGATCGTATTACTCATTGTGTATCATGTAATCATTGTTAAATAGCAGTCATGACCGTTTTATTATAACGATATAACTTATAATAATTGTTCCTATCATTTTGTGCATTTGGTCAAGAAATACCTTTCAAAAGAAAATACTGATCAACAGAATGGCCGAAAGATATGTTGAGTAGGCCTACAGATTGCATTTTTTTATCATAAGAACACAGTCATACATTTGAAAAAATAACAATCAACGATAAAACTCACTACTCTGTAAGACTCAAGAGAAAAATGTAGGAATTTACAGGAATACAGCAACGTTAAGTTAATGCAGACCTGAGGACATAGGCATTGACATAATAATTATGAATCAGAATAACTTTTGTCAAAAAAACAAACATATTATCTTGCTCTGTGTGTGTGTGTGTGTGTGTGTGTGTGTGTGTTGTGTGAGGGTGAGAGAGAGAGAGAGAGAGAGAGAGAGAGAGGAGAGAGAGAGAGAGAGAGAGAGAGAGAGAGAGAGGAGAGAGAGAGAGAGAGAGAGAGAGAGAGAATCGAATACGTTCCCTCTCAGAGAAAACATTTCATTAAAAAATTTAAAAAGCTGAATCTTTTGCCACAAACACACTATAAAAAAGTGATGACAACAAAATGTCTATGGTTTAAATAAGTACTCTGCAGATCTCTACAAAAAGCATATTGCTGTCACTAATATAACTAAAAGTGAACAGACGTTAAATTGAAGACATTGCTGTCACTAATAATAACTAAAAGTGAACAGAGGACAAACTGAAAACATTGCTGCCAACATCTTCACCACCCCACCCACCATCAACATCACCATCATCATCACCATCATCATCACCATCAAAATCAAATCAAAGATGGCTGGATGAACCCAGCTATTGAAAACAACATGACAACAAACAGCAACTGTATGACAGTCAAATAGCGTGAATGGATCCAGTGGAATTGAAAAAACAACATTGGAATGAAAAAAGTTTCGGACAGCCCAGACCCAAAGTTGCTGCGTCATAAGTAGACGTCAGAGTGGGACAAGGCCCGGTTCTGTTGACAAGATGTTACGGTAGGTTGAAATTTTCCTCAGCCTTGACAAGCGCATTACATAACAGCTTGCGCTCTTCTTTAACCAAGGGTAAAGGTGTCCCATAACCTATGTGGTCGTAGGGGAGCGAGGTATCAGAGACCTCAGCTTATCTAGGGGGCCAGCATATTGAGGGCGGTGGCGCCCATCTCCTCTCCCTCGCTGCTTTACCTTCCCTGACTCTAAAGAGGGAAAGTACCCATTTACAGCTGGGTGAACTGGGGGGGGGAACTGTACTGAAGCCAAGGCGCGCAAACAGTCACCCATCCAGCTGGTAACCACGCTCGACGCTGCTTAACTTTGGCTGGAGAAAGCGAACGCTCTGACCACTGAGCTATCCTGTCCCCGCATCTCCCCGAAGTCAGGGTAAGGGTGTGCCTAGGAGGTGAGATACTCGAAAAGAGTCCTACATGCAATTTCTCATCCGGTGTGTAGCCTACTTTTATTCTCAACAGTGATTTCCAGGTGGTAGGTGAGATGAGTTAGTAGAGTGCACATTCTCTTGAACAAGATTCGAACCTGGGTCAGCAGAGTACGAACGCATCACTCTGACCACCAGGCTAGTCTGTCCCCACTTTGGTTCTGTCTGTGACCAACTGCCCAGGAAGACCAAGGCAAGGGGGATGGGGATGGGGTGGGGAAGACTTAAAAACGAGCGGAAACAAACAAAAAACAAAAACACAGAAAAAACCCTCTCATGCATTTCTCCAAACCACCACAACCATTTTTTCTCTTAGATGTGACAGGTAAAATTCAACAAGCACGTTATCAATCATAACTTCCAGAAAATAATACCCAAAATTGTAAAAACAAAACAAACAAAAAATCCCTCATCTCACGCGCACTCTCCTCCTCCCCCCCCCCCCCCCCCATCCTGAAAAGAGAAGAGGGAAATGACTTTCGCACGCACGCGCGTGCGCCACACACTACCCACACACACACACACAACACACACACACACACACACACCCTTCCCTCCCTCAAAATATTTTAAGTATTTTTAGTAAACAACAACAACAACAAACAACAACAACAAAACCCACAACCAGCTTCTTTTAAAACCAACGAAAAGGCACACACACACACTCTCTCTTCTCTCTCTCTCTCTCTCTCTCTCTCTCTCTCTCTCTCTCTCTCTCTCTCTCTATATTCTCTCTCTCTCTCTCTCTCTCTCTCTCTCTCTCTCTCTCTCTCTCTCTCTCTCTCTCTCTTATTCTTCTTTTTCATTCTTATTTTATATATATTATATACCAAAAAACAAATATTCATAACAAAAACATGATTGTATTATACATGTACAATTTTGAATGTAACACACGAGCAGCAACAACTAGCATCCTTCACTGTCCAAAAATTCAAACCAACAGCAGCATCAGCAGCAGAAGAGAGAGGGTGTTATGGTAACTACTGCTGTGTGGGCTGACATCTGTACTTGTACATGACAAGGTCTTCAGCATAAGGCTTGATTTCGTTCGTTCTGTTGCAAGAAGTTCCCGTTGGACAAGAGCAACTGCAAGTAAAACAGTCACAGAGCAGTAGGATTAATAATAATGATGATGATGATGAGAAATGATGATAATGATGATGATGATGATGATGATAATAATGATGATGATAAATAATGATGATGATAATAATAATAATAATAATTAATAATAATAATAAATAATAATAATAATAATAATAATAATAATAATGATAATAACAATAATGATGATGATGATGATGATGATGATGATTGATGATGACGAAGATCATCATCATCATCATCATCATCATCATCATCATCATATTAATAATAATAATAATAATGATGATGATGATGATGATGACGGTGATGATCATGATAATGATGATGATGATGATGATGATGAATATATAATAATGATAATAATATAATAATAATAATAATAATAATAATAAGAATAAGAATAAGAATAATAATAATAATAATAATAATAAAATTAAAAATGAAATTTGTATAGCACTAAATCATCTTGTGAAGCAAACAAATCGTAGCCTTTAGCAATAAGACAAGCAATGAGATTAAGCAATGAGAATGAATGAACTTTCTTTTTTTTTAAATAATTCTTTTTTTAGAAATTCAAAGGGTAACAGATATAAAGCATTCGCATACTATTTTTAAAAAATCATGATCGTAATTTGAGCGCTTTGTACAAATAAATCGATACATTCCAGATAATACTATCATTTTCTGTTGCCCCCAGCATCAATGGTTTCAATGGAATAAGCATTCATGTGCTTTTTTAACATCCAGTCCCCGTGTGTATGCGGTTTTGTCAGTTTCGTCATCCGTTGGCAAGGCAATACAAGGCAAGATAAGACGAAGCAAAGCAAGACAAGACAAGGCAAGACGAGATATGGCAAGACAAGACAACACAGACAGGGCAATACAGGACAAGACAATACAACACAAAACAAGACAACATAAAACAAGGCAAGACAAGACAACACAGACAGGGCAATACAGGACAAGACAATACAACACAAACAAGACTGGCAACACAAGGCAAGGCAAGGCAATACAAAACCAGACACAAGACAGACAAAGCAAAACAAACAATACAAGACAACACAAAACAAGGCAAAACAAGAGACAAAACACAAAACAAAACAAAAAAGACAACCCCATCCAAAACGAAACAAAACAAAGCAACATCAGACACAACACGACGTGACATGACCCAACGAGACTAAAAAAAAAGCCAAGAAAAAGGAAGGTTGATGAGGGTCAAGGACAGGTCAAGGACGGGTCAAGGTCAAAGTTGAAGGTCAAGACACTGACCTCAGGGGGATGAGCTGGCAGCTGCTGGACCTCCTGGCCATGGGGCGAAGACTCCAGCCACACATGACGAAGAGACACAACTCCGACACCGTGCAGTTGCGTGCGATCTTACTGCTCTCCCCTTTGTCGGCTTCTACTTTCTAAAAGACACAGATCAACATAGTGTTGTGATTTTTGTTTGTTTGTTTTTTTTTTTTGGTTGTTTTTTGTTTATTTTTTGTGGGTTTTTGTTTGTTTTTGTGTTTGTTTTGGGGGTTGTGGAGGGGGTGACTGTTTTGATTACACGTTTTCATTACTTTTTTAATCACGCATTACGATTACTGTTCTGATTACACATTGCCATTACTGTTTTGACTGCACATTAGCTTTATTTTCTTGATTACATATTACCATTCCATTTTTGATTACACATCACCATTACTTTTTGACTACACAGTACTATTACTTTTTGATTACACATTACTATTACTGTTTCATTACACATTACCATTTTGATTACACTTACCATACTTTTTTGATTACACATTACCATTACTTTTTGATTACACATTACCATTACTTTTTTGATTACACATTACCTTTACTGGTCTGACAACACATTACGATTACCGTTCTGATTACCGATTACCATTTCTGTTTGACTACACATTACCATTTCTTTTTGATTACACATTCCGTTACTGTTTTGATTATACATTGTGTTATGTTGGATTGTGTTGTGTGTTATGTGCTGTATATATTATATAATATTATATATATATATATGTATATATATATATATATATATATATCTGTGTGTGTGTTTATGCGTGACTACACACCACCACTACTTTTTAATTACACATTACTTTTACTGTTCTGACTACACATTACTATTACTTTACATATTATTACCATTATTGTTTTGGTTACACAGTACCATTACTTTTTTTTATGGCACATCGCCATTATTGCTTTGATTATACATTATGTGTTATGTTGGGTTGGGTTGTGTGCTGTGTGTGGTGCGTGTGTGTGAACAAATTATATGAATGTGTATAAATGTGTGTGTGTGTGTGTGTGTCTGTGTCTGTGTCTGTGTGTCTGTGTGTGTCTGTGTGTGTGTGTGCTGTGTGTGTGTGTGTGTGTGTGGTGGTGTGTTGTGTGTGTGTCTGTCTGTCTGTCTGTCCCGTCTGTCTGTCTGTGTCTGTGTGTGTGTGCTGTGGGTGCTGCTGTGTGTGTGTCTGTGTGTGTGTGCTGTGTGTGTGTGTGTGCGTGCGTGCGCGCACGCGAGTTGTGTGCACGTGCATGCGTATGCGCACTTGCACTTGTGTGTTGTTTTGCTGTATGGGTTGACATGACTACAATGGACAAGACCTTGTGGTGGCTGTGGAAATGACTTGTACATATATAGAAAAACGTTCTACAATCATTCAATTTTCCTGTCAAATCTCTCTCTCTCTCTCTCTCTCTCTCTCTCTCTCTCTCTCTCTCTCTCTCTCTCTCTCTCTCTCTCTCTCTCTCTCTCTCTCTCTCTCTCTGTTAACTGTGCCAATCGCAATTTGAGCCTATATCTTTTCAATGCTTTAAAAGTACGGCAGGATTTTATTGAGAACTTGGGGAACTGACAAGGAGAATATAATTACTCAAAAGAGGTCATTTGCTCAATGCATTAAGAAGAACCCATTCCTCTCTTTTTCATGCCTTGTCAGTCGCCACATATGTTATACAGCAATTTTCGTTTTGCTTTATTTCGCTTTTCTTTGCTTGGCTATGCTTTGTATGACCCATTCTAGGGGCTGGAGGCCTGAAGAATAAACATTGTTCATTGTCGTTGTTGTTGTTGTTGTTGTCTCTCTCTCTCTCTCTCTCTCTCTCTCTCTCTCTCTCTCTCTCTCTCTCTCTCTCTCTCTCTCTCTCTCTCTCTCTCTCCTCTGTCAAACTCACGCACTCACTCACTCTCTCTCTCTCTCTCCTTGTCAAACTCACGCACTCACTCACTCTCTCTCTCTCTCTCTCTCTCTCTCTCTCTCTCTCTCTCTCTCTCTCTCTCTCTCTCTCTCTCTCTCTCTCTCTCTCTCTCTCTCCTTCTGTCAAACTCACTCATTCTCTCTCTCTCTCTCTCTCTCTCTCTCTCTCTCTCTCTCTCTCTCTCTCTCTCTCTCTCTCTCTCTCTCTCTCTCTCTCTCTCTCTCCTTCCTGTCAAACTCTCTCTCTCTCTCTCTCTCTCTCTCTCTCTCTCTCTCTCTCTCTCTCTCTCTCTCTCTCTCTCTCTCTCTCTCTCTCTCTCTCTCTC